>JAOWBW010000563.1:187752-850342 GCA_026119855.1 Campanula takesimana | reverse complement strand
CTTGTTAGTACACCCACCTGTAGACACCCGCCTTGGACCGCTCACCCCGATTGCACATTTGATCTTGTGTTTCTCCCCTATTTCAAGTGTTTCTCGTTAGTTTCTGTCACTTCCGTTAAGTTCCTGACTGACTTCGTTAAGTCTAGGGACTAAACTGAATGACAGGGCTGACTTTCTAGTCCATTCTGTCAAAATTGCCTTCTCTGAGTCGCGCGCCTCCGACAAGAGGAGCCAGGCGCGCGCGCCTCCCCGCCCCCAAAGCAGGAAGCGCGCGCTTCTGGGCTTCAGTTACAGATTTTTGGCCAGGATTCCTCTCCTTGCTCAATTTACAGGATTTGCCCGGGAAGGATTTCTTGGTGACTGAGTTTTGGCACCAAAAACACCCCTCTTTCACCTATAAAAACCTCTCTTTACCTCCATTTTCAAGGATCGAAAACTTAGACCGAAAATTGAACTTACAAAAAATATACAAAATCACTTTCTAAAGGTTCTCCAAGGATCTCATCAAGCAACATTTGAAGTTCTTCAAATTGTAGGTAAAAGTCCATCTTTTCCTTTCTTTTCTACTTCATCTCTCTCTCTCTTTTACTTTAATCAAATGTGCAATCACCCAAATCATTTTGGGACATGACTCTAATGATCACCTCATCTCATTGAGGTTGGTTAAGGGGTTATCTACTACATTCCAAATCATATTTTAAACCCCCCTTTTTATGACTTAAAGAAGAAGAAGAAGAACATTTTCATTCATGTAGATTTTGATCAAGCAAGACCAACTTAAGTTGGGCGAGATGGGTGTTTTCGGTACTTCCCATCTCGTAATCTAACCCCCGAACCTCAAACAAAGAATCTCTGTTTTCGTAATCAAACTTAGGCTATAATCAATAGGTTTTTCTTATGTTCCTCAAAACATAGGTGGCGACTCTAAAACAAGTTAGACATCCTAGGGTAACTCACAGCGCTCGAGCCTAAAGCCGTGGTTCCCCCCGGGGTATCTACAGTGGCGACTCTGCTGGGGAGTTTTGAGGGTTAAACTTGCATTCTGATCGAAATCTACATCTTTTCTGGGCATTCTGATTCCTGATGGGGAGGCGCGCGCGTCTGGACTTTTAAGCCTAAGGCGCGCGCATCCCGCATCAAGAACCAGAATCGCCCACTTCTTCATGTTCTTCATCTTCTTCTTCTGCTATTCTGCACTAATCACTTCTGCAGGGGTTACATATGAACATAGGACCAGGGCAATCCCCTGAGTCCAAAGTCTGACATTCTGACAGGTGTGACCAGAAGCGCGCGCCTCCCATAAGCATTGCGCCATGCGCGCGTGTCCCACATCACACTCAGAGGCGCACGCTTCTGGGTTGGTTTCCAGAACAGAAACAAGTTTCAGTGACTGAGAGAACAGTGGGGTGTGGGCACAGTTGCTTGCATCAGAACAGAATTGAACCCTCGGACTGTTTTAATTTTGTGTTTTATTTACCGGTCACACGGGTGATTCGGGAGTTGTAATTTATGTGCTTATGTGTTTGTTTTCTTTCTTTTCAAAAAAAAATAAAAATAAAAAATTTGTCACTTGTTAGACCTCACACTACATGCACATATTCCTATGAACTGCTCACTATCGAGTCGCACAAGTCCAACCCCAAACCCGTCGAGGCCTGTCCTAGAAAGTTTCAAGCTCCACCAGACCTTGGCTCTTTCGAAGCGGTAAACCTCAGCCCGTGGCGTAGTTCAAGACTACATGCCGGGGGTGACCTTTGAGCCTCATATTCAAGCCGAGCACAAACCACACAATTCTAGTTAGGGTCTAACACTCCGTGACTCAAGTCGGTTTCCATGTACTGAGATTTCTCTAAACTAATGTCTTCAAATCATACATGCCAACTTGTTGAAATGGACGCAATAAAAATCCATCCCCAAAAGTGGTTATTTTGGACGAAAATAAAAATCCGTCCCCGCATGTATGCTTTACTACATTAATTTAGTTTAATCCCGATACATGTAGGATTCACAAGCGCGATGGAATCCGATGAGTATATGGGACCGCGAGATGGTCTATATACTAGTGTGACGATTCCATTATTTTCTTAGAAACCCCAAAAGGGATTCATTCCCTCCGACTTATAAAAAAAAAAAAAAGAGTCTTTTCTTTTGTGGTTCGAGTCGTGTGCCCAACTGTGTGTTCTAAGCCTCTTCATGGACCGCAAGTGTTACTCAAGACTGACAAGGGCCTCTTCTGCAATATAGGTTCAATTGGTACTTACAGAGTCTACCGGGATTCAGCAAATCGGTTAGTCCGTGAAGAGATCACTCCAACAGCTCCAACATCAACCATGACCGGCAGCAGCAACACCATGTCTCTCGAACAGCTCTCAACTATGGTCCAACTCCTCCAAGAGCAAGTCTCCACCCTTAACAAGGAGGCACAAAGCAAAGACGACATTTGGCAATCCCACCTCGACAGCCAAAGGGAGGCCCACGAGGCCGAGATGGAGCTAATGAAAGAAAAGCTCACTAACCTTGCCAAGGGAAGAACAAGAACAATGATGATGAATCCGAGTGGACCGAGGGTTTGTTCAAAAGTCCGTATGTCAACACCCGCACCAAGAAAATGGGGGAACCAAGTTCCGAGAACAATGAGCCCAAAATGGTGGATTCTATCATGGCCTACATCGACCAAAAATTCAATGGGCTCAACATGGGGAAAGGCTCCGACACAAGCCTTTATCAATCATCCATCCTCATGAGTACTATGGCCGCTCTTCCCGATAAGTTCAAGATGCCCGACATAAGCAAATTCAAGGGCAACTCTTGTCCCATGGCTCACATTGAGACTTATATTTGGGCAATGGTTCCGAAGAAGGTCTCTCCCAAGGTGATGGCTCAATGCTTCCCTCTCACTCTCGAGGGGGCGGCAAAAGATTGGTATGCTACTCTCCCGCTCACTGTCCGTCTTGATTGGGACTCCGCCATGCTTGCCTTCAAGAACCAATACCAAGGCAACACCACTCACTGGCCCACAAGGAAAGAGCTAGAGAACACTACTCAACGAGACAATGAGTCCTTCATCGACTTCACAAGGAGATGGAATGATAAACTCTCTGAAATTGTTGAGAGGCCAAACACAAAAGAGCAAATTGACATCTTTCTCAAGTGTCTCAAGATTGATCTCCGCACCCACCTAAGTGGGGCTTGCTACTCCGACTTCTCCCAAATGTATGAGGCGGGGGTACGCATGGATGACTTGCTCAAGGAGATTAAGAAGGCCACTCCTACTTACCGCTACAAGGCCGCTTCCAACTCCACAAAAGAGGCCTCGGTCAATGCCGTCACTATTGACAAGGGGAATTACAAAAAGGTTCCTCCACCTCAAGGGAAGAAGTCCCGAAGTGACCGTGTCTACACGCCTCTCCAAGGCATGACTCAAACCGAAGTGTTCGAGGTCCTCAAGGCAAAGGGTCAAGTTACACCCGTGCAAGGGTACCAACCCAAGACGATCCACCCCAATCATGCTCACCACAAATATTGTGGCTACCACCAATATAGTGGCCACACCACCGAGGATTGCTTCGTTCTCCGCAATGTCATTCAAGATCTCATAGATAAGAAAGAATTTGTAGTGACTAATGATGAGCATGTCAATGTAATAGAGATAGGAGAACTCGAGGGGACCACCCATTCAATCCCAATTGTGAATGGGGGCCCCAATGTTATGAATAAACTTGACAATTCTTGTTATGTAGTGACTTACGATGAGGTAATGAGGGAAGTACTAGAGAATAGGAAAAAGAAGCAAGATGGGAACGTCAACATGCTAACTCGATCCGGTCGAGTCATAGCAAGCAACCCTTCCACTTCCGCACCGAGCTCCTCTTCTCAAAGGCCGCAAGCTCGCAACACTCCCGAAGATCCTCTACTTGTCCAACTCAAGAAAACTCAAGCCAACATCTCTATTTGGGACCTCATTGCATCCTCAAAGAAACACCGAGATCTTGTCATCCGCAATCTCGATGATACATCAGTTTCTCCCGATACTACTCCCGAGGACCTCACGGCAATGATTGGTCACATTCATTTTGGCAACGTCATCACCTTTGCCGATATGGACCTTCCACCATTTGGTTCCGACCACAACGAAGCTATTTACCTCAAGGTACGAGCAAGGGGGAGGCCCGTCTCAAGAGTCTTAGTGGACGGTGGTTCCGCACTCAATCTCATGCCTGGCAGAATCATGGGCATACTGGGGCTTAAGGATTCCGATTTGAAGCCTTCTACTCAAGTAATCCGAGGTTATGACAGCACCGCCCGTACAGTCATGGGTATGATCGAAATAGACATCGAGTTTGGAAGCATGGTCATGTCCGTTCCATTCCAAGTGCTTGATATCCCGCCTCGTTCAACTTACTTTTGGACGACCATGGATTCACAGTGCTAATGCCGTACCATCAACTCTCCACCAATGTGTCAAGATCCGAAATGGTGATGAAATAGTGACCGTCATGGCTGAAAACGTCACTATCCACAGAAAAGGTGAGCCCGTCCACCAAGTTCAGCATGGTTTACCAGACTCCACTCTCTCCGGCGTCTCAATCAACGCCATTGACAAAGAAGGGGGAAACGGATCATAGACCCCCAGCAATCACAAAGTCCTCCGCATGATGAGGAATATGGACTACTTCCCTGGTTTAGGCTTAGGGAGATATCAACAAGGAATCCTACATCCCGTTCAAGTCCCATTTGTCAAGAACACATTCGGTTTGGGGTACGAGCCTTCCAAGGAAGACTTGAAACAAGAGCAAACAATCAAGAACGAAAAGGCCCGAGCTCGTAAAGAAGGCCGTCGTTACGAAGTCCCTAATCTAAGGCCTTACCGCAAGACGTTGAATGGTTATTTTGTCCGCCAAGGGGAAGACGTTCCATACATGATCTTTCCCGAGCCATGGGTTAACAATAAGGGTGTCAAAAAGCCCAGCCTCAAAATCTTCTCCGATTGTGAGATCCAGAAATCCGAAAGGGAACCAACTCCCATGTCGCCCCGTGAATGGTGGGGAAGGAAGATGACTATTGAATCCGAGACAGAAATCACCGTGGGGGAAGAACTGACAGATTTAGCCTCCATGTTCGAAGAGCTTGCCATGATGAATGAATGCCAAGTTAACGCCATCCATGACACCGTCATCATAAACAAGACTCTCAGTGAGATCCTGCCAAGCTCCGAGCCGATCAACAATTGGTATTCAACGAAAGGGCCCGTGGTATCCGAGGAATTCTTAGTCCAAGAAATGGGTTGCATACCCCGCACAGCAACAAAGGAAGAGCAGCTCACACTTACTTTCGAGTCCGAGAGTGTCTCTAATACCCTCACCCAAGGGGATTTGGATGCCATAGCCGAGCGTGTGTTTCCTTTCTTTGCTAATGAAAAATTTGATATTTCTGAGTACCCTGAGATTGCAAACATCATAAATGATGAATTAACTAATAATGAACTTAATGAACAAGTTAATAACGATTCAAATTATGATGAAATAGACCACGAAAACATAACATACTTAAATGAACTTGCTCAACAAGTCCGTAGTCGTGGTGAGAATGGTCCAAAGGCTGACGAAGAATTGCATGTTGTTAATCTGGGTACCGAAGAAGAGCCAAAAGAAACTAAGATTGGAAGCTTCTTCAAGGGGGACGACAGAGACAGATTGACTGCACTACTACGGGAGTTCGTGGATGTGTTCGCATGGTCATACAAAGACATGCCGGGTTTGGATAGAAAGGTAGCAGAGCACAGGATTCCGATCAGAGAAGATACCAGGCCAGTAAAGCAGAAGCTCAGAAAGATCAAGCCAGAATGGTCTCTGCAGGTCAAAGAAGAGATTGAGAAGCTCCTCAGTGTGGGTTTCATCAAAGTTATCGAGTATCCGACATGGTTAGCCAACATTGTGACAGTCAGGAAGGCAAACGGCAAGGTTCGAGTTTGTGTAGACTTCCGGGATTTAAACAAAGCTTTCCCAAAGGATGATTTTCCGCTCCCTAATATCGACATGCTGGTCGACTCCACTGCTGCCTATGAGGTTCGCTCATTCGTGGATGGGTTCGCTGGGTACAATCAGATTCTCATGGCCGAAGAAGATCAACATAAGACAGCCTTCACAACACCGTGGGGTACCTTTTGCTACACAGTCATGCCATTTGGGTTAAGAAACGCTGGGGCTTCCTACCAAAGAGCCGTGACAGACTTGTTCCACGATATGATTCACAAAGAAATCGAGGTCTATGTGGACGACATGATCATTCACTCCAAAGGGACCGATGGTCAACATTTAATCGATCTCCGCAAGTTCTTCGAAAGGACTTCGTCAACACAAGATGAGGCTCAACCCTGCAAAGTGCACGTTCGGGGTTATCCGAGGCAAAGTTCTTGGTTATATGGTCACTGAAAGGGGAATTGAAGTAGACCCCTCCAAAATCAAGGCAATCATTGACATGCCTCCTCCAAAGACGCAGAAAGAGATTAAAGGTTTCATGGGCAGACTACAATACATCAGTCGGTTTGTGCACCAACTCACTTCCATGTGCGAGCCAATCTTCAAGCTACTCAAGAAGAATGTGGCTCTAGAATGGACCGACGCGTGCCAAGAAGCCTTCGACCAAGTGAAGCATTACTTGACGTGCCCTCCTGTTCTAGTTCCGCCGCACAAGGAGAAACCTCTGTTGCTCTATCTCACTGTCAATGATGAAGCCCTAGGGGCTATGTTAGCACAAGAGCGACGAGAGTCCACAAAGGAGAACGCCATTTATTTGTCAGTCGCCGATTCCAAGGAGGCGAAAAGAATTACTCTGTCTTAGAGAAGTCATGCGCAGCATTGGTTTGGGTCACTCAAAAGCTCAAACACTTTATGGAAGCTTTTCCGATCAAGCTAGTAGCAAAGGTGGACCCGCTCCGCTACATCTTCGAGAAGCCTTTCATGTCAACAAGAATAGCCAAATGGTACTTCATGCTCGCCGGCTATGATATCACTTACGTCACACTAAAATCCGTCAGGGGGAAAGTGTTCAGTGACCAGCTTGCCGAATTCCCGTGTGACGAAGTGAAGGGGAAGATGTACAGTTCCCCGACGAGCATTTAATTTGTACTGCAACCGAGGAAATTAAGTGGCAACTTTTTTTCGATGGCGCCGCCAATAAACACGGTTTTGGCATAGGGGTATTGCTTGTCGATCCAAAAGACATCTACACTCCCATTGCCATCCGCCTGGAATTCGAAGCTACCAACAACATTGCCGAGTACGAAGCATGTATAGCGGGGCTCGAAACAGCTCTCGACAGAAACATCACAGAACTAGAAGTATTCGGCGACTCTTTACTCCTTATCAATCAGCAATCGGGTAAATGGCGAACCCAAGACCCGACTCTCCAACAGTATGGTCAGCACCTTGAAGAACTGGCTGAACAATTCCAAGAGATCACTTTCAACTACCTACCAAGGGATAAGAATCGCTTCGCCGATGCACTGGCCACTATAGCTTCATTAGTCGAAATGCCCAAAGGGAAAATGGTGAAGCCCTTCAAAATTGCTCGAAGGAACAGTCCGGCATATTGCATGAGTATCGAGATCAACGAGATGCAAACAAACTCTCCGTGGTATTCGGATATCATGAACTTCCTCAAAGAAGGCACTTATCCCGAGAATAGCAATAAGAAGTCTCAAGCAGCTCTGCAAAGGATAGCTTCTCGGTACGTACTGATTGGGGACCGAGTCTATAAAAGGCACCACGACGGGATCAATCTCTTATGCGCCAATGAGGCCGAAGCTCAAGAGATAATGTGTGAAGTGCACGAAGGAGAATGTGGATCCCACATGAATGGGTTTATGCTAGTCAAGAAGATACTTCGCATTGGTTACTATTGGAGCACTATGGAACGAGACTGTATCGAGAAAGTCAAAAGGTGTGCCAAGTGCCAATTCCACGCTAATCTGCAACATGCTCCACCCTCACAACTTTACAACATGGTCACACCTTGGCCTTTCTCTTGTTGGGGGATAGACATCATCGGTAAAGTTCATCCTGCTGGAAGCAATGGGCAGTCATTCGTCCTAGTGGCAGTCGACTACTTCACAAAGTGGGTCGAAGCACAAGCTTATCGAACCCTCAACGCCAAGAAAGTGGCCGAATTTGTAAAGATTAATATCATGTGCCGATACGGCGTGCCTCATGAAATCCTTTCCGACAACGGCTCTCACTTTGAGAAAGAAATGGATGCACTTTTGGTAGAATACAAGATCACCAAGCACAAGTCATCTCCTTACCGTCCCCAAGCAAATGGCGCGGTCGAAGCAGCAAATAAAACCATCGAGACCATCGTCAAGAAAATGGCCTCAACAGGAAGGGATTGGCCCGAGAAGCTACCATTAGCATTGTGGGGCTACCGCACATCAATACGGTCCGCAACAGGAGAAACTCCTTATGCATTAGTCTATGGTTCTGAAGCCGTACTCCCTATCGAACTTGAAGTCCCATCTCTACGGGTCCTCCTCGAGAATCAAGTCAACGAGGTCAACTGGATGCAAAGTCGATACGAACAGCTAGCCTTACTCGACGAGAAAAGGTTAAGAGCACTCGAACGCACGAGGGCGTATCAGCAAAGGATGGCAAGAGATTTCAACAAAAAGGTGAAGCCTCGAAACATCAATGTGGGAGATTTGGTCTTAAGACAACATCCTCCTAATGCCATGAATCCCCTGGGGAAATGGGGACCCCGATGGATCGGTCCGTACGTGGTCAAAAAGATACTAAGCGGTGGTGCAGTCCGGCTCGTGGATTTAGATGGTGACCAGCTGCCAAAGGAGGTCAACCTCGACAAGCTCAAGAGGTTCTACGCTTAATAAACAAAGACCATTAAAAAAAAAAAAAAAAAAAAATCGCTCGCTAGGTTGAAAACCGCAAGGGCGGCCTAGGCAAAAATTAGAGCACGTGCAAAAAAAAAAAAGCCCGCTAGATTGAAAACCCAAAAGGGCGGTCTAGGCAAAAAACAGGGTACACACACAAAAAATAATAATAAAAAAAAAAAAAAAAAGGTTTTTGTTTGTTTGAACTACGAAGACCTGAGCCTCCCAACTGGAGGAACGTAGGCAACCTTCGGGTGCGGTCTAAAACATATCAAAAATACCCAATTCACTTCAAATAACAAAATGCAATTCTTATTCATTCAATGAATTATTCAAATCATTACAACGGATTTATTGAGCAACAAAAGACATCAAAATACTAAATCCTAAAACAAAGTGGTCTAATTGCATTCTCTTAGGGTACTAAGAAAAATCCAATTTTCTCTTAGCTTTCAAAGGACCACCCGATCGTCTCTCAATCATTTTCTTCTTGGGTAACGAAGGAGCGCTAATACGCACCGAAACCTTCTGTGTTGCAACACGTCTCCTAGCATAAAAGTCATCCAAAGGAGTACCGAAAGGGTCAGCGAGAATGTTACTCGAATCAGCAGCAGCCTCCCTATATCTCAAAGTGCTGCTAGGCTCAAAACCCTTTCCCAACAACTCGGCACGAAGCACATCAACCCAAGTGATGCCACGGTAAAGGGTGCCAAATAAATAATCCAAGTAGCTCTCGGGAAGGAAGACACTCCCCCGATGCAGAGGATCAAAAGCCCAACGGTTGCGGTCATTTCCCCAAGCCGACTGAAGCTCACTCGAGAAGTCAGGACCCATGTAAGCAACTGGACGAAGCATTCCGCCCCTCGGAAAAGGAATTGTCTGTTGGCGACCGAACTGCCGCAGAACCCGCTCTGGCTGGTAAAATGAAGAATCTCTCAAACCGGGTACAACCACGTGCTGAAAACCAAGAGTCCACTCCACAAAAGGACGAAGACCCCAAGAAGAAAGACACCACTCAATATCAACGGTCACCCGAGAGGCAAAGAATTTCTTCCAATCATCTTCAGATAAATCCCGGATCAACAACTTCCTCCTATGAACAGCAAAAGGAGACAAATCACCATCCGGAGAATAAATCCTGAAGTGTTCTCGGAGCCATATGGTCAAGAGCAAAGGGCTTCCCCGATACATCTTGCCCGTCCTATGTAACTCATCAAGGCCATGCAACGTCTCCCCTACAATAAGAGGGATTACACTAAATTGCTGCTCCTTAGCTTGCAAAATAATCTCAGCCAACTGTACGTCCGCAGTCCCGAAGGGTGTAACAAACAGTACTTCGCTGAAGAGACAA
The DNA here is from genome assembly GCA_026119855.1 of Campanula takesimana. NCBI lineage: Eukaryota > Viridiplantae > Streptophyta > Magnoliopsida > Asterales > Campanulaceae > Campanula > Campanula takesimana. The sequence continues at coordinate 840,110 of JAOWBW010000563.1, read as the reverse complement.
ACGGCCATGGCATTCCTTTTGAAAGATTGAACCACCGGGTCCTCCGAGTGTAAACTGAAGAACATCGGCAACTCAGTTATATCAATCACGGTACCGTGCAACATCTTCCTCACGTCCTCAACAGGGAGATTCAGTAACTCAACCCAAGAGTCGATGGCACCACGGTGATATTTAGGGATGGCAATCCGACCGGCCAAAGGCATGCCAAGTATGGCCCCGAAATCGTCAACAGTCGGCACCATTTCATTAGCTGAAAGGTTGAAGGTATGGCTGTCGCAATCCCAGAAAGCCGCGGCAGCTCTCAACAAATCCCAATCCGGCTTCAACGTCCGCAAGGTGAAAAGAATTCGGAACCCGAAGTCTTTAATGAAGGCCTTCTTGGGATGGGTCTTGAAAGAATACACAAAAGTGCCCAAGTCCTTTTCATACTCACTAACAACCTTGGCATCAAGGGCAAAAGAATTGGAAGCCATGGAAAATGTGGATCACAAGCAAAGTTAAGCAATAATATGATGTTCAAAAATGGCAGAAAGGAGCTGTGAGAATCAAGTGGTCGAACAGAAGATGATATTATAGCTGTTGGGGCTTCTTTGGTCAGCAAATGTCAAGCCCGGAATTTCGCCTCCCAGACGCGCGCGCCACCCGATAAAGGTCTCAAATGCGCGCGCGTCACAATCCCACAGAGGAAGGCGCGCGCCTCCCAGGTCTAGATCACCTCAGAAAAGGACCTTGTCAGAGATCTCCGGCCTAAACCAAGGCACAGCCCCTGTCCTCGGACACCCAGTTGGGCACACCTTCTTCCGGTCCGCCCTTATTGCATGTCAAAAATTGAAAGTAGTATAAAAACTCTCACTCAAAAGTAGGCCGTCCTCCCACGGATTCCGAACTCCCCAAGTTCTGTCACGGGTGCCACACCCCCCTCAAGAGTCAATCTCAACATTTCATCCCCAGCAGGAACATTTTTCTGGTCGCGGTCAACTGTGCCCGCACCCCACAATTCAAAAAGTCAAGTGGGACTCCAAGTGGCACGAGACTTCAAAGCAATATTTCATCAACCGGATTCACTAACGGATTCGTCAACAAGGGTTCACCAACGGACTCATCCAAGGGATTCACTAACGGATTCATCAAACGGATTCGTCAACAAGAGTTCACCAACGGACTCATCCAAGGGATTCACTAACGGATTCATCAAACGGATTCACTAACGGATTCGTCAACAAGGGTTCACCAACGGACTCATCCAAGGGATTCACTAACGGATTCATCAAGCGGATTCACTAACGGATTCGTCAACAAGGGTTCACCAATGGACTCATCCAAGGGATTCACTAACGGATTCATCAAACGGATTCACTAACGGATTCGTCAACAAGGGTTTACCAACGGACTCATCCAAGGGATTCACTAACGGATTCATCAAACGGATTCACTAACGGATTCGTCAACAAGGGTTCACCAACGGACTCACCCAAGGGATTCACTAACGGATTCATCAAGCGGATTCACTAACAGATTCGTCAACAAGGGTTCACCAACGGACTCATCCAAGGGATTCACTAACGGATTCATCAAGCGGATTCACTAACGGATTCGTCAACAAGGGTTCACCAACGGACTCATCCAAGGGATTCACTAACGGATTCATCAAACGGATTCACTAACGGATTCGTCAACAAGGGTTTACCAACGGACTCATCCAAGGGATTCACTAACGGATTCACCAAGCGGATTCACTAACGGATTCGTCAACAAGGGTTCACCAACGGACTCATCCAAGGGATTCACTAACGGATTCACTAACAGATTCGTCAACAAGGGTTCACCAACGGACTCATTCAAGGGATTCACTAACGGATTCATCAAGCGGATTCACTAACGGATTCGTCAACAAGGGTTCACCAACGGACTCATCCAAGGGATTCACTAACGGATTCATCAAACGGATTCACTAACGGATTCGTCAACAAGGGTTTACCAACGGACTCATCCAAGGGATTCACTAACGGATTCATCAAACGGATTCACTAACGGATTCGTCAAAAAGGGTTCACCAACGGACTCACCCAAGGGATTCACTAACGGATTCATCAAACGGATTCACTAACGGATCCGTCAACAAGGGTTCACCAACGGGCTCATCCAAAGGATTCACTAACGGATTCATCAAGCGGATTCACTAACGGATCCGTCAACAAGGGTTCACCAACGGGCTCATCCAAAGGATTCACCAACGGATTCATCAAGCGGATTCACTAACGGATTTGTCAACAAGGGTTCACCAACGGACTCATTCAAGGGATTCACTAACGGATTCATCAAAAGGTTCACTAACGGCCTCATTCAAAACATTCAGCCGGCAGGTTCACCTAACGGATCATGCCACCCTCTCTATCAACAAAAGCCGCTCGCACAGGGAGCGCACCACTATCTCTCGCAATTTCAAATTCCTGCTTTCATCGAGTCTTTGCCTTTTCTTGGTGATGTCCTCGGCGGGTGTTTTTAACTTTCGTCGACGCGTTTTGCTTTGCAATCCACGTCGCCGAGGGGCTCTGTAGACACCCCGCCTTGGACCGCTCACCCCGATTGCACAATTGATCTTGTGTTTCTCCCTATTTCAAGTGTTTCTCGTTAGTTTCTGTCACTTCCGTTAAGTTCCTGACTGACTTCGTTAAGTCTAGGGACTAAACTGAATGACAGGGCTGACTTTCTAGTCCATTCTGTCAAAATTGCCTTCTCTGAGTCGCGCGCCTCCGACAGGAGGAGCCAGACGCGCGCGCCTCCCGCCCCCAAAGCAGGGAGCGCGCGCTTCTGGGCGTCAGTTACAGATTTTTGGCCAGGATTCTCTCCCTTGCTCAATTTACAGGATTTTGCCCGGGAAGGATTTCTTGGTGACTGAGTTTTGGCACAAAAAACACCCCTCTTTCACCTATAAAAACCTCTCTTTACCTCCATTTTTAAGGATCGAAAACTTAGACCGAAGATTGAACTTACAAAAAATATACAAAAATCACTTTCTAAAGGTTCTCCAAGGATCTCATCAAGCAACATTTGAAGTTCTTCAAATTGTAGGTAAAAGTCCATCTTTTCCTTTCTTTTCTACTTCATCTCCTCTCTCTCTTTTACTTTAATCAAATGTGCAATCACCCAAATCATTTTGGGACATGACTCTAATGATCACCTCATCTCATTGAGGTTGGTTAAGGGGTTATCTACTACATTCCAAATCATATTTTAAACCCCCCTTTTTATGACTTAAAGAAGAAGAAGAAGAACATTTTCATTCATGTAGATTTTGATCAAGCAAGACCAACTTAAGTTGGGCGAGATGGGTGTTTCGGTACTTCCCATCTCGTAATCTAACCCCCGAACCTCAAAACAAAAAATCTCTGTTTTCGTAATCAAACTTAGGCTATAATCAATAGGTTTTTCTTATGTTCCTCAAAATATAGGTGGCGACTCTAAAACAAGTTAGACATCCTAGGGTAACTCACGCGCTCGAGCCTAAAGCCGTGGTTTCCCCCGGGGTATCTACACCACCTGATTTGATTGACCCATTCCACGTGTATTTTTATGGACTTTAGGTTTTCTTGTAATGAAGTTTTACTTCAATTTTTAGACAAGTCCATTTATAGATTTTTAGTAGTTAGGCTGAGTTATGATCGGTTTATTCATAGCGGTTTAGTGTCCCTCAAGTCGCCGTCTTCAAACCGCCAGCATGGTGCCTTAAGTCCTTCATCAAACCGCAGTTTGTGTCTTTGATGAAACCGCATTTCAAGTTCATTCATGAAACCGCACATGCATCTGGTGGAACCGCCGACCAAGATATTGAAGAAGTTATTGCTGTCATTTACTCCTTGAAGACAAACATTCGCTTTTCAACCGTAAAAATGAATGACTGGTGACTTGTCCTTAAACTTCAAGTCATGGTTCAGTTATTCTTGGAATGTCGGTTTGTCTAGCTTTTTGAAAAATTACCGTTGTACTTTTCAACAACTAAAAGGACAATGTCAGGTAGTGATCCAACAACTTCCTGCCACAAAGCAAAAGCAAAGGACGACAGTGACAGGTCAACCAATGGGATTGTGACAACGCATAAAACCGCCATACAATGACTCACCTCATTGTCCAACGGTCACTAATGCCTTCACTATAAATAGCCTTCATTGTTCAACATTGAAGGTTGCTGAGCTTCAAAGAGAATATCCCAAGTATTCAAGTTTGCTTTGAAGATTGAAAATTCAGATACTCATATCTTCATCATCTCCTTAGCAACCCAGAGTTCTTCATCAAAGCTTCAAGCCCTCAAATCATCACAACTCAGCCTTGCACAGAAAGTAATCATTTGCTCACCATCACTTAGATATTTTGAGCTCTTGATTTCTTTCCACACTACACACCCGGAGTATATTTTCTTATAGATTATATACCTCGAAAACACAGGTTGTTATAATAGCATTGTTAGGTTAGATTGTTTATTTAGAGTTTGGATTCGTTTGTAATCTTGTAAAAACTCCTCTAAATCAATACAAGTCTAGTAGCTATTAGAAAATCCTAGGCTAACCACCTAGGTAGAGGACGTAGTTCTTTCAAGAACGAACCTCTTCAAATTGTGTGTCCTTGATCTTTATTTTCTGTCTTGTCATTTACATTTATGTTTATGAGCTTTGTTTACTTTCATGTGAAATGACTTGATAAATGATTTGCATACTTTTGTGATACTTCAGTTGTGCCTTGTCAGTTGCATCATTCCTTTTCAACCTCTTAAACCGCCCAACTCTTTATAATTCAGTTTGGCCAAAACCGCAAAACTCCGCTGTGCATTTTATCTGAGCGGTTCTAGTGCTTTAAACCGCAATAGACCAAACTGATAAGTACTTGGTTGATTTTCAAGGGTATTTCGAAAAGATTTTAAACCGCTATTCACCCCCTCTCTAGCGGTTCTATACCCTTGTTCCCTTTGGGACCAACAGTTATTATGGGTGCTATCAAAGTGTTAGTTGTAGCATTTAAGAGTGTCGGTTGTAGTCTTTAAAAGTGTGAGTTGTAGTGTTTCTTTTAAGAGTGTTAGTTTTTTATTAAAAAAAAGTCAGTTTATATATATTATTGACTTCCGCACATGTGCTTAAAGAGTCTCAGTTGTAGTGTTTAAGAGTAGCAGATGCTGTGTTATTACGTGCCAATTCATGTGTTATTAAGTATATGTGCATGTGTGTAGATAGTGTCAGTGCATGTATTAAAAGAAAGTCGGTGAATGTGTTAAAGAGTGCTAGTGGTAGTGGTATAATGTTAATAAGTTTCAGTTATTTACAATAATGTCACAACGCGTTTCGAAAGAAGTATAAAAATTCCACCGAACATTAGAAAAAAAGTTTCAGTTATTTGCAAAAATGCCATCAGACATTTTTAAAATAAGTTTTACTTATTTACAACATTTTCATTACACATTTTAATAATTCGTTTTTTCTAACGATGAGAAAAAGTTTTTTTTTTTTTTTTTTTTTTTTTATGTTTGTGTGAATACAATTACTTTCGATACTTAATTTATATATATTTGTTTCTTCTTTCATGTTCAAAATATATACTCCCTCTGTTCCATAACTATGTGCACAAAATAAGTTGTGCACGGGAATTAAAGGATGAATAGTATTGGGTAGTTGTTGTGAGTATGAAAAGTGAAATAGGAGAGAGAAAGTGGGGTAGGGAATAGTAGGTTGATTGGTGTTGTGAGTGTAAAAGTAAGTAAGAGAGAGAATGAGTGAGATAAATAGTAAAGATTCTTTTCTATTTTATACTTTAGTACTTTTGATTATTATTATTTCTAAGATCATGATATTTCTGATAGCGATTAGAAGTCGGAGTTTTAAATCTTGGTGTGCCATGAGAGCGTGTTCATTGAATTTTTAGCTATTTGAGGTAAGAGAGACTATACAGTATTGATTCCGTGTCAGTTAATCAAGTGATTATTCTTTTCATATCTGTCTTATCGTTGTGCTTCGTTTTATTGATACGCATATTGATTGTTCTGTCTAATTTGATAATTGTTTTGATATTGAAATTGATTCTTAAAGTATTGATTTTATTGAAAGCATGCTATATGAGTTTTGGTTATCAAAGAAACGAGATTTGTTATATGAAATGGTTTGGTGTGGCTAATTATGTGACGGTCGTAGTTGATTTGATTATTGTGATTGCGTTGGTTTGGCTCCAAGTGTGGGCGCCAACGATTGAGATTGAGTTTGTATTTGATTATTAAACCACTCGATTTATGAAAATTTGAGTCTTATTGGTACTTCCATATTTATAATTTCGTGGACTGTGTTATTTGATAATTGTGTTCCTTTGGCTTCTGTGATACTGTGTATCCCCTTTCTTACTGAGCCCCCCAGCTCACCCCCTCCAGTTTGATATTTCAGTTTGTGAAAAATTCGGGCCGTTACACCCTCTGTCCCTAAATGAGTGTCCATTTTCAGGAAATTTTTGTCCCAACATGAGTGTCCATTTTGATCATAACTTTGTTCCTAAATGTTTTATTTTTTTAAAAAAATAATCACCGGTCTCTTTATACTTGCAAAAACTAAATCTTTGTAAAGAGGATTACAAGATTAGATATGAATTTTGCCACCAAATTGTACATAAAGTTATGTCCCTTAAAATGAAAGTTGAACACTCATTTAGTGGCAGAGGTTTTGAATATTGGTTTATATATCATGGCGGAGCATTTCATCAAAATCTATCATTTTGAATCTTGACCGTTCAAGTTTACCACTTTAAATCTAGATTGTCAATGTAGATTATTACAATAAATTTGAAGTGTTTAGTGCACACCCATGAAGTTTGGATAAATTTCACTGCCCCCTTTAAGTTTAGATTCGTCTCATTGACCACCCTTTTATCAATTAATTGATTATTTTACCCTTATTTGAATAAATATCCCTCATTAACTACATTTAAATCACAAAAAAATCTCACATACTAAAAATAAAATAAAATGAACACAAGTTGTATTTAAATTTATTCTCCATTTTCAATAAATATTATTTCTATGATAAATAATTGTAAATGAATTATACTTTTGTTTATTCATATTTTTTTTTATTCAATATAAATATAAAGCATGCATATTTTTATATTTATAATTAAAAATACTGAAAAAATTGGATAAATTTAAAGACAACAATTTTGTTTAAAGATATATTTTTTGGTATTATTTGATATTTTGTAATGATTTAAATAAATTTAATTTATTATAAAATTTCACATAATACCAACAAAATATATCTTTAGACATAAGCTTTGTATTAAATTTAATTTCTATTATAAGATAAAAATAAAAAAATAAACATATAACATAAAAATATATAAAATCATGCATATCTTTATATTACTTTTGAATAATTTTTTACTATGTCCACATAAATGAGTATCTAATGATTTAGATTGCATATTTTTCTATCCCTCGGTTCCAAAATCAATAACATGTTATATCCATCTCAAAATAAGTAAATATGTAAGCTTTAAAATATTTAAATTTATTTAAATTTTATATTTTTTATGTCTAGATAATTATCAATTTTAAAAATATTCATATGTGCATGCTTCTCTATATATTTTTTTGACTGAAAATGAATAAAAAAAGTATAATTCATAGACATTATTTATTAATAAAATTGATATTTATTTGCAATGGAGAATAAATTTAAGTATGACAATTACTTTCAATTTTTGTATAATGTGAGATTATGTAGTAATTTAAATTAAGTTATGAGAGGTATATAATAAAGTAAGGGCAAAATAGTCAATTGATTGACAAAATGGTGGTCACTAAGATGAATCTAAATAATAAGAGGGGTAGTGAGACTTGTCCAAAACTCAGGGGTGGGCACTGAAATTAACCCTTTTACTAAATCTTCCATAAGCCCGACCCCACAAGCTGATGAGTTTTTTCAGCATTTGCCAAGTATTTTTTTTTATCAAAAAAAAGAACTAATAATATATAATTAACAGATTAGGAGTTATTTATTTCATTTTGATACGTCCGGTTTAAAAAAAAATAGTAGGTTTTAGGAAAAACCATTTATCCCAACATTTAGGAAAATAGGATTTAAAAGCGCATTTTTTGTTGTTGTTGTAAATAAGTAAAAATTTAAGCGAAGTGACATTTTTGTAAATTAATAGATCTTTGTGTGAAGTGACATTTTTTGTAAATAAGTAGAGCTTCGTGGGGTCAATGGTTTGTTTAAAAGTGTCAGTATAGTGGACAAGAATGTCAGTTGTATTGTTTAAGAATTTCAAATCATGTGTTATTGAGTGTTATTATGGGTGTTATCAAAGTGTTAGTTGTAGCATTTAAGAGTGTCGGTTGTAGTCTTTAAAAGTGTGAGTTGTAGTGTTTATTTTAAGAGTGTTAGTTTTTTATTAAAAAAAAGTCAGTTTATATATATTATTGACTTCCGCACATGTGCTTAAAGAGTCTCGGTTGTAGTGTTTAAGAGTAGCAGATGTTGTGTTATTACGTGCCAATTCATCTGTTATTAAGTATCAGTGCATGTGTGTAGATAGTGCAGTGCATGTATTAAAAGAAAGTCGGTAAATGTGTTAAAGAGTGCTAGTGGTAGTGGTATAATGTTAATAAGTTTCAGTTATTTACAATAATGTCACAACGCGTTTCGAAAGAAGTATAAAAATTCCACCGAACATTAGAAAAAAAGTTTCAGTTATTTGCAAAAATGCCATCAGACATTTTTAAAATAAGTTTTACTTATTTACAACATTTCATTACACATTTTAATAATTCGTTTTTTCTAACGATGAGAAAAAGTTTTTTTTTTTTTTTTTTTTTTTTTTTTTTTATGTTTGTGTGAATAAAATTACTTTCGATACTTAATTTATATATATTTGTTTCTTCTTTCATGTTCAAAATATATACTCCATCTGTTCCATAACTATGTGCACAAAATAAGTTGTGCACGGGAATTAAGGGATGAATAGTATTGGGTAGTTGTTGTGAGTATGCAAAGTGAAATATGAGAGAGAAAGTGGGGTAGGGAATAGTAGGTTGATTGGTGTTGTGAGTGTAAAAGTAAAGTAAGAGAGAGAATGAGTGAGATAAATAGTAAATATTCTTTTCTATTTTAGAAAAGTGTGACTTATCAATGGGACACCCAAATGGCAATTTGTACACATAGTTATGGGACGGAGGGAGTATTATCCATTGTATACCAAATTAATACTCCCTTCGTCTCATTTTAAAAGTAGAAAAATGGGAGGGTTCAAGAATTAAGGAAAAAGTGATGTGTTGTGAGTGTTGATAGGTTGGTATGAGAGAGAAAGTGGGGTAAAGAAGAGTTAGTGGAAATTTGTTGTGAGTATGACATGTAGGATCCACTTTCCATTTTAGTATTTGACTCTTAAAATGGTATGCTCTTTTAGGAAAATTTTGACTCTTAAAATGGGACGGATGGAGTATGCAAAAATCTCGAGAAAAACTTGTTGGGCAATTTGCAGATTGGTAACCTGAGTTTGTCTAAAGTTTGCAATCCTCAACCTAAAAGTTCAATTTTGCAAATTGGTTATCTAAGTTTGTCAATTTTTTGTAATGTGGTCAATACACTAATTTTTTGTTAATTTTTTATGTGACACCCTAAAATTAAGCACGACATTTTGAGGCGGATCGAAAAAATAAAATAAAGTAAGAAATAAAAAAAATGGGACGGCTTTTGTGGATTGAGTTGAGGGTTGTAAATAGGTGGGCCCCAATAATTGTTATTTCATCCCAAGTTGACAGCAAGTTAAAATGGCTAGCAGGAGGTGTAACTACGTTATGATTAATCTTTATGACTCATTCGTACAACTTAGATTATGGATGTTCAACTTTCACTCTGTTCATTCTTTAGGGGAAGGACCGAGAGAGTTCAACTGAGAAGTTAAGTGAGGAAAAATATTTGAAGCTTGATCCGTGAATTTTTAAGTGCGAGATCGATCCGGATGAATTATTTGGTGGTCGTTATTAGCGATTTTGATGTAAGGGAGACTACGCAGTATTGATTCCGTGTCATTTCGTTTATACCCGTCTTATCGTAATACTCCATTTTATTGATACGTATATCATTTGATCGGTCCTATTTGATAATTGCTTTGGTATTGAAATTGTTGGGTTAATATCATGACTATTTGAAAAGCATGCTTTGTGTGTTATTTGCTCTCAAATATGAGTTTTGTTATATGGAACAGTTGCGATGTAGCTAATTATGTGACGGTCGCAGTTGACTCGGTTATTGGTTATTGTGTTTGTGTTGGGTCCGGCTCCATGAGGGCGGCCAACAATTCGGTTATTATGGTTAAGCCACTGGGCCCGAATATAATTAGTACATCGGACTGTAAAGTATGATTGATCAGTTATTCGGTTTATGAAACGGGTCTTATTGGCATGTCCATATTTATAATTCCATGGACATTGTTATTTGGTGTTTGTGTTCCATTGGCTTCTGTGATATTGTGTATCCCTTTTCTTACTGAGCCCCCCAGCTCACCCCCCTTCAGTTTCAGTTTTGCAGTTAAGCGACGATCGGGATGAAAGGATTGGGGCGGAGCCGTTTATAGAGCATTTGGGCTGATTAGTGAAGCTTTGTTTAGTATTGTAGAGATGTAAATTATGACATTTTGATATTTATGGAATTTTGAATTTTCGGGGTGTTACATTTAAACAGACCTAAACACATGTGCAACGCACATGACTTTTTAAAAGGGAAATCTCGTCAATTTCTGGACCTAAACACATTTGCAATGTGGTGATTGAGTTGCACACCTACAAAAATTGACAGGATTGCCCTTTTAAAAAGTCATGTGCATTGCAAATGTGTTTAAGTCTGTCAAAAAATTAAGAAAAAGTTAGTTTATTCACGACATTGCAAAAAATTGACAAAGTTTGGTAACCAATTTGCAAAATTGAACTTTTAGGTTGGGAATTGCAAACTTTCGACAAACTCACGTTACCAATCTGCAAATTACCCAAACTTGTTTACACTTGCTTTAATTTAAAACATATTTTCATCCATTAATGTAAAACATAATATCTTAATGTAAAACATGTTTTATACATCTTTTAGTGTAAATAATTTTTTTATAAGACTTATTAAATAATATCATTTATATGAATACTTAAAATATGAAATAAATAATAAAAAAGTCTTCAAATGGAGTGAATGAAGAACTACAAATGGGCCATGGATGTAATTAGGACCTTAAAATAAAAATAGAGGTGGCTGGCGGCCCAAAAGTGAGATGGAAGATTGAGGACAAGAAAAATGACCCAATTATTGAAAGTTTCAGGCCCATCCAACAAAGTCGTAATCTGGTGCGCGAATCGAAAATGCCACCGGCGCTTTGACTGAGGAACCTTCAGTGCCGGAGAGCTACCAAAATTCAATTTCAGAAACCGGCGAATCCATCCCTCAGAAATCAATCCAAGTTCAGCGATGGCGAATAGAAATTTCAGTCTGTGCTCAATCGCCACTGTGCTACTACTAATTTTAATCTCAATGGCAGCCAATTCTACAGCTTACCGGCCCGGTGATATCGTTCCGATGAGCAAAAAGGGTCAATACCACTCTGTATGTATTTTTTTAGGGTTTCCCCCCTTTTGAATTGAAATTATGTATTTACACGTACCCAATTGATGGTTTGTTTGATTCTGTGGTTGATGTGTTCATTTATTTATCAGTCTAGAACAGTTTGGTACGACATGATTGGTAAACACTGCCCGATCTTCGGTGTAAACCGCGAGGTAATTTCTATTTTGATTTTTTTATAGGGATTTGGATTGGCAATAATGTATTTCCTTCTTCCAGTTATATGCAATTTTGTCATTCAATTTTTGGGGTTTTAGTAATTATGTACTAGTAATTGTTAATCTCTTCTTTGTTTTAATAATGTATAGGTGTTGATTCCAATAGCAAAGCCAACTGGATTCACTGGTGCCGATCCGTACAAAATGTGAGCTGCCCTCTTGTTTTCTATATTCCTATTTGTTCGCTCCTTTAGATGTGAGCTGACTAGGTATTACAATTAATATTCAGAGCATAAAGATTATGCAAATGCTGGTCCTAGAGTATTCCGCCCAAAACATGATATTCATCTTGTTTCTAATAAGCATGATCATCTTTGGAAGTAACCAATGAGGGCTGGTAGCTTGTTAATGAATACTAGTCTTACCTCAATAATGCTCTTTTGGTTTACTGCTATCAGCATAATGCTCTTTAAGTTGTTAAACCACATTGGCAATTTGAATTTTTAACATATGACAAACTCCATGGATCAAGTTAACCTTCGAAAGTTTTCTAGGTTGGTGTTGATAAGATTGACACACAAGAATGCTTGCTCATTAATGACCAAACAACTAATTGAAGCGGTTCTGATCACGACAGAAATTGTCTCCGTGATTAGGGTTGGGGCATAAGAAGAGTACTATGTGACCCATTTTAAGTGCCAATTCAACTTAATGTCCGTGTCACTTCTAATGTTTGACTCAAGCTGTCATTTAGAGTGGAACCACGCACGTACACACAAAAGAGGGAAAAAAAATCATTCAGTAGGTATTCTGTTACTAACTTTACTTCATGGAACATTTTAAGGTTAGTTATATATGGAATGCAAACTTTAAAAATGAATTGATCATAAATCAGAACCCTAAAGAAACACTGATTTTGTTTTCTCGTAAAACATCTTACAGAGTTACTTTTATTCATTAGCCTATACCAATATGCAAAGGATAGAGTGACCTTCTCTCAGTAAATGACTCTACATTGAGGTTGGCGGTGGACATTGCGCGTTACAATCACAGGTTATTAGTTGTGAAAACCATTGCTTGTTCCTCAGAGCTTTCATTTGAGTCAATATAGTGCCTCTTGGAGTATTATGAACTTTATCGGCCTCAATTTTAATCTTGTTAGTTTCATTTGTTCCACTACTTAGGGCTCAATTGAGGAACTCCTAATCTTTTCTTTTTCCATTCAACTAGTTAGTAACCCGTCGAGTAATAAAATTTGTTAATTATAAATATAACTTAATACACATTAAAATGGATATAATTGAAATTGATGAATAAGTTTAATTTCATCTTCGCCACCATGGTTACTCAGGTTTTTCATCTACCACCTCGTATAATCGCCGCAGTTGTTAGGCAATATGTATGCGACTATCTCATAGGCACATCGACAACTTTTGTTATTGGGGCAGATGACCCATTTAATCTTAAAAACCCAAGAAACAAACCTTTTTTTTTTTTTTTGAAAAAATCACATTGGAGGTAGCGAGTTCAAATCCTGTTAAGGCCATGTGCTAGCCTATTTATAGGCCATTTGATGTAGCCTAAGGGCACTTTATCTATCATTAATAAATAACAAAACCTTTTTTTTTTTTTTTTTTAAAAAAAGAAGAAAATATATCCATCCTTGTTACTTTGGTCCTACCAGTCATCTGGCACTGCTGATGATACAAGTTGCTTTACATGACTTGTTTCCTCATTGCATCTAAACTTAACTATACACATTATCGATGTAAAGCTTCTTTGCAAATGACTAGATTAGCATCACATCCAGCCGTGATACTCGATGATGACTCGTTGATGACAATGAATGACCTTTGCATGCCATTTTTTATTTGTCTAGTCATCCATCCACAACAAATAGAATATGTGAGGTCTTAATTTGGGCTCTTATGTGGCGCTCGAGCATGATTGTACAGGAATCCTCATGTTGTACTCATCGATGTTCCATTGGATTTGGTACCAGGGCAATTTTATTGCAGTCTTCTGATAGAAAACTTTCAAGACGTTTAATTACTGCGTTATTTGTGAAAACCTTTCGTCTTGAAGTGTTGAGACTGTTTATTGACAGGATTTGCCTGGTGTTAGAAGTATGCCCTTGTGTTCTAAAAAAATACTGTAAATAGTAAGCATAATAAAATTATTAATAAGGGCTTAAAATTCAAAACAGCTCCTTTGTTTGGTCCCCACTATAAATGGGAACTTATAAGTTTCTTCAACTTGTGTTAAACTAGATTAGTACAATCACATATCCTTGATCACGTCAATGTGCCTCACTTAACTCTCTTCTTTTTGAATACTCTCCAAGTTTTCATTTCAGAATCCTTTTATAAGTCAATATCAATCGTAGGAATTCCTTATTTTACTAACTTTTTCCTGGTGCAAATCGCTGTTAAGGTTTGATATGCATAGTTGGAGTCCCTATATAACAACTTAAGCTTTTAGATGAGTTGGTAACTCAACTTCCTTTGTTGACTGTCATAAGCCTTTACTTAATCAAAAGCACTGTTCTTTCATGTCTTAGTCTATAAATTTGTTGACTTGATTGATATTATTTGTGCTCCTTGTGTTCTGCATACTAAAATTTGGAGCAACAAAAATGCAGATCATTTCAGGTTGGAAAAGAAAAGTTTTATGTTCCGTGGCTCTATGTAATAAACCGGAAGACTTCTGAAGTTCCAATGATTGATTTTAATTTGGTAAGGCTTGCGTAAAGGAAATCTCTGGCCCTTTCACTTTTACAATTTCTTTAACAATTATTCCCCCCCCCCCCCATTCTTGATATTCCTATACGTTTTGATGTTGATATAAAACATACTTTGTTCTGAAGATTCCTTTAAGTTTGTGGTGATGATTATTATGTGTTGAAGTTATCTCATTTTGCATCTCAAACAGAGGTACTCAGGAAGTGATTTGCTTGGTGTGACAGCAAAGATTGTAAATATGCCTCCTCATTGTAAGTTTCTTATTTCTTATAAATTCTCATAATGTTCTTTTCCAAAGGTTGGTGGATGATCCTTGAAATACCTATAGGACTCAGCCGAACTCACTGTCAAATCAAATGGTGGCTACTTTCTGTGGGAGGTTTGTAATATGAAACTGCCAAACTTCCATGTCACCAATGACAAGTTATTAGATATGCTTTCTCATGTTTGCATGTTGGTTTAGTTTGTGCTTCAGTTGATCTTCTCATTTGGAGCATGGCTCTGGCCGTCCTTTAGTTTTTTCTTGTCTCATTTCATATTTGTGATAATCCACCCGACTCTTTCTCACTACAATAATAGAAATGATTTTCACCCGCACACAAATTTTGATTGGTGAAGATGTTGGCTATTTTTAGACTTGGTTTATACTTTTGTTAGTTTTATGGAGTGGATGAACAGTAGGTCCAAATATAACAAAATTTAGAAAATCTTTCACATGTTGTGGGGCCTTGATGAAAGTGCAGTGAGCTTTCTGGAGTTAACGCTCTTTTGGTTCATACTATATTGAATACTTGCTGGCCAAAACTGTCATAGTTCAAGTTATCGATTTCAATATTCTGTGGTCTCTATATATATGTAAGTAACACCTGTTACAATGCTTGTGAGTGCCCCTTCAATTATTAAGTGAATAATTAATGATTAATAACTCAAGTGCATCTATTTATTGTGCAGATGTTGAACTTCACCCCGACATCAAAAACATTTTTGGGATGCACAACATTGGCCAAAACATGTGCTTGTGAGATACACATGGTTAGTGTCATTTTTTATTGGGCATGACCGTTCTTCCTTTACTTTGAATGTGTGTTTTATAGTTATGCAATGTGGGTATTCTGGACCATGGTCTATGCCGTACAACATTCATCTCAACCATTCCCTTTTGGTCCAACAATTTAGATTTACAAAGCACTTTCAAATCATTTCATCTTCTCTTTTTAATATTACTAGGAAATCAATGAATCAACAAAGGATACAATGTTTAAGGAAACAATCCTAAAAATAACTCCATATTCCTAATAATCAAGTAAGATATGAATTATAACTTGACTTCAAAAAGAATCACGGTACTAAAATTTAACTAGAACATTAGGGTGTGTTGTTGAAGCAACTTCTGTTATCATCATACAGAGTAAGGAGGCATTTACTGACTGCTCAAGTTCAACTAAAGTTTTTGTTTCCTCCAAGTCCGTGATATTTCATACAATTTCACTCCTTTGGATAATCAGCAGGCCTTTCTTTGCTTGGTTGACGGCTTTTGTTCCCAGCTTCAAATTCTTGGACGTTAGTGGTTTGACTGACCTTCCTGCGAGAAGAGAAACCAAAACAGGCAATCAAACGAGAGAAATTTCTTAAGATGGTTTGGATGCATACAGTGTTGACCTTTTGTACGTCATGATAGCATCCATCCATTGATCCGCTCCTTCTCTTCAAAGTTCGTCTTTGAAACCAATCCATGACTTCTTACTGCTTTGCTAGTCGGTTTTTGAACCATCATTCTTAGAAGGCAGAAAGAGTGAATGCCTCTATCTATCATTTGCCATGCAACTGTTACCACAGAAACCACTAAAGGGGAAATGTACCTCTTCTATTAGGCTCTGTTTGTTTGGAGGAAAACATGTTCCGGAAAATGGGGAAAATGTTTTCTGGAAAATGGTTTTCCCACTTTTCTAAGTAAAACGACTTACAGATTTCTCCTCCGCAAGTCATTTTCCGGAAAATGGTAACTCCCTCTCTCACACACCCAACTCCCCATACAACCCCACACTATCCATCCCCACCCTCCAACCTTATCTTCCCTCCCCCACCACCACCACCTACCCACCTCCCCCCCCCCAAAAAAAAAAAAAATAAAAAAAATAAAAATCACTCATATTAAAAGTATCTTTTAACACCTCCTCCACCCACCCCACTCCCCCCCCCCCCAAAATAAATAAATAAATAAATAAATAAATCTTTTTCACTCATACTAAAATTATTTTTAAGACCTTCTGTCCCCCACCCCCGCCCATATCCCCCTCCCCCACCACCCACCCCCACGTTGAACCCACCCTCTCTCCCCTCACCCCCGGTCCTTGTCAAAAAAAAAAAAAAATCTCATTTGAAAATATTTTTCGGAAAACAATTTCCTTACAATTACCAAACAACCGAAGACATGTTTATGTCATTATCCGGAAAACATTTTCATTTTCTGGAAAACATTTTCCGGAAGTCGTTTTACGCGAAACAAACGGAGCCTTAGTATGAACTGAAAAAGAATGTCTCTTCATCTGGATGAGGGAATATAGTTTCTGCATATGGCAAGTAAGATAAACACCATCCATTTAAAAAGGGAGAAAAAGGAAAGTATAAAAGAGATACGATTTATAGGTGATTTTCAGAAGAGGGACTATTTTTCTGCGACAAACTGAAGGAATCGTTGGATTATTTTTCTGGGACAAACAGAAAAGACTCACTAAACTGTCTGCGCTTCTTGTTGATGAAGCAGCAGTCAGTCCATGCAATTTTCGACGCAATTTCATCATGGGTCATCTGGAAACAGCCTCTCTGTGCTTTAATACAGGGGCAAGGCTGCGTACATCCGACCCCCCCTTACCCACCATAGGTGGGAGCCTTTGCGGCACTGGGGTAATGTTGGTGTTGTTGGTGTTGACAAACAGAAAAGAAATCGCTGGATTATAGATCTGGAATGTATGGATTTATTTTGTCCACATTTTGGAGACATAAGGTTACTGTTCTGTTTTCATCAGGGCTTGAATGCTTGCGGGCATGATTTTGGTATAAATTATTTCAGCCAAAATCTTTTTTTTTTTTTTTTTTTTTTTTTTTTGGGGGGGGGGGGGGGTTGACTAGTGTTTAAGTCCTCCTGTTTAGAACTAACAGCTGTTGTCGCTAATTAGGTCTCTTGTTATGCTTCACTGAGTGGCGTGTATACTCGCTTTTAGTATGTTTGCCTTCCTGTTTGGTCTAAGTTGCAGATAATTATTGTTTTCTCAATGTTCTACCATACTGTAGGACGGAGCAGTCAGAGATAGATGTGACTTCAGGGTTTTATGTTCTCTTTGGATCAGGTAAAAATTTCATCAATTCAACGTCTATAAGCTTTCTTTAATTGCCACATGCAATTCCTCCGGGGCCTCCACTGGTATTATAAACAACTGAAATTACATTCATGCTTCTTAAATGTTCTCTAACAGGTTCAAAAAAAAAAAAAAATCTCCAACAGGTTGTTTATGCAATCAAAGGGTTTTTTTCTATGATATTTGTACCCAAACAATGTCCTAAAAAAGAATGTTCTACTTTCCAAAATAAATGTCGTGTTTCTAAATAAGGAAACAATCTTAGTGCAGTGTTACTATGGTACAAGCCATATACGAACATGTAAAACATATTTCTTAAATCATTGACAAGTCAAATGTGACATGTATTTTGGGACGGAGGGAGTATGATATTTCTCTTATGCATCATGCAACAAAAATCTATTATTTCTATGCACTTTACTGAAATTATATAGAGGTAGAAATGCAAATATTGAAAATATTTGACTTTTTATGGTCCCTTTGTCCCGAAAAGTTTGTCTCATTTTGACTTTTTATGGTTAACATAAATGAATTATGACCGAGCATTGATGTCAATCTAATGATCACAATGAAATTTTAATAATTGTTATTGATAAATCACTTAATGATTTGTCAATTACAATTTTTAGAATTTCACTAGAATGATTAGCTCGACTTCAATGTTAGGTCAAAGTTTATTTATATTGACCATAAAAATTCGAAATGAGACGAACCTTCCGGGACAAAGGGAGTACAACTCTTTTTCTTGGGATGATTAGAGTATTACCTTTTAAACGCTGTTGATAGTAATCAGGTTCTACTAACATTTGCGAATATGGCCAAACAAGGAAAAAAAATACTCCTCTCCCCAAATGAGCACTCCCTCCGTCCCAAACTTATGGTTACTTATTTCCGTTTCGGGGGTCCCATACTTATGGTTACTAACCTGAAATGTTTAATTTTCTCTCTCTCCACACTCACAATAAATATCCACTATCTCATTTTCTCTCTCTTTCCCACTCACAACTCCTACTTTTTTCTTATAGTAACCATAAGTTTGGGACGGAGGGAGTATTTTGCTTCCCTCTAAATGAGTTTTTTTTTTTTTTTTCAAGTGAGGACATACACATAAAGATTCTTAATGATACACTCGCTCCGTCCCAAACTGATAGTCCAATTTGACTTTCAAACTCCCTTCGTCCCAAACTGATAATCCAGTTTGACTTTCAAATATTTTAAGGTTACGTTTTAAGCTTTGGAAATTCAGCGATTTTGTAACCTTAACTTTGAAATGAGACTAACTTGAAAAAGGAGAAATGGGACTATCATTTTTGTACGAGTATGATTGAAAGTGTAAGTTGACAAATATAGTAACTTCAATCACTCATTAAGAAATTTAGTTTTTCACTTTTTCTTGAAAAATGAACACTCATTTAACTATTTTATGATGAAGTGAGGAACCATACTTATCAGCTTACAAAGAACCTCATTGGGTCTCGCGTATCCATCAGTACCATAAACCCAGTTAAATCTTTTGCTCCCTCTGTCCCTAAATTAATGTCATAGTTGACAAGTCATGTTTTAAGCTTTTAATTGTGTTTCCTTGATTTTGCCCCAATCTATTCATATGGGTAGAGTGACGCCTTTTATGGCACTGCAATGCTTGTGCCTATTAGAATGGGTAGTCTAGGAAGATCACCAAACTTTATACCCTATTTTTAGTAAGACGAAATTTATTTTATGACAAAACGAAAATGGAAAGTAGGACATTTATTCGGGACTGAGGGAGTAGCACTTAGTGGGTGTTTGGTAGCATTAAGCACTTGATGCCTAATACATTGCAAGGTGATTTGGAAGTAGGGTGCGCTTGATAACATTGAGCGCTAGATGTTGAATGTTGAGTGAGGCTCTTACTGGTTAAGCAACAATTTTGATTCTCAATTATTAAGAGGAGGTTGAAAATTTTCAGGCTCAATGGAGGAACCAAACCAAACACTCTATCTCCAAATTACCCTGCACTTTATTAAACATCAAGCATCAAGTGCTTAATGCTACCAAACACAACCTTAGTCCAACTGTTGATGTAGCTAGCTATGCAAGCGAGATATTTTGTTGACTATATCATGTTTCTTCCACGATTTGAACAGGTGTTCTTTTGTCATTTATCCTCTCCATCTACGTATTACAATCATCCAAGGACAAATTAGCGAGGTACCTTCTATTTTCTTGATTTTATAATACTAGTTGATTAGTTTTGAGTTCACAATAGGGTTGCGTGAGCTTTTGCTTTCTTCTTTATTTTTCCTTACGACTGGGATTTCACTGACTCTCCTTCAGGTTTGTTAAAGAGACTGTCGCGGAAACTAGCATGCCAGGTGAAATAGCAAAAGTTGAATGAGCCAAGTTCCAATACACAGACTGTTTGTACGAATGTCTCTAGCAAGGGATTTTACGCAAAAGATGTTTGTAGTCATGGTGCTAACTTTAGAGGCTTTTGTTATTCTAGAGGATCATCTTGTCAAGGCGACTATTCACGCCTGATAGATTATACTACTAATGTACAAGTGAAGTGTAGCAAGCTAAACTTTTTAACATTATAAGGGAGGAGAATTTGTGAGCTTCAAATTTCTTTACAATGGCCAAAGAGGCCTTTTTGTTCTTCTTTTGCATAAACAGGTAAATGATATATATATATATATATATATATACCCTCAATCCTGATATAAATAGTACGAAATTTTTTGCAGCTTGATTGAAATTTGATCAGAAATTTATGAAATTTTAATGATCTTACTGAACTTTTAAACATTTTAAAGTGATACCCTAGTAAGAATATTGTCGTCCCATTTATTCAACCTCTTCAAAGATTCTTCCACCCGCAATTCATTCCAAAGTTACATACACAGTACAAACAAACAAGAAAATCGCGAAAAATTCGCCATAAATCCTATGATAGCGAAAGGTAATATGGATAGTAGTAAATTTTTTCGGTGTCTTCTTCTACAATCGTAGTAATGTACGCACAGACCATAATCATATATACCGAATGGTGGTTTACCTCTTTCGTCCAGTCTGTTCGGAATGTGATCCAAATTAGAATGATGGTTTGCACCAACATTCCCGACCAAATTCCCTACACAACACAATAATTTTTACATTAACACCAAGATTGTAGTAAAAACCAAGAAGCACCCCCAATGAAATTCCAACAGCCACTCCTAATTATCCTTACATCAATAACTTTTTGATCAACAATTTCTTATCATAATCTTTTCTTTATTATGCACTCATTTCCTTCTTAAATGAATGTCCGTTTTCAGTAAATTTTTAAATATTTTTTCACCAAAATTTTTCACTATCCCTTCTATACTTGCGAAACAAAAACAAAAAGTTTAGAAAGTGGATAACATTATCCCCTACATGAAATTGGGACATTGATTTAGGGACAGAGATGTTGGGGAATGGGTGGATCTCCGCATCCACTAGCCCATACTATCAATCATCAATATGGAGAAACTAATCAACACATGATAATAATATGAAAGAACAAGAACACCATAGATTTGTTAACCCGGTTCACCATCCCTATAGCTACATCCAGAGGCACCAAGCCAGGATATCACTATAATAATATGTCGATTGCTACAATTTACACATACACTCACACAGATCTAGTATGACTACTCTCCAATAACAATCTCACTACATATATTATCTCTCCCCCAAAACACACAAATAACATGGTCATGGCCGGGTTGTAGGATCGCCCCATGGCTCTTCTAGGCCCCGGCCCCCTCCTAGACACTACTTTGTGACTCTCCTTGATATCCTAACTTTCTCCTATCAAGCACACTTGTTTATGGACGAAATTATGCTTATTTAGGTGTACAAGGAAACCCTAAGTCGCTTGGAAGAGATTGCATCAAAATAGGAAACAATGACAAAAAACGGATCTGTCCCGCCAGGCAGGCGAGCGCCCGCTTCACCAGATTGCAACCCTCCGTTTTTTATCTTGCTTGGCGACCGCACAGCCCTCCGTGACTTAGACTCCTTCTCCCCTTTGCTTCCTTATAGTTTAAGACTCCAATCCCAACAGGAGATAGTAAGTTCTAAGGCGGGCATGTACGTACTAGATAAGACTGGCTGAATTCCGTTAAGTACAAGGGTCAGAAGAACGAGCAGCGGACAAAGATCAGAGACAGCATTTGCAACAACTTCACCTTCCGTGAAGACATAGCTGATCACATCTCTCAGCAAATATACAATTATTGCCACAATCACGGAGATTACAAAAGACACCATTGTCACCACCACTACAGAGAATGCAGCTGATTTCGGATGCCCTGCTCCAAGCTCGTTACCAACTCTCACACTGAAATCAACACATTTATCGAAACTTGCGTTATCTTATACTCACTCCGTCTCAAAATAAATGTCGCATTTGACTTGTGTCAAGGTTTTTAAAAAAAAATGCCTTTTCCGTGTTTGTATATATTTGTTGAACAATGGTACAATGTTGGCACTAAAATTGCTTTCTTGTTTAAAAACGCAATAAATTTATCGCGTGACAGAACAAGGAAAATTGATACTCCCTCCCTCTGTCCCTAAATGAGTGTCCATTTTGATCATAACTTTGTCCCTAAATGTTTTTTTTTTCGAAAAAAAATTCACCGGTCTCTTTATACTTGCAAAAACTAAATGTTTGTAAAGAGGATTACAAGATTATATATGAATTTTACCACCAAATCGTACAAGAAATTATGTCCTTTAAAATGAAATTTGGACACTCATTTAGGGACGGTATTTATTATGGGATGGGGTAAGTGTTGGGACCGCGACCACCCCCACCACTCCACATTAGTATGATATTGTCCGCTTTGGGCCCAGCCCGCACGGATTTGGTATTGGGTCATTTCCCAAAAGGCCTCATACTAATGGAGTGTGTGGACACCTTTATATACTAAGCAATTCTTCATTCAATTGCCGATGTGGGACTTGGGTTGACACCCCAACAAACCTCCCCTCAACTCAAGTACCTCCAACGAAGTTTACTTGGACCGCCGCTATTCACCACATGCGGGACACACCGCCCGATCACCAATATCGAGAAGACTTTCGACACAAGGCACACACTGTGCTCCACTCGCGAGGTCACACCACAGGAAATCCCACATATCTCACACACGCGGTCCACATCGCGTTGGGCCCATCCACCAACCAGGCTCTGATACTAGTTGTTGGGATCGCACACCAACAAGAGAAATCGCAATAAGAGATAACAAAATACCCACGCATACAAAACAAGAACAAGACACAAGATTTAACGTGGTTCACCCCAACATTAATGGGCTACGTCCACACCGATCAACTTTTCACTATAATATCATGGAATTACAAGATGACGAGTTTTCTTCAAGAAACTCGCAAAGACTCACTACTCTCTCAAATTGGTATTACAAGAATGGAGGTATCTCTCCTTCTCACATTCTTGAAAATACACACAAAGAACCCTAAAAAAAAAAACCATATTGGTGAAGCCTATTTGTATAGGGGAGACACAGCCACTAATCCCCTCTTCCTCACACTCTCCCCTAAGAGAAGCTCCTCTTGGCACCACCAAGGAACACACAAAATAATAGCCCTCACACCCTTTATAAAGGCTTCAAATAAAACTCTTTCCTAGTACAATAAGGAATCCTTATCCTACACCCATAAGGACTCACAAATTCCTCTCCTACTTGCATTATGAAATAATCTTCTCACTTTATGTCCAATTTCGATTAGAATTTGAGCCAAAATCCCAACAAATCTCCCCTTGACTAAAATTCTACCGCATCGTTGTCATCTTCAATCTTGCATCTTCCATGATCTCCACT
Organism: Campanula takesimana; assembly: GCA_026119855.1. NCBI lineage: Eukaryota > Viridiplantae > Streptophyta > Magnoliopsida > Asterales > Campanulaceae > Campanula > Campanula takesimana. The sequence goes on along the minus strand of JAOWBW010000563.1, from coordinate 816,370 downwards.
TTCTGTCTCATCGTCATCAGCCATCTTCAACACCTCTTGTGTTATCCTCAAAACTAGTACCGCTGCTCTCCACTAGCAGGACACGCCTTTTGATCATCATATCAAGAAGACTTTCGACACAAGGCTCCATCAGCGAGTTCACACAAGTGTAAATCCCAAACACCACAAACGTGGTCCACCATAACCATCTTGTAACCATGATCTTCAAACTCCATTGATCGTCCCCCACAAATCTTGCTACTTCTGTCCGGAACCTTTTACCAATACTAGGAAACTCAAAATCCAATCTTCACCGTTCAGATAGAAGATATATGAGTCCCAAAGCTTCTCGCCAAAAATCAAAACGATCCAACGGTTGACGAACGCGCTACGCCTCTTTCTTCACTGCTGCGCTAAACACCAACGGACCAGATCTGCTCTCTTGTTTTTCTTCTATTTTGGATCTCTTCTATCGATGCGAATTCTCCCCTTCAACCAAGCTCTGATACCAGTTGTTGGGACCGCGACCACCCCCACCACTCCACATTAGTATGATATTGTTCGCTTTGGGCCTAGCCCGCACGGATTTGTTATTGGGTCATCTCCCAAAAGGCCTCATACTAATGGAGTGTGTGGACACCTTTATGTACTAGGCAATTCTTCATTCAATTGCCGATGTGGGACTTGGGTTGACACCCCAACAGTAAGACGCCAAAAGGCGGCAACAAAATAGAAGGAAGAGGGCAAACCAAACAGCTGCATTGAATCCAACGGAGATCATGAATGCCCATACACTTATTGTAAAGCTGAACACACAACATATTTTTAAATTTGATTCAGCAACATGAAATATTACCTTTATCCCTAAATGAATATTTGAAAAAAAAAACAAAATTACTTTTTGTAAAAAGCAAATTTGAAAGTTTTTCAAACATTCATTTTAGGACGGAGGGATTACTATATATGACAATGAAAGAACTTTGGAACCTCATTTGCTACACCGCTACAGGCTAAAACTCGGACAAAGAAATACTCCCGATGTGGGATAATTGTCTCTAGCTCTAATACCATGATATGATAAAGTCTGAGGTTTCATCTCAAACCAATTGGCAATGAGAGGAGTAGCCCAGGATCTTTATATAGTCAATGATTGGCTAGTTAATTTCCGATGTGTGATAATTGTCTCTTAAAGTATATTTTATTTTTACATTTTTTTTTCAAAATGTTATACATATATTGTAGTAGATTTTCTAGGGCTGGATTGGTAGGTATATCAGTTACATTTTGTTTATACCATGTACAAACCAAGTTTAACTTGGTACATAAAATTATGTACCATTACCAACCAACTAAGTCGGTATACCAACTTAGTTGGTATGGTTGGTACTAGCCTATACCAAATGTAGAATGTAATGTAAAATAAAAAAAGAAAAAAAACAACAACTTGAGAGTAGTCTTTTTCAACAGGCAAATTGACATCCGCTTGAGTATTCTTGTACTTGTATTGAGCTGTTACATGTTGTTATGTAAAGAACACAAAGAAATATTAACATGCATACTTTGTTAAGATATGAATCAAGGCATGAAATCCGTCGATTAGACATTATCAGCTGAGAGAGAAAGAAACAAGTACTCCCTCCGTCCCAGCACAAGTGACACTTATTTCATTTTCGGTCTGTCCCACTACAAGTGACACTACCCAAAATGAAATTATTTTAATATATTTATATTCAACCCAACTTCACCATTTAAACCAACTCATTCTCTCTTCATTTTCCACCGCTCAATTTATTCAATCAACACTACTATTTACCTCACTCATTCTATCTCTTCATTTTCTACCACACATATTTACATTTTTCTTAATCTCTGTGTCCCAAAAGTTGGTGTCACTTGTGCCGGGACGGAGGGAGTGTATAAGAACAAGAGATTTTTTTTGTGTAACTACTAGATTAAAAGAATCATAGAGAAGTGTAACTGTATATATTCTTTTAAAACATGTAAAATTTGTTCATCCAAGCCACTGAATGGTCCCAATATGAAAAGCCAAATATCTATAAACAAATAAATTATCTTTGAAAGAAAGAAATTTAGCATTCAACTTTATTTCGGGAAGAATAATACTAGGGGCACAAAAAAGTCACAAAATCTTAGTCACAAAATAATAGGTGTAATTATTTTATTGGTGCTTTTAATTAGAGTGTGGCGGGTCCATTATCGATGCAACCAATAAAATATCGCCACCTCATGTTGTGAGCATGATTTTGTGCTCTTATTTTGTGCCCCTAGCATTGCTCTTTCGGGAATAGAATAGGGATAAAATATTGAAAAATACTTTATTTTTTAATACATAATAGTATTTTTAATATCATTAAAAATTACAACTGGTACTTGATGGGAATCATCAACTTTATAATGTTTTAATAACTGCTCACGCTTTTTTAATGATCTTTTTTATGGTTATACCGACATACCTCAATTAGCGTAAACCATTAACATTTATCTTCACAGCAACAAAACTTAATTTTATACTTTCAAAAAATATACATCTTCTTTTATGGACCTTTTTCTCAAATAATTCCTTTTTAAAATTTTAATTCTCAAAGTATCAACCCTCCCAAACTATTTGCAAAAATGTCAATTTCGCTAAAACTCGCTACTACCAATGGCGAGTTTAGTTTTTTTTTTTCCGGTCGAACTCGCCACTACCAGTGGCGAGTTTATTGTTCTATTTTTTTTTTTTTTTTTTTTTTTGTATTTTACAAAAAATGGCCGAAAGTAATTTCAAATTTAATGAAACTCGCCATTGTTAACGGCGAGTTTGACCGAGTTGACCAAACTCGCTACTACCATTGGCGAGTTCAATTAAATCTTTATCAGTATTTTTCCCATGGATATTACTATATATACTTTTGATGTCCTTAAATAAACAAGTGTGTATTGCAGCCAAATGGTAAGATTGCAAGTAAAGTCATAGGAGACCTGAGTTCGAAACTTAGGTCTCTGACCATTTTCTTTATTTTTTTTGTTTTCTTTTCTAGCAGATCAAGAACTAGTACCAAATCAAATCACTGGAACAGGTATACCTCCACTCTCACAATCAAGGAGCAAATCAAATCATTGATGCAATTCTTCCTTCCCTCCTGAAAATCATGCATGTTGAGAAGCAGATCCGTGCCGTTCACAGGACTAGGTTCAAGGACGGAAATGTTGACGTTGGGTTCGGAGTCAAGTGTTTGAAGTAAGTTGCATGCTACTGCCATTCGTGGGGATATTATATTGGCTAAGCTGTCTGGATTCCTGTTAGGAGATGGTATTGCCGAAGCCTACTGCTGCCAAAGGTGGTATATATTGATCACTCTTGGTTGGTTACATTCTTGTTATTTTCTGAGCATTAGTTTTGTTTCTGTTAAGGCACAAAAATATATAAAAAAAAAGGTTAGAGACCTAAGTTTCGAACCCAGGCCTCCTATGAATTTACCTGCAATCTTACCATTTGGCTACAACACACACTTGTTTATGTAAGGACATCAAAAGTATATATAGTAATATCCGTTGGAAAAATACTCGATAAAGATTTAATTGAACTCGCCAATGGTAGTAGCGAGTTTGGTCAACTCGGTCAAACTCGCCGTTAACAATGGCGAGTTTCATTAAATTTGAAATTATTTTCGGCCATTTTTTGTAAAATACAAAAAAAAAAAAAAAAAAAAAAAATTAGAACAATAAACTCGCCACTGGTAGTGGCGAGTTCGACCGGAAAAAAAAATAAACTCGCCATTGGTAGTAGCGAGTTTTAGCGAAATGGACATTTTTGCAAATAGTTTGGGAGGGTTAATACTTTGGGAATTAAAATTTTAAAAGGGAATTATTTGAGAAATTAATCTTCTTTTATGTCTATAATGAACTATGAACAAAAATAGTGATGCAAGTACACATGCACGTGCCTAGTAAACTGGAGGGCTATAGTTTGAATAATACTTTATAAAAAATCAAGATGTTTCATATCAAAATGCCCCTATAGCTCAGTGGTAGAGCGCCAGTCTTGTAAACTGGAGGTCTGTAGTTCGATCCTGCATGGGGGCATTCTTTATAATTTATTTGCTATCCTTTTTCTTGGAATTAAATTTTTTAAATTATTTCTAATTCATTTCAAAATGCCCCAATAGGACTTGCTGTATTCATAACAATTTTACTTAGTATTTTTTCTAATTCATTTTTCTCTTCTTCATACTCATACCACTTATTTTTAAAACACTTTTTTATTATTTTTATTTTCAAAAAAATAAGTGGTTTGTTATGGGACAAAAGAAAGGATGCATTATGACTATATAAATATCAATCCCAGATATTCCCTTCCTTTTCATTTCAAAAGATACATACATACATTTCTTTTCTTTTTCTTTCTCAAAAAACGAAAACTAATTTCAAAAAGTAAAGGATAATCTAAATGGTTTACTTAAATTTCTCTACCAAAAGACTTTAACAACGAACTCAAAATTGTCAGACAAAATGATACAAAAAATTGGATTCTCCAAAAAAAAAAAAAAAAACTAAACAGAAAAAAAAGGCGTGTTAATAAAGATATTGATATACTCCCTCTGTTCCATTTCAAACTTTTCATTTTATCATTTTGAGCGTTCCATTGAAAACACTTACTTACCAAAAAAAAAAAAAAAAAAAAAAGATTCTCTTCATTTTCTCACTGTTTCTCTCTTTTCCACTCACAAGTCATACCACTTACTTTTTTAACATTTTTTTTTTAATTCTCGTTTCTATTATTTTATTATAATAAGTTGTTTGAAGACGCGAAGAGTATGCAAATATGCTATGTGAATCGTTGGAGAAAACTCAAGTCAAATACAAAGAATTGAGAGATTTCGAGCAGCTGCACCCCTAGTTAGCTCTACTCAATAGGGATGGCCAAAACCGGTTCCGGGCCCGGATCCGGTTCGGAACCGCCGGTTCCGGTTCGGCATATGGGTAACCCTTAACCGGCCCGCGCTTACCCCGGTTCCGGTTTGGCACAATCCGGTTCCGGTTCGGTCCGGTTCCAGTACGGTTCCGGTCCCCCCCTTTAAAATTATTGAAAAAGAAGGGATTTTCGGTCCGGTTCCGGTCCGGTTCGCCATTTATGTGAACCTGAACCGGCCCGGATAACTTACGGTTCCGGTTTGCTCCGGTTCCGGGCTTTTCCGGTCCGGTTTTCCGGTTTGGCCATCCCTACTACTCAATGGTTCCGATTGGAGCCACCTCATTTTTTCTTGTGTTCGACGGATGAGATGTGTCCAAGCTCGGTGGGTCCCACAAAAAATTGAAATCATCTTAGCCGCACATATGATGAGCTCGCCTATGTGGTCTCGATCTGAGCCATTAAGTAGAGGGGTGCAGCGGTTCCGGGTCGAAGAATTGAGGGTGGATTGTTAGAGGATAAGAAAGACAAAAACGTAGCTATCAGAAAATCAACCATCACATGTAGAGAATCAATCAAGTGAACATCTACACAACAAAACAATAGATGTGACCTAAGTCAAGTACCTAACCCATGTGAGAGATGCTCCTAACCCTTAACTGACCTCACCCTCAAATCCTCTTTCACTTTTCAACAATAACACCTTTTTTTGCAAAACAGAATCCTTGTTAAGAAATGTACAACTACCTAAAGCTCATAGTACAATCAGTCAATGATAGCTCGTAGGCTCATAACACACTTGTCTTGTCACTCATGTTTTCGAGTTTTTGTTATGAGAATGATAAGTGGGTCTGATTGTCTCAAACTGAGACATACTAGAAAAGAAAGTAAAAACTTTAAAACGGAACAGAGAGGGAGTACTTCTTTTCGCTTTAAATATAAATAAATGTATGTTCAAATTTTATTTAGGAGGCAACTTTTATATTTTTAAATGGAAAAAATGCATATATATTTTTCATTCTTTTATAGGTGCAATGTTTATTACTACCTCCGTCTCAGTTTAATGTTCTTAGTTTTTTTGCTGTTTGTCTGAAGGATCTTTGAGCAATAATTAAAGGTTAATCTAATTATCCAAATGAAGATCTACAACTTGTTATTGATACACCAATATATATACTATCAATAATAAGTTTTAGATTTTCATTAAAATAATTAGATTAACTTGTAATTATTACTCAAAGTTCCTTCAGACAAACAACAAAAAAAAAAAAACTAAAAACCTTAAACTGGGACGGATGGAATACAAAATATAACATTCATTTTTAATATAACAAACATAAAAATGGACAATGATTTAGAGACGGAGAGAATATAGTATGTTATGTTGTTGTTGTTGTTGTTAGTATAAGGGCGAAGGCAAATTTATTTTTATAATTTGTATGCATTGGCGCAATATTAGGCAAGGTCATGTGCCTACTCCACTTTGCAACCCCTACTTCCTACTCCCCCTTAATATATAATGGACATAATTCAGTTTTGATTAATCACTCTTATCATGGGAAACTTTAACTGCATGTTCAAATCTGAACTAAGCAATTCAGTGGCAGCAGACATGAAGAAGAAGAAAACTAAAGTAGCAACATTAATGGAGGCAGAATCCCAACTACAAGTTGAAGCAGCATCAAACTCAGAATTGACTTGTTCATCATCCAAGAAACAACGGTCGGATATTAAAAACGCGGGTAGCGGGAAAAATGTGAGACTCAGTTTCAAAGTAGGGGAAGAAAAAGGCGATGATGATGGCGTTAAACCGAAAGGCGACAAAGGAGCTGTGAGGATTCGGATCGTCGTGACGCAAGAAGAGTTGAGTCAGATATTGAGTAACAAGTATTCTTCTGTAGAGCAATTTTTAAGAAGCAGAAGAAGTAAAAACAAATATGTAGAGAGATGTAAAGTTTCTTCTGGCAATTGGAGGCCTGCTTTAGAAAGCATACCAGAAGACTTTTAATGTCTCTGATCACTATTTCTGTCACTTATTATGTTCATAAATTGTTAAATCTCCTCTTTCGTCCGACTAGATTTCTGCTTATCATTTTCTGGAATCAGCAAAAGAATTTTCATTCTTATTTCCGCGGTCAACGATCGGGATACATACATTGACCCTATTGCCTAGCTATCATCATTTCTTTGTGAAATTAAAATCTAAAAAAATTGTCCAACTATATTGGCAGATCAGTCTCTGCTTGTAATATAGCAGAATTCTAAATTGCCTGTGGAAAATTTTTATTCTCTCACAATTTACAATTGAAAATGCTTATGAATGGAGCAATGCCGCTGACCAACAAGGTCAATTCTGCTTAAAGTAGACCAATTCCACCTGCCAATGCAAAAGCTTATTCAGTTTTTAAGGACAGAGTTATGCAGCAAGTCATGCATATGGTTTTGACACAAAATACCACCCCCTCATACCAAAATAAATGTCGATTTTTCATTTATGGGACTAGTTGAAAATGTTAAAATTTTATGGCCAAGATATATATTCGTGTTCTTGTTTCACCCGGTGAATGATGAAATGTGGAATAAAAGTTTGGTAAAAAGCATTTAGGGGCAGCTATTTAGAAAATAGACATTCATATTGGGACATTTTTTTAAGAACATGAACATCCATTTTGGGACGGAGGGAGTTGGAAATTTATTGGATGATAACAGAAGTGGAATGTACCTGTGTGTCAAAGCGGGCTGTACAGATGAATGACTTTCCGGTGTCTGTTTTGACTGTAACATCTTGACCAGGCTTGATCTCACTGATATTGCTCGGGAGGTCAATTGTGTACCGCTCATGACCGGTTAAATGTAGTGTATCTGCATCCTCACCAGCCTTGAAACAAAGTGGTATGATACCCATTCCTACCAAACTACTGCGGTGGATTCTCTCAAAGCTTTTAGCAATCACTGCTTTAACACCCTGTTGCATATATTCAAATGAATTTACCAAAAGTCAATTCAAATAGAATAGAGTTATAACGTTCCTACTACCTCCGTTCCAAAAAGAGAGTGTCATTAGGTTTTTGATGTTAAACATAAGTAAACTTTGACGAAACATTAATGTCAATCTAACCATCCTAGTGAAATTCCAAAAAAATTGCCATTCATAAATCATTAAGTGATTTAACAATAACAACATTTAGAACTTCAGTTTAATGATTAGACTGAATTGACATTAATGTTTGGTCAAAGTTCACTTGTGTTCAAAAATGAAATGAGACTAACTTTACGGAGGGAGTATTTACATTTTCAGTTTGTGCTTGTGTGGGGAGTGTGACCTCTTGTGAGAATTGTGTTAATGACTTACCAACAACATAAGGCCCTTTGCCGCCCAATCTCTGGAGCTTCCACTTCCATACTCCGCTCCGGCCAAGACAATAGTATCCTGCCCAGCTTCCTTGTACCTCTGAAAGTGGCAGATAATTCAAATAGAATCAGTAAAAAAAAAAAATGAACAATTTACAATGTCAAAGGTGGTGGGAACTCACTGTTGCTGCATCAAGCACAGAAAGTTTTTCCCCATTGGGAATATGTAATGTTTTGGGGCACACTTCTCCGTTTAAGAGCTTGTTAACAAGGCGGATATTCGCAAAAGTACCCCTTGCCATAATCTCATCGTCACCCCTCCGACTTCCATAAGAGTTGAAGTCTTTCCGGTCAACTCCACAGTCAAGAAGAAACCTTGCAGCCGGGCTATCCTTGTGAATGCTTCCTGCTGGTGAGATGTGATCGGTTGTAATACTGTCACCAAAGTTGAGCAAACAAAAGGCGTCCTTCACACCATGGGGTCCAGGTGGGTCCATGGTCATGTTCTTGAAGTATGGAGGCTCGTGAATGTAAGTAGAATTTGGGTCTCATGAGTAGAGCTTGGCTTTTGGGACGGAAAGTTGATTCTACATTGGATTTCCTTTTGTGATAGATTCATAAGTACTCTTGAACATAGCGGGTAGTACGCTTGATTGAACAGCCTACAATGTATAATCAAAGTTAATACTTTCTTCAGTTCATGTGATGAACTTTCGGTTGATTGTCTAGCTAGCTTAAGATTGCTTACCTCTGCAACTTCTTCGGTACTTGGCCAGATATCTCTCAAATAGACATTCTTACCGTCCTTTCCCACTCCAATAGGATCCTTCTCAAAATCAATGTCAACCTGGGAAACAGTATTGGCATATCTTAATCTTACACTGTTTACCAGAAGATGCTGCAAATTATGATGCAAGAGAAAACAGGACCGGATCGCCCTAGAAATCATCTGGGTTTTTTTGTGTGTGTGTGTTTTGGGTTGGGGTGGGGGGTGGGGGGACTTATGCCTCCAATGACTGGTTGTAAAAGGTATTAAGAAGCCTAGTGGCAGAACGTACAAAGCATGACTTATAGTGCAACAGTTATAAACTGACATTGGGATGCCAGAATGACATAATCTCACCCAAAACGAGTGCCAGTAAAACTAGAGTACATACCGTGCCAGCAAGGGCATAAGCAACAACTAGAGGAGGCGATGCAAGGTAGTTTGCTCTTGTCAATGGGTGAACACGTCCCTCAAAGTTTCGGTTTCCAGAAAGAACAGCAGATGCAACGATGTCTGCCAAATAGTACAAGAATAGAAACATATTAACAATAGATTTGGTCATACTGAAGACTATGCATAAACCAGAGACTGCAAGCTTAAGCCAGAAGCCCAGAATGGAGTTAAATAAAACATGATATCTTTGCAAAGAAAAGAGAAGAATACAAACATACCATTTTCTGAGATTGCAGTACCAACTGATTCATCAAGATCTCCGGAATTTCCAATACATGTTAACGTTGTGCAGCCATATCCAACAATGTTGAATCCTTGCTCATTCAAGTACTTCTGCAACCCACTGCATTAACAAGAAGTCCATATACATATAGGTTCATTGCTATGTAACAGCAGAAAACTGTCATTATAGGAGTGTGAGTGTTCAAGTGAACTTTTAATCCATGCATAACTTGATACTAAAAGTGATACTGATGAGCAGCAAAGTGAAATAAACAGAAACACATTAACAAGAACAATCAGATTTCCAATGACCAAAGCTTTCCCAGAATTTTTCCAAACATTTTCCATAATATCACAATAAAGCTCCCGTTTGTTTGGGGGGAAACATTTTCCGGAAAATGAAAATGTTTTCCGGAAAATGCTTTTGGTTGTTTGGTAAATCTAAGGAAAATGTTTTCCGGAAAATATTTTCATATGAGGGTGGGTGGATGGATGGTGGGGTAGGGTGGAGGTGGGTGGGTGGTGGGGCTAGTAGGGGTGTGGGAGGTGTTCAAAAATAATTTTAATATGAGTGAAAAGAATTTTTTTATTTTTTTATTTTTTTTTTTTTGGGGGGTGGGGTGGGATGGGAAAGGGGCGAGGCGGAGGTGCAGAAACATCACATATTTATTTTGTGAAGAAATGTGAAACTAAGGGGGAGATTGTCAGTGCAGAAATGTGGTGCTACCACAAGTGCTACCAACAGTGTTACCCCAGACCGGATTTGTAATAGTTTCATCATTTATTCACAAAATTATTGGATATTAATGTTTAATATTTTCTGCAAGATTAATGTGAATTGTAGGTCCAAAGAATTATTAAAGGTTGATCAAAATGATGGAGCTACAAATAAGGGGTTAGTTGAAGGAAAAATTATGCATAAATGAAGATTTATGCGTAACTTTTGAAGAAGAAGAAAACGTGGCTGAAGACCCATTCAAACTTGACTTGCTGAGCATGAAGAGTACAAGGGCTGGAAGCACAAAGGCACAAGGAAGTGATGCACGGCACATGTGGAAAATGAGGTGGTTCCTACAAAGTAGGAAACATTATCTACTTGGAGCTAAAGGGTAGGAAACATGATCTCAACTCAACCAAGTGGGGGATTTCGTGCAACAAGGAGTAGGCTCCAAGTTTTGGACGCCTATATATAGTGCAAGGCTGGACCAAAGTGAAATACACAATTCCCAAGCCAAAAACTGCACTTGTATAGAACACACACACAGTAGTGTTATCCGAAGTGTTAACAACACCTAGTCCAACACCAGCAAACTAATTTTGTATTAGCCAACATCTTTTGAGGGTTTTCTGGTTGAGGACTAGAGTGTTTTTAAACGTGTGTGTATTCTAGAGAGAGACTATTCACTTCTTGGTTCGTTTAGACTAATGTAGGATATACATGTTCCGCATATGTAGTGCGTACGTGCCTCGCACGTGTCCCCCTTTTCCCGCGTCCGGTCATTCCCACGAGCGTTGTCTCCTTCTCTCCCGCGGTTACATTCTTGTCTCGTGGATACACACCTTTCTCTCCCGCGGATTCATCTATCTCTCCCGCGGGTACATATATGTCCCACGGATGCACCTTTCTCTACCGCTATATGTGGGTTAGTATCGTTTAAATACTTCCCACGATTAGACAAGGTCGGGGAAGTCTTCTATCCATTGGGATCGCCGAGGAGTTGTGGATTGGAGGCTAGAATAGGAAGATCGCCACGTGGCCCAATCGTAGGGTTACACGTGGCCTAGTTGGGTTTAAAAGGGAGAACTGCGGGATGGTCATCACACCTTGAAGTGCTTATGATGTAGCACATGTTCCGCCAAATAGCCTGCCGCCAGCCAGGCGCCCGCTCGACCTCACCCAAGCGCCCGCTTACCTCGGTGAAATTTGGCCGATCGTCTGATTCACACCAAGCGCCCGCTTGGTCTAATGCGAGCTCCCGCTTGCTTGTCCGGCCAGGAATTTTCCCAGTTTTTGTTTTCGGTTTAATTAAACAATTTAAGGTATTTTTGTTGCTTTCGTTTTTGGGAGTATAAAACATATTTTAGGGTTTGTAAACATTATTCATATTCATTCATCTTGTTATTCAATTGCAACTTTGCAACCTTGTGGGTTAAACCCTAGAAACCATTGTTGGCTTTGTGGAAGGTGGATTCCTTTGTTTCTTCAAGAGCTTCATCATTATTGTTGTTGTTCTTGCCAAACCCTAATTCGTGGATTCGAATTGGGTCAATTAATTCGTTGATTCGATTAATTGCCTATCCGGTTATTTTTATTTTAATTCCGTTGCAACTCTTTTACATCAATTGGTATCAGAAAAGGACGATCCTTGGACAATGGCCAACGATGATATCAAGGACCTTATCGCCGCTTTGACAACCAGTATGCAAGACAGTATGCGACAACTTTCTGAATCTCAGGCGCAACTAGTACAAGCAACTACTACCGCGTCACAAGAAGCAGCAACTCGTCATACTGAACTTCTGGCAGTATTAGCGAATGGTCTTAGTGGGCGTGACAACGAAAACCCTAGAAATCGGGTAGATCCTCGTGGGGAACGCCTCCGCCGCGAAGATCCGGTTCAAGGGAATTTCTGAGATGGTGGTTTTTATGAGGCCAGGGTAGTACCTCCTGCAGATCAAAGACCCAAGATTCGGGCTGACATTCCTTTTTTCTCTGGTGAGTTGAATACTGAAGATTTTATGGATTGGCTTTCTGAAGTTGAAAAATTCTTTGATTTAATGCAAACTGAGGAGGATCGTAAGGTTCCTTATGTTGCCTATAAATTACGTGGGGGTGCTTCTGCGTGGTGGACGCAAGTGACGAGAGAGCGAATTCGTAACAATTGGCCACCGATTCGTCGTTGGATAGATATGAAGACTGCACTGAAAGACCGTTTTCTACCCGACGATTTTGATCATGAAATTTATCGTCAATTTTTAAAGTGTAAACAGGGTAACCGGACAGTTGATGAATATGCTCGCGATTTTTATGCCCGTTCTGCCCGCACGGATGTGAATGAAACAGAATCTCTGCAAGTCGCACGATTCATCGAAGGTCTTCATCCTCCCATCCAAAATCAGGTAGACTTATTTTTTACCCACTCACTCAGTGAAACCATCACTAGGGCGAAAAAGGTGGAAAACCAGTTGTCCTCTACGTTTCGTTCCCCGGCCCCATATAGAAAATTTGGAGAGGGCACTTCGGATAGTAGCAAGAGTCAACCTTCTGTGACTTTTCCTGCTACGAATAATACACAAACTGCAGCTGCGGGTTCTAAGAATGATGATGGTAAACATGTGACCCCCGCCCCGACAACGGCCCCTACTACTGGTGGTCAACAGAAGGATAACCCCTATGCCAAAAACTATGGCACCAAGTGCTTTAAATGTGGGCAGACAGGACATATTTCTAGTAGTTGTCCCCTTCGCAAGAATATTCATGTGGTGGCTCGAGAAGATGCTGATGATGATACCGGTGATTGCGAGGAGGTTTATGATCCTAATGAGGAGGATGACGATGGAGACGAGCATACCGCGTGTGTGGTTCGTAAGTTGACTACTCCCGCGGCGGAGTTTGATCTTGCCCGTCATAATATTTTTCGAACAAAGGGTACGGTAAATGATACGGCGGTTCGCATTATTATTGATAGTGGCAGCAGTGAGAACTTGGTGGCACGAGGTTTGGTCAATAAGCTCAAGCTCGAGGTGGGTAACCACCCGTCTCCGTATATCGTTGGATGGATCAATGCTACTGGTTCTGTGAAGGTAACAAAACAATGTATCATTCCTTTTTCAATTGGCAAATATAAGGATGTGATTACATGCGATGTTGTGGATATGAGCGCTTGTCAACTATTGCTTGGTAGGCCGTGGCATTTTGATGTGGGTTCTCTGCATTGTGGGCGTACTAATGTGATCCGATTGGTTAAGCATGGACGTAGATTTGCGTTGTACCCATTGACGGACATAGCGAATGATGGGTGCAAGAAAAAAGGCACACATCTTAGTTCCTTTGCATTCCTAAAATTTTTGTTTCAGGTTCATTGCCTAAGACGAAGGGACGGCTGATCGACAAAGGGAAGTCCGAGCATGGCGTTACACTTTCCATTCCTAGAGCACCGATGGCCACGAGATGTTCTTTTATGGTACATGATTCCGGGACGAATCATTTTGAAGAGGGGGTGCATGATGTAGCACATGTTCCGCCAAATAGCCTGCCACCAGCCAGGCGCCCGCTCGACCTCACCCAAGCGCCCGCTTACCTCGGTGAAATTTGGCCGATCGTCTGATTCACACCATGCGCCCGCTTGGTCTAGTGCGAGCGCCCGCTTGCTTGTCCGGCCAGGAATTTTCCCAGTTTTTGTTTTCGGTTTAATTAAACAATTTAGGGTATTTTTGGTATTTTTGTTGCTTTCGTTTTTGGGAGTATAAAACCTATTTTAGGGTTTGTAAACATTATTCATTCATCTTGTTATTCAATTGCAAATTTGCAACCTTGTGGGTTAAACCCTAGAAACCATTGTTGGTTTTGTGGAAGGTGGATTCCTTCGTTTCTTCAAGAGCTTCATCATTATTGTTGTTGTTCTTGCCAAACCCTAATTCGTGGATTCGAATTGGGTCAATTAATTCGTTGATTCGATTAATTGCCTATCCGGTTATTTTTATTTTAATTCCGTTGCAACTCTTTTACATCAGCTTACTTCCTATTCACTATAAATACCCCATAAGGGACTCATTTGTGGGATGATGGGCTGATTATACCATACCACATAATTTCTCTCTCTACGAAACCGAGTTCCGCAGTACTTGTCTCTCCCCGGAACCCTTCTAGTTCCTATTCTCGCTCCTCCTCTCTATCACTCTCCGGTGATCCGTGTAACGCCTCCCTACCTAGAATACTCTTCTACCTCATCATAAAACCCCAATACAACTCCGTAGGACGACCCTCCTACAGTTAACATAACCCATAACATTTGAGAAAAAAAGCTGCCCTGATGCAAAGAAATCTTAAGCTCGGGCATAAAATAATTACCAAAGGATTAATCTTGTTAGAGTCGCTGCCAAGTTTGTTCATTGCATCACGCATACAAGCAAGGTCAACCACCGCTGGAACACCAGTAAAATCCTGGACAATAAACAAAACTATTCATAAAAGTCCTCAGTAATTGCATTATCCATTCAACTTCAAGAAGATGATAGATACCTGCAAGAGAACACGGGCCGGCTTGAATGGAATCTCAACCAACTTTGGGGCAGATTTCTCCCAGTCAATAATCTTTCAACATTTTCCTTAGTGACTTGGAAGTTGTCACAATTACGGATGGCCGATTCAAGAAGTATTCTTATAGAATATGGCAGCTTTTCTGTAATGATAAGTAGCAGAAATTAAATTGTGAAAATAATAGCATAAATAGTTTTCTTTAAAGATCAAATAAAATATATTGTTCAACGACCAAAACTAATTTCAAAGGGAGATGATTGCCTCTTGCACAGAGATATGATTGCCTCTTGCACACAAAAGACTGGCTACTAAGTCCTAGAAAGTCGAATAGATACAAATGACAAAGTTGTGAAATTACAAAGTGTATCATAAGAAAATTACCGACTCTTGGGTCATTCAGAGCTGGCAAACTATAGAGCTTTCCAAACTCGCCACCTCCGGGCTTGGGGAGACTGGTCAGAATCCCCTTGAAAACATTCTCGGACGCTGTACATACACCAATATGCAATCAGTTGGCTTTTCACAAGTCAAAAGAATCACATCAACACCTAAGTATTACAACGTCAAAGCAAAGATTGGCAAACAAATAGAATAAAAACACTTTTCTTCTCAAATCACGATTTTCATGAAAATTATTAGATAATCCAATGCAGAGAAGTTGAATTTTAAACTATATCCTCAGCATATAAAATAAAGTACTCACTGCTTTAAATCAAACAAACAAAATATTTCCAAATTGTTTTTTCAAAGGTCAAATTCATCTGTTCATCCCAAACAAATAGACCAGGGCGCTTAAGAGTAATGGAAGCTTAGTCTACCGAATAGAATTTTGAATTATGTGGACTTTTTCAGAACTTCGGGCGGGAAAATAAATAAATAGGTATTCAAATCGTCGTTCTGGAGAATCAATCAACTGAGAACAGGCGATGTAGTTCTGATCTGAGTGGTCAGACTGGCCGGAGAATTCCAATCAACACCGTGGCTCCACCGCGGGACAGAGCTACGAACAGAGCGAAAAGCGGAAGCAAAGCTGAACGATCGGGTTTGGTTTTCTAACAACGGCGGCGGCGGCGGAACGGGTTTGGGGACAGAAGAAAAGGGCGAGGACGGAGAAGACGGGAGTCTGGAAGTGGCGTGTTTAGAAGAAGACGAGGCTGCCGCTGCTCTCCTGAGGAGAGTGGAGGAGTAGACGCCATTTATATACTCCCTCATTCCCATTTGAAGTTTCACTTATTACCCAAAAAAATAAAAAACCCCTTTTAACCCCTCGTACTATAGTGAAGCTCCGCTTTTAACCATCGTTGTTGTTTTTTTAGCAGTTTTAACCACTCTACTATAGTTACGCACTCATGTTAACCTTACCCCCTAACGACATCTAAAAAAAATAACTTTCGTTAATTAAACTTAACGAAACCTAATCCAAAACCACCCCAATCTGTGATGCCGCCTCTAGTCTCCGACCCAGCAACACCCTCATTGTCAAAAAGGTCAAATTAAATAGAAATACCAAAATATGTCTAAAATTTTGATTATTCTGTAGAGCTTCATCTTTCCTTTCTGTCCTTTATTATTATTTTTTATTTTTATTTTTTTTGCCTTATTTTCAATTACATTGAGCTCATATAAGTACTCTTTGCTAAAACCCCAAATTCTGGGAAATGTGCTGCTTTTCTGTAATTCATATGAGTATTGTTCATTATATGTTTCAACATAGCTTGTGAGTCCACATCTTTTGGAGGCATAAGAAGGTTCCCTTTTTTTCGACAATGAGAGTATTGCCGGGGTGGGATTAAGGCGGCATTACAGTGTGGGGTGGGGTGGGGTTGGGTTATGTTTCGTTAAGTTTTATTAACGAAAGTTAGATTTTTTGGATGTCGTTAAGAGGTAAAGTTAACATGAGTGCGTAACTATAGTAGAGTGGTTAAAACTGCTAAAAAAACAACAACGATGGTTAAAAGCGGAACTTCACTATAGTAGGAGGGGTTAAAAGGATGATAGGCCTTACCCAAATATGGATGTCCCGTTGATTGCTTCACCTTTCCTAAAATGGTTATAAATTTAAGATAATGATATGTATAGTGAAAACTCAAAGGGGATACTCATAGCGAAACACTGTAATCTGTTGGATTGTAATAAATCTTTGTGGACCCCACTGCTAAAAACTCATCCAATGGATTAGAGTGTTTCACTATGAGTTTTCCCTTTGTGTTTTCACTATGTATATCATTGTCCATAAATTTAAGCCCCACTTGTCATCCCCACTCACTTTTTCCTCTCACATACTTCCTCTCACTTTTTCACTATGTATATCGTGGTCTCCTCCATCTGCAGGTGTGATTAAAGCAAACACGGATGGTAGTGTTCAAGATGGAGGCCGCAAGTGTGGTTTCGGTGTCATTATGCGGTATGGTAGAAGAGGATATTGGATTGGAGGCTACTACGGAAGACTCGAAAATTGCACAACTCTGGAAGCTGAGCTCCACGCCATCCTTGTGGGTTTGGAAATCTTGAAAGGCCTAGGATATGCCAATGTGAGTTTCGAGACAGATTCTTTGGCTGCGGTTAAACTTCTTGAAGGCCCATCGGATGAGAACCATCCCCTTGCAGCGCTAATGGGAGATATCAAAGCCTTACTTAGTGCTGCAAACTGTTTCATCCAGCATACTCTCCGAGAAGGAAACTTTTGCGCCGACTATCTTGCAAACATGGGAGCTAACCAAGATCTTCCCTTTGTGCATATGGCTTCACCCAATGAAGAAATTAAGGAACTCTTGGTGGCTGACTTCATAAGAGCCACCACTACCAGACTTTAGTTTTCTTTGCCCTGCTTTGTTTTATTTCCAGTTGTACCAAAAAAAAAAAATACTCCCTCCGACCCAGCTCACTTGACACTTCCCAAAATAGCTTACTTTTTATAATTTTATATTCACCCTACCCCACCACTCATTCTCTCTCTTCATTTCTCACCACTCAATTTATTCAACTAACACTACTATTTACCCCACTAATTCTCTCTTTTCATTTTCTACCACACATTTTCCTTATTTTATTCATTTTCCTTAGTTATTGTGCCCACCTCTTGGGTGTCAAGTGAGGTGGGGCGGAGGGAGTACATAAATTGTGGTTCCCACTTGTCATACACACTAACTTTTCCCCCTTACACATTTAAATTATGGGTCCCACTTGTCATACCCACTTACTTCTTCCCTCTCACAACCCATTTCCCACTCATCACTTTTCTTAATTTTTGTGCATTCTCAAAATGGTGAAGCTTCTTCTACTGGGACGGAGGGAGTACATATTGATCGAACAACCATTCAAGTATAGATAAGGTTGGTTGGGATTGAGATCAGGGTTGATGATGATTGTGGCGTTTCTGGTAATAGAGGAGAGAGAACGACGGCGGTATGGTGGTGGCGTGTGGCCAGTGGCGGATCTAGGATTTTCAACCACCGGGTGCACAATTTACACTAAATAACTCCATACCAAAATTTTTTAAAACGTAATTATATTCAAGTACATAATTAAGTATATAAGTTCAAAACAATTGTCTCATAAAAGAAAACAAGTACACAATTTACACTAAATAACTTGTTAACTTTTCCTTTTACTAAGTTCACATCCCTTCTAGTTAAATTACCACTCTAATTAATTTTTTTTGGGGGTGCACGTAGTAAAAAAAAAAAAAAGTTTTTTTTTAGTTAAAAAAATTGGGTTGATCGGGTGCACGTGTACCCCCTATTTACACATAAGATCCGCCCATGCGTGTGGCGGACCTCGGTTCGTGTGCCTGCTTCTAGAAAACCAGAGCTGATCAGTGAGGACTGCGGGAAATAGGTATTACACGATTGCATTGTGTTTCCTACTAATGAATGAGGGTGCTTGCTGTACAAGGGCAAATCTTTGGAAATAGTACTCCCTCCGTCTCAATTTAAAGTTTTCAGGGGTATGGAACCGCTGCACCTAATAAAAGTTGCACAACGTATGTAAAATGTTTTTTACACAATGTTTTTAGTGCATTACACAACGTAAAAACGACCGAAATCAGTTAGCTCTTGAAAAACATTTTACATTTGCAAGTACACGTTTTACATTAGCTAGAAAAAGTTTTACAAAACATTGTACAATTTTCACATCGGTGCAGCGGTGCAGCTAAGGCATTGGTGCAGCGATTCGAAATCCAGTTTTTAGTTTGACTTTATTTACATGTAGATTAAGAAAAAGTAAATGTGGTGAGTGTGAAAAGTAAAGTAGGAAAGAGAAAGTGGGTAAGGAGTTTTTGTTGTGAGAATGACAAGTGGGTCCAATTTTCCATTCTAAGTAAAGTAAGAACCTTAAATTGGGACAAACTAAAAAGAAAAATAAGAACCTTAAAGCGGGACAAAGGGATTATCAAGTAATGTATTAAAATAAAATTTACCTTTCAATTTTCAAAAAAAAAAATACCTTTTGAAATTAAATGTATTTTGAAGAAGTGGATTAAGCAATATTTAAAATGAACTTTGTTTTTAAAAGTATTGTCAACGATAAATATTTTCCGGTGCGAGATTTTGTGAATGCCGATATATAGCAGTGTCCAAGCTAGGGTTGGAGACTGGATAGGCATATGTGTGTTCCAAGGTATTCCTACGAAAGATACAAGGCGGAAGATCGAGAATGCAAGTGCAACTTTATGCATGAAACTAGTACAAAATCAGGTTTAGATAGCGCTTCTTTTTTCCCTTAGATAGCGCAAAAAAGCGCTATGTAAGCTACCGCTATGCAAGCTAACATAAAGCTTATTTTGTGCTATCTAAGCTTAGGATCTTCGATAGCACTTTTTTATGCGCTATCTAAGGGCCATTTTTTTATTTCCAGAATTTATCTTACATAGCGCTTTTTATGCGCTATCTAAGGGCTATTTTTTGATTTTCAGAATTTATCTTACATAGCGCTTTTTATGCGCTATCTAAGGGCATTTAAAAAAAAAAATCCTATTGCACCTACTTCAAATTATAAAAAAAAATCAAATAAATAAAAATTAATATGAAGTAACAAACATTCTATTGAAAAATAACAATCAACCTTTCATTACATACATCAACAATAATTCTTACAATCATCCACAAAAGTTATAAACTAATAAGGGGCAAATGACAAATAAGGGCCTGAAGTTTGAGGGTCATTTGTAGGTAGGGGTCTGAAGTTTCAAAACTAGCAGATCGGGGCCTGAAGATAGGAAAAACCAGCAAATATGGGCTTTTTGACGAAAAAGTTAGATTTATCAGTTAAATCCGCATGTGTCGTGCACATGTGGACTTAATTGAAATAAATGTTACTATTTAAGGAGTAAAATGAATATTTTAAATTTTAAAGGACTAAAAGTAAAATTTTCACCAATATATAATTCATTAAAATATTATTTAAAATTTTATTTTTTCTCAAATTTTTTTTTGAAAAAAATAATTTCACTAAACTATTTATTTAAAAAAAAATAACTAAATTATTTGAAAAAATATTTTACTAAAACAATCTAGCCTAATAATTTTTAAAATAGTACTTCAAATAACTTTTCAAAATAATTAATTTAGTGAAATAATTAATTAACAACGTAGGTTCTCATTAAAAAAAAAACATATTTTAAAATAATACTTCAAATATTTTTTTCAAAATAATTAATTTAGTGAAATAATTAATTAACAGCGTAGGTTCTCATTTTTTTTAAAAAAAATTTATTTATTATAAAAAACTAATATAGTGGTTTTCATTTTCAAAAAAGTAATATTAATTTTTTAAATTTTATATTAGTGAAAAAAATTAATTTTAGTCCTTTTAAGTTTTAAAATATCCGTTTTACCCCTTTAATAGTAATATTAATTTTAATTAAGTCCACATGTGCACGACACATGCTGATTTAACTGAAAAATCTAACTTTTCCGTCAAAAAGCCCCTATTTGGTAGTTTTTCCTATCTTCAAGCCCTGATCTGCTAGTTTTGAAACTTCAGACCCCTACCTACGAACGACCCCAAACTTCAGGCCCTTATTTGTCATTTGCCCACTAATAAGAGTTAAAGATCTCCGGGAAATAGAATGGACAAATGTAAGTCTTTCAAACAATAATTCTTACATTTATCGCTCCTTTGCAGCCATATTTCCCATGGCACAAAAATTTCATTTGGCCATGTGATGTTCCAAAAATCTTAATTCGAGTGGAACGGTGGGAGTAGTTAGAAGTTGGTTGTAACGATCATATTCCCATTGTAATAATATACTTGCACTAAAATAACTCACCCTAAAATCAGCTTTTCGGAGAACTTCCTCTGTTGATACTTCAAACTCTTTTCGGAGAGGAGGCGTGCTTACACTTGGTCTTCTAAGATCAAGATCCTGCACGGACCCACATTCAGGAAAGAGAATGAAGCACCAACATAAAGGACAGACTCCATAAAGAAATTTATTATGATCAATACCACAAGAAAGACGTAAAAAGTAGCTTTTAATATATTTGCAATTGCAATCAAAGAAACAAAAGTTAAAAATAAGCGAAAAAGAGGATCAAACAAAACTCAACAAACAACAGAAACCCAGATGACTAATACCAGATCCTATAGTACCAGTACAATGGTTATCATTTACCACATCCATCACACGTTTCTCAAAGTTGTTAGAAGTACTAATAACTGGTTATTCATAATCACTATACAGAATGCTATGAGGGAGAACGGAGACGGAACACTCAGCACTGCTAACTCAATTTTCTAACACAGTATGCACATCTCTTCTCCGTTTTTCTCATATTTTTATTCGTAATCACTCAAGTTCTCTTATTATGTGAAAGAGTGATAATGAAACTATAGAATACCCTCTTAGATAATACTGAAATAAAGCACATAAAAAAATTCGAATATAAAATCAATATAAGAAGAGTAATGTTGACTTACATTACATAACGAGCCAAGCTGTACAACTCCATGTGGAGCAACAGTGACAAAAGCAATGGTCTGCATAGTGGAATATTAAATCATGTAAAAACAGTCATCAGATCTCCATTTGTATCACGAGACAAGAACTAATGAGCCATGAAAAAGACTCGTATTCCTGCGAAATAGCAAAAAAAACAACAACATGTAGACAGCAACAGATCCATATTCACATTTTGCGTTATCGAAACCATAATATTAATTCTTTAAGGCATTCAATTAAGTTGCTTGCATTGAGCTACAAGTAAATATCATAGCTAAATTGAAAGGTAGCCAAGTAACTATACCCTGATCCCACCTGAAAACTGATTCTGCAAACCATCACCGTACTGTAAAAATGCCAAATTACAGAAAAACATGAGTGCCAATAAAACCCAAATATAAAGGGAAAATGAAGAACCGAAAGATGAGTAAAATGACAATGTCTAATATGTTGTTCTTAAAAACAACAAACCTGAATCGATGAGCAGGAACCACCTGCATGTTCATCTCTAGAAATCCACACATGTTTACTGGTGGTAGCAACCTCTCCAACAATGATGTCCAAAATGTAAATTTTATTCAAGACAAATATATGAAATCAATCGTTACTACATGACATATTATACTGATCTGAATTTCGAACAAAAAACAAAAATTGCAGCAATTGCAGATTATGTCATAGAATCATACCCTCCCAAGAGAATATAAATGATACGTCATCTTTGCCATAGCTAACCGAAGATTGTCATGTGAGCTATGCCAAACATGCAAACTTCCCATGTCACCTAAGAACTTACTCCCTGAAGGTTCATTTCGTCCCTGATGGTCATAATACCCATCTTCCCAAGTCAAAACCCTAAAAGAAGATCCAGGTCAATAGAGAAGCAACAATCAAAAAACTGTACAAGAAACAAAGAAATTAATCCCTCCGTCCCAAAATGATAGTCTCATTTCCCCATTTTGTTTGTTCCAGAAATTAGTCTCATTTCCAAAATTAAGGCTTCAGAATTTTACCTGTAACATTCAGAATTTTACCTGTAACATGGCAGGTAGATCCTGGCAAGACAATGCCAGTGTTGGGACGGATACAGTACTTCTCGGGATTCGTCGTCTTAACCTTCAATATAAAATTGAACTTGTCAAACTTAATACAAGTACAATACTATTAACTAGAGTTTGGAGTAATGAATAGTTACCTTAAAGGCAATGTATTGATCAGTCTTGTTAGTCAAGGGCATTGAACATGAACTTTGTTTCCTCAATTCCACTGTCACAATCACATACCACAATTTCATCACAAGCATGATTTACATACAAATACTCCTTTGGGCTATCCCACGACACTCTACATTTAACTGCCATTTACATATGACAAATAAAATAAATACTCCATTCGTCTAAAAATGATCTTCATACTTTTTTAGTGTTACTACGAATGAACTTTGGGAAATAATTTTAGGTTGATTTAATTATACTAATGAAAATGTAACACTTGTAATTGATATACCATCAACAATACTATCAATAGAAAGTTTTCGATTTTCATAAGGATAATTAAATCAAGCTTAAATTATTTCTCAAATCTCATTCGTAGTAACAACAAAAATAGTGGGAAGATTATTTTGGGGCGGAGGGGGTAAGTTTGATGCAATATTACAGTACATACAAAAAATCAATAAATAGTACATACAAAAAATCAAGAAACCATAGTTTGTGCAAGAATATGACACTGAAATTCTGCAGCCAAATCAAACCCTAGATACACCAAATAGCACAAACAGTCAGCAACAAGTTATCACCATCATTTGATCAACTGCACTCAACATAGCGCCAAAGGTAATAAAAAAATTGATAAATCTTCGAGATCAACTTGGGGATACAAGCAAAACGTAAAAGCAAAGTTGAAAATCGTTTTAGAAAATCAAATCAAATACAATATATAGTACCTTCAAATAAATGTTACCAAACACCTGCAAAACATGTACACACTGGTCTGTCTCCGCCATCACGAGAACCCTAATTACGGTGCTCGTTTGAGCGTGCGTGAACCAACCCAAATTCTCTCTTGGACATCTGAAAAACAAAACATAGATATAATGAGTCAAAGAGGGAACCCAAAATGAAATCCAAATTTTCAACTTACATTAAAAAAGGAAACACTTTTTCCTCTGTTTCACAGGCATTAAAACAAACACTTGTTGATAAATGGCTATTATATAGACATTTATAGTAGTATTTACATCATTTTTTATAGTATAGTTTAACTTATTTTAGTCCATCTTGGTTAAAATTTAGTTCTTTATTACATTTCATGGATATAATATGCTGTTGGTATAGATTTGTGCTTTGGACAAATTTAAGTACTCTTTGGAGCAATTTTTGGACTAAAATAATGACTTGCGAATGGAATGCATGGAAGGAAGCTCGTTTCACAAAGAAGACAGAAGAGCAGCAGCAAGAAAAGATGGTCCGGCCAGACCCTGCACACAATCCGGTCGGACCTTGTTACATACCCGACCGGATCTCTTGGATATACACTATTCTGAAGACTAGGTCCGCCTGGACCCATCTTGGTCCGCCCGGACCTCCTTCTTACCTGTTCCGAAGCAATGCCTCCAAGAGGTGTCTTTTGATGCTGAATTCGGGAATGGGCGCATATTTCAGCCTCATTGCCTATATAAGAAAGCCATTTCAGCCTTAGAAAAGATCTAGATTTGATTGTAACTATACTCTAGCGAATTCCTAAGTCCAAATACATTATTATACTCAGATTTTGAGTAAAATATCAAAGGGTGTTCTTGAGGAAGGATTGAAGCAATAATATATTGAATTTAATCTCAGTCATTTTGATCTTCATTCACTTTGAATAAGTATTTCTTCCCTTCCCTTTATTTGCATGTTTTATTCATATTTTGTTATTATAATGGCTTGTGAGTAATCCCCCATATTATTGGGGTTGGAAACTCAACCTCATATGTTCATCACTTTAATTTATTCTCATCTTTCTTTCTCTTCATCTTAAACAATTTATTCATATCGTAACTAAAACGCCTACTACCATGATAAGCTCCATGATTCGTATGAACTCCAGTTAGTCGAGAGAAGTACCTAGCGGAGAATCTCGACTAGCGGATCCATATGAGTAAACTGGGTTTCTATTAATCACGAGAGTAGATTAATGACATAAGGATGTTCCTTTAGTGGAAAGTATGTCGATTTTATAAACTTAACGGATTCTTACTAGTCTATGGGCCATCGAGAGATAGGGCATAGTTAGTGAAGAATACAAACACTATTTGCTTGATCGCGAGAAGTAGTGTAGGCTTAACATACCATCCTTGTTTTAAAATGGAAATTTAATCTAAAGAGCATATTTAATTGATGAACACTTGATTGTTTGAATCCCAACACCGGGAATACTTTTAATATAAGAAGTTTAATCTAAAAGTTAAAGTAATTTGCAATCATTTCTAGTCAGTGACAAATAAATAAAACCCCCCAATCAATTTCTTTTTACTATTTCTTTCTTAAAAGCAAACATTTTACAAAGTAACATTGTCCTCGTGGGATCGACCCGTACTTGCACCTTTCTATACTATCAATAACCCGTGCACTTGCGGTATTTATAACTAAGCCTTCGTTTAGGCCCAACAAGTTTTTGGCGCCGTTGCCGGGGACAACAGTTTACTTTTTAAATTTTTGCTTTATATTTTTTGTTTTTTATTTATTTATTTATTTAACATCTCTTTCAAAGATTTGTTATCTGTTCGTTAGGTACTCTCAAAGTTTATTGAAAAGAGCCCAGATAGTTCTTGAAGAATTTGATCTGGAACCTGAAAGAACCTTTCACGAAAGGTTAAGAAGATTAAGAGAAGTACTTGAAAGAAAAATGGCACAAAACGGAGAAGGAGAACCCGCTACACCACCACCTAGAACCCTACGAGACTTTGTTAATCCAAGTACCCCGGGAACTAGGACGCATATAGTTATGCCAAATGCCGATACGGACAACTTTGAGATTAAGCCACAACTTCTACACATGGTTATGAACAACCAATTTGGCGGCTCAGCACTTCAAGATCCCCACCTTCATATCCAATCTTTTTTGGAATACTGTGACACCACCCGAATTCTCGGTGTCACACCAAAGGCTATAAGGATGCGCCTTTTCCCATTTTCTTTAAGAGATAAGGCAAAACTATGGTTGAACTCGGTCCCCCACAATTCCTTAACAACATGGGACCAAGTTCAAGAAGCTTTCCTTGGACGTTTCTTCCCACCATACAAGACCGCTCAAATTCAGACTAAAATTACAAACTTTAGTCAAAATGGAAATGAGTCGCTCTACGATGCATGGGAGCGGTACAAGGATCTCCTAAGGATGTGCCCACACCACGGGCTTGAAAAGTGGTTGATCATGCATACATTCTACAATGGTCTCACATTCAGAACAAGGGAGACTATTGATGCCGCCGCAGGAGGAGCAATCATGAACAAAGGGGTAGATGAAGCACATGACTTGATCGAGAACATCACATTGAACCATTATCAATGGTCGAACGAGAGGGAGAAACCACAAGGGACTCCAGGTAAGTATAATGTTGATGCCGTTACTCTCCTCTCTTCTAAGGTTGACATGATTTTAAAAAAGTTTAAAACTCTTAATGTGAACCCCGTGGCCAATGTAAACGTTTTTTGTGAACTGTGGGTCTGACTCACGTAGTACCAAAGGTTGTGACTTATTTGACCCTACTTCTAGTGATCAAGTAAATTTTGTAAACTCTTATGGGAAAATGGGGGTATGTATTCAAACACATATAATCCCGAATGGAAAAATCACCCCAATTTTTCTAATAAGAGCAATAATGTTTTAAACCCTCAACCTTCTACACAACCACCGGGATTCACACCAAATTTCAACAATAATGCTTTCCCTCCCCCTAAATCTAAGTTAGATCTTATAATGGACTTTATAGTCGAAAATAAAAATGCTCAATATAAGATCAACAGTGAGGTTATGGAAAATTTTAAGGCATTGAATAGTAGGTTTGATAATCTAGCCGCCCATAACAAGATGCTAGAGAACCAACTAGCTCAACAAGCCAATGCTTCGTGTAGACCACAATGGAGTCTTCCCGGTCAAACGCAAAGGCCTAACGAGCATGCTAATGTAATAAATAGTGCGAGTGGGAAAGTAGAAAACCTTAGTGAAAAGAACCATAGTCCAACTCCTCAAATTGTTAAAACTAATAAGGAGGTTGAGAAGGGGACGAACTCCTCAATACCTTCTAAAATTTTTGATCTGCCAATACCTTACCCTCAAAGGTTGGCAAGGGCAAATCTTGACAAACAATTTTCAAATTTTTTAGAAGTTTTAAAATCCATTTATATCAATGTCCCTTTTATTGATGTTTTAAAACAAATGCCCTCTTACACAAAAATTTTAAAAGAGATTCTTTCAAATAAGAGGAGATTAGAGGAATTTGAGACTGTTGCACTAACGGAAGAGGTAAGTGTCGTTTTACAAAGAAAATTACCTCCAAAATTGAAAGATCCCGACACTTTCTCTATCATTTGCAACATAGGTAAATATGATGTTGAGAACGCCATGTTAGATCTTGGGGCGAGCGTAAGCCTCATTCCGCTATCAGTTAGTCAGAAAATAGGTGTGGGGGAACTCAAACCCACCACCATATATTTGCAACTAGCGGGCCGTTCCATTAAGAACCCGGTGGGTATTATGGAAGACATTCCTTTTCGAGTCGGGAAATTAATCATCCCGGTCGAATTTTTAGTTCTTGAGATGGAAGAAGACCATAACGTTCCCGTTATCATAGGTAGACCATTTTTTGCCACTGCAGGGGCAATTATTGATGTTAAAAATGGTAGCCTTTCATTAAACGTAGGGAATGAGAAAGTGGAATTTAAATTAATGAAAAATCCTAGTCTTAAGAACCCTTGCTCTGGAGTTAACATGCTAGAATCTATAAGAAAGGAGGTAGAAATTAGGAATGAGTGCCCTACTAAAAAGAGCAAAATTGAAAAATCCATGCCAAAGAGTAAGGTACCAAAAAAGGGAAGCATACCGGGATGGCGTACGTGCCTTGATCGCATAAACTCAATCATTCTGATGGGCATGGAATGGCGAATTGTCCGAGACAATAGGCCATTACAATACCGTTCCTTGCCCATTCCAATTATAAGAAAGGGGTCGAGCTAATGACCTTAAACAAGCATCATCGGGATGGTAACCGATGGATTATTTTCATTTTTATATATTTATTGTTGTTTTCCTTATTATTCTTTTTTTTTCTTCTACTCTCTCTTTCTCTCTCAAACCCCAAAGACTTTTTACCCCCATTTTTTTTAAAGTTGTCCTATTTTAACACATTGAGGACAATGTTTGATTTAAGTGTGTGTGTGTGGGGGGGGGGGGGGTAGAATATCCTTTTCTTTATTTAGTTTTTTTAAAAAAAAACTCTCTTATAATCTTTACCAAAATTGTCTTTATAAAACTTTTTCTTATCTATTTCTTTATAAACTTTTATCCTTTGAGAATTTTGATAAAGAGAAATTAGGAATATATTGGGAATAAATGAAAAATTCTAAGTATAAGTATAAAATTTATAAACTTTATTAAGTTCAAGCATTACTTTTATTAATGAATTTTTGGGTCATTTAAGTTAGGTTACTTTTACTTGTGAAAATTTTGAAATCATTCTTGTTTATGCATCACAAAAGCCTTCATTTTTACTCCTTTTAAGGTATGAATGATTGTTATGCATTTTCCGAATCACAAAACCTTCACCTAAAACCATCTTTCCATTTCCACTTTCAAGGCTATTAATCAACTTAAACCTCTTGTGAATTGTCCACTCGAATATCTAAATGAATAAATCATTATAGAGTGTGACAATTTAAAATAAGAAACTCAATTGCCACGTTCAAATATAATAAATCTCTAGCCTTTTCCACTACCATCCTCCGCCCCCATTTTTGTGATTCGAGGTGCATAACAACTTATGAGTATCTTAATTAAGGAATAAAAGTCATTGTTAATTGATGAATTTCAAGCATGAAGCAATTCTTCACAAAGCACTCTAAAGAGTGAATTTATTTCAAAACCATATTTGTTATCCAAGAGTTCATTTGGCTATTTCAAAATGCTTCTACTTGATAAATTTTATTCTTGCTATATTAAAGATTATAATTTTTTATCTACTTTCCAAAATAATCCTAGGTTCTATTTCGCAAAGTTCTTAAATTATAGAAGGGACGGAAAAATAGGTAGGAAGAATTTTTACTAAGGCAATACACTATTTTAAAGAGAGCATTTTATTTCTTTCTTCTTTTACTACTTCTTTTATGGTCATTTATTCTTCTCTTCTCTTTTTTTCAATCTCTAACTTGCTCGAGGACAAGCAAGGTTTAAGTGTGGGGGAGTTGATAAATGGCTACTATATAGACATTTATAGTAGTATTCACATCATTTTTTATAGTATAGTTTAACGTATTTTAGTCCATCTTGGTTAAAATTTAGTTCTCATTTAGTAACTAATATTATTAGCTAATAAAAAAAAAAAATGAAAAGTCACTTATTTATTATGGTATATTTGATGTGGCATCACCAAATTCATCCTTCCCCCATGACTTGTCCACATGGCAACACCATATCACTCTTCACCAACTTTAATATATATATATATATATATATATATATATATATATATATATATATATGGGCAAATTGCAACTTGGTTACCTATGTTTTGCCAATAGTTGCAATTGGGTTCCCAACAGTGTAAAAGTTGCAACCTCATAGCCATGTTTGTCATTTTGTTGCAAGTTAATATAAATTCCATTAAAAACGTAACTGCCGTTAAAAACTTAACACATGTGCCTCGCACATGATTTTAGAGGGGCAAAATGGACATTTTCCATTAGAATAGCAAATGTCTGTTTAATAAATTGAGAAATCTGGGGTGATTTTTTTTTTTTTTTTGAATTAATCTAGAGTGAGAAATTGAAGAACCGGGATTTAAAAAACGTAAACGTCGTTCATCGTTTCCCCATATAAAAACCCCACTTTCTCCACTCCGACTAGTGTACTGCTTTCCTCCTCCTCATCTCTTGCACACTACGCATACCATGGTGGAAATAAATATTTAAATAAAGCTCAAATCTTGATCTAAATAGTGTTGTTATAGCACATAAAGGTGCTCCACCCCAAACATGGACTTAGCAATGTCCCCATTGCAAAATGTCCATTTTGCCCCTCTAAAGTGGACGAATGATGAAGAGGCCGCCGATGTTGGGATCATTGCAGAGACTCCGGTTAGTGTGAATCGACTATGGGGGCATAGTGGTGGTTGGCGTTTTAGAAGAAGAAGAGAAGGGTAGGTGCAATTATCCCAAAATTGATGTTTATCAGCCATTTGCTATGGAAAATGTCCATTTTGCCCCTCTAAAACCATTTGCGAGGCACATGTGTTAAGTTTTTAACGAATGTTACATTTTTAATGAAATTTATATTAACTTGCAACAAAATGACAAACATGGCTATGAGGTTGCAACTTTTACACTGTTGGGAACCAAATTGCAAAATCCAATGTTAGAAATTGATTTACTCTTTAATTTATCCCCCTGAAATAAAAAGAAAATTACAATGTAATTGATTATTTACACGTCTTTTTTTTTAGTTGTATTTTTGAGATACTTAAAAATTATTTTTCTTTAATCATAATAAAATATACTCCGTTTGACTAACTAAATAAACGACAAATTGTAAACAAATTTCTGTGCGTAGCACGGGGTTTTTCCTATTAATCATAGAAAGCATTCTTGATCTTAGTTTCTTAAATCATTCATCAATTAATATTGAGATCTGGACTGTGCCAGTTAGATTGATTTATTGAATAGGGTTTCTAGTTCATTTTTTAATATTAGTATTACTCTTAAACCATAAACTCTAAACCTTAAACCCTCAAAAGCTTGTTTTTGTTGTAAGGGAAGCCTTATAGTTAATATTAGCTCTAAATGATAATTTTAATTAGGATAATAGACTATACGGTATATTCTCTCTATTTTTATATGAAGAGGCCATTTCCATTACACATTATACTTATTACACATGTTAAAATTTAAGCGAATTAATGAGTGTATTACACAATTACCCTTAAACACATGCCTTCTTTGAGATATATGAGTTAGTTTCCTAACTCAAAACACTTTCATAAATTGATGGAGATCGATGATAAATATAAGTTTTATTTAAATTATTTGTTAATTTATTATTATTTTCGGATTTATACTTAGGTAGGTGATAATATCATGTTTAGAAGTAGATTTATGATATATTTTGATGTTTTTGAGTTGTAATAGGTTACCATATAGATTAGGGTTATTTTTAAAAGTAGTTGACTTGATTTACAAGTCTTAGCCTTATAAAAATAGGTCTTTTTGTAGTTCCGAAAATTAGATGATTTATTGAGATTTTTATTGAATAAACTTGAGAGTTTATTTCTTCTTCTTAAAAGTTGATTAAATTCCTTTTGGATGCCAATTATCGGTAATCGTGCGCGATTCAACGAGAATTAAAGATCATTCACTGGCAATCGTGCGCGATTCAACAGTGTTTAATACTATTATTCCGGTATTGTTGCGACAATCAACGGATTAATAGTGTTTTATCCATTTTATTCCTTCTGCCGCTACATCATAAATCCTTTTATAGCATATTTTTCATTAAAACTTTATTTTTGTTTCGTCTCATTATTAACCAATTAAGGTCATATTATCAATTTTGTTTAATCTTTATCAATTTTGTTTAATCTACTTGAATAAACTATCTATGTAAGGATATGCAACTCAAAATTTGTCTTCAGCATTATTCTGATATCATAACATCATGTCGTTGGCCCTTTTATCTACTCTAGTTTTGCATTTCAGAAAATTTTGAGGGAAATTAGTCTACCCATAAATTATAAAAAGTTTTGTTTTTAGACTTAAACATTATTTGTGTTCATATCATCAAGATGAATCGAAAAGTAACCACGACATATAATTTTGAGCAATTTTGAGAAGATCGCAATTGAGAAACTCGCAGTTGTTTAGAGAACAATCGAAAACTTTTCGATTGTGAACAACTGCGAACTTCGTCGTTGATCGCTTAAAAGTATAACTTAATTCTTAATTTATTCTCAGTGTTATTAATTATTATTTTGTTTTATATTTTCTTTGATCTATTCAAAGATACAATATTTTTTAAGATAAAAAAAATCTAAAAAAAAGGACAAAAAAGAAATTGAGGAAAATACAAAAAGGAGGAAAAGTCGCATATGAAAGAGTCGTTCTTGCGTAGAACGCGTTCTACACTAGCTTAGTGTAGAACATGTTTCCTCAAAGAAGGGTTCTTAGGCAGGCACTTTCTGATAATGTAGGAGACACTTTTCAATATTTTTACAGCAGACACTTATTTTGGGACTTTCACGGCATGCACTTTTTTACCTTAGAGAAGGCATTTTTTTTTGCACTTGAAAAAAAAAAAAACCCAGGCATGTTTTCTCAAGCAGACACTTTTTTACCTTAGAGAAGACACTTTTTTTGGCACTTGAAAAAAAAAGAAAACCCAGCAGGCATGTTTTAAAATTCAAGCAGACACTTTTTTACCTTAGAGAAGACACTTTTTTTGGCACTTGAAAAAAAAAAAACCCAGCAGGCATGTCAAAACATGTGCCTTCTCTAGCGTTAAAATTTGCCTGCTGTAATATTGAAAAATGCCTCCTACAGTTTCGAAAAGTGCCTGGTGAGTTTTCATGAGTTCCAGTTATTTACATCAATACCACCGGTTTTTTGCGCAAGCTAATATTTACAAGTTTGCCACCGATTTAAAAATACGTTTTACACTAAGTTAGTGTAAACAGGTTTTTCCCAAGATTTTGTGGATATGAAATGAAACGTCAAAACCCTACTATTCTTAATAGCCGGCATATCAAATTCAAATCCCGCGTCCTAACCTAATTTGAAAAAATTTCCCGTCTTTCAATCCCCTTCCCTCCATTATCTTCCCGCCCGCTCCCCCTCCCTTAAATCCCGCCTCCACCCCCACCATTCATTTCTGTCCCAAACCCCTCTCTCTCTCTCTCTCTCTCAACATTTTCCACAAACCCTCCCCACCCACTCACCGCCATGAACCGCCGTATCAGAAGATCTGCCACCAAGGCCGATGATGCTTATCTCCGTTACCTAAAGCCAGGTGCCCTAGCTCAACTCCGAGACTCCAGAATCAATGCCAGATCTCACCGCGCCGCTTCCAACTCTCAGATCTATCTCTACCGTACATCTCCTTCCCCTTCTTCGTCGCCGCCGCGGTCTCCGATTGCCGGTCAGCCACAGACGGCTACCATGGACGATGTGCCTTGTTTCGTCGGGAGGATCTATGGTACCAGATGCCCTCAGAGGAAGAAGTGTGTGGCAGCGAAGTCTGTCTTCTTTCTAAGCTCGACCCCTTCTATTCCAGTCTCGGACGCTCCAGATCCGATTATAGATATGTTCAGTACTGATTTTCTAGTTGCTCATTAATAGAACTTGTTCAATTCATGGGAGAATTTTATTTTTCTTCTCTTTCATGTTGTAGGTTGGTACTTAATTTTAGAACAATTTTGCTATTCCTTTACTGGATTATGTGAAAAATATGTTAAATTGGGGCTCATACAATTATCATCAATAAAGGCATTGAATTGGTACATTTTTCCTTTTGCTGAGTGATTGTTCCATCTATGAGTATTCAGCTTAAGTTAGGGTTAGGTCAAATTCTTGTTCTGTTGCTATACATCCTGCAACTTTAATCAATTGCCTTAAAATGTGGGGAAATGCTCGTGTTTGCCAGAAGGGGACTAATTTGTGTTGGTATGTTATTAATTTCCACCGTGTTTAATGTATTCTTTTGGTAATTGTTTGGTCTTCTTTTGGTTAGAAATTAGAATTTAGAATTCGTTGGTACTGCATTTGTGAATGTTCACATTAGTTTGGTAGCAAGTGACTTTTGCAAACTAAAGGTAGATAGTTATGTATTGAATACTTTGTTTGTTTGAACTTCTTCTGAAATGGTAATTTGGAGTGTTGATATTACTTTATGATTGCTCGACTTAGATGCACAATCGATACTACCTCACTAATTAGTTATCAATAATTGCCTTAATTTGATGGTCCTGTTTATTGAACATCTGTTTATTTCTCCTGAATGTTGTCACTCTTTGCATTTTTGTTGCTGTGTAAGACTTTCTTTATTGCATTTGTTTGGCATCATGACCATAGACTGCATGAATTTCTGCTGTTAAGGGCTCCATAACATTGGTTACATATGCTGCTTGAAGATGCTTTCTAGGCAGTGGCGGATGCACAACCTTTTCTAAGTGTGGGCATACATTATAGTTTAAAGCTTTAAACTTTAACTTGCGAAGAAAAAAAATGCTTGTTATGGGACTCAAACTTCAAGGTAAAATACCTAACACTGAACTAGGCAAACAATTTGATTCAATGGGGTGCACTTTCACCCATATATGTGGGTGTAGATCTGCCACTGTTTCTAGGAGAAGCTAAACTAACTTGTTTGATTGTTGTTGTGGAGGACTCAAGCTAGCTCGTTACTCTAGTTGCATTCCAGATATTCTTAGTTTTTGTTGCAAATTGGATCTTATACTTAAGCTAGTTTTAGGAGTTTCCTACAACATATCTATGGCCCTGGATATGTAGTCATGCTACTGAACTGGACTTTCCTGTCTTTGAGTTGTGTTATCAGATTTGAGATTATGCTGTCAAATGGATCACGTGTATTGTCCTAGTTCGTGCTATACTTGGTATGACATAGTAGCAGTTCCTATCACCGTATAGGAATTAAGAGCTTGTAGTTGATTTATAAGGGTGTCATCATTAATTGGTGCAGTTGCACTTGCAACCCTGTTGTTTCTTTTAGGAATATAGAAGCCTGTTGGTTGCAACTTCTGTTCTGTATCGTGTGAATCTAAGAAGCTTGTCAAGGCAGTTGCAAGGCTCCTTATCTATTTTATTGAAGAACCTCTCATCAATGACACTGCTTTCCTATAGTGCTTGCAATACATCGATATTATGGGTTGCTGTAATATACTTATGGATTAATTAGTTTCCAGTTCCATTGTTCTATTTGTATGCAGTTGCCAGTTATGCACTGCCGCCAAAAGGTTCCATTTTCAGTTGCATCATGAGTGCATCTCAATCTCGTGATCTGAAATGCAATGATGGATAGTTTGGTAATTAATGACTCTCTCTGTAGTAACTATATGGGGATATATACCGTATGTAATTGTTTGCTAGTTTGAACTTCTTCTGCAATGGTAATTTGGAGTGTTGATATTACTTTATGATTGCTCGATTAGATGGACATTCTATGCTCTCAATTAATCATCAGTATTTACCTTAATTTGATGGTTCTGTTCCTTGAAGATCAGTTCTACTTCATGTTTGTCGCTGTTTTAGACTTTCTTGTTTGCATTTATGTGGCATCATGACCATAGCCTGCACAAATTTCTCTTGTCATTGTTTCTAGTGCCTCCGCCCTAAAATGAAAAATGGACATTCAGTTTGGGACGGAGGAAGTATAACATTATATTTTATGTGTGTGCTGCTGCTTGAAGTGTGATGCTTTCTAGGTGAAACTAACTGGTTTGATTGTTAGTGTGGAGGAACCAAGCTAGCCTGTTACTATATAGCTGCATTTCACTGCCAGAAATATTGTTGCAAATTGGACCTGATACTTCCATTATTAGTCTCAATAGACCTTGAATATCTTGTCAAGTTATTGAACTGGATTTTCCAGTTTTCAAAATTGAGTCATCAGGCCTGAGGTTATGCTGTCAGATTTGATTTCAAGTGTCATTTAACAGACTTACTATCTCCATACGAAGTCATTTGGTCTGTAATTTTACTATCCTGGACAAGACATAGTAGCAGTTCCAATTACCATATACTCTCCGTCCCAAAAATGAATGTTTGAAATTGCCCTTGATCAAAAGCAATTCTAGACATTCATTTTCGGACAGTTGTAGTAGGAATTAAGAGCCGTTAGGTGATTTAAATGGGTATCATTGTAATTATTGTTGCAGTTGCAACCGTATTGTTCCTTGTAGTAGGTACAAAGAAGCCTTTTGGTCGCAAATGCTGTTGTGTCTTGTATGGAACTACTAAGGGCTTGTTTGGTATACAGTTTTAAAAACGAAGTTTTTTTCAAAACAAAGCTTCTTTTTCGACGCTACTATTTGGAGCGGCTAAAAAGGGCTTAGAGTTTTAAAAAACTCGACCTAAAAACTCTCGATTGATACGCTTAATTAGCAAAAAGCTGATTTTTGTTTTCAAATCATTTTGAACGCACCGCTCTACCAAAGAAGTCCTAAGAAGCTTGCCAATGCAGTTGCAAGTCACCTTATCAATTTGTTGAAGAACTTTGCTGTAGTTTTTAACGTGCCTGAAGTAATAAAGGCGGCTTTTGTATGGCTGAAGTGTAATGTATTTTTGGGGAAAGAGGGTTAATTATTAATAAATTATTTTTAAAAAGTGGTATAACCCCCAAAATGTTACTCCCTCTGTCCCTAAATGAGTGTCCAAATTTCATTTTAAGGGACACTGAAAATCTCAACTTTTTGAACAATTTGGTAACAACGATTCATATATAATCTTGTAATCTCCTTTCCAAACCTTTAGTTTTGCACGTATAAAGAAACCGGTGAATTTTTTTTCGAAAAAAAACGTTTAGGGAGAAAGTTATGTTCAAAAAAGACACTCATTTAGGGACAAAGATTTCTTGAAAATGGACCCTCATTTAGGGACAGAGGGAGTACTTTTCAATACCAGCAAATATTTAATTCAATTTTGGCGGGAAAGAGGGTTGATTATTAGTAATTTATTTGAAAAAAGTGGTTTAACCCGAAAATAGAACTTATTGGAACAAAAAAAAAAAAGGAATTAGTTCCTTAAATGTATCCATTTTCAATATTTTTTTTCTCAAAAAATTTGTACCTAATTTTTATTTGACTAATTTTTCACAAGTTATTATATACTTGCAAAACATCTTTGTCATTTTATTAAATATCTTTTTTGAAGCATTTGTTTAACTAAAATGGTAGTCCATCTTTCCATTGTCTGTCAGGAAAATATAATTTTAATTAGAAAATGGATGTGTTAAATGATTAAACTTAAAATTTAATATGTAATAATTGTTTTTGAGTAATGAATGATTGTTGCAAGAGAGAGGACATTAATCGTAATTGAACATGTTAGTAATAACAATAAAATATTTGAATAATCAGAGTATTATTGCGGGACGGAGGAAGTATAAACTTTTGATTAGGGGTGTAAATGGTTCTGTTTGGTTCGGTTTCAATCATTTTAGAGACCGAACTAATAGTCATTGGTTTGGGGAAATTCCAGAGCGAACTACGAAAATTTCAAATCGAACAAAAGCCCCCGCAATGGTTTGGTTCAAACCGCGGTTCAGTAATGTGGTTCAGATTGCGGTTTAGACCGTGGTCTAAAATATGGTTTAGATCGTAGTTCAAATTACCATTCAGACCGCGGTTCATATCACAATTCAAATCATGGTCAGACTCTGTTTGAAAGAAAAAATTCGGAGGAAGAAGAATATTTAACGAAAAAGAAGCTGGAAGAAGTGAACACACTACAAAACTTTATTAACTATGTGCCTCAACGATTATAACACACAATCAAATGAATATGGGATAAGATGCAAAACTAGAGTTAGGAATGGCCTCATGTAATGTAGATTTTTTTTTAATTATTCAAAGGTGGATGTTACTTAACATCCAGATATATGACAAATATATGCAGTTTGATGGTTCGGTCTAAAGGGGTCAGATCACAAACCAAACAAACCACAAGGTTTACCCATTTTCAAGATCGAACCAAACCACCCTTGCTTGAAAAATAGAACCAGACCGTATGGTTTAGTTCAATTTGATCTTAAATCACAGTCTGAACCGAACCATTTACACCCCTACTTTTTGACATCCATTTACACTTTGGAATAATACCCCTACTTTTGACATTCATTTACACTTGGAATAATAGTTTTGAGCGGACAAACTTTATGGGCTTAGGCCCAAATTTATTTGATTTATAATAAGAGGCCCGTTAATCCAACTCTACACGAGTAAATATTACAACTGGTCTGTAGTGTACGGAATGTATTTTCTTCTCCAATCACATTTTCATAGTCCGCGTAGGTAGCAAGCGAACTCCGGATTATTGATAATAATGGCGGAACCCAAAACCAAGTACGATCGTCAGCTCAGGTAACTACCCAACTCTCTCTCCTCTCTCCATCTTCCTACACCTCATACAATCTCGCAAACCCTAACTTTATAGCCACTCGCAACACTATAAACCTTAAAATTCAACTTCGATAACCTAATATGAACATATTTCGTTAAGAATTTGCTTATAAACGCCATATGCTTGATTGAGGAGTTTTTTTTTTTGATTTGTTAATTAAGGTTTTAGTTAGTCACACTCTTAATTAAAGCTAATCGGCATAATATCTCCAAATTTGATTGGTAGTTATGATTTGTAATTTGGTGAGTACTGTGAATAGGTATTTGAAGTATGATGAATTAGACATTGATTAATCAGGTTGGAGTCAAAATTGGATGAAATGTTATGGAGCTGCTTACCCTAGTTCAGCATTTAGTACTCACTATGTGAGTGCCCACCTTTTGTCTTTCATAGAAATGGAAGCCGGGTTTCTAAATAATGTTTTGAGTAGCAGATATAAGCTTAGTTTAAGCATCACATCTCCGCAAATGGACATTGTCACATTGTAGTTGGGGAGAGTGAATCTGAAAAGTTCACTAGGAAAATGGCACTAATTTTTCAGCACTTTTATTTTAAGAAGTTACACTCGTTTGCAAATAGGGGAATTACATTGTGTTTTTTTGTGAACTCTTAAGGCTGTAAACTGTGTGCAGAATATGGGGAGAGCAAGGGCAGGCTGCACTTGAGAAAGCAAGTATTTGCTTACTTAACTGTGGTCCCACCGGTTCTGAAACTCTAAAGAATCTTGTTCTTGGTGGTATTGGAAGTATCACTGTGGTTGACGGTTCTAAAGTTGAAGTTGGTGACCTTGGAAATAATTTTATGGGTATGTGTTTTCAGGTTTGAGTTTATGTGGAGCATTTTCTATTAAAACACATTTTATTTTCTTTTGGGTATAAATATAATATGTTAGATCTAACATTGTTTGTTGTTTTTGTTTTTGTTTGTAGTTGATGAGTCAAGTGTTGGACAGTCAAAGGCAAAATGTGTTTGTGCCTTTCTTCAAGAGCTTAATGATGCTGTTAAAGCCAAATTTATAGAAGAGAAACCGGAGACATTGATCAACACAAACCCGTCATTCTTTTCTCAGTTTACCTTGGTTGTGGCTACACAGGTATGGATGCGTGAGTCCTGTTGTTTTCCTCCTTTTTTATAGTGGTATATTTTTCATTTTCATGTCCATGGAAGGATCTGAAAATGAAACTGAGAGTCTTACCAGATTGAAACATTCTTTTCACCATAAAGCCTCTATGTGGTGATTTCTAAGTCTAATGTATCCTTCATTTTCGTTAATAAAAACAGAGAAGTGTTTTCTTTTCCTACTTCTGTGACTTCTAAATTATTACTATGGTTTTGTTCACTGTTGTCATTTCCTGCAATTTGGCCACTGCTTCTGAAGCTCTTTGATTACATATTTTTTTTACCTTTTCACCCTCACCACCAAAGGGACAAGCCGTGAAAACAACAAGCACAAAGCTTGTACAATTTACTTGTTGACACCCACTTAGAGAAAAGGATTTTGGCGAACTCTACTGGAGATTGTAAGCTGATTTCACTTGTAGGCAGGCTCTTAATCACAACTGGAGATAAATGATTTATCCAATAACATCTTCTGATCCATTTGTTACTGTTGTTTGTTCTTGTTCTTCTCCTCTCCCTCTATCTCTCACTATATATATCTATATTGTCACAATGCCTGTGGGAGTTTATTCATCAAATAACCTCTCATGTTTTTAATTTTGGTGCTTTGATGCTCTAAACTTGACCTATGACCAGTTTCCTTCAAATTATGCACATTATTTTAATCTTCTCAACTATATGCTTCCCCGCTTTTATAAATCCTTCTAACCACTCTTTTTTGGTATCAGCTTGTAGAAGATTCTGTGGTGAAGCTAGATAGAATTTGTCGGGAGGCCAATGTTATGCTGATTTTCGCTAGATCATATGGCCTGACTGGAATTGTTCGGATCAGTGTGAAGGTAACGGCTGTGAACTTGTACTCGTTTTCTCTTAGTTATGTTTTCATCTCTCAACCTTTAGATTATTTATTGGAATCATTACGGGCATAATGCAACTGTCGCCAACATATCAAATTTGTAGTTCCCATAGGGTTCAGTGAATATTTATGTCGTCAGGTTGTGCAGATTTAAATATATTTTGGAAGTCCCGTTTGAATCAACAATCTGCGACCATGCTAGGGGATCTCACCTTATCTACTTCATGCAGGAACATACTGTAATAGAATCAAAACCCGATCATTTTCTGGATGACCTCCGGCTAAATAATCCGTGGCCTGAGCTTAGGAGGTTTGTATTAGCAGTTACTTCTATATCTGGATTTGGACTCTTTTTACCATTTTCTTTCCCACCAATATTATTGTTGGTTTACTACATCAACGTGAAGTTTGCTAACAGTTCAGTTGGCCTCGATGTTAACATTCGGTTCTGAACTGAAGTTTTTGGTTGTCTGTAAATTTAGGTATAGTGAAACAATTGATCTGGCTACGTCAGACCCAGTTATCCATAAACATACACCATATGTTATAATTCTTGTCAAGATGGCAGACGAGTGGACAAAATGTCATGGTGGAAGCCTTCCTTCAACCAGGGAAGAGAAAAAGGAATTTAAGGTTCTAAATTCTCAACTTTTTCCTATTATCTTCTATCACAGTTTGCTAAGGTGGTCTGATTGGTGCGTTTAATCGTTTAGGAATTAATAAAAGCGAGGATGATTGATGTGGATGAAGACAATTATAAAGAAGCTATTGAAGCCTCATTCAAAGTCTTTGCTCCTCGAGGAATTAGTAAGTTAATCTCTTTAGCTAAGCTGCATATCTGTTTGGAGGGCCTGTGATTTGATAGTGAATGATTTCATCATGAACTGATCTCCTGTCATGGATTTGTCGTTAATGCTTTTGGCATTATAAACTGCGATAGGTACACCAGACATGCATCCGTACACCATCTTAAGAATGTAATGGAGTGCCAATGAATGATCTAAGATCAAATTAGTCTATATAGTGTAAATTATCATATTGTTGCCTATTGTGCTTAAAAGTGGCATGTAAGAATGAAGCACTGGAACCTACGAGTTTTTGATTTTCCAATTATCGACTTACTGGCCCTCATTGGGCCTTACCATGGCAATAGTAGTCATATTGTACCAGCACATGGCGTTCAAAGAATTAGACGTCATAACCAGATAATAATTGGTTCTTGAAATAGTTACAGCTTGTGAGTTTTCGGACATGTTTTAGTAAATTGGTTTTGTCAATGACCAGTTCGACAGAAGAAGAAGATTCCTCTTGCTGGTATTTCACATTATCTGTTTTGACGTGCTTAAGAGTGGAGATTTGTTTAACATGGTTATCATGCTATGGTATACATGGTGAAAGATACACTTGCAGATTTTATTATACTCATCTAGTCGATGCTGCAGCTGTTAGTGTGGATTTTTCCCTGCATCTTTCATCCATCATATTCTTTGTATAACCAATTATGTGCCTGTTTGTTTTCACTTATTTGGGTTGGCTTATGGCTTTTGACTTAAAATAAGCTATTTTAGTAGTGTTTGTTTTCACTTATAAGCTAAAAGCCAATAAGTCAAGTACAACTCCCTCAAAGCATAAATAAGTAAAAGCTAAAAAGCTAGAAAAGGCCCGTTTGTCGCAGCTGATGGATGATGACTTTTGGCTGATGGCTGATGACTTTTGGCTGAATGACTTATGGCTTATTGTCAGAATACTGTTTGTTTTGGCTGATTTGAAAATGCTTATAAGCTGTCTTAAGCTAATTGTGACTGTTTGTTGAAAAAAACTAAAAAATGGCTGAATATAATACAAATACCAAAATACCCCTCATATATAAATAAACACATAATAATTATAATATAATATAATTGTATAACTATTATTATCTAATTATAATTATTTAATTGTTATAATTATTAATGATTATATATTCATAATAATCATAATTATATAAAAATTAATATTATATATAATTTTATTAAGTATATATTAATAATGATAAAATAATATTAATAATAGTAATATAGTTTTAATAATATGATGATTATATAATATTAATAATATAATTATAGTAATAATATAATACTAATAATAATAATATAATAATATTTTTTAATAATTTTTATTATTATTAATTTTATAGTGATAATAATAACACAATTGTAATAATAATATATATATGATTATATAATGATAATAATATAATTATAAATTATTATTATTATTATTATTATTATTATTATTATTATTATTATTATTATTATTATGTAACTAACTTATATAAATCATACATAGAAAAGGAAGAGTATTATTGACTTACCAAAAGTGATGAAACTTCTATATTTTCAATAAGCCAAGAAAAGCATCATTTTTCTAGCTTTTTAGCTTTTACTTATTTATGCTTTGAGGGAGTTGTACTTGACTTATTGGCTTTAGCTTATAAGTGAAAACAAACACTACTAAAATAACTTATTTTAAGTCAAAAGCCATAAGCCAACCCAAATAAGTGAAAACAAACAGGCACAAAAATGATGATTTTCTTGGCTTATTGAAAATATGGAAGTTTCATCACTTTTGGTAAGTCAATAATACTCTTCCTTTTCTATGTATGATTTATATAAGTTAGTTACATAATAATAATAATAATAATAATGATAATAATAATAATAATAATAATAATAATAATAATAATAATAATTTTATATTATTATTAGTATTATTATTATTACTATAATTATATTATTAATATTATATAATCATCATATTATTAAAACTATATTACTATTATTAATATTATTTTATCATTATTAATATATACTTAATAAAATTATGTATAATATTAATTTTTATATAATTATGATTATTATGAATATATAATCATTAATAATTATAACAATTAAATAATTATAATTAGATAATAATAGTTATACAATTATATTATATTATAATTATTATGTGTTTATTTATATATGAGGGGTATTTTGGTATTTGTATTATATTCAGCCATTTTTTAGCTTTATCAACAAACAATCACAATTAGCTTAAGACAGCTCATAAGCATTTTCAAATCAGCCAAAACAAACAGTATTCTGACAATAAGCCATAAGTCATTCAACCAAAAGTCATCAGCCATCAGCCAAAAGTCATCAGCCATCAGCTGCGACAAACGGGCCTTTACCTTTTCTTTTGTTATGACTCTCTTAGCCTTTCTGTTGGTTTTTGACTAATATTTCCTTTTGCTATTCTCATTCTTCTTCCTTTTTACTGTAGTTTATTCTTCATGATATCTAGCTTAGTTGGAGTTTTTGGATTTGGCTTTTTGTTGAAGCCTGACTTTGC
Source organism: Campanula takesimana (assembly GCA_026119855.1). Taxonomy (NCBI): domain Eukaryota; kingdom Viridiplantae; phylum Streptophyta; class Magnoliopsida; order Asterales; family Campanulaceae; genus Campanula; species Campanula takesimana. The sequence goes on along the minus strand of JAOWBW010000563.1, from coordinate 772,758 downwards.
TCCTATAACTGTGGGAAAGTGATTGTCTCATCGCTCTGTCCTATAGTTGGTCATGTTTAAAGCTATATATATATATACTCCCTCCGTCCCATACCTATCACTACTTATTTCCATTTTTGGCGTCCCATATTTATTGCTTCTTACCTAAAATGTTCAATTTTCTCTCTCCTATCCACTCACAACAACTATCCACTAACTTATTTTCTCTCTCCTACCCACTCACAATACTTACTTTTCCAACATATTTTCTTAATCCCCGTGCATTCCCATTTAGTAGCAATAAGTATGGGACGGAGGGAGTATATATATATATATATATATGCGGCAATTGTCCAAATACTTCATCATTCATAATGTTTGCTTAGCAACGGAAATATCTGAAGTTAAAGGTTGGTATTGCAGCGAGTTGTGTATCCACAAGAGACAGTTTGTTACTCCCACCTCCTATGAAGTGTGTTAATAACTTAACAGGGTGATACCTACTTATGTTAATGAGTTGTGAATTGTTGAATGAGACGGTAGAGGTTTTGAGGAAGATGAGAATAATCATTTTATAAATAACTACTGAGATGGGCATAGAATGATAAAAATAACCTTGGGAATTTTTAAAAATATATCTTTTCTCTCTCATTTGCATATTAGGTTCAAATTTGCGGCATATACTCGATGATCCCAGTGCCGAAGTCGATTCTAGCTCATCAGATTTTTGGGTGATGGTTGCAGCACTAAAGGTAGTTATTTTTGGCTTCTCCCTGGAGATATTTGTCATCTTTAATGCAGCTGAGTTTTGTTTTCAGTATGAAGTTCGATTGTATCTGAGAATGGTGTTGCTGTATGTCCATATTCTTGGCGACTCACCCTCTAGAGTGGCAACCTGTAGATTATCACCGAGATACCAAAATTAAGCGAGCAACATAAACATAGCTGTTCAGCTAATTACTGGCTGAGTAGTACATTTACTCATTTGTTTTTGCCCTCAATCACTCAGTTGTGATAACTGAATATTTGTACAAACCGCCAATGTTTGATGCGGAGCTTCACATGCTTCATCACTGTTATTCTCTTACTTTGCACTTACTGAGATCCAAATAGAACGCCAGGTATTTGCATTGCATTTGGTTTGGATCTTGAGCATGCTTTCTGTATAGGATAGTGCCATAGCTGAAAACACATTTTTGCTAAGTTCTCCCTCCTGCCTGTGAGTGCACTCGAGGTAAGTCGGAGATTTGAACGGCTTGCCGCAATATTTGCCACAAGGCCCACAACACTTTTCTATGACCTTTTTTTTTTTTTTTTTACCACACACACACACACACACACACACATGCACGCACAGAAGCGCCGCCTAGGAGACAAATCCTAGGGAGAGAAAGCCTTCCCTCTAACTTCTGGGGGGATCGAACCCATGACCTCCAGGTTGGAAGCCATGAGCTCTAGCCATCAGGCCAAATCCCCATGTGCACTTTTCTAATGACCTTGTACAGATACCAAAGGGATCATCATCAAACTTCCCTTATGTCAAAAAATCAAGACTCTTTGGACATGCACTGAAACCATGTTTGATCTGAATAAGGAACATCATTATATTTAACTAAGTTAAAGATAAATCGAGTATGCTTTCATCAATATATATTATATTTTTTAAACTCTGGCTCCTCCTATTTGTCCAGTTATGCATTCTCTTTCTTGTATTGCAGGAGTTCATTGCTAACGAAGGTGGCGGGGAGGTCCCTCTTGATGGGTCAATTCCAGATATGACATCTTCAACCGAGTAAGTGGTTGATCTTTTTTTTTTTTTTTTTTCCTTCTGAAGAGAAGCTGTCATTATGTTTTGAGTATCTAATATTATGATGAACATGATGCTTCAAGATTAATTTTCTGACACTCTGTTGTAGGTTATATGTAACCCTGCAGAAACTTTACCAGGCGAAGGCTGAGGCCGATGTTATTGTGATTGAGCAACGCGTTAAAAATATTTTGAAGAAAGTTGGTAGAGATCCTGGTAGCATCTCAAAGGCAACTATTAAAAGTTTCTGTAAGAATGCAAGGAAGCTCACTGTAAGTTTGCTGAACTAAGGCATTTTTTATTTATTTGTTTGTCCAACTATATATCAAACATAAGGTTGACAGGGTTGAAGTCCTTTTTATCATTTCCTAAAATATGCTAAATATTATTTGTATCATGCCTTTCACACTTGGTTTGTACTGCAGTTTTTGTTTTATCATCAGCTTATTATTTTGTCAGTTGTAACCAATCACCTCCCACTACTTTATTTATGATATACATGATCAATACTCGTCACCTTACTATCAAGATTCTTTACTGATACTCTTTTCTGTCTTTTCAAACTTTGGCCTTAGTGATGGCTTGTCCAATAAAAAGTAAAAACTATTAGGAAGATACTGAAGTAAAACGAAAGTTTTACATAATATGCTTACAAGTGACTATACAGCACAATCACCGCATTGTAGTTACAATTGGCGACTTTTAAAGGCATTCATGTGCATTTCGAAGGTAATGTAGCATTATTCAATAGTTTATGTGAATTTTATGGACCGCGATTCAGTATATTTGGGGTTGGATTGCAAAAGGGTTTATAATAGAAATTCTAGAATGTTGAAACCACTCTTATATTGGCTAGAAACTATTCGTAGTTGGGTAATCTTATTCTTTAGAGGAGATCAAATCAACAGAAAGCCCTTGTGCAGTTGTGCCTATAGGTTCTTCAGTACTCTGCCAGGAGATATGAGATACCTGACTATACCGATTAAAATTAAGTGCAAGAACTGTAGGTAGAATGCCTATGTGCCTTCATATTTATAGGAATGGGTCCTTTATAGAGTGTTAATAAGGACACATATTTGGAAAGATTTTGCATTGAATTTAACCATGAAAGCCTTAGAATATGAACTCAGAGGCACAACACTTGAATAAAAGTTGAAGGACAAAATACGTTTATCTCCCCAAAGTATCCACCGATTCCCACTTTGCACCCCCGTTTGAAAAGTCGGTCTGTTTGGTGTCTATACATTCAAATTTTCCCACTTTGCACCCCAGCCCTAACGAATGTTAGAAAATTTAACAGAATAGGTAATGAATGGACTAGTTTGTAATGATTATTAGTTTTAAGCGTCAAATGCAAAGTTTTAAATATAAACTAAAAATTTATTTCTTGTTCCAAAATAATTAACATTATCTTAAATTTGCTAAAATACTTTTTTTTTCCACATTTATGTTAAAAATATTTAATGTTCGTAACAGCATATATTGACATTATCTTAAATAATTAATATTTTCTTTTTAAATTGGGTGTTTTTATTGATATTTCCTTTTTAAAAGAAAATTGTATTTTTTTTGAAAATAAATTACAATATTTTTCTAAAATAAATTAATTTAAAATGTTTTATATTTTTTATTTAAAAAACTATTAAATCATAATTTTTGTAAGAATTTCATTTTTCTTAAAAAATAAAACATTATAACGTTTTTTATTTTTAAAATTTATTTATTTTATAAAAATATTGCAATTTTTTTAAAAAAATACTATTTCTTTTAAAGAAAATATCAATAAAAATACCCAATTTTAAAAAATATTAATTATGTATGATAATGTGAATATATGCTATTACGGACATTAACTATTTTTAACATAAACGTAATATTAATTATGTATGATAATGTGAATATATGCTATTACGGACATTAACTATTTTTAACATAAACGTGAAATTGTATTTTTTTTTATTTTTTAAACAAAAAATATTGTAAAAAATATTTTAGCAAATTTATGATAATGTTAATTATTTTGGAACAAGAAATAATTTTTTAGTACTTTATATTTAAAACTTTGCATTTGACGCTTAAAAACTAATAATCATTACAAAGTAGTCCATTCGTTACCTATTCTGTTCATTTTCTAACATTCGTTAGGGCTGTGGTGTAAAGTGGGAAAATTTATGTACCAAACAGACCGACTTTTCAAACTGGGGTGCAAAGTGGGAATCGGTGGATACTTTGGGGGGGGGGGGGGGGTTAAACGTATTTTGTCCAAAGTTGAAAGTGATCAACAATTTTAATTTCATTTCGGAAGTTAACTAGTAATAGTCAAAACCAGCATGTAAAATAGATTACCTTAGTGCTAAGGTGATGGCAGGGAGGTTACCAAAACACGGGTGTTTAATATTAGTAGTTGAGTGGGTGTTGTTTGTGAGTATGAAAAGTGTGATGGGATATGTGAGTGGGATAGTTGTTGTGTATGATAAGTGGGTCCCATTGTACAAAGAATAATATAAACTTTCTTGGGTGTTGAACAATCAAATGGGACACCCAATATGGCAAAAAGTGAACAGATAAAAAAGACGGAGGGAGGATATGTTTAAGGTGCATTCACCAATTCCCTTCTCACCAATTCCCTTCTCATATATCGTGGCTCCATCTTCTCTACCTACAATCTGAACAAACATAGCTCTGAGATGAATGTAATGACGATGGTGATGGGGCGAACTTGAAAGTTAAATGTGATTATAATGGTGATGTGGCAATATCATGTCTGTTGCTGCTGATTGTAGATTTCCTAATTTCACTTTTATGTTTCACTTTCATTTCCTAGGTATGCAGATATCGGCCCATCGAGGATGAGTTTAGCTCTCCAATCTTACCCGAGTTGCAGAAGTATCTAGCAGATGAGGAGTACAGGTATGGCATAGCTAGGTATCTTGCATGTATTACAAACTTAAGATCTGAAAAGTTACTGTGTCATAAAATATAACAAGCAGCATCAATTCCCCAAGCTACATAACATTAAGCAGTGGCGAAGCCAGGATCCTGGGAGAAGGGGGGTGAAAATCAGCATAATTTTTTTAACGCGTAGTAGTACGAACGAAATTTCATTAATGTAAATTCCATTACAATTTGACAAGGGTCTAAAGGGTCCAAAAAAAATAAAAAAATAGAATGCAATACATTAATCTTTTTTAATAACCAAACACAAAAACTCCAACTAGAAACTGATTTAAGGTTTTCTTTTTTACTTACTCCGTCTCAAAATGAATATCGAAAAATGTTCAAATTCACTCTAAAAGAAAATTAAATAAATTTGAACACTTATTATGGGACGGAGTAAAAAAATACCTCAAACATGAACAATATTAAAGGAAACTTATAATGTTCCCAACTTCTGGTCAAAATACGTTCGTTGTTAAAGAAGGGGTTCAATTTTATAAATATGGCGAAAAGTTTGTTTTTGCAGAAAGAGGGTCAGCTTGTATAAAATTACAATTTTACCTCGCAATCAAAATTTATTTACGAAGATAGCACTAGTTATTATTATTTTTTTAAAAAATGCCGGTTTTGGTTGTGCCTAGCCTCGCCACTGACAGTAAGGACGATGTTGAGTGATGGTGAAGAAAGGTGGAGAGATGAGGTCTAAATATCGTCACGGGGATGACTTGAGTTAAGGAGGGGGTATTGGGGGGGGGGGGGGGGAAGGTAGAAGTTGTCAGGATATGGTTTTGAATGGTTGTGATATCTAGGAGGGGAGTTACATCTTAGGTGGTGTTTGATGTATTAAGCACTTGATGCTAGATGCTTAATACATTTCAAAGGTAACTTGGAAGTAGGTTGCCTCTAATAACATTGAGCTCTAGATACCGAAAGTTCTGTGAGCCTCTTAATGATTGATAATCAAAATCGTTGCTTAACCAATAAGAGGCTCACGGAACTTTCGGCATCTAGAGCTCAATGTTATTATAGGCAACCTACTTCCAAGTTACCTTTGAAATGTATTAAGCATCTAGCATCAAGTGCTTAATACATCAAACACCACCTTAGCCTTAGGTGGTGTTTGATGTATTAAGCACTTGATGCTTGATGCTTAAAAGATTGCAAGGTATATTTTGGAGGTAGGGTGCCTTTGATGACATTGAGATATAGATGTTGGAGGTTACGTGAGGCTCTTAATGATTGAGAATCAAAATCATTGCTTAACCAATAAGAGCCTCATGGAACTTTCAACATGTGGAACTCGATGTTATCAAGGTACCTTACCTCCAAATTATACCTTGCAATCCATTAAGCATCAAGCATCAAGTGCTTAATACATCAAACACCACCTTAGTTGACTGATGTTTTTATACTTGAATCTGTTTCATTTTTTTCATTAAGTGTTCATTTAAGTGCATTTGGTAATTGAACAAGCTTTATCTTTCCCTTTTTCTTTTTCTCCAACTGGCAGTATTGCAGTGGGGTTCTATATTCTGCTCAGAGCAGTCGACCGATACGCTGCCAATTATAATGCCTTCCCCGGGCAGTTTGATGGGTAATATTTCGTACCAATCCCAAAGCTATTTCCAAATACTTATTTCACCTTTCTTCTGACCTCAGCATCATGGCTGACTGATGAATATTTTGCAGAGCAATGGATGAAGATATATCTAGACTGAAAAGTATGGCTATTAGCCTCCTCAGTGATGTGGGTTGCAATGGGTCAACCTTGACAGAGGACCTAATTAATGAGATGTGCCGTTATGGTGCTGCTGAGCTCCATGCAATCGCTGCCTTCATTGGGGGAGTTGCTTCCCAGGAAGTGATCAAGGTTGTCTGTCTCACTTTCTGCTATGTTTCAATTGTCTCTTGGTTTCTCTGAATGCTTAGGCCTGGCAATTGTGGTTTGTTACCCGCCAACCCGACCAACCCAACCCGATAAATACCCGACCCGACATGTTTAAGATAGCGGGTTAAAGCGGGTCACCCATTTCAATCCACGAAGTTTAACGGGTCGACCCGACTCAACCAGCCCGCTTCGACCCGCCAGAATAGCTAGTTTGGGTCGGCCTATTAAAAAAAAAAAAAAAAGGGGGGGGGGGGGGGGGGGTGTTGTGTGAGTTTCAGCACGACCCGCTTGACCCGTAAATTTAAACGGGTTGTGACGGGTAGACCGGGCTTAACCCGCTAGAACCCGTCCCGACCCGCCCAATTGCCAGGCTTAAGACTATATACTCCCTCCGTCCCATAATTAATGTCGGATTTCTAAATAAGGAAAGTATCTTAATGCATTCTTACCCTTGTACAAGCAATATGCAAACAGGCAAAGCATCTTCCTTAAAAACGTTGATAAGTCAAATGCAGACATTTTTTTATGGGACGGAAGGAGTATACAATTCCCTTCATTTACTCTGTTACCTAATGCAGTTAAACTTTTTGGGAGTCTTAATGCTAACCTAGGTTTAAATTTTTGCTCACTGCAGCTTATAACACGACAATTTGTACCAATGTCTGGAACTTTCATTTTTAACGCCATTGATCACAAGTCTCAGTTATTGACTCTATAGTCGTCAAAGGATCCAGATTGACACACCCATATGGGCATAATATTCAACTTGTCTGTGGCTGATAAGGGCTCCACAACTGATTGCTAAGATCTTAAAATCCTCTCCGTGGCTGGTAAAGGCTGCAATGGTTATGGAATTTATCATTTGGGTTGATAAAAATGCTATAGATTTCTCATGGTTGAGAGGCGCGGACAATTGGGCAGTAGAACGTCATTCTCAGATTTTTGTTGTCATGCAATGGCATACGAGGAGGTTTTAGTACATTTAGATCATTGTTTAAATCTCTAATTGCCAGCTTTGGGTTGTTATTGGACTTACTGAACTGTTAATTTGTTACAGATTTGTGCTGTGGTACGTGAAATATATGTCTAAAGGAATTTCTGCTGCACTCCAGTTTACCTGCAAGTGCATTTCATTTCTTGTGCAGTGTGTTTTGCCGATTGTAAGTGAAAAATAAAACCAATTCGTAGCATCGATGTTACTCCCTCTGCCCCAAAATGATTGTCAAAAAAAATTTCCAAAAAACATTTTGGGACAGGGGTTGCATACCAAACTTTTCTCGTGAGTAACGATAGCAACAGAAACTACATGCCAATTCTTGGCTGGACAAAATAATCCAGAACTAAAGTTCTTTGCAATTGGACAACAAACAAGCTACAACTAAACGCTACAAAAAACTGTCTATTACACCTAGCAGTTAGCTAGGTTTAATGAATAAATAACAGTTAAACGTTACAAACACCTGTCTATTATAAAAGCAGATAACCTCCAAATTTTGAAGTTTATGGCCCCATTGCTTCATATACCACCCACCTAGGTAGCTGCAAGAACCAAAATTTATGAACTCCCTCTATCAGTAGCCTCATTGCTTCCTACACCATCGGCAGCAGCAGGAGGAGGAGGAGCTTTGTTTGCTTGATTATAAACGCTGAACTGACCAAATTCTCTTCTTCCACTGGCAACAAATTTTCCAGTTTCAAATCCTTTTGAACAAAACAAAACTTAGTTGCAAAATAAAAATAAGGCAAAATGCATATTTTGGTCATTCAACTATAGCCTAATTTCAAATGTTCTCACTGAACTACTCCCTCCGTCCCACCGAAAATTGCAAAACTTACCAAAATGGGCGTCCCATAGAAATTGCACATTCCATAAATGGAAAGTTTTTAATACTTTTTAATTAGTGGGTCCCACTTCTCATACTCACATCCACTAACCCACTAACTATTCTCTACCCCACTTTCTCTCTCCCACTCAACTATCAACACTCACAACACATCACCTTTTCACTTTTTCCCTAATTCTTGTGCCATAATTTTTTTTTGAAGTTTCCGGCGGGACGGAGGGAGTATATTTTTTTCAAATGTTCTCATTGAACTCTTTTAATTTTTCAAATGTGCTCACCACATCCATAACTTTGCTAAGAATTTAACAGAATCCAGTTAAGTGACTAATTTTGCTAAAACATTAATGAAAGTTAGACCCGAAAACTATTTCTCATAATGAAGGGTGTAACAATGAAATCTTAATTTACATTAAACACCCATCTTCCTTTTACTCGTCCCTAACCTAAATCACAGCCATAAGTCTCCCTCTCTCCATTCTTCAAACCTTCATCTTCAAGCCCACCCGTCCACCCCCACCACTAACCCCTCCTGCCACCCCTTCCCATTCTCAGTTAGGAATTATTTTGCGTCGTTTGAGACGAGGGTGCAGGTAATTAACCCAATTAGTTTGAACTGACTTTTGGTAAACAATCTATATCCCTTTGAACATAAATTATCATCAAGAAATTATATATACTTAAAAAACTAACATTGATAGTATTCTTAAAAGTATGTCAATTAAATTTCATGAGGATAATCAAAATTAACATTTTTTGGTTAAAGTTAAACCAAGTTGTCTTAAAAACATCAAAATGAGACTCTTTTCTGGACTACGGGAGCATATACTAATACTCCCTTCATCCCAGAATTATCTTCCCATTCTTCTTGCCATTACTACGAATGAACTTTGAGCAATAATTTTAGCTTGATCTAATTATTTTAATGAATATCTAAAACGTTCATTTAAAGTAACGACAAGAAAAATGCGAATATCATTTTGGGAAGAAGGGAGTACTAATGTTGGCCTATATATCCATTTAAAGTGGGTCGTTATCGTGTTTCTGTTCTGTCCAAATCATAATTTTTATAAAACTGACTCACGCGTACTCTAATCGACTTGATATTTGTCCCAATTACTTGGGGTTGGCTATAAGAATTTGACAAGTTCTACAACACTGAGTCCAGAGGGATAAAGTAAACCCCCCCCTCCCCCCATCTGGGCTTGCGAGTGCTCGCTTAAGGCACAACTCTAACCATAGCAGCTCTAAAGTTGAATGCTCTATGTACGAGCTGAAATAAGGAGGACGTTTAAGAACAACGAGCTCCATGTAATGCAATTTTGAGTTAATGATTCCTAGAACTAGTGCAAGTAACAAGAACAGCAAAAAGAAAGGGAGCACATAGCAAGCTTATTCAATAGTCAAATAATACCTGTGAGTCACGTCCCAGCCACCAGGTAAGAAACGTGGATGAATGGCTTCAACAAATACTTGTCTCCATCTCTGGCAAAATTGACGAACTCCATCTTCACCATATTCCTTAAGCAGATAATCAACAACTTGCTTCCCATGTGGGCCATGTCCTAATAGTGATAACTTTGAATGATGGTTCGCTGGAGTGGCTCCAGTCTGAGCTGAGCCAACTACTCCATTAGACGTGTTTCTACTATAGGAATCCGCATCAGAATCCGAAATGGGATCATTTTTAGCCTCACAAACTACATTTTTGTCCGACTTCATGCCATTAATATCAGTAACATGGGATTCTTCACAAACCACAAAATCTGAACACAAAGACGGGCTGCTTAAATTTGTTGTGTCTGTCACCTTAATGTTTCTCTCTTCTTGAATTTGTATCTCCTCTTTAATTGCGTGTGAACCATCTGACTCATCACACTGTAACGTAATTTCAGAGGTAGAAGGCAGCACATCACCTCTATTGTCCTCAGGCTCCTTGCCTGAAATGATGTTCCTAGTAGATCGTGATAACAATATTCCTCTCTTTTCTCAACCCGTCTCCTCTCGTGAGGGCTCATTCCAACAAGCAAAGCCCTCTCCAGGTCTTCCGTAGATATTTCCCTCCCTCCATAATACTTTATGACAATCTGAAATGGAGCAAAAACAATTGCATTTTTAAAGGCTCAAAAAAGTTTGTAAATTTCTACTTGCCATGCCAAGCTAACCAGCATGTCGTAAGATAAGAGGATTTGATTCTAGCGAAAATATAACCTATTACAGTACTCCCTCTGTCCCAAAATGATCTTCACATTTGACTATTCAAACTTTTTAAGAATATGAACACTTACTTCACGAGCCATGCTTTGTCTAGGCACTTTTAAGCCCAAAATAGAGAATCAGAAAGAACTTTTTGGGACAACGAGAAATGGCAAATGAGAAAATCATTTTGGGACAGAGGGAGTATTATTTTACCTACATAAGGAGTCAAATTTAATACGCTGTCGACACTGGAAGCATAATTTTCAAAATGAGATTTTGAATGGGACATCTTAAAAAGGAAAGGGCAAAAGTGGCAGGGACTGATGATTCACTATAATCAACCAAAAACTACCAGTAAAACATTGCGATAACAAACTTGATTGAAAGTAAAAGCACATGCTAGGCCATATACTGAATCCTATAAATAGGGAAAATATATCACGCATATGTCTAGGGACCAGCATCTAGTACTCTACTATCTTTTAAAGAGATTTTCATTCCGTTTTAGGTTGCTTTGTTTATAAAGCCTATTTCCTTCCCCCGCCGTATCTGTTTCATTTCAAGATTCTGTCATTCTACCTTTGGCTGTTTCACTTAAGACAGTCCACTTTCAAAACTACTCCCACAATCTTTATAATTTTCAACCTTTGAAATATGATACAATCTGGAGATGCTCACATATTTTTGGTGACTATGACCAATTGTAAGGATACTAAGCAATCCCCTGACTATCGAACTGTTCAGACGCGGACTCTTGATCAGAAAGCATGGATAGGTTCCAAAATTGTGAGTTAAACTTGCTCCACTTACACATTTAGGTAAAGTAACCTTTACAACTTCAGCCAATGACAAGCATTTTTCATTTGTCATACTATTACTTGCTCCCTACCAAGGTTCTAAAAAACGCTAGGCGGTTGCTATGCGCCGCAGGGCCGCCTAGCGCCTAGGCGGGGCCTAGGGGGGGATCTAGGCGGGGTCGAGAATTAGAAATAACTATAATATCCTAGACGGGACCTAGGCGTTTCATGAACGCCTAGCGCCTAGGCGGGGCCTAGACGGGGGTCTTTTAGAACACTGCTCCCTACATTAGTATTGCATCAATCAGAGCAAAAGAAAATCACTTGAAGAAATTCTTATGGTCACAAAAGACGACGTTCTTGAAAGAAAGGAAAAAAAAAAAAAGGGGGGGGGGGGTTTGCAGCTAGGACACCAGAAAACCAGGTACAAAAATGGCTGCGAGTAGTCAGTAAAAAAACACTGGAGTAGAATTCAATGAAGATTGACATGGGTAATCAGCGGAAAAGAAAATCACTTTGAAAAATTCTTATGGGCACAAAAGAACACGATCTTGAATGGAAGAAAAACGGGTTTGCAGTTAGAGATACCAGTTACGAAAATGACTACAAGAACAAGAAAAAATAAATCACTGGAGTAGATCAATGAGGAAAAACATAACCGAAGGCAGAAACAACAACAGATTGCATAGAAGATCCATACATTCCAGTATGCACAGTGTTCTCTATGGCATTTGTGCCACCAGAACATGAAGTAATAATTAGCATGACATACTTTAGCAGAAACGTGACAGCGAAAATATAATTTCAGACCTGTGTCAATTCGTCGCGGCGCTTGGGTGGCATTCTTGGTCCATGCCGTAAGAGCGCCATCGCTGCTGTTCGTAGATCTAATGGAGACACCCCTGCGTCCTCGCCATTCATCACTGACGTGGTTGATCCAGATACATCCTCTGTGTGTGTAGAATCAACCACTTTACGTATAAAAAGTGGGATTCCATATTCTTTTGCTATCTGCTTCTTATACTTCTCCGCTGCAGCATGCGCCTTTTCATGACAGTCCACACAAACAAGGACAATATCATGAGAGCGGTGACTTTTCAAATGCTCAGGAAAGTGCATTCTGTAGCATGATGGTATAATTCGATAGCGTAAATAGTGATTTCCTTCTCCACACCCCACACATATATTCCTTTTACTTTGAATGTAGAAATCATTGCCTTCATCTTCTGGGCGGCCTTTGGGTTCAAAAAGAAGCATTATGGCTGGTGGCTTTTCATCCACAATTTTTGCTAGATCTCGACTAAGATACCTGCAACAAGCATTTGCTATCATCCTGATTCCCAATAAAGATACAGAAGGGAAAAAAAGTAGATGACTATGGGTACGCTTAATGTTTCTTGGAAAGCATAACACTAACCACTCGAGCTTTTTTTGATCGCAGTAACATAGAAGGCGCCCGTCATTTGCATAAATCCTACAATTGTGATACACGGGAGCTTTGCAGGAAAACTTTTGCACAAAAAGATCTCGAGAAGCCTTTCGCGCGACTCTTTTTGCAACTTTGAATCCATTTTCCTTGGAAACAGATCTATTCACAGCTTTCAGGTTTCTTTTAGACAGCAGGGAATAGTTATAGAGAGACAATGTGCATGTCCCATTTGGACCCAGGTGTTTTGTAAGTATTAGTTCAAAGAGATCGTCAGGCTTGCCTATCTCATCTTGAAAGAGGTCAAACAAGTCTTCACAATGACTCCAAACGATGGGCGATGGGGATTGAAGGGACGAACTAGGATTCATGGAGTCAACATCCAGATCAGCTTGCGATATGGTGTCATAAATATCATCCTCAGTATTAGGAACTTTCTCAGCAAGAGCTGAAACAGCATAATCTGATAATACATATCTCAAGCTCTCGTCATGCACACGAGCCTGAAATAAAACATGCATATGCAGATGAGCTAAATGATTCAAGAGCACTTTATTATGATCTCCTACTAGAATAAGATAAGAAGAATCACATACATCAGGGAATCAAAATTAAGCAGTGTAGATGCCAAGGGAGAAATAACAAGTGACTCTGCATGGGGTTTGATAGCTTTTAGACTAGCTATAGCATCAGCTATTTGCACAATCATGGAATGGAAATGATTGTTGCATATCAAACAAGCAGTAGGAGTGATACAAGGAAAAAAAGAATGGAAATTTGCAATTTCCTTATAAAAGAAAGAAAAATAGATTATTCCTCGTTTAAAGAGAAGACTGCATTTCAGACACAGAACAGATAACAGATTACTGATACTTGTAATGCTAACCATCAAATCTCTCCAACAGCAAATCCGTCTCACAAGATCCTGAAACTGTTTGAGGAAAAAAAAAAGGTAGAAGGTAATCAGTTTTGGAAATTGACCTCCGCTACAACCTATAAAAGTAGAGCACATAGACACTACCTTAGAATTGCTGAAAACGGGCGCAGTGCTTCCTTGCTCATTCAAGCGACGAGAAATTATCGAAGACGCAGCAGACTCCCCCGGTGAAGCTTCTATTTCTTTGGAAAAAGATTGCAAGCATATTGCATTGGAACGTCGACTGGCCTCGAGAACAAAATGGAACTTGTCATCCACACATGCCGAATTATCTGATGCACTAGTATATTTAGAATTACCATTATAAGAGGAAAAAAACTGAATAGAGGGTTTTAGGCACTATATTTAAGCCAAATTTGTACCAAGCAACAGACTCTTACCAGACAAAATGTTTAAGCTTAACATAATGGGAACAAATTTCCTTTTTTTTTTTTTTTTTTTTCTTTCTATATTGGGTTCGGGGAGTAGGAAGCTGAGGCTCTCAGGGTTATCTCAGGGTTTTCACAAATTCATCAGCTAATCATTTTTACCGTATTTAAATACTAGAATTATGGAACAAAAGCCAAATCGTTTTAAGTGGTATTAAGTCAAACCTGTGGCCTCGAACCTTGAAAGACGTGAAGTTAACCAAAATTTTCTCATACTTCCTTTCTTTAGTAATTAGTCCACAGTGAACGGGAAAGGAGCCTGATTTTGGTTTACTTAAGAAAAAATAAAAAGAATCTGACTTTGGTGGGAAAAAGCTTAAACATTCATGCTGCAAATCAATAACTTTATCACTCGTAATATTTACCATACAAGGATTTGTAGGAAAGATACGATTTTTTTTTTTTTTTTAAAAAAAAAAAAGAAAAATGGAAGTCGATAGGTCACAGTTTAAAAATAGCACTAGTTTTCTGGGAAAAACCCCGGTGCAAACTATTGTTTGGGCGGACAGAGGGAGTATGTTTTACTGATAACTGATTCTATCATTATTCATCATAAGACAACTGTTCACAGTTAGATAGATAAACGGATGGATATATATATATATATATATATATATATATATAGGTAGGTGCTCAAATGAGAACCTAAATATCGTGAGAACCGTGAGAACTTAATGTATCCAATGATGTATCCAAGTGCACATTGGATACATTAGTTTTTACCTAATGTATCCAAGTAATGTATCTAATGATGTATCCAAGTAAAGTAATGTATCCAATGATGTATCCAAGTGAACCATTGAATACATTAGTTTTTTACCTAATGTATCCAAGTTCTCACAGTTCTCACGATATTTAGGTTCTCACAGCACGACCATATATATATATATATATATATGAGTAAACCACAAAATTGACCCGCGTACTATCAACTCAGTAAATGTACCTTGCGTACTATAGTTTTATTATCAATTTCCCTGAGATTTCTAACGTCAGTTTAAAAGTTAATGGGCCTGTTAATAAATTAAAGAAAAGTTAGATTCAAAATTTTAAAACTGACCCTATATTTCAAAATAAATCCCCTTTATTCAACTTTACCCCACTGAATCTTAATGAAGGTTAGAAAACTAACTAAAAATCTCACTAACATAATAATAAAAGAAAACAGTTGCATTAACCTAATTCTCATGGTGATTCTGGTCAACATCCCTAAGTCGTGCGTGAACAACTCCCCAGCCGCTCTCCTGATGAACGGTTCTTTTCCTCTCCTTTTCCGGTGTTCTGCATGTACAATAATCCATCTCCTCTCTCTCTCTCTCTCTCTCTCGGGCCCAACACGCAGAGCAACACATTAACAAAAACCACGAAGTACGATGCCCTTGGTTTTCTATCTGTTGTGATTTCGCAGCTCTTCCTAGAGCGCCGGTCATCTTCAGTCTTGGCTACCACCGACATCTCCGGCGACATCTCCATCTTTTCTCTCTCCGATGCTGGGCCCAATCACAGCAACCCTACAATAATCACTCTTCTCCAGCGAACTGCAGCACCACAACCCCCAATTCAAATTCCCAACAAAAATTCTCTTATCTTTAAATTTCAACACAACCTCACAATTGACCTTATGAAAGATTTACCTGATGAAGACCCAAGTCAGGTGTTCAAATCGAACTGCTAAATCCACCATTGCATTAGATTTGTAGGGTTTAATTTTCAGTCTGGTTTTCAATTTTCATATGAAAATCGAAATTAAAGTGCAGCAGCGGAGGCGAGACACAAGTGAAGACCATGAAGGGACGAATGGAGTTGGAGGAGAAGTTGACTAGGGAGAGTCCAGTTGCTGTCAATCTTGAGGTTTGGTTGGGTTTAGTGGGATTTTCATTTTCCTTCATTTTTTTTTTTCATTTTTGATTTAAATATACTATTGTAAATTGGTGTTAAATAGATATAACTTTAACTTGTTATTTTCTGGATTGATATCAATTACTGTTTTACGTTGGTGGTGGGTGGATTTGGCCGGTGGTGAATGGGTGGAGATAGGGCGGCACATGGCTGGTGAAGTGGGGTTATGAAGATGGAAGGGAGGAAGAAGATGATGATAAGGGGAGTTTATTTTAAACTTTAGGGTCAATTTTGAATCTAACTTTTCATTAAGTTATTAATAGAGCCGTTAAGTTTTTAACTGGCGTTACAAATCTTAGGGAAATTGATAATAAAAGTATAGTACGCAAGGTACATTTACTGAGTTGATAGTACGCAGGTGAAAGTGATGTTGGGGTAATAGTACGCGGGTCCATTTTGTGGTTTACCCATATATATATATATATATATATATAGGGTCGTGCTCATGTGAGAACCTAAATATCGTGAGAACCGTGAGAACTTGGATACATTAGGTTTTTACCTAATGTATCCAATGGTTCACTTGGATACATTAGGTAAAAACTAATGTATCCAATGGTTCACTTGGATACATTGGATACATTATTTGGATACATTAGGTTCTTACCTAATTTATCCAAGTTCTCACGGTTCTCACGATATTTAGGTTCTCACAGGAGCACGACCCTATATATATATAGGTAGGTGCTCAAATGAGAACCTAAATATCGTGAGAACCGTGAGAACTTGGATGCATTAGGTTTTTACCTAATGTATCCAATGGTTCGCTTGGATACATTACTTGGATACATTAGGTAAAAACTAATGTATCCAATGGTTCACTTGGATACATTGGATACATTACTTGGATACATTAGGTTCTTACCTAATGTATCCAAGTTCTCACGGTTCTCACGATATTTAGGTTCTCATTTGAGCACCTACCTGTATATCAGTGTTCTAAAAAGCGCTAGGCGGGGCCTAGGCGGCGAAGCCGGGCCTAGCGCCTAGGGGCCTAGGCGGGGCCGAGAAATTAACGGATTTTTAATATTTTTTATAAATATATATATATATATATATATATATTTATCAAGAAATATTGCCACTTATAAATTTTATTTGTCAAAAATAACTTATTTTATTAAAAAATATAAATCAAAATTAAGTGTTACGATATTTCAAAAGTGTAAAGTACATATTTAATAATTTATACACTAACTATTATCCATTAACTCAACCCATCTTCATTTATTCAGCCCATCTTTATTAAGCCCAATTCAAATGAGGCCCACCATCTCCCTCCTAAGAAAACCCTACCTCTCATTAACCCTACACAGCCTTTTTTTTTTTTTTTTTCCCCGTTTATTTGTTTCCTTTCTTCTTGACGTTCTCGTCAAAGCGTCGCCGGCACCCACACACAACCTTCCAGTTTTCTCAACAAAGGTAAAACCCTTTCTCTCTCTATCTCTCTCTCTCTTCTCTTGCGGCCTCACTTTTCTCTACTCCGACCGTCTGTCTCTTTTCTCCTTCTCTATCTCGTCGCAGATCACTTTTTCCGGTGACCGCCGAGCCCGCCTTGGACAGCCGAGAACGCCTAGTTGCCGCCTACTCCGCCTAATCCTCCCGGCGACTAATATGGCCGACTTGAAGGAAATCGGGGCGGAAGGGGCCCGCCTAGCCCGATTTTTAGAACACTGCTGTATATATATATATATATATATATATATATATATATATATATATATATATATATACTCCCTCCGTCCCTCTTTAATCTACAAAATTTGGCATTTTGGTTGTGCCACTTTAATCTACAAAGTCCCCAAAAGGAAATCTTTTTATACTTTTAAAATAATGGGACCCACTTGTGATACTCACAACAACTATCCACTTACTATTCTCTACCCTACTTTCTCTCTCCCACTCAACTATCTACACTCACAACACATCAACTTTTTCACTTTTTCCTTAAATAATGTGCCCAACCCAAAATTTGTAAGTTAAAGAGGGACGGAGGGAGTATACCTTTAAATAAATAGAGAGAGAGAGAGAGAGAGAGAGAGAGAGAGAGAGAGAGAGTACCATTTTCCTGGTTTTTGAGCTCAGACACGAGACAATCTGCAATATACAGAAGATAATGTGCATCCATCCGAGCATACTGAACCATTTCAGCTGGTAGTGGACGTTGTCTCCAGTCTTCACGCTACATATTGGACAAAGTTTAAGGAAAACTAGATTACACAACTTGAATATTGCCAAGGAAGTAGATGGGCATGTACATGCTATATTTCGGCATTCATTAAACAGACTAATTTCAACAATACAGCAACCACAAAACAGGTCATGCTCCACTATCGTACAACTATCATCAATTCTTTTCGTCCTGCATTCTAGTAGAAACACTTTTCTATTCCAGACTTCCTCATTGAATATACTTTTCCCACCGGAGGGGGGGGGGGTTACTACGTTTCAGCTTATTTAGTTTTCCACTAGGTTAGGTGACAAGGCAGGATCAGAACATATCTAATTCTAATTATTTTGGCAGTGAGTCTTTACAGGGGCTAGGCATAACCTAATGACGCCCGAACAGGGGGGGGGGTGAACCGTGAAATAAACGTAAAAAAGAGTACTACTTAATGTGGATGTGAAACAGTTTTCAACCAAAATAATGGGGAAGTTCAGATGAAATCTGAGCACTCCACATATACCTTAACCTTACCCAACTAACCAACTCAAATTAAGCCATGATAGACTGGCGGCCCATGATTGTTTTATCCAAGAATCCTACATCAAAAGAAGTTGTTGGTGGAATATGCTCCGCTAAAAACTTAACTATGAATTTGTTGAAAGATTAGTAATCTATGAACACCTTACATTCCCAACAGAAAACACAACTCTTAGTTTGGAAACTACTAACACATTCAAAAAAGGTCCAAACCTAAGCAATTCCTGCATCACACTTGTAGTCCTGCCTGTCAGTTCTTTTCCATCATTATTGCTAAGATACAAGACACAAATCCCCACTCACTACAAATGATGCCAAAAATAATAATTAGAAGGGTTCATCAATTGCCAAGAACCGTGGAAAGGAATTTCGGAATCATGATAAACTAGACAGATTCACATTTGTGCAGGATATAAAGAACCTAGATATATATAAAGACATGCATTTGAAGAAATACATTGTAGTCGAATAAATAACTATGTGCTCATGGAAAACCAAAAGATTTGTACAATTGTCACCTCAAGAGTGACAAGTTAACATGTCCTCCAAAAACAAATGGTCAAAACAGAAACACTCTTGACGTTTGCAATTTCTATAATAACTTCACTTCATATATCAAAAAAATTCAGGAAACTGCGCGAGTTTTAGCAACTAAGGTGCGTGCAGCATATACAAATAACACTATATAGTAGACAGAAGATGCAAAAAAGAAAGTCTAGCTTCTATACCTGTAGCAGTTTGTTGGTGGTAACACCACAATATGTTTCAAGTAAGTATGCCAGTGATTTCTGTGGTTTCATCAAAATATCGCATGCCTGCAGTTT
Source organism: Campanula takesimana (assembly GCA_026119855.1). Lineage (NCBI taxonomy): Eukaryota > Viridiplantae > Streptophyta > Magnoliopsida > Asterales > Campanulaceae > Campanula > Campanula takesimana. The sequence continues at coordinate 753,092 of JAOWBW010000563.1, read as the reverse complement.
GATCAGTCAAGAGCCCAATCAACATAAATAATATGCCACGCAAATATACTTTAAATAATGCTACCAACAAAAAATGGGACCAATCTTCCTTGCTAGCTCTTTCTTCTTTTCTATGCTACTTCATATTTAATCCCTCTAATACACTATACACAGAGATGTCTCACTTCGACTCTACTGAGCTATTAAGCACATATTTATCTCCATGTTTACTTCCTATAATGCACTCTAATTACCTCGAGTGGTATAAATCAATAGAACCCACTCCATTTTCTATCTTAAAGCCTAATAGGTAACAGACAATTGGCCGGATTTCTCAAAAGAGAAAGGTAATATCACTAAAATTCCCAATATTGATTTAGTGACTCTTTTAGGACTGATGGAGTAAAATTTTCTTAGACATCAGTAATAAGTCCAAATAATGTTTTCTGGTATCTAGCAACCCAAATAATGAAAAGAGTACAAAATGACTCGAATGAAATACAAAACCTCACCTTTGCAGTATCAAACAAATTTACTACATATATATGGAAATCTCTTTGCAACCACACTACATCATTATCAGCACCATGGAAAACCTACACAAGATAATGATTGCCATAGAAGTTAGAAAGTTTGTTAACCATGACAACATTTAAAGCATTGTGTAACAAAACCTAAAGATTGGAGAAATTGACCCAAGGAAAGAACAAGATAGAAGACCCTCTACAACATACTTGGCTCAGATTACCCGGAGAAGCTCCAAACATATAATACATGCAAACCATATTAAATTGTCTTAAACAATAATGCAAACACTAGAGTCTAAACTCTCTCCAACCCATAACGACAGTCCCACTTAGACAACGGTGCTCAATTTGATTGAACTTTTACCAAAAGACAATGAAAAATTAAATATCCTAATAAAATACGAAAAAGAAAAAACAGTTATTGGTGCAACATTATAATGCTACCAATAATATTTTTTACAATTATATTAGGATAATCCAAAATTCATATTTTTGGTCAAAGTTCAATCAAGTTGATCACCAAAGTCAATGTGTGACTATCTTTAAGGGATGGAGAGAGTATAATAAAAGATTCCGCCAACAAATCAAGGGCATAATGGATCTCCAACTTGTTCTATACCTTGCAAATTCCTGGATTGGCAAAGACCGGTCGAAGAATTCCCATTACATCATGAAGAGCAATGGTGTCCACAAGATAATCTTCACTCCCCATAGATATCTATTCAAAATTCAGAACATAAATGAGGATCATTAAGGCTAAAGAGTAATGTTGTATAATCACTAAAGATGGAAAACACATACTGTATTATGGAAGTTTTGCCAAAAAAAAAAACAAATGATATCATGACACATCAGCTAAGCTAAGAGTTACTTCCCATTAATTTTCAATCTTATGACTATACATACATGTACTAAATATCTCCCTCATTATACAATGCAAAATTCAAACTATCATTACCTGAACAAGAGCAGTAAAACCTAAGAAGGAACGCAAACTATGCTGTTCAGTATCGACACCAAACACTCTCTCCTTACTCAAAGCCTCGGCTAGCTCTTGTAGCTGCGCCTCCGTCTCCACCCAAACGTAAGAACCGCTCATTTCCATATCCGTATCCACATTACCGAATTCAAGTTCAATTCTAGGATTCTTAATCAGCTCCATGATCTCCGCCTCATAAGGATTCGAATTCGAAGAATCATCTACCAAAACTCAGCTAGGGTTCAGTAGGAAAAATCACACAAATATATATGGAAATTCAAATTCATACCTGAAATGGATTGGTGAAGCTTGAGATGCTTGAACGGTGCGTATGAATTGTCTGCCAAAACGCGTTGGAATTTGTGTTGCGGTTTGGATTCAGTTTTCAAGTAGCAAGATGATGAGTTGTTTGCTGATTGTTTACGCTTTCTGTATTTGTTTGAGAGTAGGATTGAGATTGCTGCGAAGCAAGCGATTGTCAATGCGATTTTTGAATTTGTCTTTGGCTTCCATTGTTTCGGGTCCTGAATCCGGTTTGTGGGGCGAAAACCGGGTGAAGAAGATGAAGTCGAAGGAGGGAGGGGGAAAGGGTTTTAGCAGGTTTTGTAAGCCTCATGGGCCTCTAGCTCATATTGGGTCAAATTTTAACGGGTTCATTATTTGGGCTTTTAGTGTGACCCCAATTTAAACCAGTCCTGCCAACTGTTTTACATGTTTTTGAAAGGAGCAATGCTAGGGCTCACAAGATGAGGTGGCGATATTTTATTGGTTGCATCGATAATGGACCCGCCACACTCTAATTAAAAACACCAATAACATCATTACACCTCGGATTTTGTGAGCAAATTTTTGTGACTTTTTTGTGCCCTTAGTATTATTCTTTTGAAAGTTACTCAAATGGCTTTGAATTCTTTTTGGGTTTTTTTCTTTACTCACTTTAACCAAAACGTTACATAAAGAAAATCCTCAGAAAACTGAATGATATGGAGTGATTGAAGCGCTTTCGACCATAAAAAATGTTGTTTTTGGACTTTTTTTTATTTAATCGGGCGAAATTAAGACAAACCGTTGTGTAGGGTTTTGAGACGTAACTTATGAGAATTTTCGGGGACATTTGATGGGAGAAAAAGGCCAATACGTGGATGTAGTATAGGGAGCTATTGCCAAACTCCGATACCATGTTAAATAAACAACTCATTTAGGATAAATCACTCACAATATGTATCATGCTCTTATTAACATTAACACTATATTTATCTCAAAAAGCGAGTTCGGTGACATGGCCAGGCGAGTGGATTCTTTTCGATTTTTTAGGGTCAAAGTATTTTGCAAGTTCCATCACATGATTCTTGGGTATTTAATCTGTATTCTTCAGCACTAGTCTCTCAATCTATTGCCTCTACCCTTCACATGTTTCCTGGCCATTTTAAAGCTTTGCTATTGACTAGAATATGAGAGCATTCATAATAGACCATTGGGTTTTCAGAAATTAGGCCATGAAAATGGTTGTTATTAATCTAGCTTCATAATTTTTTTATTTTTATTTTTTTTTTTTGGGGGGGGGGGGGGGGGGGAGGGAGTTCAAATCCTTGTCTATGAACAAGCATAAATAACATCTAACCATTCATTTTTTGGATCCAGAGTCAGTGACATCAGACTGCATGTCAATCAAACTATTGGTCATTGGATTAATATTTAAGGGTATGATCGTCTTTCTGCCCCACCCCATCAATCAACTTGATTGATGGGAGATACGATCCATTGAATTTTGGACCGGAGGAATCCAAATCCAAATGTGTAGCCAAAAAAAAAAAAAATGCTTAGTCAATAGAATTTGGGTCGATAGGGGAAAGAAGATTAGTAGAATTTCAACTTTGAAAAAGCTAGAAGAGCAAGAGCAGCAGACACATAGAATATGTACAAAGATTAAACCCAAAAACATGAATTAAGCCACAAATTAAGGTAGCTACAAGCTTTTTGCATTGCTTAAAGTGATAAAAAAAACAGATCATAAGATCTGCTTCTCGTACACATGAAAAGTGTGAGACACTCACCTGCCCGTAGAAGCAAGGTATACAATTGTCTCGAGAACACATTTATACACCCTTCTGACCCGATTTTATGTTACATGTGACAACCCTGGTTCTTGCCATTGTTTTCGTATTGAGCAATGCTAGGGGAACAAAATAACCTTACAAAATCTTTGCTCACAAAATAAGGTGACAGTATTTTTATTGGGTGCATCGATAATGGACCCGCCTCATGTGACAACCCTGGTTCTTGCCATTATTTTCATCTTGATTGTTTTTTGTGTGAGCAAAATTTTGCGACTTTTTTGTACCCCTAGTATTTTGAGGTGGTCTCCCATGAGAACAAGGGGATCCGTCTCATGTATGAGACGGGTCGACCCATGACCCATGGGGCATGACCCGCCACGTGGCAGCCTCCCAGAGGTCAAAAAAAAAAATTAATTTTTTTTTTGGTTTTTTTTTTGAGTTTTTATATTATTTTTTCGGCTTTTCAGCCGTTCAGCAAAAGTAATAGTTACCGTAACTTAATGTAATGACTGTATACATATAAAGTAACATTGTTCATAAGATAACGTAACACCTGTTTTACAAAAACAAAAGCTCGTTTTACCCATTTTTTCAAATGTAATACTAACTATAATTACATGTAACCCAAACAATATCTAAATGTAATTATCATTTATACTGAAATATAATAATGCTTTTGCAAAAATGTAAAATATTGTGTATTTTGATTTAATTTTTTGAAAGAAAGTAACATTTGAAAAGTAACAACTCATATATGAATGTAAATGTAACACTTTAATAAAAGAAATTATAACATATTTCTATAGATAATGTAATACTTTTACATGCAACACTAATCAAGTGTTTTTAGCTCTAAAAATGTAAATGGTTGAATTATTACTTTTTCTATACATATGTGTTACAATTATGTATAAACATTATTACATATAAGTAACACGTTCGTTACATTTTAGTTGTAATAAGTATTACTTTTGGCAAACGAAGAAAACATAAAAAAAAACACTTTTACTTTTCTGTATATATGTATTACTTTTATGTATACAAACTGTTACTTTATATGAATACAGTCATTACAATAAGTTATACTCCCTCTGTCCCTAAATGAGTGTCCAAATTTCATTTAAGGGACACTGAAAATCTCAATTTATTGAACAATTTGGTAACAACGATTCATATATAATCTTGTAATCTCCTTTCCAAACCTTTAGTTTTGCACGTATAAAGAAACCGGTGAAATTTTTTTCCAAAAAAAACGTTTAGGGAGAAAGTTATGTTCAAAAAAGACACTCATTTAGGGACAAAGATTTCTTGAAAATGGACACTCATTTAGGGACAGAGGGAGTAGTAACTATTACTTTTGACAAACCGAAAAAAAATAAAAAATAAAAATTAAAAAAAAAAAACAATTTTTTTTTTTGGCCTATGAGAGGCTGCCACGTGGCAGGGTCGACCCCTGGGTCCTGGAGCCGGTTCGTGGGTCGGGCGGGCGGGTCAAAAAACCGACCCGTCTCATGGATGAGACGGGTTGTGCATTCCGCACACAACTCTTTGTCCAAAAATTTTAACTTCTGTTTACTAAGTATGCCTTTATTTATAACATGTGACAACCCTGGTTCTTCAGTCTTGATAAATTTATTCGACAAACACTACTAGTCACCCCACTCATTCTCTCTCTTCATTTTCAACCACACATTTTCCTTATTTTATTCATTCTCCTTAATTATTGTGCACACCTCATGGGTGTAAAGTGAGGTGGGACGGAGGGAGTATACTCGTACACACATCGTTGATGTGTACGAGTATGAGTGAGATCGGGCGGACAAATTTTACTTTAAATTGCCCCAAAATCATAAAATCATTATCAATAGCATAAAAAAATTATGTTTGATTAGCACTTTATAACATAATAGGAGTATTACTACCTTTAGCTCAAAATAAGTGTCTAAAATTGTTTTTTTAATATTGAGAGGGTAGTATAAACCAGTGTTCTAAAAGATGCCTGTCTAGGCCGCTTAGGCGCTAGGCGTTCATGAATCCCCTAAGTCCCGCCTAAGATATTATAATTATTTTTAAATTCTCGGCCCCACCTAAATCCGTTTAGACCCCGCCTAGGCGTTAGGCGCTGCTACGGCGCCTAGCGACGGCCTAGCGCTTTTTAGAACCTTGGTATAAAATATAAAGCTACAATTACTACAACATAGGGGAAGTGAATGAATTTCTTGAGATGGGAGTAACTGATGTAACGCGAAATGTTGGTTACTCTAAATTTAAATTAATCTCATAATTTTCCAATTAATTCACCATGCCCAAGACGGAAAGGTACTACTCCCTCTGTCCCTAAATGAGTGTCAATTTTCAAAAAATCTTTGTCCCTAAATGAATGCCTTTTTTGAACATAACTTTCTCCCTAAACGTTTTTTTTCGAAATTTTTTTCACCGGTTTCTTTATACGTGCAAAACTAAAGGTTTAGAAAGGAGATTACAAGATTATATATGAATCGTTGTTACCAAATTGTTCAAAAAGTTGAGATTTTCAGTGTCCCTTAAAATGGAATTTGGACACTCATTTAGGGACAGAGGGAGTAATAATTAGTACTCCCTCCGTTTCAAAATAAATGACGTTTTAAAAGTTAAATTTTGTTTTAAAATACTTGACGTTTTACTAATTTCAAGACATTTTTACTCTTGTATACCAAAACTACCCTCATCCATTAATTGCAACCTATTTCTTGTTTAAGCATTTAATTGCATAGGTAATTGGATTTTTTTAGGGGTAGACAAGTCTTTTGTGTATGTATTAATTGCATTTCTTAATACGTGTGAAAAACACTAAAACGACATGTATTTTAAAAGAATAATTCTAGGGGCACAAAAAAATCACAAAATCTTGCTCACAAAATCCTAGATGTAATGATTTTATTGGTGTTTTTAATTAGAGTGTGGCGGGTCCATTATCGATGCAACCAATAAAATATCGCCACCTCATGTTGTGAGCAAGATTTTGTGAGCTTATTTTGTACCCCTAGCATTGCTCATTTTAAAATAAAGGGAGTATCTTTCTGAAGTTGTGGTTGGATCCGAATCCAAATAATCCAAAAGTGGATGAAATTCTTTTTGCCGACTTTGATGCCTTTGATCCACTCTTACCCAACCAATTGCGTTGCCCTAGGTAAGCATCCTTAATTACCTACTCTATCAGTCTCAAATATTTGTGTGTTTTTTTTTTTTTTTTTTTGAAAATCTCACACATGTTAAAATGTATCATTACACGTAATAAAAACTCAGTTAATTTTAAAAAAATAATTATTTATGTAATTAAATGCTTATGCAATATACATACCACTGTTATAAATAAAGGAATACTTAGTAAACAGAAATTAAAAATCATTGATAATGGAAATTCTATAAATATTTTGTAAAAAAATGAATTTCTTAAATTACAAGTATTTGGAGACAGAAGGAATATGAAGTGGAGTATATGCTCCCTCCTTCCCTCTTTCATTTATAAAAATTGTCTACAAAGTCTCAAAATATAAATATTTAATACTTTTTAAATAGTAGGACTCACTTGTTATACTCACAACAACTATCCACTTACTATTTTTTACCTCACTTTCACTTTCTCACTCAACTATCTACAGTCACGACACATCACTTTTTCAATTATTCTTTCATCCAACACACATTTTTATAAATTAAAGAAGACGGATAGCGTTTTAAAAATAACATTATTTGTATTATTAATAGGTAGTCTGACTCACACATAACGGCCTTTAGTACTCACTCAGGTGGGTATACCCGAGACACATGTTCCCAATGGCTTTCAAACATTCACAAGTAGTACGAGTAGTTGACAATGGAGTCCAGATCTCTTGTGCCCCTCTAATCTCAATCGTTTATGTTGATATTATCCAAGCATGTAAACGGTCCGGATTAGAGGAGCGCATGGAGGGGAACAGGAGATCTGGACTCTTGACAATGCTGCTTTATGCTCATTAGACAATGTGCAGTGGATTCACACCATTTTTCATTCAACACCCACTTTATCAATTTACATCATTTTCTCTCTCTTCCAACGCATCCATTCAACACTCATTCAACTTTTAACCCTATAATGGTTTGTTTAATCCTCCATTCAACACTTTTCTCACTCATCATCCTATACCCCACCACTTAAAATTTATTTTATATTCTTTAGTTTTATGATTAGTAAAATAATAATAATAATAATAATAATCAATTATAATTTTTTTAAAAATACTTCACACTTAATTTTTTTTTTTGTAATTGTAATTAAATAAACATAAGGGTTTTTTGAGTGTTGAAATGGTTATTATTGGGATCCATTTCACTAAAAAGAGTGTTTTTTTTTTTTTTTTTTTTTTTTTGTATCCAAATCAAATGAAACCTGCATCTATTTATAGAGAAAAAAATATGAATTTTGGTGTAAAAAAAATATCATTTACTGTAGAATAATTGAGCTCAAATAATTAGGATAAGAAATTAAATCGGAAATTTCATGAACCAATGGGGAGTTGCCAAGTGTCACAACCAGAAAAAAAGAAGAAAAAAAAGGCCGAGGACCAACGCCACACGCGCCCTTGTCGGCGCGTGTACCGCACGCGCCCGGTTGGCCCAACTGGAGCGCGCCACGTGTCCCACTCAGCTGACCACTTTCTCATTCAACTTGTGTTGAATCCATTCAACACAAGTTCCATTCAACCCCCCATTAAACAAACCATTGCACTCATTCAACACCTTCCTCTTTGTTTAATACTCATTCAACACCCAAAAAGTTAACCATTGTAGATGGTCTTAGAGCATGCACAATAGTTCACTACGTGAACGAAACTGGCATGTGAACAAAATTTTGTTCACGCCAACTTACATCCTGTAGTGGTAAACGGATTTTTCATTCACATATATATTTTTTAATTAGTAATTTGATGTTATAAAATTATAATATAAATAAATTTAAATATTGTTTTTGATATTTGACACAAACAACGTCGTTTGGAGCAAGAAACAACTTAAATATATAAATATTAAAACTATATACAATAAAAATATTTTAATCATTTTTAAATTGTAAAATATTAAATTATGTCAAATATTACAAAATTACTCTATTTATAGAGAAAAAGAAATTATAAACATTTTAAATATTTTTATTTAAATAATAAAATTTTGAAAATGACAAAATTGCAAAATATACACATATAGCTCGAACCAATTTTCGTTCACGAATTCGTTCATGAAATGAACGAAAATTTTCGTTCATGACCATGAACGAATATTCATTCAGCACTAATTGGCATGAACCAATTTTGGTTCACAAAATTGCTCTTGGTGAACCAAAATTGGTTCACCATTAAACATGGTCTTAGCTCTTAACTACTATTACTTACGTGATCCTTCTGATAAATGTCAGTGTTAGTAAATTAGACCCAAGATATAGCAGATAATAATGAACGCAAATCAACAACACAGAGTTTACGTGGTTCACCAACAACCTATTGGCTACGTCTACGGGCAAAGGGAAACATATATTATTATGGCGGATAAACAATTACAAGAAGATAGTCACACTAATCTATGTTTGCATGAACTTTGATCACAAAGTTCTTAGCTATGCAAAACCCTAGATCTAGAATTATTGATCTCTAATTTACTCTCAATGTTATGGAGGCTACTAGTTATTCAACTAGTATATATACTGCAAGAAGACTCGTGTAGCCATAGTTCACTTCCAGACTCGTGTAGCACTTGTGTCACTGGTTTCTCCTTCGCACGACTCGTGCAGCTGTGCACGACTCGTGCACAGCCCAATTTTTGTCTTCTTCTTGATTTCACGACTTCTTTCAAAGTCACTTACTCTAACAGTCAGGATATCTGATTAAAATACTTACCTTTAATTTCAAATGAAATGTAATACTAATGACTAACTAAATTTATGCAAATAAGATACAAAACTTTTGAATTAATGTTAGGGAGAATTTCATTGAATCTGGTCTATCATCTAGAGAAGTAGTCCGTATAGAAAGTGATGTTTCCAGTTTTCCATACTCACCCACACTAGCCATCCATTCTCTTTCTTTCCCCTGGATGCTCAACCATACAGTTCCATGATAAAGGATTTTGATGGGGCGTCTTCAAGTACTAACATAATTATAGAGAGAGTAAATTAAATGAAAGATATGGTCCTCAATATCAATCACAACATGGTTTTAATTTCTGCTTCGACTTTAATTTGGGAGTGAGTGAGTGACTTCATGAATCATCATGGCAAATGTCAGGATGATTGGCTGGGTGGGGCAATGAAAATAAAGGACCTGGAACCGCTCCACCCATTTTAGCTCCACCCTTCCACCCAACGGCTTCGATCAAGGCTACATAGACGAGCGGTTTGGGTATGCGGCTAAGATGATTTCAATTTTTTATGGGTCCCACCGAGTCGGACATATTTCATCCGTTGGGTGGAGCTAAAATGAAGTGACTCCAATCTGAACCATTTGGTGGAGCTAACTAGGGGTGCAGCGGTTCGAAATCCGAAAATAAATATGTTCTTTTTTATTTTTCCAGTCATCTTCGACTGTTTAGCCGCCAATAATTACTCCCTCCGTCCCAAAATACATGCAGTTTAAGAGGTTGAAATTTGTCTCAAAATATTTGTAGTTTTACTTTTATCTAGACATCTTTGATATTGGTTGTCAAATATACCCTTATTTATGATGGTAGTTGTCATTGTAAAAATATTTACTTGTCTTGGTACTTGAAATATTTCAAGGGTAATAATTTAATCCATTAGACATGCATTGATTGCTTTTCTTAACTTATATGAAAATCCTAAAACTACAAGTATTTTGGGACGGAGAGACTACAGATGACTCGTATTGACAGAAAAACATTCATGATTTATTAACATTAAACTCAAATCAAATGGACAACAATTATTTAGTTTCAAAATGAATATTTGAACTTGCTATTAATCAAAAATAAATTTAAACATTCATTTGTTTTGAGATAGAAAAAATAAAATATACCGCCCGCCTAGTATTTGTGGTCTTGCCACATCCAATTGTATTAATCAGGGGGGGGGGTCTTCATTAAATTTTGATATAATCATCTATTTTTGTTTTTTCACCTGTTAAAAGAAAGAGAGTCTATTTCAATAAAAAAATGTTCTCATCCAGTATATACTCTTTCCGTCTTATAACTGTTGGAAATTTTATTTTGAGAAAATTGGTGTTGACCAATTTTTTTATCAAAATTTAATTTGGTGTCATTTAATGAAAATGACCACAAGTTGCAAGTAAATTGCTAGGAAAATTATAACAATAACTATGTGCACAAATTTCTTTTTTGGGTGTGTTAGAGCAATAACAAGATTCAATAAGAAAAGCGAGCAATCACAAGAATACCGATATACGTGGTTCATCAACTTAGCTACGTCCACGGGGAGGGGAGAGAATATTATTATCACTGGAGAAACAATTACACAATATCACACTCATCTACTTTGCACGAATTTTGATCACAAAATTCCTGTCTGTGCAAACCCTAGATCTAAAATTATTGATCTCTCTGTGTAAACTGAGCAAACTAAGCTGCTGAATTAATTTGAAACAAAGGGAGTATATTATAATTTATACGTATCCTCCAATTCCTTATTAATTCTAAGTCCTTAGGGAATAAGGACACCTTGATTCCCTAAAATCTAACTCTATTAAGGATTCCTTAATCCTTTAACCAAGCAATTCCACGTCACTTAAACAAAACAAACCAAAACCCAAAATTGTCGTGGCCCATTATGTCGTGTGCTAGTTGTTTGCATGCGGACAAAACTTCTGTTTTTATGGCTATGGCTTTAAGCCTTAGCCAAAAACATTTTTACTCATTCTGTCTCAGAATTATGAACTTGTTAATTAATCCATTAAATTAGGCGTCCCCAATTTCAAAGGCATTAATCCTAACAAATCTCCACCTTGACTTTGAATCTCCCAAATAACAAATCTTTCCTCCCCCCTCACCTCTTCTGCTATCTAATAGCTGCGAACATTAAGCAAGTCCAAACAATGTTGGAACTTGCTCCCCGGGTTTTGTGAACATATCTACAGGGTTGTCCGCCGTCCCTACCTTCTTCACCTTTACCCGTTTCTCATCCATTAGGAAATGATATCTGACATCAATGTGCTTGGTCCTCTCATGATGAACTTGATCCTTGGCTAAACAAATCGCGCTCAAACTATCGCAATAAATAATAGCCTGATCTTGATGTATCCCAAGATCGCTGATCAATCCCTTCAACCATATTCCTTCCTTAGCGGACTCTGTCAATGCCATGTATTCTGCTTCTATTGTAGACAACGTCACTATCGCCTGCAATGTAGCCTTCAAACTGACAACTGACCCACCAAGCGTGAATACGTATCCGGTCATCGATCTTCTTATATCAACATCACCCGAATAGTCCGAATCTGAGAACCCCTCTACTGCACATTCTGCTCCACCTCCATAGATAAGACCGACGTCGCTAGTGCGCACTGTAGCATACATCAAACTACCATCTGCACTAGCATAGGATACTCGAGCCATATACTCTTTCTCCTCAGCCGATTTGGGCCCAAACGCGACTGTCTGTGCATTCACTGCATCCGGGGTATCTATAGCCTTAGCTGTTGACCTACCAAACCTCTCTAAAACTTTCTTGATGTATCTTTTCTGGGATAAGAACAGTTTTCGTTTGGCTCTGTCTTTATAGATCTCCATACCCAGAATTCTCTTTGCGTTGCCCAAACCCTTCATCTCTGCGACCAATAAGCCTTTTAGCTTCTGAATCTCTGACTTCTTGACTGCTGCTATCACATAGCTGTCAAATCTCTTGTACCATTGCCTAGGAGATTGCTTCATCCTACAAAATTGATCTTCCTTACCAGGAACTTGGAATCCTTTCGACTCTGTCATGTATATCTCTCACTCTATTGCTAGCAACACTCTGATCGAAGTGTGTCTGACCACTGGTGAGAAGATCATATAGTTGTCCACCTCCTCTCTCTGTGTGAAACCCCTTGCAACAATGTGAAATTTATACTTAACCTCTTCTACCGGTGATATCCCTTCCCTTTTCTTGAAGATCCACTTGCAAGTCACAATTTTTCTGCCTTCTGGCCTTATGGTCAACTTCCAAGTCTGATTCCTGTGAAGAGACTCCATCTCATCACCCATAGCCGCATACCACTGAGATGACTCTGAACATGTATCTGCTTTATTGAAAGTAGAAGGTTCCGTAAGAACGGGCTCCACTTCCTCAGCAACCAGCAGTGCATAAGACACCAAGTCTTCAAATCCATACCTCTCCAGAGGCTTCCCGAAATTAGCTCTTATAGACCTTCCTTTTGCTAACCCATGTTCCTCGGGAACTGAACTTGAACTTTCTGGTGCTTCAGTCTCTGTCTCTGTTGGTGGATCCTGATTAACATCTGACTGTGGGACAACTAACTCTTCAGTATCTTGTTGCTCCACCTGTTTTTCAGCATCTGACTGTGGGACAACTAACTCTTCAGTATCTTGTTGCTCCACCTGTTTATCAACGCCGCCAATACTTGAAACAATCGTGGATTTACCAGTCCATACCTCATAGGGAACTTTGAGGCCAATTGATGGATAAAATTCCAAGTAATAAAATACCTAGCAAGCGCACTAGTTACCGTAGTAGTAACGCGCGAAAGCGAGGGTCGATCCCACAGAGACTTGTTGGAAAGACAAGTGAATTTAATTAGTGCAAACGAACCAAAGGGGGTTTTTTGATTGATTTTGATTAACCTAAATTAACTACTAAACAATGAAAATAAATTACTAACTTAAAGACCACTAAGCAAACAAGGATTTAATTCAAGATTACGAAGATTCACAGATTGGGGTTCACAACTATCTCCTCTCTATGCTATTTTATTAAAAAGATTATTAAACTTGTTCAAGAAATCGTTCACTTATTTAAGAGTTGGGACGGTCTGGTCACCGGATTGCAACCCTATTATTATCTCTATGTGAAATATTCCACTAGGTCAACAACACACAAAAACAATTTATTAAGTTCTTAAGAACACTAGATCTTAAATTCTTTTGATTTCCGCGAAGTCCTCAATTAAATCTAATCACAAGAATATGATTCAATATCTAAATTATTCACGCTAGTGAAACAATCTAAACCAAGATGATTTAAAGATCAAGAATATCAAGTCATATTAATGAAATCTTTAAATTAATTAAGCTCTATTCTTATGAACAAGAACAAGATTAATATTTGATTAAGCCCAAGTTAGCATAGAGATTTGATAGTTATTACTCCCAATCCATGAATAAAGAAATTAGCTACTCATCGACATAGCAATAAACACAAGAATATAATTAAAAATCATAAACCTGGATAAAAGCTTGATGATGAATAATCTCCCAAATCTTGTTTACAACTTGAAACTTGAATAAAACCTAAAACAATGCATAAAGAAATAAAATCCTGCAGTCTAATATTTATACCTAGAGAAACTCGGGCCAAAAGTAGGGAAAATAGGGTTAAAAACCCGTCTGGCAAGGAAAACCCGAAACTGTACGGAACAACCAAGCGGGCGCCTGGTAGACCCCAGGCGGGCGCTTGTTTGGCCAGTAACTTCGGTCCTTTAAACCACCTAACAAGCGGGCGCCTGGTTATGGAGCGGGCGGGCGCCTGGTGCACTTTTCTGCCTTTATTTATTTTTTTCTTCTTTTCTTCACCTCTTTGACATGCTTGACCACGGTTGACCTTTGACTTTGACTCTGACTCGAACAATAATCAATCTTCGACAAATTACAACCTACGGACTTTGCAACCACACAAAATACACTACGAAGTGCCTTAAAACATTACAAATCCAACAAAGTTCCATAAATCATAAAAGACCAAAAATATATCCAATCTAAACTATATTACAACCAAAAACTGATGAAATTAGTACGAAAATGCGGAGATAGTACATGTGTAAACCGCTCCATCAAATTCCCCCACGCTTAGACCATTACTCGTCCCAGAGTAATATTCCTAACCCCACATCTAAACACCGGTCTATTAAGCCTAGCATGGAGGAGAATGATACCTATCTCCTCTACAACTCCCATCAAACAAAGCCAAAACAAAATAAAGAAAATCAACCGGAGTAAAAAGGACTCCGCTCCTTATAACTCCCCAAAAACAAATAATTCACAACAAATGGCCCTAATTGATAGCACTCCAATTATAAGGAAATAATACGCATATCCAACTAGGGCCCACTCAAAAAGCTAGGGGGATCTAAAACGTCCTACGTTTCCCCCACGCTTGTCTTACACTACATCATCCCTCAAACAAAAAATCAAAGCCATACTAAATAGCAATGACTTACCTCATGATAAACTCCATCGCCCCCTTATGACTCCAACAAGAAATACGAGGATTTTCTATCCTATTCGCCTCTAATCAAACCTCCTACACCAAACATGTCCTACCCACTCACTCCAAACCGCCCTTGTGACGCCACGCCAAGCAAAAACAAAAAAATCACTCAGTTTCTCTCCTTTTGCCTAGGCGCCCTTTCGGGTTTTCACCTAGCCTCTCTTTTCTTTTCAATTTTTTTTTTTTTTTTTTTTTTTGAATAAAAACTATACAGCAAAACATGTGATAGAATGTGCATCGATCAACAACCAATCCAACCAATACCACCACCCCCCAAACTAAATAGAGCATTGTCCCCAATGCTCGTCACAACTAAGCATAAAAACAAACACGGGGAGTGGAAATACCTCGAGCTCCTCACTGCGGTGGCGGTCCAAAGATATCATCCCAAGCATTCCATCCATGCTGCGGCGGTGGCGGAGGTGGAACATACTCAGGTGGTGGAGGGTAGTTCAACGGTGGGTACCGCTCGCCAGGAAAATGATGTGCCATCATCCGTTGTCGGAAGTACTGATCCTCCCGAATGTTGGCATATAAAGCTTCCTCCATCCTCTGAATTCTCTGGTCATTCTCCTCTTCCCTCCGCTCTCTTTGATAGTTCGTCATAAATTGTTGTTGTTGAAACGCTCGGAACATATCATCTAATCCCTGGATTTGTCCCGACAGATAGTAATTCATTTCTCTCTGAGTCATATCTGCCGGGATATCATCCTCAACCTCCTCATCATCAGCGGCCTGACCGCCAGCAGCCTGAGCTGGAGCTGGGACCCGGGCTCTCTGCACTCTCCCACTTTCTATTGTTGCTTTAGTCACGGTAGTGCCAGGAGCTAACAGTCTGGGGAACCCCTCCATAGGCACCCCTGCCCTCTGTGCCATCATAGTGATCATAATGGGGAACAAATAATTCTTGTTCTCCAAATACCTCGCTCGTACCCCCATCTCACTACGCATGATGCCCCCGATATTTATCGGCATCCTCCTAATCATGGCATAGAGCAAAGGGGCCCTGTACCAATGAACCTCCTGTTAGTGAGCAGAAGGCATGATCCTCTCGCAAATAAATCGATACAGTGCCTTTAGGTCCAGCCTCAACTCACTAATGTGAAACAAATAACCATTCCGGATATTTCCCCTATCAATATTTACCCCAAACTCTGCTGCAAATAAAGCTAAGGTCTCATCCATCCTGTCCATGTTCTGAAGGTTCCTTTTCAACTGCCAATACGCACATTCCCCTTCTGCCACCGCATCCGACAACCCATAAAAATCATTAATGGCCGTCGCAGTTACATTAATATTATATCCCCGAACCCAGACATTGGGGGCCTCAGTTGCTGCATGAAAATTAGCATAGAATTCTTGCACAAGCAACTTCGACCCCATCTGGGCCGGCACTGCCAATAATCTTCTCAAATTATAATGTTCAATGATAGCATCCAACCCACAATTGGTCAAGTTATAACCTCTCTCCACCGTTACCCCATTATTCTGTTTATTATCAAAATAATTTTGGGAGTCCCGGGATACAAAACGGGTGATATCGAACTCCGGCTCAATTTGGGGTGGGGGAACACCACGACCACGTCCTCGACCTCTTGGTCTTGGTGGCATGATAACAACCGCAACAACCTCTAACAAATTTAAATCAGTAAATTACTCTTACCCGGACTCGCCGGAAAATCTCGCCGGAGATGGAGAAGATGATCCAAGAAGAAGACCTTCAACCTTGCAAACACCTTCTTCTCCCGCAACTACCCCCAATTCTTGATCACAAACTCTCCATTCTTCGAAATTCTCATTCCTTCAACCTTGACAATTTCTTGCAAAACCTTTGATTTTAGGATGAATGGAGGCTAAATCTTTAGTAATTCTTGAAGAGGGTTGTAGTGGGAGGTGATTTTTATGGTTTGTAGGTGGTGTGGGTGAGAGATTTGTAGGGAGAGAGGAAAAGTGGCGAGAGGGAGAGGGTTTAGAGAGGGAGAGAAATTGGGGAAGATGGGTAAATTAGATTAATTTCCCCCAAATTCCCGTTTTTAACCAACTTTGAGTGGGTGAACCCGGCAACCAGGCGGGCGCTTATGGGGGACCAGGCGCCCGCTTGTTTGGGCAGAAACTCAATATTTTTTTTTGCGTTTCGAACAGGCGCGCGCCCCCTTCACACCAAGCGGGCGCTCGGTATATTTTTCCAGCATAATTTTTTTATTTTATTTTTTTTTTTTTTTTTTTTTTTTTTTTGCTGGTTTGATCGCTCCATCACTTGGTTGAATTAATTTCCTGCACATCACCACAAACAAACATCACAAGCGTAATATCCATTATGAAAAATAAAATGACTCAAAAAATGAAAATCTTTTTGGAGGGTGACACTATTTACACTCCCCTATAAACCCACAAA
Organism: Campanula takesimana; assembly: GCA_026119855.1. Classification (NCBI taxonomy): domain Eukaryota; kingdom Viridiplantae; phylum Streptophyta; class Magnoliopsida; order Asterales; family Campanulaceae; genus Campanula; species Campanula takesimana. The sequence goes on along the minus strand of JAOWBW010000563.1, from coordinate 735,691 downwards.
CTCAGAGAGATCCATGAAGGATGACACAGACCAAACTTTTGACCGCACTTTCGTTGCCTACGTTCTCCCTAAGACAATAAGGAGCTCAGGTCACCGTAGTTCGAACCGACCCAAAAATAAAAGACACGACAGCAATACATAATTGATAAAAATACATAATTGATAATTAATTTTTTTTTTTTTTTTTTTTTTTTTTTTGTATATGAATACCACTACCCCCAAACTTAGAACATGCTATGTCCTCATGGCATTGAAGAACAATACACTCCCAATTCAAAAATGATGATAAACTGAAAGGAAAAAAAACAAAAAGCAATTAAAATGATACCTGGTTGGGTTGCCTCCCAACAAGCGCCTTTGTTTTAAGTCTTTGGCTCGACATAATGCCACATAAATATTAAGTGGCTCCCTCCGGGTCTGTCAACTCAATTACATCAATTTCATTGATGTCTTCCAAAGTAGACAGCCCCTCATAATAAGGCTTCACTCGGTGTCCATTCACTTTAAATGTTGTCCCATCTTTCAAATCTCTAAGCTCTACAGCTCCATGGGGAAACACTCGAACCAATTCATAAGGACCCGTCCACCTTGAACGTAGTTTTCCGGGAAAAAGTTTGAGGCGAGAGTTAAAGAGAAGGACCTTCATACCCGGTTTGAGAAACTTGGGTTTAAGGTTTTTATCATGATATCTTTTTATCCTCTCTTTGTATAACTTAGGACTCTCATAACTATCCTGCCTCATCTCTGCAAGCTCATCCAAGTCAAGCAATCTTTTCTCCCCTGCTAGAGTCAACTCCATGTTTAGCTGCTTGGTTGCCCAATATGCTTTGTGCTCTAGTTCCACCGGCAGATGACACTCTTTTCCATACACAATCCGATACGGGCTCATTCCAATGGGCGTTTTGTAGGCAGTCCGGTAAGCCCACAGTGCATCACACAATTTGTCAGCCCAGTCCTTACGATTTGGACGCACCGTTTTCTCAAGCACCGCCTTGATTTGGCGATTACTCACCTCCACTTGGCCCGATGTTTGAGGGTGATAAGCTGTAGCCAACTTGTGACCCACCCCATATCTTTTTAGCACTTGATTGAACATTCTGTTTGTGAAGTGCGTCCCTTGGTCACTGATAATGACGCGCGGCACTCCATACCTGCCAAAGATATTTTCACGCACAAACTTGCAAACAATATTAGCATCATTAGTCCGGGTAGGAATTGCTTCCACCCATTTAGACACATAATCTACAGCAACAAGAATGTACAAGTAGCCTTGGGAAGGGGGAAAAGGACCCATAAAATCAATACCCCACACATCAAAAATATCAACAATTAAATTATGTTGTAGGGGCATTTCCTCTCTCTTTTCTATATTGCCAGTCCTTTGGCATCTATCACACCTCACACAAAAATCATGAGCATCTTTAAATAAAGTGGGCCAATATAGACCCGCTTGCAATACTTTTCTAGCGGTCTTTTGCCCACTAAAGTGACCCCCACATTGGAGTTCGTGGCAAAATCTCAACACACTAGCTTGCTCATGCTCCGGAATGCATCTTCTAATTATCTTGTCCGGGCAAACTTTCCACAAATAGGGGTCATCCCAAATGTAGTGCTTCACGTCCGATCTAAACTTTCGTTTTTGATCGTAAGTGAAGTTAGGTGGCATAATATTAGAAACAATGAAATTCACAAGATCTGCATACCAAGGCTCATGAACATGTAACGCAAAAAGTTGCTCATCCGAAAAATTTTCATTAACCGGAATCGCACCATCTATCACATTAGTAAATGTAAAGTTCTCTAGCCTAGATAAGTGATCAGCCACCACATTTTCGGTCCCCTTTTTGTCCTTTATTTCTATGTCAAACTCCTGCAGTAGGAGCATCCACCTAAGAAGTCTAGGTTTAGCATCCTTTTTATTCAGCAAATATTTAAGTGCAGCATGATCAGAGTAGATAATCACCTTGGACCCAAGCAAGTAAGAACGAAACTTTTCAAGAGCAAACACAACTGCTAAAAATTCTTTTTCAGTGGTAGTGTAATTCAGTTGTGCATCATTTAAAGTTCTACTTGCGTAATGAATCACGTGAGGCAATTTATCCACTCTTTGCCCCAACACAGCCCCAATTGCAAAATCTGATGCATCACACATGATCTCAAATGGTAGAGACCAATTGGGGCTGGATAGAATGGGGGCACACGTCAACTTCTCCTTCAGCAGATTGAAGGCCTCTAAACACTCTTGGTCAAAGATGAACTCAGTGTCCTTAGCTAGCAGGTTACATAAAGGCTTACAAATTTTTGAAAAGTCTTTTATGAAACGCCTATAAAAACCTGCATGGCCTAGAAAACTTCGCACACCCTTAACCGACACAGGGGGAGGCAATTTTGAAATCACATCGATTTTAGCCTTGTCTACCTCAATCCCCTTGTTTGACACCAAGTGTCCTAACACAATGCCATGCCTTACGAGAAAATGACATTTTTCCCAACTAAGGGTCAGATTTGTCTCACAACAACGATTTAAAACCATTGTCAAATTCTCTAAGCACCCATCAAAACTGTCCCCAAATACCGAGAAGTCATCCATGAAGACTTTGACACATCGCTCAATCAAATCAGAGAAGATGGATGTCATGCACCTTTGAAAGGTCGCCGGTGCATTACAAAGCCCAAAGGGCATCCTCCTAAATGCGAATGTGCCAAAAGGACAAGTAAAAGTGGTCTTGGCTTGGTCCTCTGGTGCAATGGGGATTTGGTTATACCCCAAAAAACCGTCCAAGAAACAATAATACTCATGTCCAGCTAACCTCTCAAGAATCTGATCAATAAAGGACAAAGAGAAGTGATCTTTCTTTGTTGCAGCATTCAGTTTGCGCAAATCTATGCACATTCTCAGACCAGTCACTTCCCTTTTTGGCACTTCTTCTCCTTTTCATTAGTGGTGACCGTGTAGCCCGATTTCTTTGGAACAACTTGAACCGGGCTCACCCACTCACTATCAGCAACGGCATAGATAATGCCTGCATCCAACAATTTTAGGACCTCTTTCCTGACCGCCTCCTCCATGTGAGGATTTAACCTCCTTTGTCTCTCTCTAGAAGGCTTAGCACCATCTATGAGATTAATCTTGTGCATGCACATGGAGGGGCTTATACCCTTAATATCTGCTAAGGTCCACCCTATGGCCTGCTTGTGCTCACAAAGCACTTTGATCAACTTGGCCTCTTGTTCTATGGTCAAATCTGAGGCAATTATCACGGGCAAAGTCTCACCCTCCCCAAGAAAAACATACTTTAGATTGGAAGGAAGGGCTTTCAGCTCAAGAGCTGGAGGGGCTACAATAGAAGGCGCCGACTTCTCATTGAAGTGGCCTAGGGGGTGAAACGGGCCATCACTAGGATGGTGTTCGTCGGCCTTTTCCACAGCCATCAGTTGAACATCCGCATTATCCCTAAGTTTCTCACCGCCAGTTGACAACAAAGACTCTAACTCCTCACAGTCTCTCTCATGCCACAGAACTTCACTCACACAATCCTCAATAATATCCACACAGTTACAAGACTCATCATCTAAGGGACTTTGCATGACATCAAACACAGATATTTCTATTTTCTCATTAGCCACACACATAGATAGAGTCCCATCACCCACATTAATGATGGTGTTAGTAGTAGCCATAAATGGACGCCCAAGCAATATGGGAGAATCCTGACTATTCCCAACACCATTAACAGTCTCAAGCACAACAAAATCCACAGGGATAATCAAATTGGCTACCTGCACCAAAACATCCTCCACAATTCCCAATGGCCTCTTGATTGAACGGTCAGCCAATTGCAAGGTCATTGTGGTGGGTTGTAGCTCAGGTAAACCCAACTCAAGATACAAATGATGAGGTAACAAATTAATGCTAGCACCGAGATCTAACATTGCCTTCACCTTTTTAGAGTCCCCCATAGATATAGAAATGTTAAAACTTCCGGGGTCCTTCAATTTAGGTGGGAGGTTCTGTTGTACCACAGCACTAGCACTTTCTCCCATAATCAACTTCTTATCATTCCCATACTTGGGTTTCCTGGAGTTAAGTTCTTTGAAAAACTTTGCATAAGCTGGGATATTTTTAATGACATTTAACAAAGGAAGATTAATATTCACTTTTGAAAACATGTCGTATAAATCAGACATTTGCTTATCCAGCTTACTCCTCATAAATCTACCAGGAAACGGTACAGGAGGTACATATGGCTTGGGGGTGGAAGAATCAGTAACAGGAATTTCCCCCATGCCATTAGTACTCTTACCAACAACATTCTCAACAACAGGTGGTTCAGCAGATTCCGAAGGAGAGTTAGGACATATCTCATTACTTACCTGTTTGCCATTTCTCAGAGTCATAATGGCCTTAGCTTGCTCCCCTTGACTAGGGAAGGTTCCTGGTTTATGCCCTTGTTGACCCACAGCTAGTTGACCAATCTGGGTCTCCAGCTTTTTGTTGACCGCGTCCTGCTGCTTCTCACGCTGCTCCATCATCATCTTCATTTGTTGCTGCTCTTGCATCATGGTCCTCATCATATCCTCCAGTGATTGCTTAGGCTGCTGTTCTGGATTCCCTTGTGGGGGAGGAGGATATAGAGGTTTCTGCTGCTGGTACTGAATTCCTGGGTTACCCCTCCAAGAAAAATTGGGGTGGTTTTTCCAATCAGGATTATAAGTGTTAGAGTACATACCACCTTGATTTTGCCTTGGGGGATACCCTTGCATCGCATTTACCTGTTCAGAATCAAACTGTGCAACAACTGGACAACCATTAGTAGCATGAGTGTTAGATCCACAATTAACACAGAAATCAGATACCACATTAGCACTTGAGGAAGACATATTAGAATTCATTTTAGCCATGTTTTGGTTTAACAAAGACACCTGCCTAGCGAACTCATCCATACCACTCAACTCATGCACTCCCCTAGGTTTCCCTCTAGAGCCTTTTTCTTGCGAATTGGCCCCCAACATCTCAAATAATTCTTGGGTTTGGTCAACAGTTTTGGCTCCTAGAAAGCCGCCTGCTGCATTGTCGACCATAGCTTGGTCTGCTGCAGTTAACCCACCATAAAATGTTTGATGTAATAAGGCCTCAGGAAAAGCATGATGGGGGCACTGCACTTGCAACATTTTGAACCTATCCCAAGCCTCATGAAATGGCTCACCTACATCTTGAGTAAACCCTATGATTTTCTGTCTAAAAGTGGCCAAAGTAGCATGCGGGAAAAATTTCTTTAAGAATGCATCATGCAACCCATCCCATGTAGTGATACTCCTCGCAGGAAGTAACATCAGCCAAGTTTTAGCTGCCCCTTGAAGAGAGAAAGGAAAATACTTAAGTCTTAATTGTTCATCAGTAACCCCCTCTTTTACAGGGAATCCTGATATAATCATCATGTACTCTCTCAAGAAGTTCAAAGAGTCTTCAGCGGGAAGACCCTGAAACTTGGGCAACTGACTGAAGTAATGCCCCTTCGCCTCATAAGTTTTAGCGGCCTCAGTCAAGACAATACATGACACCGATGTGTCAACCTTAGGCCTAGCATATTCTTTCATTAAGGGATTAGCCATTACAACTTCAATTTCTTCTCCCCCGGTGGAAGAAGTATCAAATTCACTTAAAAATACCTCTGTCTCGGTGACAGAAGCTTCAGACTCAGACTCAGAAATAGGGGGAATGCCCCTGTCAAGTCTATCGATATTATCGTCCAAAGGAACCAACTCGGGGTTCAATGAACGTCTACCAAACATACACCGATTAAATTAACTTGTAAATCAAAACAAGTCCCCGGCAACGGCGCCAAAAACTTGATGGATAAAATTCCAAGTAATAAAATACCTAGCAAGCGCACTAGTTACCGTAGTAGTAACGCGCGAAAGCGAGGGTCGATCCCACAGAGACTTGTTGGAAAGACAAGTGAATTTAATTAGTGCAAACGAACCAAAGGGGTTTTTTTGATTAACCTAAATTAACTACTAAACAATGAAAATAAATTACTAACTTAAAGACCACTAAGCAAACAAGGATTTAATTCAAGATTACGAAGATTCACAGATTGGGGTTCACAACTATCTCCTCTCTATGCTATTTTATTAAAAAGATTATTAAACTTGTTCAAGAAATCGTTCACTTATTTAAGAGTTGGGACGGTCTGGTCACCGGATTGCAACCCTATTATTATCTCTATGTGAAATATTCCACTAGGTCAACAACACACAAAAACAATTTATTAAGTTCTTAAGAACACTAGATCTTAAATTCTTTTGATTTCCGCGAAGTCCTCAATTAAATCTAATCACAAGAATATGATTCAATATCTAAATTATTCACGCTAGTGAAACAATCTAAACCAAGATGATTTAAAGATAAAGAATATCAAGTCATATTAATGAAATCTTTAAATTAATTAAGCTCTATTCTTATGAACAAGAACAAGATTAATATTTGATTAAGCCCAAGTTAGCATAGAGATTTGATAGTTATTACTCCCAATCCATGAATAAAGAAATTAGCTACTCATCGACATAGCAATAAACACAAGAATATAATTAAAAATCATAAACCTGGATAAAAGCTTGATGATGAATAATCTCCCAAATCTTGTTTACAACTTGAAACTTGAATAAAACCTAAAACAATGCATAAAGAAATAAAATCCTGCAGTCTAATATTTATACCTAGAGAAACTCGGGCCAAAAGTAGGGAAAATAGGGTTAAAAACCCGTCTGGCAAGGAAAACCCGAAACTGTACGGAACAACCAAGCGGGCGCCTGGTAGACCCCAGGCGGGCGCTTGTTTGGCCAGTAACTTCGGTCCTTTAAACCACCTAACAAGCGGGCGCCTGGTTATGGAGCGGGCGGGCGCCTGGTGCACTTTTCTGCCTTTATTTATTTTTTTCTTCTTTTCTTCACCTCTTTGACATGCTTGACCACGGTTGACCTTTGACTTTGACTCTGACTCGAACAATAATCAATCTTCGACAAATTACAACCTACGGACTTTGCAACCACACAAAATACACTACGAAGTGCCTTAAAACATTACAAATCCAACAAAGTTCCATAAATCATAAAAGACCAAAAATATATCCAATCTAAACTATATTACAACCAAAAACTGATGAAATTAGTACGAAAATGCGGAGATAGTACATGTGTAAACCGCTCCATCACCAATACCGGCATGAGGTCTACGATTAATCAAGTAACATGATGTACTAACCGCCTCTGCCCAGAAACGTTTAGACAACCCTGCATTAGAGAGCATGCACCTAGCTCTCTCAAGCAATGTTTGATTCATCCGTTATGCTACACCATTCTGCTGTGGCGTGCCTCTAATGGTATGATGCCTAGAAATCCCCACCTTTATGCAAAACAAATCGAACTCAGTACTGCAGAACTCCAAACCATTATCTGTCTGGAGCTTCTTGATCTTCTTCTCTGTCTGGTTCTCCACTACTGTCTTCCAGTCCTTGAAATTTCTCAGAGCCTCATTCTTGTGCTTCATGATAATCACCCAAGTCCTCCTTGAATAGTCATCAACAATAGACAAGAAATACCCGTGCCCCCTTAGAGATTCCTGACGTGAAGGTCCACAACAATCTGAGTGAAGATAATCCAGAACACCTTTTGTGTTATGTATACCTTTGGGAAAACTATTACGCTTCATTTTCCCTTGTACACAATGCTCACAAAATTTAAGCTCCTTGACCTTATGGCCACATAGAAGATCCCGTTTGGTCAGCTCCTGCATCCCTCGAGTGCTCATGTGATCGAGCCTGATGTGCCACATCTTAGACATATCTCCCTCGTTCACCTCTTCTGATGCAGCCATAGTCGACTCTGCAAGCGTCTTTCCTTGGAGGAAATACAAGGAGCCCCGCTTAAGGCCTTTCAGCATCACTTCTGAACCGTTACAGACACTAACTGCTTCACCTTCACCTTTGAAACTGAACCCTTTGCTGTCTAACGGACTAAGAGAAATCAGATTTTTCGTCATAAGCGGAACGTGTCGAACCTCGTTCAAAGTGACAAACCTACCATCCTGAGTCCTGACCTGATCGAACCAATACCGACGACCCTGCAGACTGTACTGTTGGCCATGCTTATATCACCGCCATCCATCCGCCTGTAATCAGTAAACCATTCTCTCCTAGGACTAATATGGTAAGACGCTCCTGAATCAAGAATCCACGCATCAGGTACGCATGCTGATTCTGATGTTACTAGAGCATAATCCTCATCTGAACTGCAATCCCTGTCCGTCATGGCCTCTCCTGTGTTTGGTGCCTTGCCTTGCTTCTTTCTGGGACAGTCGAACTTCCAATGTCCATTCTCTTTGCAGAAATTACAGATATCCCTAGGTTTCGGACCCTTCTTGTGTGAAAAATTACCTTGATTGTTCTTCTTCCCACTAGAATCCCTGTTACTGCTACTAGCAACCAAACCTAATGACTGAGTACCTGCCTCATTCCCACTCGCCTTTCGGCGTAATTCCCTCGTCTTGAGAGAAGTTTTCACTTCCTCTAGAGAGATCCCTTCTTTACGGTTTATGCACAAATTGACATAATATTCATAAGACATAGGTAAAGATACTAAAATTTGCAAGGCTGCATCCTCATCATCCACAACTACTCCTATATTACGCATTTCAAGTAATGCAGAAGTAAATCTATCAAGATGATCATTTATGGGCGTACCTTCAGTCATCCGATAATCATACAGCTTCTTCTTCAGGTATAACTTGTTGGTCAATGAACGTGTCATGTACATATCTTCCAACTTTAACCAAAGATCGCTCCCGGAGTTTGTTCCTGCAACATTGGTTAGGATCTCATCATCCAACTGTATGATGATCTTGGCGTGAGCCTTCTGATCTAACTTCTTCAATGCCGCCGCCTCCTTCGCTGTTACTTTCTTGTCCTTCTCTGACTGTTCTGCGGTAGCTTCTGTGGTGACTGCCTTACCCTGGGATCCTTACGATCCCTGATTGCAATCTCCAACGGTTCCCATAAATCTTTGTCTATCAACAAAGCCTTCATCTTGATCTGCCAGAGAGAAAAACTATTCTTCCCATTGAACTTGTCGATCGAATCTGCTCCTTGACCCATCTTCTTGTTCTCTGCAGCGGAATCCCTGAACCTCCAACCACGAACCAAAACTCTGGAACAACCAGAGCTCTGATAACACTTGTTAGAGCAATAACAAGACTCGATAAGAAAAATGAGCAATCACAAGAACACCGATATACGTGGTTCACCAACTTGGCTACGTCCACGTGGAGGGGAGAGAATATTATTATCACTGGAGAAACAATTACACAAGATCACACTAATCTACTTTGCACGAATTTTGATCACAAAATTCCTGACTGTGCAAACCCTAGATCTAGAATTATTGATCTCTCTGTATAAACTGAGCAAACTGAGCTGCTGAATTAATTTGGGACAGAGGAAGTATATTATACGTATCCTCCAATTCCTTATTAATTCTAAGTCCTTAGGGAATAAGGACACCTTAATTCCCTAACTCTATTAAGGATTCCTTAATCCTTTAACCAAGCAATTCCACGTCACTTAAACAAAACAAACCAAAACCCAAAATTGCCGTGGCCCATTATGTCGTGTGCTGGATGTTTGCATGCGGACAAAACTTCTGTTTTTATGGCTATGGCTTTAAGCCTTAGCCAAAAACATTTTACTCATTCTGTCTCAGAATTATGAACTTGTTAATTAATCCACTAAATTAGGCGTCCTCAATTTTAAAGACATTAATCCTAACAGGGTGTCTCATTAATAAGTCACACTTTCCTAAAATGACAAAAAATCTTTATTATTCCTCTCACTAAGGGCCTGTTTGGTAACCCAATTAAGCTCTTAATTTGGAATACTTTAAGAGATTAAAAATTAAGCTTGTTTGGTAAGGAAAATTTCAATTACTTAAACTGTTAAGATTATCTTAAAACAAGCTATTAATTTTAAGCTAGTATGACAAGTCTTAACAAGGTAAGAGGAGGAAAGATAAAAAAAAAAGGGAATGGGTTCAAACCCACTCATCAACATTTTTGTTTACTTAACGTTACTTTCTTTTGTTGAAATATTTTATTTTTTCAAACATATTAAATATGATATAATTAAAATGAAATTATTTTTATATTATGAATTTTGATAATATTTTACTTGAGTATCATAATTGAATTTTATCAAAAAATTTTTTTTGTCAAAGTTTAGTAAAATTGATCAAAATAGCGAAGATGAACTTTATTAATGTGGGACAAATGAAAATACCAATAAGAAACTGTTCAAATATTATTATTATTGGTCCAAATAAAAGATAATTTGATAAATAATATTTTTAAATTATAATTATTTATTTTAAAAATACGACTATTTTTGTTTGAGGATAAACAAACAGAATAATCAAATGAAAGAGATGAGACTAATTTTTGAGTGTTTGTTTACAATTTAAATTAAATTCAGATGTATGTAGTTTGTCAGTACCAAACAAACTGAAGTCTTACAAAATTTAGCAACTTAATGATTTCAGCTCTACATTTTCAGAGCTTAATTTCCAGCTTTACCAAACAGGCCCTCATTCTCCCTCTTACTTTACTCTTATGCTCACAACACCAATCAACCTACTATTCTCTACCCCTCTTTTTCTCTACTACTACGCAGTCTACACTTTTCACACTCACAATAACTACTCACTACTATTAATTTCTTAATTTTCGTGCACAACTTATTTGTGCGTATACTTATGGAACGGAATGAGTAGTTGTTAATATGCGATAGTATTAGTGGAGTACTATTAGTCCAAACTCCAAATGTAGTTCGAATTGGGGGCCAACCTTTATTGGAGCATACACGTGAGAGGTGAAGGGAGGCTGTTGCTTAATTCATGAACATGGTAAGGTGTAGGGATGACCAAAACCGGTTTTGGGCCCGGTTCCGGTTCGGAACCGCCGGTTCCGGTTCAGCATATATGTGACCCTGAACCGGCCCGCGCTTACTCCGGTTCCGGTTCCGGTCATCACAATCCGGTTCCGGTACGGTTCCGGTTCAGTCCACGCTACCTTTTTTTATTTTTTTTTATCATACAATAATGAATAAACATGTTAAAATTTATTAAAAGACAAGAGATTTTTATTTTATAATACACTAATGAATAAACATGTTAAAATTTATTGAAAAATAAGGGATTTTTATTTTTTTTAATGGAAATGACGATCCGGTTCCGGTTCCGGTCCGGTTCCGGTTCGCCATATATGTGACCCTGAACCGGCCCGCACTTACCACGGTTCCGATTACTCCGGTTCCGGTTTACTCCCCGGTTTGCTCCGGTTCCGGGCTTTTCCGGTCCGGTTCCGGTCCGGTTTGGCCATCCCTAGTAAGGTGCGCTTCGATGGAATAGGGTCTAGGTGGGGAAACGTCCAATTGAAAACTCACTCACACTAGATCTCATCACGTGCTCCTACTCTTTATCCACCTCTTCCTTCGCTGTGTCACCACGTGCCCCTATGATTTCCTTTCATTCTTATTACTCCGTACTCCCTTCCTCTCAAAATATACTTATCGTTTTAAAGAAATAATAAAGTTACAAAAAGATGGCTATAAAATGTAGCTTATAAAATAAGATGCCATAATTGTATTGGTGTTTAATTAGAGTGTGCCGGGTTCACTATCGATGTAGCCAATGAAATATCGCAACATCTTGTGTCCTTCATGTTGGAAAAAATGTGTTTTGAAGGAAATAATGAGTATTTTCTTAAATGAATTATTTGTCGAAATGACAAAATGTTGTGGGTTTGTGTTCTACTCCATGAGGACATGAAGATTGATTATTCATTTGTCCAATTTGGTTAAGGGATGAGTGAGATATGAAGGCTCAAAGTAAGTGGGTTGGAATGGGGATAATGTGTTATCTCACATTGAAAAAATATGTGAAATTGGGTAAGTTTATATACTACTATGCTTTCCATAGTGGTATGAATGTGTGGCATAGATGCTCTCTCTCGCGCACAGGTGCGCAGGGGGAGTGCAAATCAAGGGCCCGATTTGCCTACCGGCTACCGAACTCATGTGCGAGCGCGTCCTGCGGACCCGAAATGGGCTGCTCGCGCGAACCCACTTTTTGCTATTTTTTTTTGACAAAACAGTCCAGGCCTTTGAGTTTCTTAATCAGTTTTGGTAAGCTGAAACACTTAGGCTTCCAAATTAACTCTGTGTTAATTCCTCCCTTCAGTTCACCTTTGAGTGCTATATTAACAGACCTACTCCACCAGTTTACACACACGAAATGTTCCACCAACAGTCCCTTGCAATCTTCTTTTGTTGCATATTGATAAATCCCTCTTTCTGTTGCTCTCCTGCATTCTGCATTGGTGGTGATCAAGACCAAGCTCAGTATCAATTCGCCGGAAGTTCCTTTGTGCACTTACATTCCTGTCCGCGCCGTTTCATCCTGGGAAGCAACCGTCCGACAAATCCTCAACCACAATTTGGTGAGGGGACGAAATTGCTTTAAGGAGAGTGTGTTTCACACGACTCGGGCAATTTACAGTATTGGTTTTAATTTTCTGATTACTGTTTTAATTTTATTTTAAATTCTGCTTCTGTTTTTCATTCAAATTATTCTGTTAGTTTTCATATTTTGTCTAACAATCTTAAAGCAAATTTCCGATTCCTTCCTCGAAGGATAACAGAAAAAAAAACAGAACTGAACAGAAAACGATCTGGTTTCGTTTTAGAAATGACTGTTGACTCGAGCAATGCTAACAAATCTGCAACTGGTTCAGGAAAGGATTCCGAGACTCCTCGTACGGAGGAAACAAATCGTGTGGAAACCAATTCAAGGAATGTGGTTGTTCCAACTGTTCCGGCTCATCATAGTGAGAAACCGGAGAAATTTGTTGGCCAAGATTTCAAACGTTGGCAACAAAAGATGCTCTTTTATTTGACTACCTTGAATTTAGCAAGGTTTCTCAAGGAAGATCCGCCTGTGTTGGGTGAAAACGAGGCTGATCCGCAAGCCGTAATCGCTCTTGATGCTTGGAAGCATTCTGAGTTTCTTTGCCGAAACTATGTGCTCAATGGGTTGTCGGATACACTTTACAATGTGTTTAGTGTGAAGAAGACGGCAAAGGAGTTATGGGAATCCTTGGAGCATAAGTACAAAGTTGATGATGCGGGTACAAAGAAGTTTATTGTAGGCCGTTTCCTCGACTACAAGATTGTAGACTCTAAAACTGTTAGGAGTCAAGTGGAAGAGTTGCAAGTTATAATTCATGAAATTCTTGCTGAGGGAATGATGATGTGTGAAAACTTTCAAGTGGCTTCTATCATTGAAAAGTTGCCTCCCTCTTGGAAGGATTTTAAGAATTATTTAAAACATAAGCGAAAGACTATGGATGTGGAAGCGCTTGCTATTCGTCTCCGTATTGAGGAAGAGAATAGGGTTGCAGAAAAGAAGTTGAATCACCTTCTTGTGGCAAAAGCTAATGTGGTGGAGCATGGTGGTGGTAGCTCCAAGAATAAAGGGAAAGCTAAAGTTGTGCCCAGAAAAGGTTCTAGTTTGAAGGCTAAAGGAGGAATTTCAAAGAAGAAATTTCTTGGAACGTGCTATAATTGTGGTATTGCGGGCCACAAGTCCTCCGAGTGTAGAAAGCCTAAGAAGCAAGTTAATATGGTTGATGTTATGACAAATGAAGTTGCCGATATGACTTTGGTGGCGGTAATTTCCGAGGTAAATTTGGTGGGTTCAAACCCAAATCAATGGTGGATCGGCACCGGGGCTACTCGACATGTTTGTTCCAACAAGGACATGTTTAGTACATTTGAAGGTTTTGAAAGTGGAGAAACATTGTTTATGGGAAATTCGGCTACCTCCGAGGTGAAGGGTAAAGGGAATGTGGTGCTCAAAATGACTTCCGGAAAAGAGGTGACTCTTAGTAATGTGCTTTATGTTCCCGACATCCGCAAAAATCTAGTGTCCGGTTCACTTTTGGTTAAGCACGGGTTTCGTGTTGTGTTTGAATCCGATATGGTGACATTGTCTAAGAGTGGAATGTTTGTAGGCAAAGGCTATGTGAGTGATGGTATGTTCAAGCTTAGTAGAATGGTTGTGAAAGCAAATGTAGTGGCTAATAAGCCAAGTGGTATGGTTGCAAATGTAATGGCTAATAAGCCAAAAGTTAATGAAATGAATAATTCTTCTGCTTACTTGCTTGAGTCCTCTAATTTGTGGCATGGTAGATTAGGACATGTTAATTATGATACTATACGTAGATTAATTAACTTGAATTGCATACCAAAATGTAAAATAGACTACAAACATAAATGCGAAACTTGTGTTGAAGCAAAATTCACAAAACCTCCGTTCCACTCTATTGAAAGAAATAATGAACCACTTGATTTGGTTCACACGGATTTATGTGACTTCAAGTCAACACAATCACGAGGGGGCAATAAGTATTTTATGACTTTGTGGATGATAGTACAAAATTCTGTTATGTGTATCTTCTCAAAAGTAAAGATGAGGCAATAGAAAAATTTGTTCTCTATAAAAATGAAGTTGAAAATCAACTTAACCGGAAAATAAAAGTCATAAGAAGGGATCGTGGTGGTGAGTATGAATTTCCTTTTGAAGGTATTTGTGCTCAACATGGAATAAAACATGAAATAACACCACCTTATACACCACAATCCAATGGGGTTGCGGAACGAAAAAATCGGACTCTAAAGGACATGATGAATGCCATGTTAATTAGTTCGGGGATACCGGATAACATGTGGGGTGAAGCCGTATTGTCGGCTAACTATGTGTTAAATAAAATGCCTCGAAAGAAAATAAATAAGAGCCCCTACGAAATGTGGCATGGAAGAGTGCCATCTTACCAATACTTGCGAGTGTGGGGGTGTCTTGCGAAGGTTGCAATTCCACCACCTAAAAAGGTGAAAATTGGACAAAAAACTATTGATGGCATATTTATTGGGTATGCTCACAATAGTAGTGCTTATAGATTTCTTGTGCATAAATCGGAAATTGAAGATATACACAAGAATACTATAATGGAATCAAGGAATGCTTCTTTCTTTGAAAATGTGTTTCCATGTAAGAGAGACGGAGCTAGCTCGTCTAAAAGAACACATGATTCAATAGAAGAAGAAGGAGATGAAGAAAATCATCATGATGGAAATGATGAAGAAGAGGTGGAACCTCGACGTAGCAAACGAGGTAGGGTAGAAAAATATTTTGGCCCAGATTTTTTAACCTATATGCTTGAAGGTGAACCACAAAGTTACAAAGAGGCCGTGAACTCTTCGGAAGGACCTTTGTGGAAAGAGGCCATAAAAAGTGAGATTGATTCCATTTTACAAAATCACACGTGGGAGTTAGTGGATCTTCCTCCGGGAAGTAAACCACTAGGCTATAGGTGGATTTTTAAAAGGAAAATGAAGACGGACGGAACAATCGACAAGTATAAGGTAAGACTTGTGATTAAAGGTTACAAGCAAAAGGAAGGCCTTGATTACTTTGACACGTATTCTCCAGTTACGAGAATAACATCTATAAGGATGATACTTGCCATAGCTGCTTTGCGGAATCTTGAAGTACATCAAATGGATGTTAAAACAGCCTTTCTAAATGGCGAATTAGAAGAGGAAATTTACATGGAACAACCGGAAGGGTTTCTGCGCCAGCGGGGCAAGAAAAGAAAGTGTGCAAGTTAATAAAGTCTTTGTATGGCTTGAAACAAGCACCAAAACAATGGCATCAAAAGTTTGATCAAGCCATGTTGGAAAGTGGATTTAAAATAAATGAATGTGATAAATGTGTCTATGTTAAAAGTACGGAAAATGGCTACGTCATTTTGTGTCTTTATGTAGACGACATGCTTATCATAGGAAGTTGTGATAAGATGATAAAATCCACAAAGAATATGTTGAACTCAAAGTTTGACATGAGTCAACATCTCTCAAAGAATAGAGGCGACCCAGTTTCTCAAGTTGAATACTCGAGAATCATTGGAAGTCTAATGTATTTGATGAGTTGTACAAGGCCAGATATTGCTTACACAGTTAGCAAACTGAGCCGATATACAAGCAATCCTGGAGCGGAGCATTGGAGAAGTATAGTGAGAGTACTAAGGTACTTAAGACACACTCGAGAGTATGCATTACACTATACTAGACATCCAGCTGTGATTGAGGGATATAGTGATGCTAATTGGATATCTGATATAAAAGACTCAAGGTCTACGAGCGGATACGTGTTTACATTAGCAGGAGCAGCTATATCATGGAAATCTTCTAAGCAAACGGTTATAGCTAGATCCACAATGGAATCTGAGTTTATAGCGTTAGATAAATGTGGTGAAGAAGCCAAGTGGCTACGCCAATTTGTAGAAGATATTCCAAGATGGACAAAGCCTGTGCCACCAATATGTATACATTGCGATAGCCAATCAGCAATTGGAAGGGCACATAATCATTTGTACAATGGTAAGTCTAGACACATACGTCGAAGACATAATACCATTAGACAACTACTCTCAACTGGTACAATTTCCATTGACTATGTTAAGTCAAAGGAAAATTTAGCGGATCCGTTAACCAAAGGGTTAAATAGAGAGTTAGTTGAAAGTTCAGCGAGGGGAATGGGACTTAAAGCCTCTTAAAAGTTAAACACAGTGGAAAGCCCAATCTAGATGACTGGAGATCCCAAGAACTAGATTCAATGGGACAACCTAACTGTTAAAAGACTTGCCGCGTCACTGTGGGGGAATCAACCCCATGTCCATTCCTGTTAGTGACATCCCGAAAGGATGGGGATAAGCATTTGGCTTTTAATGATTCTTACGCGTCGAAAAATTCGAGCGGGGTAATACGAGTTACTTATAAGAATCACCTATGTGAGAGAGAAGTGGGGCCGCTTCGAGGAGAATTGCGTGAGGCTCAATTTTTAGACAACCAGGCTTATGTTCAGGGCCATGAACGAACATAACTATGAGAATTGAAATGAGTTAGGACGTTACTTGTGTCAAGCATATGATCGGCTACACAAAAAGCATAACGATTCAAGGACACCACGTCTATCGACTTGCGAGTAGAGTAAATATGCTTGTACGAGCGAAGATTCAATGGGCATTCCCACATCTATCGTATGCAAGTTTTCGTCTGCCGGACTTGATCACCATATTCCGCATTATTTCTTCATGTGGGGGATTGTTGGAAAAAGTGTGTTTTGAAGGAAATAATGAGTATTTTCTTAAATGAATTATTTGTCGAAATGACAAAATGTTTGTGGGTTTGTGTTCTACTCCATGAGGACATGAAGATTGATTATTCATTTGTCCAATTTGGTTAAGGGGTGAGTGAGATATGAAGGCTCAAAGTAAGTGGGTTGGAATGGGGATAATGTGTTATCCCACATTGAAAAAATATGTGAAAGTGGGTAAGTTTATATACTACTATGCTTTCCATAGTGGTTTGAATGTGTGGCATAGAGGCTCTCTCTCGCGCACAGGTGCGCGGGAGGGTGCAAATCAAGGGCCCGATTTGCCTACCGGCTACCGAACTCATGTGCGAGCGCGTCCTGCGGACCCGAAATGGGCTGCTTGCGCGAACCCACTTTTTGCTATTTTTTTTTGGACAAAACCGTCCAGGCCTTTGAGTTTCTTAATCAGTTTTGGTAAGCTGAAACACTTAGGCTTCCAAATTAACTCTGTGTTAATTCCTCCCTTCAGTTCACCTTTGAGTGCTATATTAACAGACCTACTCCACCAGTTTACACACACGAAATGTTCCACCAACAGTCCCTTGCAATCTTCTTTTGTTGCATATTGATAAATCCCTCTTTCTGTTGCTCTCCTGCATTCTGCATTGGTGGTGATCAAGACCAAGCTCAGTATCAATTCGCCGGAAGTTCCTTTGTGCACTTACATTCCGGTCCACGCCGTTTCATCCTGGGAAGCAACCGTCCGACAAATCCTCAACCACAATTTGGTGAGGGGACGAAATTGCTTTAAGGAGAGTGTGTTTCACACGACTCGGGCAATTTACGGTATTGGTTTTAATTTTCTGCTTACTGTTTCAATTTTATTTTAAATGCTGCTTCTGTTTTTCATTCATATTATTCTGTTAGTTTTCATATTTTGTCTAACACTTCACTTTGTAGCCATCTTTTGTAAGCCTAACATTGTCCTCGTTTTATTATTCTTAACTAGTGGGTAACTCGTGCTTTGCACGGGTAACTAATTTGCTATTTTTTTTTTTACTCTTTTTATGTTTTTATTTAATAAAGTAGTATAACATTTTTTTGTAATATAAATATATTTTATATGAAAAATAATTTTTTAATTATACTTAACTAAAATAGTAATCATCATCTTAGCTAAAACTATTAATAGTAAAAATTAATCTATAAAATAATATCAATAACTAATACTATTAATAGTACTTATTAATATTTATAATAACTATTTCTCCCTCCGACCCAGAAAGATAGTCCCCATTTTTTCGTTGTTACTACAAAGGAATTTTGAGCAGTTATAAATGCTTCTTATAATTTTGTTAATGTGAATCTAAAAATTGATATTAATAGTATTTATAATGGTGTATCAAGAACAATTTCAAGAATTTCATTAGAATAAATAAAAGTATCCTTAATTATTACTCAAAGTTCCTTCGTAAAATCCATGAAAATAGGAGGACTATCATTCTGGGACAGAGGGAGTATAATTAACTAATACTATTAATAATAATTTTAACCTATATAGTAACTATTATAACTAATTAATACTATTAATAGTAAAAATTAACATATATTATAACTATTATGCTTAACTAATACTATTTATAGTAATAGTTAATTTATAAAATAACTATTATAGTTAACTTGTATAGTAACTATTATTGTTTTTTCCCGAAATCTATAGTAACTTTATTGTTAATTAATACTATTAATAGTAATAGTTATATATTATAGTAACTATTATAGTTGAATAATACTATTAATAGTAATAGTTAACTATTATAGTTAAGTAATACTATTAATAGTAATAGTTAACTTGTATAGTAACTATTATAGTTAACTAATACTATAAATAGTAATACTTAGCTTATATAGTAACTATTATAGTTAACTAATACTATTAATAGTAATAGTTAACTTATATCATAACTATTATTATTAGCTAATAGTATTAATTAATGATGAGAATATCAAAAGTCAGACACATTTAGGATGGTGATGATGTGGCTTCACACAAATGAAAATTTAACCTATGTTTGTCTGCGTGTCAAAACTATAGCTCTCCTCATCAACTTTAATATATATAAGCCTAGCGCCCGTGCTCTGCACGGGAACCCAATACTATGTCTTAAAAAATATTTTAACTATACTTAACTAATATAATAATTATCATTTTAACTAATATTATTAATAATACTAATTAATCTATATGATTACTATTATTATAATAACTACTATAATTAATTAATATTATTGATTGTAATAGTTAATATATATATTAATAGCAATGATTTATCTCTATAATAATACTCCCTCCGTCCCGGTTTAAGGTTATTAGTTTGACTTTGCACACTTATTAAGAAATCAAGTGAAAAACAAAGAAAAATGGGTCAATCAAGTAGGAAGGTGAGGATATAATTGTCCAAACACTATTTATAAAGCAAATGTGTGAAAAGTAAGGTATGTAAGTAATGATTTTTTTTTTGTAATGAAATGAACTTTTTGAGGGTAAGATTCTTCAAAGCACTATTCATAATTTGTCATTTTTGGAATAAAGCAACTATGAACCTTAAATTGGGACACACCAAAAACGAAAGTGAGAACTTTAAACTGAAACGGAGGGAATAATAATAATTATAATAAACTAATATTGTTAATAGTAATAGTTAATTGATATAGTAACTATTTTGATTAATTAATATTAAAAATTAATATTTAACTTATATAATAACTATTATAATTAACTAATACTAATAATAGTAATAGTTAATGTATATAACCTATTATAGTTAACTAATACTTTTAATAGTAAAAACTAACTTATAAAGTAACTATTATAGTTAACTAATACTATTAATAGTAATAAGTAACTTATATAGTAACTATTATAATTAACTAATACTATTAATAGTAATAGTTAGCTAATATAGTAACTATTATATTTAACTAATACTATTAATAGTAATATTTAACTTGTATAGTAACTAATATTGTTAACTAATACTATTAATAGTAATAGTTAACTTATACTATTAATATTAATGGTTAACTTATACTATTAATAGTAATAGTTAACTTATATAATTACTAATATGATTAACTAATAGTATTAGCTAAGAATGAGAATTCCAAAAGTCATTACATTTTAGGATGATGTTGATGTGTCTTCTCCAAATTCAAGCTTTAACTTAAAAATGTACACATGTCAAACCCACAACACTCCTCACCAACTTTAATATATATATATATATATATATAAGATTTTTTTGTTGTTGTATATCAATTACTTTTATTAATAATTGTAAGCTATCTCTTGCATAAGCATTTAATTGCCTAGATAATTAGATTACTTTAGGGGTATATGAGACTTTTTCACATGAATTAATTGTATTTCTTAAAAATTGTGCAAGTGCTCAAAACGATATATATTTCGAGACAGAGTGAGTATTACTCATAATAATTACTCGTTTCATTTCATATCAATATACATCATTTTTATCACACACGAAAATTAAATAAAGGAATAAATATTCAAAACATTGTGAGTGAAAAAGCAATTGAGAGTATAATGATTTTTGAGTGAGACTTATAATTTAAACTTGTGGATATGCAGTGCCGAATCCAAAATTTAAATAAATAGAGTCGAAATTACGATAGTGTTAATTTTTTCTAATAGTAAGGAGAGTTAAAACTACAAAATTATTACTTTTAATAATAAAAATGTTATTTAAAGGGGTAAGTATGAAAAGTTAAGTATGATAGATAACGAGTTGTAGGAATAGTAAGTAGAATGTTGTTGTGAGTATGACAAGTCGGTCCTAATGATTAAAAATTATAAAGAGTTTACTATTTTGGCAGTTTCAGTTGTGATGGGACGGATCAAAAGGAAATAAGTCTCACTAGTGGTGAGACCGAGGGACTATAAGCTTCCACTGTACTATCATTAAGGACTAATAATATCCATGAAATTTTCAGAGTGCCTGTGATAGCCAAGTGTACCCAGTTGTTTTTGCTAAGTGGGCAAGTATGTGGTACTTATTGTTAGCGGTTTACAACAGAAAAAACAAGAAGTACATAATAATAAATCGAAATGTAAACTGGAAATACAAAAAGAAAATTGAAGTTGGTGTTTGCACGAGCCCAATGCTAGTCACTGTCTCCTTAAGACATATTCGTCCCCTCACCACTTGTGCTTGGGTTTGCTTGGAACGCTAGTCTCCCAGGATAGAACGTGCGGACCGGGGGCACTTTGCACCTAAGTTTCTCGGTGAACGAAACTGTGTTTGGACAGTATCACCACAACCGAGATGCAAGGGGGTCAAGAGAGAATGCAGAGCAATATGTAACAAAATATAAAATGGAGGAGGATTTGGTTTCAGTGTGTTTCAAAATGGCTGTGAACTGTCCCTTTTGTAGCTGTGAAAAAGCAAGAATCAAAACTGATATTGGCCATTAACCCGAAATTAAACACAATTAATTTGGGTTTAATCAGTTTTTATTTTCTGTCACTTAATACAAAATTAAGACAACAATCCTTGACAGTTACACTCGCTTGAAATCAAAACTGCTCATTCATTTACAAAATCAAAAATATGACAAAAGGTGGGTTGGTCCGACTAGGCCATTTCGGTGCTACATTCGTGTCCGCAGGACGCGCCCATGCACGAGTAAGCACCTCGCAAGCCAAATTGTTAACTTGATTTGCACCCCCTGCGCGCGAGAGAGAGCCTCTATGCTACTTAGTCTTGAACACTACTATAGTGCCCAAGTCTATATACTAGCAATAAGTTCATTTCCCTTCCAATGTGGGATAACCACATTTTCACTTTCCAACCCACTTACTTTGAGCATTCATATCTCATTAATCCAATAACTATTATGGACAAATTAATATTTGATTTCATTCTTCTCATGGAGTAGAACACAAACTCATAATCAATTTTGTCATTGGACAAAATTACCCTTATGGAAATTCCTCTTAATTTCCTTCAAAACCACATTTTTTCCAACAATCCCCCACATGAAGGAAATTCATGAGGATAGGTGATAAAGTTCGGCAGTCGAAAACCTACACAGGATAGGTAGGGTCTGCCCTTTGAACCTTCCCTTGCAAGATATATTTACTCTACTCGCTAATCAGTAGACACGATGTCCTTGAACTGCTAGATTTTTGTGTAGCCGATCATATACTTTGCACATGTATCGCCCTAACACAATTCACCTCTCATAGCTGTGTCCATTATGGCCTTGGAGCACAATGCCTGGTTCTGTGAGGAGATCTAAGAATTAAGCCTCACATAATTCTTCTCAAAGCGGCTCACACTTCTTTCTCACATAGGTGATTTTTTAAGTAACCCGTTTTACTTTACATAAGAATCCTTAAAAGCCAACGGCTTAACCTCATTCTTCTTGGGATGTCACTTTTAAGGAATGGGTATGGGGTAACCCCCACAGTGACGCTACAAGTCTTTTAACAGTTAGGTTGTCCCTTTTGAACCTAGATCTTGGGATCTCCAGTCAACTAGGTTGAGTTTTCCGCTGTGTTTAACTTCTCAAGAGGCTTTAATCCCATTCCCAATGTCAACTTTGCAACCGCTTCTTTACTTAACCCTTTGGTTAGTGGATCCGCCAAATTATCTTTTGACTTTACATATTCAATAGATATTGTACCAGTTGCAATTAGTTGCTTAATGGTATTATGTCGTCGATGTATATATCTAGACTTACCATTATATATATGATTTTGTGCCCTACCAATCGCAGATTGGCTATCGCAATGTATACAAATTGCTGGCACAGGTTTATCCCAATTTGGAATATCTTCTAGAAATTGGCGTAGCCATTCGGCTTCCTCACCACATTTATCTAATGCTATAAACTCAGATTCCATTGTTGATCTAGCTATAACAGTTTGCTTAGAAGATTTCCATGATATAGCTGCACCTGCCAATGTGAATACATATCCGCTCGTAGACCTTGAGTCTTTGATATCTGATATCCAATTAGCATCACTATATCCTTCTATCACCGCTGGATGTCTATAGTAGTGTAATCCAAAATCACGAGTATATCTCAAGTACCTTAGTACTCTTACTATACCCTTCCACTGATTTGTTCCAGGATTACTAGTATACCGACTCAGTTTGCTAACAGCATAAGCAATATCCGGCCGTGTACAACTCATCAAGTACATTAGACTTCCAATAATTCTTGAATACTCTAACTGAGACACCGGATCTTCTCTATTCTTTGAAAGATGAAGATTTTGGTCAAACGGAGTACTCGCAATTCCATTGTCATCCTTACTAAATTTCTCAAGAATTTTATCCACATAATGAGTTTGACTTAATACAAGTCCATTGGATATTCTAGAAATTTTAACTCAAAGGATTACGTCCGCAACGCCCAAATCCTTCATGTCAAATTTTGAATTCAACATGTGTTTGGTGGATTTAATCATCTTATCATTACTCCCAATGATAAGCATGTTGTCTACTTAAAGACACAAAATGACATAGCCATTTTTCGTTGTTTTAGTATAGACACATTTGTCACATTCATTTATTTTAAATCCACTTTGCATCATGGCGTTATCAAACTTTTGATGCCATTGTTTTGGTGCTTGTTTTAAGCCATATAATGACTTTACTAACTTACACACCTTGTTCTCTTGTCCATACGCAACAAACCCCTTGGGTTGTTCCATATAAATTTCTTCTTCTAAATCTCCATTTAGAAAAGCCGTTTTTACATCCATTTGATGTATTTCAAGATTTCTCAAAGTGGCAATTGCAAGTACAACTCTTATTGATGTTATGCTTGTGACGGGAGAATATGTATCAAAATAGTCTAGGCATTCTTTTTGTCTATAACCTTTAATTACAAGACGGGCCTTATACTTGTCAATTGTTCCGTCCGCTTTCATTTTTCTTTTGAAAATCCACTTATATCCTAGTGGTTTACTTCCCGGATGAAGATCCACTAATTCCCAAGTGTGATTTTGCAAAATGGAATCAATTTCACTTTTAATTGCTTCCTTCCACAAAGGCCCTTCCGAAGAGCTAACGGCTTATTTATAACTTTGTGGCTCACTTTTTACCATATAGGTTAGAAATTCCGGACCAAAGGATTTTTCAACCCTAGCTCTTTTGCTCCGTCGAGGTTCCACCTCTTCTTCTTCTACGTGTTCTTCTTCTATTGAATCTATAACCCTAGTCGATGAGCTTTCCTCATTTATTGACTTACACGGGGATATATTCTCAAAGAATGACACGTTTATAGATTCCATTATAGTATTCTTGTGTATATCTTCAATTTTTGAATCATACACAAGAAATTTATAAGCACTACTATTATGTGCATACCCAATAAATATGCAATCAATAGTTTTTGGTCCAATTTTCACTTTTTTAGGTGGAGGTATGGCTACCTTAGCAAGACACCCCCACATTCGCAAGTGTTTGTAACTTGGTAATCTTCCATGCCATATTTCATAAGGGGTTTTGTCTTGTTTCTTTCGGGGTATTCTATTTAACACGTAGTTAGCCGACAACACGGCTTCTCCCCACATGTTATCCGGTAGTCCCGAACTTATTAACATTGCGTTCATCATTCCGATTTTTCCTTTCGGCAACACCGTTTTGTTGGGGTGTATAAGGTGCGGGGTTGTATGTTTAACTCCATTTTGTGCACAAATTGCTTCAAATGGAAATTCATATTCACCTCCCCTATCACTTCTTAGCACCTTAATTTTCCGATTTAATTGATTCTCAACTTCATTTTTATAGAGAGTAAACTTCTCTATAGCTTCATATTTACTTTTGAGAAGATACACATAACAAAATTTTGTGCCATCATCTACAAAAGTCATAAAGTACTTATTGCCCCCACATGATTGTGTTGATTTAAAATCACATAAATCCGTATGAACCAATTCAAGTGGTTCACTATGTCTTTCAATTGAATGGAATGACCTTCTTGTTATTTTTGCTTCTACACAAGTTTCACACTTTTGTTTACAATCAACTTTAAATTTGGAATAAAATTTAAATTTGTTAAACGACGTATATAATCAAAATTAACATGTCTAAGTCTAGCATGCCATAAATTAGATGACTCAAGCAAGTAAACTGGAGAGATATTCATTTCATTAGCTTTTGGCTTAACCACCATTACACTTAGCTTGAATAAGCCATCATTGACATAGCCTTTTCCTACAAACATTCCACTCTTAGACAAAGTAACTACATTGGATTAAAATACAATATGAAAACCATGCTTAATTAAAAGCGATCCGGACACCAAGTTCTTCCGGATATTGGGCACATAAAGCACATTGTTGAGAGTTAGCTCCTTCCCGGATGTCATCTTCAAAACCACCTTCCCTTCACCTTTGATTTCGGAAGTGGCCGAATTCCCCATAAATAGCTTCTCGCCATTTTCCTTAGCAATAAGAGTACTAAACATGTCTTTGTTGGAGCACACATGTCTAGTAGCATCGGTGTCAATCCACCACTGATTTGGGTTTGAACCCACCAAATTCACCTCAGAAATCACAGCCGCGAGGTGCATCTCAGACACTTCTTTAGCAATGCCTTCAATCAGATTTGCTTCACGAGCCTTCTAGGGCGCCTTGCAAGCATAAGACTTGTGGCATTCCCCACCACAATTGTAACAAGTTCCAAGGAACTTCTTGGAAACACCACCCTTAGGTCCCAAGTTGGATGGTTTGGACACAACCTTCCCTTTCCCCTTGCCATGGCCTTTTCCTTTGGAGCTTTGAACATGCTCCACAACGTTAGCCTTAGCAACACCGGAGACAAACTTTTTCTTGGCATTTCTATTGCCTTCTTCAATACTCAATCGCAAAATGATCCCCTAAAGATCCATTTCCTTAGCAGATTTCTTGTCATTGAACACATTATACAAAGAATCTGAAAGCGAATTCAGGACATGGTTTTTGCACAAATAGTCCCCGTGTTTCCATGTTTCAACCACAGCCAAAGTGGTAACATCAGTTTCATTCTCACTAACCTTTGGCATATCCTCTTTCAGATACTTAGCCAAATTCAAAGTAGTGAGATAGAAAAGCATCTTTTGTTGCCAACGCTTGAAATCATTACCAACAAACTTCTCGGGTTTTTCAGCATGAGGGGTCGTGATGTGAACTGTTGTGGGATTAGTCAAATTAGCCGAGCCACTTCCACTTCCAGTTTGGGTCACAGTTTCGGGTCCTTTTCCAGTTTGGGTTTCCTTTCCAGCAGTGTTGGTATCAATCGTCATCTGAAACACAACAACCAGTTAATACTTTGAGTATAACCAGTTTGTATGAATCTGTAATCAGTTCCCTCTGTTGGGAAAATAAGTCTTAAGATTGTTAGCGGTTTACAACAAAAAGAACAAGAAATACTGAATAATAAATCGAAACGTAAACTGGAAATACAAAAAGAAAATTGAAGTTGCTGTTTGCACGAGCCCAATGCTAGTCACTGTCTCCTTAAGACTTATTCGTCCCCTCACCACTTGTGCTTGAGTTTTCTTGGAACTCTAGTCTCCCAGGATAAAACGTGCGGACAGGGGGCACTTTGCACCTAAGTTTTCCGGCGAACGGAACTGTGCTTGGACAGTATCACTACAACTGAGATGCAAGGAGGCCAAGAGAGAATGCAGAGCAATATGCAACAAAAGATAAAATGGAGGAGGATTTGGTTTCAGTGTGTTTCAAAATGGCTGTGAACTGTCCCTTTTGTAGCTGTGAAAAAGCAAGAATCAAAACTGATATTGGCCATTAACCCGAAATTAAACACAATTAATTTGGGTTTAATCAGTTTTTATTTTCTATCATTTAATACGAAATTAAGACAGCAATCATTGACATTTACACTCGCTTGAAATCAAAACTGCTCATTCATTTACAAAATCAAAAATATGACAAAACGTGGGTTGGTCCGACTAGGCCATTTCGGTGCTACATTCATGTTCGCAGGACGCGCCCATGCATGAGTAAGCACCTCGCAAGCCAAATTGTGAACTTGATTTTCACCCTCCCTGCGTGCGAGAGAGAGTCTCTATGCTACTTAGTCTTGAACACTACTATAGTACCCAAGTCTATATACTAGCAATAAGTTCATTTCCCTTCCAATGTGGGATAACCACATTTTCACTTTCCAACCAACTTACTTTGAGCATTCATATCTCATTCATCCAATAACTATTATGGACAAATTAATACTTGATTTCATTCTTCTCATGGAGTAGAACACAAACCCATAATCAATTTTGTCATTGGACAAAATTACCCTTATGGAAATTCCTCTTAATTTCCTTCAAAACCACACTTTTTTTCAACACTTATATAACGGGTTGGACTTAGGGGATCGGTCATTACAAATGGTATATGAGGGAACCCCCGCCGTAAGGCTTGGTAGCTCGCGCAGCATACGATCTAATTATTGTTTGGGCCTTGCCAGGAACAATAAGGATTTGAGTGGGGAGATTGTGATATACCCATCTCATATAAAAAAGGATGTGCTTTGATTGTGATATACTCCCTCCGTCCTACTTTAATTTACAGACATGAGCATGGGCCCAATAATTAAGGGCAAAACTGAAAAGGTGATGTGTTGTGAGTGCAGATAATTGAGTAATAGAAAGAAAGTGAGGTAAGATATACTAAGTGGGTAGTTGCTGTGAGTATGACAAATGAGTCTCATTATCAAAAGTGTTTAAAAAAATCTATTTTAAAATTTTAGATATTAAAGTGGGACAACTAAAATGATAATTTTTGTATATTAAAGTGAGACGGACGGAGTATAAGCTTCTACTATATTACCATTGTGTACCAATAATATTCATGAATTTTTGAGTGGACACGTTGTAAAGTAAGTGGACTCAATTGTTTGTGCTTAATGAGCCAGTACGTGGCGCATATGTAGCGGGCTCGGGTCCTTACAATAAAACTACTCAATTGATAATCGAAATGATAAAATAAATAATAAAATGTGTTATTTATTATGTGTGTGAGAGAGTATAAATGTAATCTCTACAATTCTTAGAGACGGTACTTTAGAAGGGTTACTCTCTTGAAAAGCGCGTTTTTCTTAGTGAATAGGAAAAATATCTTTTTATATGAGCGGTGACAGTTTTATAAATGATTGAAATTTTTAAAAATGTGCGATGACATTTTTGCAAGTAACCAGAACTTCTCAACACCATTTGGTAATCTTCAACACATGAACAGGGCATTAATAACGCAACAACTGATCATCTTAAACTCTGTCACTAACCATCTGTTAACACTTCATTTATAAAAACGTTTAAGGCCTCTACCATGGGGCAATGCTCAATGACTTTTGTAGATCTCAAAATTTTATTTGTAAACAAACCTTTTGGTTATCGGATGAAAAGGTTCTGGCTATCAGTCTCAAAGGTTCTTACTATTAGTCATCAGCTTCAAAGGTTTTTTCACTATGCAAAGTGACTATCAAAAACACTATAACTGACTATCAAAAACACTAGAAGTGACACTAAAACACGCTCTCACTGACACTAAAAAACTCCATCAATGAATCTTAACATTCTCTCTGGCGTTAAAAAACAAATGAAGTGACATAACAAAATACTTGCACTGGCACAGCCAGTTTGAGTGATAAATATCGCTGGTGCGTTTTGAGAAGTTCCGATTAGTTAAAAAATGTCATCGCACGTTTTTAAATGAAGTTTTACTCATTTATAAAAATGCAATCACGCATTTTAAAAACACATTTTTCTTAAGAATTAGAAGATTTTTTTTTTAGATTTTGGTAGAGAAAGTACCTCATTATTCCCCCCCCCCCCCCCCAAAAAAAAAAAAAAAAAAAAAAAAAAACCTACTCTTTCCCGTATACTCCTCTATGAAAGATTCTGCAAAATAATAATAATAATAATAATAATAATAAAGAAAGAAAGATAAGAAATGGAAAATAGAATTAATGAATACGGAGTTCCAATCACATTCAGTTTACCAATTTGGGTCAACTGCAAGTGGAGAATAAAAAATACATTGACTGGAACTCTTCAATGGAGCTAACATGCATTTCATGATTAGAAACATAGGTATTGTAATGTTTTTTTGTGTAGTACTATATTTTTGTAAACTTTGTTTACATCAACTTTTTGAAATAATTTCTTCTTCAACTTATAAATATGTTTGATAAATATTTTCTCAGGCTCATAATAAATTTTGCAATTTTTTAATAGTTTATCCCACAATAAATGTTGTATTTTTAAATAAAGAAACTATTTTACTGCAATCTTACAATTGTACAAGTAATAGGCAAACAAGTAAATCATGTATTCTTTAAAAACTTTGACATTTCAAATGCGACATTTATTATGGGACGTATGATGGAGTAAACTCAAAATTTAACTTTTTGTTACTCCCCCTATCCCGAAATAAATTTATAGTTGACAAGTCAATGTTTTAAGTTTTTAATTATGTTTTCTTGATTGCCCCAATCTATTCTTGTGGGTAGAGTGACACCTCTTATAGCATTGTATTTGTAATGCTTGTGTCTATTAAAATGAGTAGTATAAGAACCTCACCAAACTTCATACCCTATCTATATCTATATAATGGCATAAGTGAACTTAACACACTTACTAAACATGACAATTTGGGCCAAAAACCTATTTCTATGAATAGCAACTTTTGATGAAACATCATTAAATGTATGTCTTTGTATTAAACATAACCATTAAATAAGGCATTGAAAATAACAGTATTTATTACAAACATTTAATAAATATTACAACTACTTTCTAGAAAGGCAAGAAAATCCGCAACCTTTGGAATTTCATTGCTTCCTTGTATCTGCACATATAAAACATTATAGCCCATGAATATGAAATATGAAAAGTCACAAAACATGGATATATGGAAAATGAAAGGGCACCCTTTCATGCACATTCTTCAATTGTTAATTAAACATATCCCTTAAATAAGGCCCGGAAAATGACATTATTTATTACAAACATGCAATAAATATTACAACAACTTTCTGAAAAATGCAACCTAGAAGACCTATAGTCAGCCGAGAATAAAAAATGACTACAAAAGACTTTTAGAAAATCGAACAGCTCTTGGTAGATGAAAGGTTGTTGGGTAGCTGTTTAAAAGAAACATTTCTTTCATTCTTTGACGCTTTGATCTCACCTCATTGCATCACCGTGTGTATTTCCATCTCTTCTCAGTGCTCTAAAAAAGTAAGATCAAATTGGTCAGTCAAAATAAGGGTTGCACGCAAGTGGTATATTCCAGCAAATAACACCTTAAAGATGCGTCCCATATTTTGTTTTGTTCTTGTAGATGAAGAGTAAATTTGTTCTACAACTTGCTTTACATTTGTTCTATAAGTTTTTTTTTCTTCGTCATTTTTTTAAAGGGTGGACGTATACAAGCAACTATACCCACCTCTCTCATTCGACAAACTGAATAAGCATATTTGTTATGTCATTTCAAACTAACTTTTATGGCTGCAATTAGAGTGATCTCGATTGGTGGCAAAAAAAATCCAAGGAAACTATTGTTCAACAAAAGTCATTTGGACCCAAAGAATTTTTTTTGGTCCAAGTATGATGTTTTAGCTCTGGCACACGTAAATAAAAAATTATATTTTGGCCAAGTTTGTTTATTGATCTTTTTTTTTTAATTTATAAATTTCATGTTTATTCATTTAGTGTTTTTAGTAAGAGTATATACGACTCATTGATTTTATATATTAACTACCATAGCAATGTATAAAATAATACAAGTTTTTCAAAGTATACCTGGTTTTTTTTGCCAATGAAAATTTCTGCATTATTTTTCTCTATGATCATCATTCATATATGGAAATTCCAAAGACTTGATGATGGAGACAATGATTGTCACAATCAAACCCTTGAGCTCATCCAATTATAACTGCACATCAAGGATTAATTAGTTAACTTTTGTATCTTAACTGAACGTATATTTATGTTATTGATTGTACTTCTTCTGGATATGGAATTTATATCATTTTTTTCGTATAATCTGGTAGTGATGTTTTTCTTTCTTACATTATAATAAAAACAATCTAAATTCATTTGAAAAAAAAAAATAAGCATAACCAGCTTCTTTTAAAGCTTTCAAATACTTAGGTTAGAGAAAAAAACTTTTTCAAAAATATTAAGAGGAAAAAATCTCTAACCTGGGTTTGATATGGATAAATAATATATGGGGTTAATAAAACATATTTTTTCCTTCATGACCCCTGCTAGCCCACCCTTGAACCAATACATTATGCTTCCGTTCCAACGTTCCTGCAAAATGTCACTTTTAGCAAACATTCAAATGCAAGATTAAGGATCCTATCCAAAAGATGTCAAATATAGTGTTGTGGCCTCAAGTAGTTTGGCCTCACGACAAGACTACTCAAATCTTTAACTTCTTAGTTAACTCTGATTCCGTAGTCTCACCAAATATTTTTCTAGTGTATTCACTTAAAAGTTCAATAAATTCAGGTTTTTGTTTTTGGTGTAATGGTGATGTTGTTCTATTAAATTCTAAGTCACAAGTTGATTGAATTATCTATATACACACACAGAGACACATATATATATAGTACATATCAAGTAAGAATCTGATATTTTGAGGTCACGATGACAAATTCAAATTTAGATAACCATAATATTTGGTCTGATTCCAACCTCATAGAAGTATTTTGTATCATACTTCCACAAACAAATAAATCACCAAGTATCAATCTTAAGAAGAAATATACAACTTCAAAGTTCAGAGCTAGCTATTAACTCCAGTCCAAAATGAATATTCAAAATTGTTTCAAATTAGTTGTTTCAAGAGCAAATTTGAAACTTTTTTGGACATTCATTTTGGGATGGAGGTAATATAATTTTATCATGTAACCAAAATGAGCTTAAGTCTTCCATGAATAAAGAATACTTCATGAACTAATAGAGTATATACACATTTTGTACAAAACAAAGTCCAATAGTTTAGGCTTCTCCATCCCAATTTTTTTTTGGTAATTTGATTAATCAATGAGAACTATTTTGTATACATAATATTTTTAGATAAAAAATTTCAAACAATAGAAACACTTATTTTAAGAAGAACATAGCAACGCTAAGAATTTCATTAGGAAAGGGCATCTTTATAAATTTTTTGTCATAATAAATTAACATTATACTTAATTACAAAGAAGCTATTTCTAAGAGCATCTTTATCACCAAAAATATTAACTGATTTGAAAATTAATTTAA
Organism: Campanula takesimana; assembly: GCA_026119855.1. Lineage (NCBI taxonomy): Eukaryota > Viridiplantae > Streptophyta > Magnoliopsida > Asterales > Campanulaceae > Campanula > Campanula takesimana. The sequence goes on along the minus strand of JAOWBW010000563.1, from coordinate 703,117 downwards.
CTGAATATAGTTTAATATGAAAGAGAAAACCAATTACACTTAGATCTTTTGCCTTATACTTACAAAGAAGCTAAACATTAAAAAAAATGATGAATATATTATATGTAAATTCCAAAAAATCAACCATGCACAGTTTAATCTAACAGGTCTAGAGTTATTTTAACAACATAATGTTTGATCTAAAAGAAAAAAAGTACAATCACTAAATTTGAAATCAAATTTTTTTTCACTAAAAATTCGTATTAATCATTTTTTTACTTCAAAATATAATGGAAAATATTAAAAACACATACAAGCCCACAATATTCGGATCTAAAAGTCCATAATACAAAAATTCATAACATTTCATTTTTTTCTTCATAAAACTGGAACAATACTATATTATAAAGTTAGAAACTTACCGAAAAGAAGTGCTTGCAATTAATCGCCATTTGAAGAAGTCATTGATTTTGCTGCGCCGATGAATTTGATTACATCTTCATTGGAAATAGTCAAGTAGGAATTGAATGACAAAATTGGAAAAATAAAATTGAGAATAACTGTTTAATGTACCGGAATTAAGAAGTAAAGAGGGAGAATAGATCAAAGCGACAGAGAGTAATGACTTGTGAGAGATAATCGCCGCTTGAGAAGAAAGAGATGAGAGAGGAAGCGGCGGATGGTACTGGAAGGGTTAGGGTTAGTGGTTACAATTTTATGTCTTAATTGGGCTTGGACAAGAAGGGGCTCTGTTGGACCGAAATTTATCATTAATTTGTAACAAGATTGAATTGGGTCTTAATTTATACATGGGCCAAGTATTGCTGAATTAATTGTGGACATTTTTTAAAATAGTTTCAATGTAAACATTTAGTCCTATTTATTTAAAAAGTAAGTATTCTTCATAAAAAAATAAAAAATAAGAGTAAGTAAAACCTTAGCACAGATAATTGTTAGCATTCAACAGACGATGAGAGAGAGAGAGAGAGAGAAAGAAAGAGAAGGAGAATACCAGTAAAAGAATAAGCCAAGAGATTAAATTCAAGAGGCCAAAATAATGCAAAATTCATTTATATGGGCTTTCAATGTTACTCCAGGTATTAGCTATTAGCTATATCCCTCAATTTTACTGTTGACTAGAGATATATGGTCAAAGTGATTATCTTTATTTTTAGGTCTTTTTTGGCAAATAAAGCTATTTAAATTATTAAGTTTTGCTACAAATTGTTTTTTTTTCCATCTAAAATTGTTATTGGAGAAAAGGTTTTTGTCCTAAATATAGTTAACTTCATCTGATCTACATTAACCGTTCAAGTTCCAAAGGCGAGAGTTTTCGTTAGTGGTATCTTACCCAATGACAATCAACAAAAGCCAAAATTAATCACTCACCCATGTTGGTCTATTTCTAAGAAAACCTGTTTTTAGTTATATATGGTTAATTGTACGTTGCATTGTTGAGGGTAACTACTCATGCTAGATTGAATACATTAAGTTTTTGATGTAGAAAGAAAGATTATGGATGAAACCACAAATAAGGAATACAATAAAAAATGGGCCCTTCAAAATCTGAGCTTTAACCCTGAATGCCTAACTCATTTCTAGAAAGAGATTGAGGAAGAGATGAAGATGGAAGCGAATGTTACCTGTTGAATCCATCTTGATGTTTGTAGGGAGAAATAAGAAAAGGAAGAAGAAGATGTAGGGAGAATGAATCTTCTAAATGATGAGTGCCATTTATTTCTCAAGAAATTCTTAGATAATAAAGAAGACAATTTAGAGAGAAAGTAAAGAATGTAGTATGTTCTAGGCTTGATGGAGAGGCTTTTAAATAGTAAACATGGTGACACTTCATTTAGGGACCACACCCTTTCAAGTTTTAGCAATGTTAATTTACCATTTTGCCCATCATAAATAGATAAATTACATTTCAGGAATTATACACATTTATTTACTACACTTTATATTAACATTATAATCATGATTTCATAAATGGAACATTAATGACTATGTTGTGCAAGCCATGTTCTAAGAATCTCTCACTTGGGTTGCAAAACAAAGTCTTTCCTTTAAAACCATGAATATAACATAAATGATAACCCAAATGTGCGCACTTTGTTGTCATCTATAACAATCTCGTCCATCAGTCATCCAAATATAAGGACTAAAGGGGCAGTCGTTGTAATTGATTCACAACTAAACCCACAGTAATCACGTATACAAATCCAACTAAATGACATAGATCAAAGGTGTAGATGTGTAGCATGGAATAATGAATATATACATATTCCTCCAACTAGTCAAACTTAACCAAATGAGATCAAAAAACTTTAAATAAGAGAACAATTAATGAAATAACAACACAAACTCCCACTATACTAAATGTTATCAAGATTGTTACACCCATGTGAAACACTGAAGATGATAACGCTTTCAAACGGATCCGCTATTATTGAGTTTGTTTCTATACGTTGTATTTCTATTTGTTCATTTTCCTATACAACAAGAAACTTAATGTCTAAATGCTTAGACTTTGATTAACTCTTGTTTTTATAAGGTGTCGTCCGATTGTCACCATAAAATTAAGCGGTCTTTCGATACTTGTTGACAATTCGCAGTCCCTCAATAAACTTATACAACCATATAATTTAACTAATGTCGGAATACCTAATGATCTCAAGATGATCCGACTTTAAATATAGGCAAGTAGTTCTTTTAGTGTTTTGCAAATACTTTTATCATTCTTTTGGCTGCTACCTAATGTTCTTTCCCGGATTGCTTTGGTATTGACCAAGCATCCTAACAATAAATATAAGACTTACGCATACATTAAGCTTCTTTACTGCTGATGTAATAAGGATATTTTCAATATACTTGGATTCAAAATTACTTTCAGGACACTGTTTGAGACTTTTAAAGTTATTTCCTTTAAAATTAGGGGTGTCAAGTGTTTACAGTTTTGCATGCTAAACCTTTTGTAATGCCTTTTCCATATAGGTCTTTTGTGGTAATCCTAAAACACCTCATGAGCGATCATGGTGAATTTGGATTCTTAATACAAAGATGCCTTACCAAGATCTTTCATTTCAAACAAGAAATTTCTTAGTTTCCTTAAGAAGGTTCATATCATTACTAGCAAGCAAAATATCATTCACATATAAGACCAAAATTATAAATTTACTCCCACTGAACTTATGGTATACACAATCTTAACCAAGATTCGTTTCAAAACTAAATGAAAGATAACTTGATTAAGTACCTTTGACGAGAAGCTTGCTTGAGCCCACAAATGGATTTCTTAAGTTTACAAACTAACTGATTAGTTTGCTCCAAATTAGCCATAGATTCCTCAATGTCTCCATTAAGGAAAGTTGACTTTACATCCATTTGATTAACTTTACATCCATTTGATGAAACTCAAGATCATAATATGCCATATATGCCATAATGATCCTAAAAGAGTTTTTAGAAGATACCGGAAAAATGTTTCTTTATAATTAATGTCTTCCTTTTGAGCAAAATATTTAACAACTAGACGGGCCTTATATCTTTATACATTACCTTGTGAATCCCTTTTGGTCTTAAAGACCCATAATAGGTTTCACATCTTTTTAGGTAATGGGGCAAGATCCCAAATGTTGCTATCTTTATAGATTTTACTCTTCATATATGACATTAATTCATTTTATGAGAATTAGGACTATTAATGGTTTTATGGAAGGTGAGAAACTCATCCCCTACTAAACCTAAATGTCCTTCATTCTCGGCAAGATACACTTTATAATTATCCGGAATAGCACTTCTTCTTACTCTATTGGATCTCCTTAAGGGCACCGGTTCTTCCTTATTTTGAGGTTGTTGAATTTCCTTTTGTGACTAACATTTCCATGTTGTTCAATATTTATGGGGAATCATTATTTTGAATTGTATGTTTCTTTTGAATTTCAGGTACAAGTACTTGATTGCCAATCGGAACTAAGGAAAGAGGTATATAATGGATGCCTCTTCCTCTTCAAATTCAAAACTATTCCTAATTTCCCCTCTAAATTCAACATCCTCAAAGAACCTAGCATTTCTCGCTTTAAAAGGTTCTAGTTTTTGGGTTGTAAAATTTATATCCCCTAGATCTCTTGGCATACCTCACAAAATAGTTACTAAAAGTCTTAGTGTCCAGTTTTCCCTTATTAGGCCTATAAGGCCTAGCTTTTACTGGACAACCCTATACATGAAGAATTTAAGGACGATTTCTAAATTGTCCATAATTCATAAGGGTTTTTATTTAGTAGCTTTAGAGGAAGCTCTATAGAGAACATAAGATGCGGTTTTAATGTATTGCCAATAATGAGTGAGGTAAGAAAGTATAAGAAACTATAATTCTTACCATATCTTTAAGGATTCTATTATGTCTTTGTTACACTTATTTATGCTAGGCGTACCCGGCTTAATGTAGAGAGAGACAATCCCACACTCCTCAAAATAGCGAGCAAAAGGACCCGGACATTGTTCCTTTGAACCGTCATTCCAACCATAGTATACACCACCATGATTGGACTTAACGTTCTTAATAGTCTTTCAAAGTTGATTTCCAACTTTGACCTTAAGACTTGAAAATGTCCAAAACTTGAGACTTTTTCATGAAGTAAATAAATGTATTCATATTAAGAGTGGTCGTCTATGAACGTAATAACATATTGTTGACCTTTCCATGAAGGAGTAATGAGTGGTCCACAAATATTTGAATGTATTAGTTCTAAGATGCTTGATGCTCTCGAGGATACTTTTATTTTAATGTTTGTAAATTTCCTTTAAGGCATTAATGCAAAAGTCTCTTTCGGAATATCAAGTATGGTCAAGATTCCTTTAGACAGAAGCTTATCAATTCTCCTCTCGGAGATATGACCAAAACGCCTATGTCATAATGAATAAAATTTCACTTGATAACTTTCGCTTTTACTTTTGGTTTCATTATTATGGGACTCAATTATTGTTTGAATAATGTCAAGTAAATATAGATTACTTGACAAAGTACTAGTACCAATAACCTTGGAATTTAAAATAAAGATCACATATATTATTATCAAAAGAATAAGAGTAACCTTCCTTGTCTAATATTGTGATAGATATTATAATTCCGTTCAAATGATGGTACAATGAATATATTATTAATACAAATAATACTTAGTACTTTAACAATAACCTAAAGTATCCTTATGCCTATAACTTCAACCGGATTCCTAGTTTCCATATAGATGAATTTCTTCATCTTTACTAGGTCTTCGGTAATTTAGGCAATCTTACTTAAACAACCTTATGTGATTGGTTGCACCAAAATCCAATCACCATGTATATGTAGGAATTGAAACCAAATTAGCCTCAATACAATACAAACTAGACCAAATGATATACCTTTCACGCCAAGCGTGATACATAGGGTAATCGAACTTCATGTTAGTGAGGTCCTTGCAAAAGAAGAATTTCTTTATGATCATTAGATGATCCCTTAGACTTCTCATTACTTGCAACCACAGTTTCTTTCCCTCTTCTCTTGTCCCATGAGAAAAGGTAGATTCTAAATGAGCACATTTAGTTCTAAATCGCTTTAACCTATCTTTCTCTTGTGTCATAAGTGAAAGTAATTCATTAATATTTCACTTATCTTTTGACAATTATAGGTCACCTCAAAGTGACCAAACTGAGAAGGAAGAAAGATCAAAACTAAATGCATAAGAATATCTTTCGATATCCCGGCCTTAAGTGCTTTTAGTTTTGTCGATAGGTGAACTATTTCTAAATGTACTCCCCTAAATTCCCGGTACCCTTATACCTTATGGAAACAAGCTTCCTCAAGGGTATCAAGGAACGTTTCAGCATCAACATCCTCGGAGACACTGTCCAAAAGGTCTCTGGGACAACATTCTTTATTATCATTAGGCTCACGCGGTTGGATTATTTTCACTTCTCAGCACTTAAGCAACAAGAAGAGAAACGGATCCCTTAATGCGAGTTCTATGTCCATATAGCCCAAGATCATAATTATTTGTTTTCCAAGTTTTAAAATTAGTCCTATTTAGCATCGGTACGGTACTCATATCAGTAATAACAGATGAAGCAATGAGCAAATCTGTTTGAATTTAGAGAACAAGAATGAATACAAAACATAAATAAGAAACTACACAATGAATAAATGATTAATTATATCAACGAAATCCATCAACAAGGTAATCAACATGACATCAAAACTAATCTTTGGATTGCGAGTTGACCATAAATGATTGCCTTAGGTAACAAGCAATTTGAACATTGTTTTAATCAAATGCTTAATCTTCCTTTGGGCCGACATAAGCATCTAACAAAACCGGCTTAATGTTCATTTCATTTGTTACCACATGAATTCCCAAGTTTAGTCAAATGTCAAGATCTTCTTTGGAAAATTCATGTCATTCACATATCAACTCAAACATTCAACACTTTAACAATTTTTGGTTTAAATAACCACTTAGGCGACAATATTATTTAAACAATGAATAAAATTGTTTAAGCATATAATTAATCAAGACTTTTTAAGGTTTGAAAAAATGTATGTTTTGTTCAAAAGGGAAAACAAAATGGTGCAGAAACTTTAAATTTCCAAAATCTGTGAACGGTGCATGCTCGGCTGAGCACAAGGGATAACACGGCCGAGCACCAAATTACAGAAACATTGTTAAACTCGGCACACTTTGCACGACCTTGCAAAACACAACGCACGACCGTTCAAGCCTTGACGTCCGCCCGGGTCATTCCTAATACCCGCCCGGATTTATGCAAGGGGTCCGACCGGACTCGACCAAAGATCTGGCCGGACCATGCCTGTTCTATACACCGTTTCAAAACCCTAATGGGTCCGACCGGACCAAATACATGACCCGCCCGGACCACCCACTTTCTGTAGCACCGATTCAAGAGTTTCAAGTGCTCGGCCGAGCAAAACAAAAGACACGGCCGAGCAGAAGATTTTTCTGCATTCTGAATTTTGTTTAAATTATTCCCAAAACCAATGAACAACAAGTAGATCCACATGGTATGTTCTTTACAACATAAAACCATGTTATTTAGGGATAATCTTGTTTTTAAAATAATGGAATCAAGTGAGTAGATCCACATGGTATGCACTAGACATAAAACCATGTTATGAAGGGATAATCTAACTTGAACCATTGTGTTTATTAACAAAACTTTTCAAACCATTTCTTTAAAACTTATATGATGAATATCAGCACTATATGAATGAATTAGTGCTTCTAAACAACATCAAAACTTGATGATTCAACAGGAAAAATGAATCAAAATTAAAGCGTTTTAAGGCTTTCTTAAATAACTTAAACCCAAACCAGAAAAGAGCGGGCTCTGATACCAATTGTTGGAACAATTTTAACCCTGAATGCCTAACTCATTTCTGAAAAGATATTGAGGAAGAGATGAAGGCGGAAGCGAATGTTACCTGTTGAATCCATCTTGATGTTTGTAGGGAGAAATAAGAAAAGGAAGAAGAAGATGTAGGGAGAATGGATCTTCTAAATGATGAGTGCTCTTTATTTCTCAAGAACTTCTTAGACAATAAAGAAGACAATTTAGAGAGAAAGTAAAGAACGTAGTATGTTTTAGGCTTGATGGAGAGGCCTTTAAATAGTAAACATGGTGACACTTCATTTAGGGACCACACCCTTTCAAGCTTTAGCAATGTTAATTTACCATTTTGCTCATCATAAATAGATAAATTATATTTCAGGAATTCTACACATTTATTTACTTTTATTTACTACACTTTATATTAACATTATAATCATGATTTCACAAATGGAACATTAATGACTATGTTGTGCAAGCCATGTTCTAACAAGGCCCTGAGTGGTTGCTCACCTCACTCATGCTAATAGTCAGCCCTGTATTCATGGCAGATTGAAGATATTAGTTTTTTATGTAGAAGGAAAGATTATGGATGAAACCACAAATAAGGAAAATTTCTAAAATCTGTAAACATATTAATAATATATATATATATATATATATTGAAACAAAATTTTACATTAACTTATGTCGTTAGAGTAAATTTTTCTAATTTTAGCTCTGTAATTTGTTAAAGTCTTTTGACCGTGCGTTTAACGCACGGGTGTAACACTAGTTTTTAGTAAAACGACATATATTTTGGGACAAACAAAAATAAAAAGTAAGACATTTATTTCTAAGTAAATTTCAGGATAAATGGAGTACCAATTAAGTAACCCAGAACATTGTTTACCTCAATAAAGTAGTACTCCTGTATCCATTAAACGTTAAAGACTGAAAGCATTTCGCTAAAAAAAACATCAATATGATAGATGGATATGAAATAGTTTCCATTGGGGTCATAAGATTTTGCTTTGCCAACCATGGCACAAGTGTAAATTGGAAAAAGTGATCTTTTAGAACATAATATTACTACAGTAACTGTATATATATATTCCACCCGTCCCATTCGAGTTAGGACAAATTTCTATTTTGGGTGTTCCATTCGAATTAGGACAACAAAAAAAATGGAAGTGTTTTATTTAATAAGACCTACATTCACACTCATAACAATTTTTCACTCATTATTCTCTCTCATACTTCACTTTTCATACTCACAACACCTACTCCGTGCCAACCAAAAAATCCTAATTCAGGTGAGATGGATGGAGTATATATATACCCTCTCCGTCTAATTTTAAACTTCAAAAATTTCCATTTTGAGTGTCCCATTTTAAACTTCAAAACCTAAAAAAGAAAGTTTTTATACTTCTTTATTTGTGGGCCCCACATGTCATACGCACAACAATTACTCACTAATTATTTCATACTCCACTTTCTCCTTCTTACCAAACCATCTATACTCACAACACATCACCTTTTTCTTAATTTTTCAACCCAAATTTTTTTTAAAATTTAAATTTAGACGAAGAGAGTATAGTATACTCCCTCCGTCCGAGCAGAAGTGTCACCAATTTTTGGGACACGGGGATTAAGAAAAGGTAGTAGGTGTGTGGTAGAAAATGAAGAGAGAGAATGAGTGGGGTAAATAGTAGTGTTGGTTGAATAAAATGAGTGGATGAAAATGAAGAGAGAGAATGAGTGGGGTTAAATGGTGGGGTTGGTTGAATATAAATATATTAAAATATTTCCATTTTGGGTAGTGACACTTGTGTTGGGACGGACCAAAAGGGAAATAAGTGACACTTCTACTGGGACGGAGGGAGTATATTTTTTCAGATATTAGGTAAACATTCTTTTCTGAATGGCTAATAAAAAAACAGATGAACCCTTTTTCAGAAGGGGAGTAAGTGTACCTCTGGGTAAAAGGGATATGAGGATATCCGAGTCCGAGCTATTGTGGGACATTTTTGGAACTAAGTATCGCAAACATATTTCATGAGCTATTATATCAAACTTAAAGGTTCATTAATCATTTTGAATCTTAAAATAAAGGATGTGTATCTTTGCTCAAAAATAGAAAATAAAAAATAAAAATAAAGGATGTGTATCATATGTAGTCGTTGAGCTAAATATGTATAATTGAAAAATAGAGATACCTCCACATCTTGCACCTAGTTTGAAATGTATCGCATTGTTTTGAACTAGTACTCTTGCTCGTGCGAATGACACGATGACAGTACACCACATATACTTTCTCACCACATATAGTTTCTAAACGTATGTTAGGAAATTAGAAAAAAACAATGTAGAACATACATTAGAAAATTAGAAATATTAACAGTGGGGGAGAACGGGATAATTTGGAAGGGGAAGAAAGGGGTAGTGGAGTGAGCAGTTGAGGAGTTGGTGGGGAGTTAACCACACTGTTAATTGAGGTCAAATCTAAGCCGTTGGATCAATATTATAAGATTCAATCTCAGCCTCTCTTTGTAAAACAGTTATTCTTGCTTTGTATTGTAATATAGATTGCTATTCAAAATTGATTTTTGCCAATATTTGGTAGCCTTATTTCACATAGTACATGTCTGCCTTTTTTGTACGTTAGTAAGAATGAACTTTGAATAATAAATATAAGTTGATTTAATTATCCTTATAAAACTATAAAACTTATAACTGACACACCATTATAAATACTATTAATAATAATTTTTTATAATAATTAAATTATTTTAAAATTATTATTCAAAGTCCATTAATTCTAAAGTACAAAAAAAGACGATATTTATATCAAGACATATGAATAGGGTACGGTCCGGATATCGCCAAACCCGTATCCGACCCGTATTAGTTGACCCCGTATCCGAACCCGCCCGTATCCGATTATAGCGAATCCGTATCCGCCCGAATCCGCCCGTATTATCCGCCTTTTTTTTTTTTTAATACCGACTCTCCCTAAATTAGACATTTTTTGCAAACCAAATTCAGAAAAACAGACCCAAATTCCAAAAATTAACCCTACATTATAAGATTATACGGTATAATCTTATATACTAAAGAGGTATAAATTCCAAAAATTCCCTAATGAAGTATAAATTCCAAAAATTTATACCAAAATCAAGAAAATCATACTCTAAATTCCAAAGTTAAACCCCACCGGACAAAATTACGACATTCTAATCAAGAAAAGGACATTTTATTCAAACTTAAATTAAGAAAATCATACCCAAAAGAATTCAAATTACCCCTGCATTATAAATTTATGACATTTTATTGAAACAAAAATCAAGAAAATGATACCTGTACGTAGATAATCCCCGGCTGAGCGGTCGACGTCGCCTCACACAGGTACTAACCTCTCACCGGAGTTGGATCGTTGCGTCGCCTGGTGGTCGCTGAGGTCGTCATCGTCGGCGTCACCCTCTCTCTCTTAACCTGGTCGGAGGCATGGCGGCGATCGATTCGAGGTTGTCGGAGAGGTGGTCGCCGATCCCCTTTCTCTCTCTCAGTCGCCGATCCCCTTTCTCTCTCTCTCTAGGCAGCGGCGTCTCTTTTTTTTTATTTGGAAAACCTAAAACTATTACATATATACAAGGGAGGGAAGTAATAATAATGGAAGTAATAATCCGAACCCGTATCCGAACCCGCCGGATTTTGAAAATCTATTACCAAACCCACCCATCCCCGTCGGATTGTCTCGGATACGGATCGGATTCAGTAGAATTGCCATCCCTACATATGAAGTATGATAATTATCATATAATTAGGTTTTGGCAATGAGGAGGGAAAATCGAACGCTTAACCTCCATGAGTTCAAGTAAAAGGCAATAGTCGATACAAGGGACGGCCAAACCGGAACAGTCAAACCGGACCGGAACCGAAAAGCCCAGAACCGCCTTGAACCTTGTGAACCGGAACCATTTGTAACACGGGCCGGTTCCGGTTCATCCCCTCTGAAAACCGTGAACCGGCGGTTCCGAACCGCCATGAACCGCCTAGACCGAACCGGAACCGTTAGTAAAACCGTCAAAATCGTTAGATTTCTAACAGTTTCATCAGAATTAACCGTTACTAACAGTAAGTTGACAAGAAAAGTTGAGTTTTTATTGAATTTTTAGCCAAATTCAGTGAATAAAAATGATAAAATTTTGTTGAGTATATAAAACGGACCTCTTTAATTTTCTAAAAAAAATTTCTATACCTTTTTGTAAAAAAAAACGGCAATAAAATATTATTATAATTGTTTTTTCTGCTATTTGTTTTTTTATTTTTAAAAGGAAACTGTGAACCAGCGGTTCCGAACCGTAACCGGAAGAAAAATAGTTCGGTTACGGTTCAAGCTTTTCGGGAACCGGAACCGTGTTTGGTAATCCCTAGTCGGTACCATGTAGTTTTTTTTTGTTGGTTAAACCAAATGACTTGTCAATTGCAAAGAAAAATGAATATTCCTACTAAACCCATCATTGCAACAATTAATCTTAACAAAACATTGACTTCGAAAGATTCCACCTTATAATGCTGGATTTCATGATCATCTTGATGAAGTATTGTCCATATCCCTCTTCTGCTTCTCTAAGTATTCATATTATTCACTTTTCAAATATTTAGTTTGGCAAGTATAAAGTGACTAGTGAAAAAGTACCAATAAAAAAAAACTTCTGAACAAAGTATTTTTAAAAAAAGACATTCATTTTTTAGCCATAATTTTTTGAAAATGGATGGTGAGAAAATAATATTGTTGGTCCCATAGGGCCAACAAGGGTATGAAAATAGCTAGAGGGGGGGGGGTGAATAGCGTTTAAAAATTCTTTTCAAACCCTTTTGCAAATCAATGGCTTATGCGTACAATTCTCAAATAAGCTAAGTATAGCGCGCAGAGAGAGTGTGAAATGCACAGCGGAAATTTAAAGCAGCTACTGTGCAGGGAAAGCTGCACAGAGACTAAAAACGCACACACTAAGTTTGGTAAAGAGTTGGTTAAAAATGTGCTAAGGCAATAAGCAATAACAAAACACGGCAGCAAATAGCAATCTGATAAGATCAAACAAAGTAGTTATTAAGAAATAAGATAAGCAGGAAATAAGCAGTAAGAATAATGAACAAACTATTTGGAGATGTTCGATCGATGAAAGATCTACGTCCTCTACCAAGATGGTTAGTCTTGGATTTTCTAATGAGATTTATATTGATGTGATGAGCTTTTATAAGATTACAAAGAATCAAAACTCAAATCAAAATCTATTCTATGAAGAACAAATCCTAGACTAAACCGGTGTTTCTCAAGAAGTAAGATCTAAATGATCGAAGCTTCAAGAGGTGTGTGTGTCAGAAAGTCTAGGCTCAAGAAATCTATGAGATGAAGTGCACGAAGAATTCTGGTGTTACAAGACTTAGGATCTGGGCAGGAGTTTGAAGGTATGAAGATTGTTTTTGAATCTGGGAATATTAAGCAGCAACTTTCTGAACTTCAATGATACTTATTAAGCACAAACTCTAGCAACTTGGAAATGAAGATGAGCAGGCTATTTATAGCTGAGAGCTTAAAAGTAGCCGTTAGTGCTCTGAGCAAGGACGATGAGCTGGCACAATATGATCGGTGCGCAGGTGTCCTTTATAGCCGTTGGAGCTCTGATCAAGGACGATGAGCTGGCACAATAAGATTGGTGCGCAGGAGTCCTTGAGCCGTTGGAGTCAAAGCATGAAGACCAAATTCAAAAGCTTCTTCTAGAAGGTTGACAGCTGTCTCCATTTGAATTATTTTATCTGAGCGCATCTCCATCGTTGGATTTGCTGAGTGTGCATATTTTGTCATTTCTGCACACCTCAGCATATTATGCGTACATCTTCTAAGCGCTTTCCAAGTTAGGTAATCTGAAGACAATGAAAGCTGAGCAAGGTTGAAAGCTGCGCAGCAAAGACCTGCGCAGAGATGTCCTGCGCAGAGATGTCCTGCGTAGAGACCAAAGTCTTGCTTAGTTCTTCATTCCTTTTCGCTCCAAGTCCTATATTCTAAGCCTATAAAATAAAATGGGCCAAGCTAAAAATTGAAGTTATTAAACTTCTTACATAGGGTCCTAAAGTCCATAAAATACTAATAGGTGATGGTATCAATCAATTCTAACATACATAAGAGGGTTAAGAGATAAGCATACCCAACAAATATACTATATTATTTGTATAAGATAATAACATAGTTTTAACATAAAAATAATTGAAATAAAAATGCTAGCTGCATTTTGTTAATGTTGTATTTAAAAACCATTTACAAATTAATGTCAAAGATTGGAGAAAGAGATAGTTGGAGCCAATCATACATGGAGAAAATAATTGATATGAGAGACTCAAATATTATTGATCACAGTAGTAGCGTATTTATACAAGTAGGTGGAGTACTCTCCAAGCTATTCTAGTTACATAAGGAAACTATACAATAGTAATGCTGTTAAGAAACTAATGTTCTAGAATAATCTAGCTTGGTTTACAAGATACAATCTCTATGTTTGGTAACTTGATATTTACAATATATGCTAGGAATATATGATATTCCTTAATATGCCCCCGCATGATGGACTGCCGATAGGAGAGTCCAATCTTGGAAATTGATGAGATGAACCAGGTTGATGAAGGAGTTGATTTGATGTCGTCGCGAGACGTGCTTTGTCACTTTTACGTCGAGAGACGGTCTTTAGCACTTTTACGTCACGAGACGGTTTTTGGCACTTTTACGTTGCGAGACAGTCTTTGGCACTTTTACGTCGCGTGACGGTCTTTGGCACTTTTACGTCGCGAGACGGTATTTGGGTTTACGTCCCGACCACGTCGTAGTGACGATTTTACGCTGGAATGACGTTTACTTTGAACGTTTCATCGACTACGTCGCAAGACGATTTTATGTCTTAACGAAGAATTTTGGGGTTTTGGTCGCTACATGGAGAAAGATAATTGATATGAGAGACTCAAATATTATTGATCACAATATTAGCGTATTTATACAAGTAGGTGGAGTACTCTCCAAGCTATTTTAGTTACATAAGGAAACTATACAATAGTAATGCTATTAGGAAACTAATGTTCTAGAATAATCTAGCTTGGTTTACAAGATACAATCTCTATGTTTGGTAACTTGATATTTACAATATATGCTAGGAATATATGATATTCCTTAATAATTAATACTCCCCGGTCTCATTTATACTGGTCACTTTGATTGTTTATGGTAAAATATAATTAATTTAACATTATAATATAAATTATATATTTAAAGAAGTAAAACTTGAATGTACATGGTATATCTTCCTAACACTTTTCACCACCTCTTTATAAGTCAAAGGATAATTTTTTAAATTTATAAAAATATAGTGAAGACACAATTATTTTATAAAAAAAGCCCATCCCAACATCTAATATTTTTTTCAAAATATTTTTATTATAAAAGTGATTATCATGTTAAATAAAACTCTCTGTTATAGATGAATCATTGTTTGAGCCAACTCCATCCAATTGCATTAGAAATTCAATTAAACTTGGTTCTCATAATTATTTCTAAGTCTTATCGTTTTTTTCAAATTTATTATTTTCTTATCCATTCACCATTATTATCAGAATACAATAATTCTTCAAATTGCATTAAAATATTTAAATTTTTATGAAAGTTATAATTAAAGTTAAGTTGAGTGGACCATAAAAACTAAAAACAGATTATACTTTTGGAGTAGAGGAGTATATGAAACAACTAATAAAAAATATAATAAATTAGGAAAATGAAAGGCAGTGAATGTCAACTTAAGTTCACTAAACAATAGAATGTACATATTTTTAATTGGTATTATAGAATCTATAGGATACAAACCCGTTTTGCTTAAGTTTTAAATTAGTTGGATCTATTTGATAATTCAAAATTTAGTTAGAGAACATTTTGCAGGTTAAGCAATGTTGAAACTTATTTTTTTCACATTTATGCATAAGTGATTAGCTAGTGGGATGACATGTGGATTTCCACGTCATATATCCACGTGGCGCAATGTAGAATCAATAAAAAACTCTCCTATATTATATATATAGATAGATTCTTTCATTCAATAAAACAATCAAGAAACATAAAAAACTTTGATGTGAGAGTAATCATAGAATTTAAATACTTTTACCTCCAAAACAATAGTAGTTATTTCAAATTAAAATTTAATTGGAAAACAACAATAATTATGGTTCAAAAGTAGTATATAACAAATTAAAAAAAAAATCCCATTTTCTCAAATTCCAAAATAAAAACAACAAATGTACATTAGAAATCTCATCTTATTTCATTAGGTGTATTGCAGTTTGATTTATGTAATTCTGTAAATAAACTCATTTTATCTCATCTATATTCAATGTATTTGCAATTTTTATGTAAAACTTCAATGAAAAGAGAAAGAAACCTTTACGAATGAAACTACAAAATTTGTGTCGAGGGAATTTTTTCAGAAGATCTGTTTTATTAATGGATTAATTTTTTATTATGACAAAAACTTGTATGAGAACATCATGACCCGTCTCATAGTAGAGACGGGTCATTTTTGACCCATGACCCACATGCCCAATTTTATTTTATTTTAAAATTTATATTATTATTTTTGGTTTATTTTCGGTTTGTCAAAAGTAATAGTTACTATAATTAAATGTAACAAACGTGTTACTTATATGTAACAGTTTGTATACATAAAAGTAATACATATATACAGAAAAGTAACAGTGTTTTTTTTTTTTTTTTTATGTTTTCTTCGTTTGCCAAAAGTAATACTTACAACTAAAATGTAACGAACGTGTTACTTATATGTAACAGTGTTTATACATGATTGTAACACTTATGTATAGAAAAGTAATAATTCAACCATTTACATTTTTAGAGCTAAAAACACTTGATTAGTATTACATTATCTGTCACGACCCGAAAACTAAGCTCTATTTTATTAGTAATAAATAATTATTATTTATTTATTTGCTTATTTAGTTATTTAAATTATTTAGTTATTTAAATATTTATGTGTTCATTTTGGGTTTCGTGATGTGGTCGTGCCTAGCATTTAATTGGTTAATTGTGCTAGAGTAGAGTGTTGGGTCTTAAATGTTAGTGAGGAATATAAGATGATTGAGTTAATGTGTAGGGGAGGGGGTCAATGTGTAAATTTCTCAATCACCCTACTTATTCCCTCTTTTCCCCTCACCTCCCTCACTTTCATCCTCTCCATCTCCCTCTCTCTTCCATTGCCAAAGAATGGGTAAGTTCTCTCTCACTTCTCTCTACATTTCCATCATCTTCCTCTCTTTATTTCTCATTTCTTAAAACATGAATCATGTTTAGATCATCGATAGGATCGTAGGAAGCCAAGAAACTTCGAGTTCCGTCACCTTTGAGAAAATCCGGGTAAGTTGCTTTCCCCCATTTATATGCTAAAATTGTTCATCCCCATTTGGTATGATGATATATGAAGCTTTGAAGTGGTTATTTGATGATTTGTGAAGATTTAGAAATTATTTGGAATTTATTGTTATTTTGGGTGAATTTTTGTGATAAATCAAATGTGGGGATTTAATCTTGATCTTGGTTGATGAATGGTATTATTTGAGTCTCCATTCTAGTTAGAAGTTGTTTTGGGTTCATCTTTATGCTTGGAGGAAGGTTGATTATGTTGGATTTTGATTGTTATGTGAAATGGGTAAGAAAAATGGTAGAAACCCAGATTTTGGCCGGATTTCGTCCCTCCGGGCAAGGAGGCGCGCGCACCATGGTTTGGGAGGCGTGCGCACCCTGTTCTGCTTCGAAATCGCAGCCTTCTGACCTTAGGAGGCGCGCGCATCACCTTTTCTGGAGGCGCGCGCATCCCCCCTTTTCCAGCTTGTCCGTTTTTCGTTCGATCTTCCGGAGGCCATAACTTTCTCATCCGAACTCCGTTTTAGGCGTGTAAACTATCGTTTCGAAGCTCTCTTCGAGTACTACAAGATGGTATAGGTTTTTCGGTTAAGTTATAAGTTTTATACTTCGGGATTTTATTGGGTGTTTGAGGTTAAGAGGAGTTGTATCGATCCTTTGTGAACAAGTTGTGTAAATCCAATTGAGTGACTTTATTGAGTTGTTATGATCAATTTATGATATAAGTGAGGACTTCATACCTTGAGACCCTTTAATTGAAAGTTATTTTACTGATCGGATTGATTTTAGAATAAGACTTGGTCTAGGTCTTAGGTGATATCCTATAGTACCTAGAGGGTTGTTTTGGAACACTAAAGTGTAGGGTTTAGTCCGGTCGTGATCATATTCTAACAAGGGTAACCTTTTCATTTGGGGTGTTTAGAATTGGTTCGTTGTGGGCGGAGGTAAAGCGTGAAGTGGCGATTGGGTACTTACGGTTTGATTAACCTTAAGGTGTATTCATTCTGATTTCCTACTTTGAAATTCCAGGTGTGATGAGATAGTTGAGTTCGTAGTCCTAGTATATCTCTATGAGTAGGCTTTTAGGGTCATCTTGGTAATGGTCGTGGTACTATTTGTGAGTGACCGTTTGGGTTGTGCTCTTAATGAGTAACTTATGGGTATCATCTGTAGGATGTGTTTGGTATGAAACCTTGTCTTGGAATCATTCGTTTTAACGATCAATGTTGTTGGGTTCCTTATGAGCAATTCTGTTTATCGTGGTTGAATTCTTTTATGAAAGACTTCCCGTTGTCGTTGTTGTTGACTCTTCTTGAGTAATAGTTGCATCCTTTGGTAATTATTGGGTATGGTCCCTTTGTGAACAAGCGTGTTATGGTACTTGACTAAGTATTGTTTGAGAATGTTGGGTTGGGTCCGTTTGTGACCATATTTGCAATGTATGAATGTGGATAACCGTTTAACTCTTTTTGAGTAGCTTCATGTGTTGATGTTGTTGTTGATCTCTTTATGAGAAATGGTTTGCATCCTTTGTGATGATTTTGGCTTGGTTCCCTACTTTGGAATCATTGCCCCCGTTGTTGTTTCAAGCGAGTATTTATTACTATGTGCTTGTATGGAGTCCAGCTGGCATTGTTGTGTTTGTTTTGGGCAGTGATGTATATTATAATGGCACGAGCCAAGTCCAGTATAATGTACTTCACTGGTAACCCAGTTTCCCCATGTTCAGTGACCTTGAGTGGGATGCCCCTTCCCGTGATCGTGGTTGGGATGAGCTAGCTCCTATGGTGAGTATTCTAGCTATTCGCGTGGGGGGATGACTTTGTGTTGTTTCTCCCACTACTGGTTGTTGTTGTTACTTGGTTCCGGAACCGGCTTCAGCTCGTTCATGCTGCTCAACGGACTCTTCTCAAAGGATGGTGTTCCGTTTATAGAACCTTGGCTCAGTATCCACTTATGAGTGTTTATTTCCGCATTATGTGTTGCATGATGAGCTGGTCGTTATTTCCAACCGGTATGGGACGGTTGGCGATAGGGAGCCTCTCATTTGTTGTTATGTGATTGTATGCTATGATTGATTATTGGATATTACTGTTCATGATAGCATGACATCTAGTTGCATTTAGTAGCTTACTGAGATTTTTCTCACCCCGTTTCTTGTTTCAAATTGTTTTTCCTTAACCCCCCCCCCCCCAGGAAAGCAAGTGGTATCGTTTGAGGTCCGTTGTATCGGGAGTCTTCTGAGCAGGTTGATCGCCTTTGGGGTAGTTACTCTTCAGGGCCTCTTTGTATATAGTTGAAAGGTCGTGGTCGTCCAGGGTTATGTATTTACTGTGGTCCTTTGGGAATTTATATTATTAGCAGTTGTTCTTGCTTCCGCGTTTGTTTCTAGTCTCCGAGTTAAAATCTCGTTGAGGTATTGTTTGTTGGTATTGGTTCGCAGCGGAATTCACGCGCCCGGTTTGGTATTTAGCATTTTGGAGATGTTAATTATGTAAATTTTATATTTATGGATTTTTAGAATTTTCGTGGCGTGACATTATCTATAGAAATATGTTATAATTTCTTTTAATAAAGTGTTACATTTACTTGTACAAACAATTACATTCATGTATATGAGTTGTTACTTTTCAAATGTTACTTTCTTTCAAAAAATTAAATCAAAATACACAATATTTTACATTTTTGCAAAAGCACTATTACATTTCAGTATAAATGATAATTACATTTAGATATTGTTTGGGTTACACGTAATTATAGTTAGTATTACATTTGAAAAAATGGGTAAAACGAGCTTTTGTTTTTGTAAAACAGGTGTTACGTTTACTTATGAACAATGTTACTTTATATGTATACAGTCATTACATTAAGTTATGGTAACTATTATTTTTGGTAAACGACGTAAAATTCGAAAAAATATATATAAAAACTCAAAAAAAAGCAAAATAATAATAATAATAATAAAAAACTGGTTTTTTTTGGCCAATGGGTGGTTACCACGTGGAAGATTATGCCCCATGGGTCATGGATCCGGTTCAATGGGTCGGGTTGGGTGGTCAAAAAACCCGTCTCATAGAAGAGACGGATATAGGTGTTCTCATGGGAGACTAGCTCTTTTATTATTTTCAGTTGATTCGTCAAACTTAATTATTCATGTATTTAATGCACAACTGTATGGCTAGTTACTTTAAAATAATTATATTGACATTAATATTTGGTCAAAATTTACTTGTGTTGATATAAAAAATAAACAAAAAATAAAACACTTGATATAAATGACCAATATAAATATAAATGAGACGAAATGAGGGAGTACATCAATGATTTAAAATGGAGTAATTTCAATCACCATTTTGAGTAAACTTGTGAAATTGTATAAGAAGATCGTCAAACTTCATAGCTTAATTTTAGCAAAACAACATTTATTTTGGGGCAAACGAAAATAGAAAATAAGACATACTCCTTCCGTTCCGGCACAAGTAGGACTATAGGTGTTTGCACACTAATTAAGAAAAACTAGTAAATGTGTGGTTGAAAACGAAGAGAGAGAATGAGTGAAGTAAATATTAGTGTTAGTTGGATAAATTGAGTGGTTAAAAATGAAGAGAGCGAATGAGTGAGATAAATAGTAGTGTTGGTTGAATAAATTGAGTGGTGAAAAATAAAAAAAAAGAATGAGTAGGGTTGAAACATTTCTATTTTGAACGGTCTCATTTTTAATCGGACGGATCAAAAGGAAAAGAAGTCTCACTTGTTGTGGTAGGGACGGAGGAAGTATATTTCAGGATGGAAGGATGGAGAGAGTAAGTAAATGAGTTAAAGAAAGGGGAAATGACAATTTAGGGTCCAAAGTTTGGGGGGGGGGGGTGCCAATAGGGGTCTGATGTATCAATTTTGTCAATTTAGGGTCCAAAGTTAACAATGTTAGTCAATTAAGGGTTTTTGGACTAAGTTGCAAAGAAAATCCAGTTAAGTAACAGAAAAACTTAACTGAAGTTAGTTTTGGATGTTCGCCTGGGCTGTCATTTCACACACCCCTTATACAATGGACCCTAAATTTTCTTTCACTTTTATTATTAAATTTTCGAATAATTTTAATTAATTCAAAAATAATAATAAATAAAATAATAAGCAAATAAAAAATTAAAGTGGTTTTTTTAAACCGCAAATAATGAAGTTATAAACAAGGAAAATTAATAATAAAAATAAAAAATAATTTTATAAATAAAATAATAATTGGAATACTAATATTAATAATGAAACAATACTAACCACCACCACAGGAAAAAAAAAAAGAATTGTCCAAATCCCCACTTTCTTCTTTCTAAAAAAACAAAGTGGTTTTTTTTTTTTTTTTTTTTTTTTTGGAATATAGTTTTTTTTACACTTTTTCCTTTTTAAATATTATACTTTTTATTTTATAGTGGTTCTAATGAAAAAAATATTTTTATTGTATTTCTTGAAAAAACATTTTCGATAAATGACGTCTTAATTATTAGTTAATTTATTATAAAAAAGTAAAATTTAATATTTCAATTTTTTTTATTAATTTTCTACATCTGAAATGACAATATGCTCATGCAAATAATAAAAACAAACTCCAGTTAAGTTCATGTCAAAACACTTGTGACTTAACTGGATTCTGTTAACAAAATCATTAAAAAACCCTAACCTGCACAACTTTTGCAACTTTGGACCCTAAATTGACAAAATTGATACATCAAACCCCTATTGGCACACACCCCCCCAAACTTTGGACCCTACATTGTCATTTCCCCTTAAAGAAAGAGTAAACTACTTTTCCGCCCCTCGTACTATGGCCCCAACATCAATTTGACACTCGCACTATTGAAACAATAAATGTATGATGCGTACTATAGTTTTATTAGCAAAATTAACCAATTTACTATTCATTCGTTAACTTTTTTTAACACACGTTATTTTTTTAACGAGCATTAATTTATAACTAACTTTTGTTATCTCCATCAAAACCAAATCGCATATGTAAAAATCGAATTCCAACTTCGTTAACCGTTGGATCGTCGTGAAACTTCTGGGCTTTGGTCGCATCCCCTAGGCGCACATGATGACCGTTGGGATCTTCCAAATAATTGCCGGAGAGGGAGAAATGGCCGGCGGCGAAAACTGGCGAAAATCTCCAAAAATTCGCTATATTAAAAATCAAATTCCCGCTTCATTAACCGTTGGATCGTCGTCAAATTTCTGGGGTATGTTGGAATCACTCAGGCGCTCATATTGACCGTTGGGATCAGTAAAATAATCATCGGTGCCGGAGATATGGCCGACGGTGCAAATCCGGCGAAAAACTCAAAAATCGCCCCAAAAGTTAGTTTTGTTAAAATAAATTAATGCCCGTTAAAAAAATAATGTTCGTTAAAAAAAGTTAACAAATGAATAGTAAATTGGTTAATTTTGCTAATAAAACTATAGTACGCATCATACATTTGTTGTTTCAATAGTACGAGTGTCAAATTGATGTTGGGGCCATAGTACGAGAGGCGGAAAAGGAGTTTACTCCTTAAAGAAATGCCAAAAAGTACAAAAAAACAAAACAAAATAAAATCAGCAATTGATACGAAACATGGTCTTTCTTTATAAAAGGGCAAGTGTGAAGGGAACGAAAAGGACAGTTTGGTAAATGTAGAAAATGAAGTTAGACTGTCTTCCTCTCTCACTTCTGTTGGACGTCCCTTCCCTGCAAAGTGTAGTGAGAGAGAAGAGAGACAAATTCTAGAGAGAGAAAGAATCTTGCTGCTAGAGAGAGAAAACAAAGGAAAGGAAGGGATAAAGAAAGGCACAAACTCGAATAAGAACAGGGGGCGGGCACCCTTCCCTCTCTCTCTCTCTCTCTCCCCTACCATTTTCTCTCTCTAAAATTTTGAACTTGAAGCCAAATTTCAAGTCATTTCTGTTGCTAAAAATCTGGGATCCTAGTTGGATGACTTTCGTTTGGGCCATCCAAATTGAAATTGCTTCTGGGTTCTCGAATAATTGATTGTGTTTGTTTGTTTTATTAGATTTTTTTTTTAAAAAAATGACTGTAAAGAGCAGAGGAGAGCAAGCTTCAAGAAGTGTTATTTCTCAAAAATGGACAATTTTTCTCTGTATTGGTAGCTTCTGTGCTGGATTGCTCTTCACTAATAGGTACACTTATATATCATCTTTAATTCTTCATTGTTTCTTACTACCTCGTCCCAAAATAGAATTCAAATTTGTTATCGATCGAGAGCAAATTTGAAATTTTTTTGGACATTCATTTCAGGACGGAGGAGTAGTACTTTCTTGAGGTTGTATGAGTATTTGATTAATGTTTACACCCTCCGTATCAAAATCAAATGAATTTCTTTTTTTCTTAATCCGGGTTTTTTTTTTTTTAAAAGTTTGTTATGACATAATTTTACAAAATATTTTCATTGAAAGATCAATTTCAACCGTTCTTATGTTTATATGCGGATACTTTTTTTTTTTTTTTTTTTTTTTTTTTTTTTGGTACAGAATACTTTGAGGGTTTGAATGTTTGTTTGTCTGCCCTTAGCAGTAGTACTGTAGCCAACTTTTTCTTCAGCAAAATTTCCTGTTTAAACTACTACTGTTAAATCAGAGTTTTCAGATTGGTTTTAATTTTCTATTTTCATTTTACGAAATATATTTCTAGTTATCTTTTTGTAGTTCCTAAAATTTTCCTATGAATATTACTGATCTCAAAATATGATTCCTTATTTTGGATGTTAAATTATGTTATTTGTTTGTTGAATATGTTTTTCCATGACCAAATTTTCCAGCTAATTAGTTTTGAAATTATTGTTTAAAGTCTGATAGGATTTCATTATGGCTATTCAACGCCCATAATATATGGTCCATGAAATTTTAGTCCACGTTATACTTAAACAATGGATGGTAGGCGTCTGCTCGCTGCCAATTCTTTTACTCCATCCGGTCCAAAATAACTGTCTCTTTTTGCATTTGCACAACTTTTAAGAAATGCAATTATTATCATGGTCTGATGACAAAAGTTCCAACTTTACCCCTATTAACTGTGCAATTTTCTTACATTAATGTCTCACGCTAAGACAATTAATAAAAGAAAACAAGTTTCAATGCAAGGCTAAAAGAGACATTTAGCTCAAAAGTGACAATTATTTTGGACCAAAATTTTGGTCCAAAAGTGACAGTTATTTTGGACCGGAGGGAGTACGAGCAATGCTAGGGGCACAAAATAAGCTTACAAAATCTTGCTCACAACATGAGGTGGCGATATTTTATTGGTTACATCGATAATGGACCCGCCATACTCTAATTAAAAACACCAATTAAATCATTACACCTAGCAAGATTTTGTGACTTTTTTGTGCCCCTAGTATTATTATTCTTTTACTGCTAGCTCTGACTACACGAAACCCTGATGACGTTTAATTTCGACTGTAACTCTAACTAACTTGCAGATGAACTGGACGAGGAATTGTTAAACTAATTGATTAATGTTTAAAGTTTTGAGTTTTTCTGAGGTTATATTAATCAAAAAATTGGTGACAGAATGTGGACGGTTTCAGAATCTAAAGGTATTACAAGAAATACTGGATTAGAAGCCGAAAGATTAAAGTTAGTTTCAGAAGCTTGTGGTCCAAAAATGGTAAGTACTTAAATTGCTCTTCTTTTAAATATTTACGGAAGCTACTTATTTGCTTTTGATCCTTCATAATTATTTTTCCTTAACCTGATTGGACGGATCTCTTCAGTTGCAGCTGAAAGATGTGAGGCGTGAACCAGGAGATATATATGGGGATGTCTCAAAGACACATAATTCTATAGAGTGAGTTGTCGTGTTTCTTTATCAAGGCTTTATTCTTTTAGGAGTAATGAATACTCACTTTGTCCCAAAATGATCTTTCCACTTTTTTGTGGTTACATGGAATGAACTTTGAGCTATATATTTAGGTTGATTTTAATATCCTAATGAAAATCTAAAACTTGTTACTGATAGTCTGATACTATTTTGTTGACAGTGTATTAACAACGAGTTTTAGATTTTCATTAACATAGTTGAATCAAACTAAAATTATTACTGAAAATTCATTCAGTAACGGAAAAAAAAGTGTGTACGTCATTTGGGAAGTAATCATTTTCCTTTTGTGAGGATTTTTGGGGTCTAACGACACAAGTATTTTTAATTTGTAGGACACTGGATAAAACTATTTCAAGCCTAGAAATGGAATTAGCTGCAGCAAAATCTGTTCAAGAGTCGATCATGACTGGGTCTCCTCTATCTGAGGACGACACGGAAAATGCATCCGGGAGGAGAAAGTACCTAATGGTTGTCGGGATTAATACTGCTTTTAGCAGTCGAAAAAGAAGAGACTCCATTCGTGCAACATGGATGCCACAAGGTTTTTATGAATTTCCCGCTTTCTTATCACCTCCATGTCACACTTTCCTTTCTAATCAGACCCAAAATAAATGTCTCATTTTTAATATGGAAATAGTCTCAGTGCAATACACCCATTGTACAAGCAAGTAAAGCGCATTTCCAATTAACATTGACAAGTCAAATGCGACCTTTAATTTGAGAGGGGGAGTACTAGATTTCTATTTTAGGTGGTTCTCTTGACCTTATAACCGATTATTTTCTTCTGGTTAGGTGAAAAAAGGAAGAACTGGAGGAAGAGAAAGGCATTATAATTCGCTTCGTCATTGGTCATAGGTGCAGATCTAACTTTTATTAACGCTATGTTAAATTACACTAGATTTCTATTTTAGGTGGCCCTCTTCAAACCTGCGAAATTCTCTTCAGTTGCCACATAAGCAGGGGCAAACTTAGCAAGTCGTGCAAACTCAGCCTCATACTCGGATACAGTCTTGCCTTTTTGCATTAGCTTGATAAAGTCATTCTCTCTTTGAATTTGCTCACTCCGGGGAAAGTATTTCTCGTAGAACACAACCTTAAAGTCTTCCCAAGTGAAAGGAAATTCGTCATTTCATGCTTCCTCTTCTCCATGAGCCACCAATCGTAAGCACCTTCCTTAACATGAAGGTGGCACACGGTACCATTTATTCCCTACAGTGCATCGCATCCCATTAAACGTCTTCTCCATCTCTTGCACCCAATCCTCTGCTGCTATCTGTCCTATACCACTAAAGGTCACATTGGGTGCTTCTTAAATTCTGCTAGTTCACTGTTCTGTCTAAGTGGGACACCACCACCAAGTGGTTGCTGTTGTTGGGCTTGTTGTTGAATCTGGATGAGTCCTGTAAGTGCTTGCAACAATGGGGCTATCTCAGCTAGCGGTTGCTGCACACCTTGACCAT
Source organism: Campanula takesimana (assembly GCA_026119855.1). Taxonomy (NCBI): domain Eukaryota; kingdom Viridiplantae; phylum Streptophyta; class Magnoliopsida; order Asterales; family Campanulaceae; genus Campanula; species Campanula takesimana. The sequence continues at coordinate 676,983 of JAOWBW010000563.1, read as the reverse complement.
TAGCCACATTCGCTTGGCTATTAGCCTGAACATTAGAATTATCAACCCCACGATATCACTATTCTCCGCCTGACCCTCAACGTGATCATTCTCAACACGATTACGATTAGCTCTTGTTACATTGACCGTGCGGTTCGGTTGTCGACCTCCCCTTTTACTTTGGATCCTTGCACTCACTCTTCTTTTTGGTCCCATTAGCCTAAAAACATATGAGATAATCATTAATCCAAATTCGATCATAACTTAAACATGCTAAAGAAATAAACATTATAAACCTTCATATTCAAAAGGTGCACATAATCTCGCTATATCAATGATAATGAATTCTCCTATAGTTACACTAAGATCAAACTTAAGGCTTTGGTCAAAACCTATATCTCATCAATTCTAAGATCCCAAGGATCCATGCCAAAGCTCTGATACCACTTGTAACAACCCGAAACCCGAACCCAAACTTTACGGGTCCCAAGTCCGGCCACGTTACCATTTACAATACTAAACCACAAGATATTAGTAAAACTAATCGAATCCATTCATTATATCATTTCCAAAACATAACATCTAAAACCCAATAAAACTTTAAAGTCTTACAACTCCCAAATAAATAAAATAATCAACTAAAGAGTCAAGATTAATAATAATCATAATAAATTTAAAAGTCTTTGGACATCTTCTAAATTGCTCCACAACTGAAAATTTCCATCTTATTTATTACCTGAAAGAAGAGAGAACGAAAAGGGTGAGCGAACAAATGCTCAGTAAGATCAAACGGCGCCCCTTCGGTTCCTAAGAAGGGGTGACCACAACGGAAACACGAAAATCATTTAATCAAAACGAAAGGGAGTTTCACATCAATATATAAAAAGAAAACTCTTTTCAAATAAATCAAAATCTTATGGCTTCAAAATCGTAGGTTCGTATATTTTCAAAAATCACATTTTGATCACATAGCGGTCAAAAACCAATTCGATGATTCTAAACATTTCCGTCAATTCCAACTCAATAGGTATATCCGGATAACCATCACTAACAATCAATGTCAAATCAAAGTGTCACAAAGACACTGCCATGTATACACCCATGACCGGTATCACGTATACACCCGTGACAGGTATCGCGTATACACCCGCGACTGGTATCACGTATACACCCGTGACAGGTATCGCGTATACACCCGCGACAGGTATCACGTATACACCCGTGACAGGTATCACATATTCACTCATGACTGATATCGTTTAACGCAATGATCATATCAAAATCTCAAAAGGGTACCCATTGGTACAGTCAAACCAAATATCATTTCATTTCAAATACAGTACCACTCGGTACAACTAAAACTTTCAAAATTGTTTCAAATAAAGTACCATGCGGTACAAGTCTTTGTTCGAAATCAATCACAACGACGATTCTCATGTAACCAATAATTTTGTTACATGATCTAAGAGGGTTCAAATGACGTACGAGTTACGGAACGGAGTTCATTTTCAAAAATATACCCGCCATAAAGGTATACACAATTTTTCATTAAAAACGGAACGGAGGGCCAATACAAATAACGAAGTTCAAAAGACAAACGGAACGTAATCCCTTACCTTAATTGCGCTGCAAAGGTACTCTTGTAAACGGGCGGCACGCCTAACACTGCTTCCCAAAATCTAGCAGTCGAATAAACACTTATAATCAATATATGCTCAACTTTTGCAAATATCCTCTAAATGAAAACGATCCTAATTAATACCCTTCTTAGTAAAGCTAAATAGGATGACTAAATTCATTAATTATGTATGAAAGTACTCCCTTCGTCATCTTCATTTCCTTTCCCATGTTCTTTCATGTTCCCTGTTTTACAGCATAACAAATACTAAGCCTTCATCTTTCAGCATGTATGGATTGTACTATAGATAAGTTAATTCTCCACTCATAATTCAATGCAATGTCCTAATGTCAACTAACTATCATAATTTAACCCAAATAGTTAACCTTAGAATAAGAATATAATTATACCTAAGATGGCAGCCTCTCCTCCCTCTCGTCAAAGCCGCAATTCTGAAACCACTTCTTTTCTTTTACTGCCGCCACTCATCTTCATCTGTTTTGTTTTTTAGGTTTGACTGCTTAATGATTGCTTTAGGGTTAATAAGAATGCCAATTTATACATCTTATATCTTACTAATACGGATTATTATTTCACTAATATGGGCCCAGTCCAAAAATCACTTTAACCTCAATTAACCCACTAAATTAACTGTAATCTATCTAATACTTACTAAACCAAAATTATCATTTTAACAAGCTAAAATTATATATTCATAAAGCCCAATCAACATTATATTTTAAGAGCCCAACCTCAAAAAAATAATATAATAATCAATTATAGCCCAAAATTAATTAAAAACCAAATAAAAATTATAATTTCTCGGGGTATTACATTCTTTCCCCCTTAAAAGAAGTTTAGTCCTCTAAACTTAACGTACCTGCGACTGTCCATTTTGCATCTTCATCATTTTTAGCCGTCATAGTATAGATCCTTCCTGTTCGGTTCGAATTCGACTCGCCCTTGTCATCGCTTCTTGCCTGCTTTCCTCTCTTAATTGGTTCTGGGCAGTCTTTAATCTTATGTCCTTTCTTACCACAATTAAAGCAAGATCCAGTAGTCCAATAACATGTATCAGTTGCATGATTTCCCCCACACGCGCGACAAGTGATACTATCCTGCCTTTTCGACTTACTCTCTAAATCCTTATTGTCCTTATCATGGGAACTAGCCTGCCTGTCCCTCTTCCTCTGCTTGTCATCCCAATCAGACTGTACTTCATTAAGACCTCTTTCTACCAACAACGCCTTATTCACAACATCCTTATATGCTTTAAGCTCGAACGGCATTACGCCTCTCTTGATTGCAGGCCTTAACCCCTCTTCAAACCTGCGAACCCTATTCTCTTCAGTTGCCACATAAGCAGGGGCAAACTTAGCAAGTCGTGCAAACTCAGCCTCATACTCGGATACAGTCTTGCCTTTTTGCATTAGCTTGATAAAGTCATTCTCTCTTTGAATTTGCTCACTCCGGGGAAAGTATTTCTCGTAGAACACAACCTTAAAGTCTTCCCAAGTGAAAGGAAATTCGTCATTTTCATGCTTCCTCTTCTCCATGAGCCACCAATCGTAAGCACCTTCCTTTAACATGAAGGTGGCACACGGTACCTTATTCCCTACAGTGCATCGCATCCCATTAAACGTCTTCTCCATCTCTTGCACCCAATCCTCTGCTGCTATCGGTCCTCCAATACCACTAAAGGTCACATTGGTGTGCTTCTTAAATTCTGCTAGTTCACTGTTCTGTCTAAGTGGGACACCACCACCAAGTGGTTGCTGTTGTTGGGCTTGTTGTTGAATCTGGATGAGTCCTGTAAGTGCTTGCAACAATGGGGCTATCTCAGCTAGCGGTTGCTGCACACCTTGACCATTAGCCACATTCGCTTGGCTATTAGCCTGAACATTAGAATTATCAACCCCACGATTATCACTATTCTCCGCCTGACCCTCAACGTGATCATTCTCAACACGATTATCGATTCAACCGCTCTTGTTTACCGTGCGGTTCTTGTACGACCTTTTTACTTTGGATCCTTGCACTTTCTTCTTTTTGGTCCCATTAGCCTAAAAACATATGAGATAATCATTAATCCAAATTCGATCATAACTTAAACATGCTAAAGAAATAAACATTATAAACCTTCATATTCAAAAGGTGCACATAATCTCGCTATATCAATGATAATGAATTCTCCTATAGTTAACTAAGATCAAACTTGCTTTGGTCAAAACCTATTCCATCAAATTTTCCCAAAGGATCCATGTAAAAGTCTGATAACGTAACAACCCAAAATACCCGATTTACAATACTTTACAAGGGTAGTCTGTCGTTACCATTTTATACTCACGGTAAAATAACATCTCATTCATTTAAATTTAAAACAATAATCATCTAAAAAATCAAACTTTAAAATTACAACTGAATAAATTAATCTCACTAAAGAGAGATTAATAAAAGAAAAAATTTAAAAGTGGACATTTGCTCAAAGTGACAAATTTCCAATTTTTACCAAAGAAGATTTAACGAAAAGGGAGTCACATCTCAAAGAAAACTCTTTCAAAGAATCAAATGGCGTATCATTTAATCAAAACACATTTCACATCAATATATAATTTCTTCAAAATCTTGCTCACAACAAGGTCGATATTTTATTGGTTATGATATAGCCATACTCAATTCAAAACACCAATTAAACTCAGGTATACACCCAGAGTGTGACGTGTCCTAGTATTATACATGCGCCTGACTATCACGTATACACCCGTGACAGGTATTTCGACTGTACACGCTAACACAGGTATGCAGTATACACCCGGACAGGTATGTTACTACATGACTAATGTTTAATTTTGATCATATATATCAAAAGGGTACCCATTGGTACAGTCAAACCAAATATCATTTCATTTCAAATACAGTACCACTCGGTACAACTAAAACTTTCAAAATTGTTTCAAATAAAGTACCATGCGGTACAAGTCTTTGTTCGAAATCAATCACAACGACGATTCTCATGTAACCAATAATTTTGTTACATGATCTAAGAGGGTTCAAATGACGTACGAGTTACGGAACGGAGTTCATTTTCAAAAATATACCCGCCATAAAGGTATACACAATTTTTCATTAAAAACGGAACGGAGGGCCAATACAAATAACGAAGTTCAAAAGACAAACGGAACGTAATCCCTTACCTTAATTGCGCTGCAAAGGTACTTTTAGGCAGCCTAACACTGTCCCAAAATCTAGCAGTCGAATAAACACTTATAATCAATATATGCTCAACTTTTGCAAATATCCTCTAAATGAAAACGATCCTAATTAATACCCTTCTTAGTAAAGCTAAATAGGATGACTAAATTCATTAATTATGTATGAAAGTACTCCCTTCGTCATCTTCATTTCCTTTCCCATGTTCTTTCATGTTCCCTGTTTTACAGCATAACAAATACTAAGCCTTCACAGCATGTATGGATTGTACTATAGATAAGTTAATTCTCCACTCATTTCAATGCAATGTCCTAATGTCAACTAACTATCATAATTTAACCCAAATAGTTAACCTTAGAATAAGAATATAATTATACCTAAGATGGCAGCCTCTCCTCCCTCTCGTCAAAGCCGCAATTCTGAAACCACTTCTTTTCTTTTACTGCCGCCACTCATCCATCTAATGTTGTAGGGATTAATGATTGCTTTAGGGTTAATAAGAATGCCAATTTATAATCTTATATCACAACGGATTATTATTTCACTATACCCCAGTCCAATCACTTCTAATCAAAACCCACTAAATTAACTGTAATCTATCTAATACTTACAAGCAATAAACATTTCATTTTGACAAGCTAAAATTATAATTTAAAGAATCTACATTCTATTTTAGAGCCCAACCTAAAATTAATATAAAAATTAAAAACCAAAATAAAAATTATAATTTCTCGGGGTATTACAGGTGCAGATCTAACTTTTATTAACGCTATGTTAAATTACACTGAAGTGCTTATTTATTTAACTAAATTATGTAGTGCCACAAAAGGGGGTATCCTGGACAGGGCTATTGAAGCAGAGGATGCAAAGCACGGGGATTTCATGAGGCTGGTAATGGTCCTTTCCTTCTTTCTGCTTTTACTTTGTCTGTTAACTTTGTTTGATACTCTCTCCGTTCCATAACAAATGTCACACTTTCCTTTTTCGCTCGTTCAAAATGAAGTGTCGCGTTTCTAAATAAGGAAAGAAACTTAGTACAATTTCAGCATTGTACAAGCAATGTACAAACTAATAAAGCACTTTTCTTAAAAACGTTGATAAGTCCAATGCGACATTTATTTTGGGACGGAGGGAGTATTTCTTTGCTTTAACTCTCGCCTCACTTCTTACTGTTATACTTATGTGCAGAATCATGTTGAAGGATACCTTGAATTGTCTGCCAAGACAAAGATATACTTTGCCACTGCTGTTTCTATGTGGGATGCAGAATTTTACATCAAAGTTGATGATGACGTACATGTAAATATAGGTACTAATATTTAATTTTGTAGCTTTTCTTGTTCGTCTATCAATTTAACAGTCTTCTATTCACTCACCTAGTTATGTTTCACTGAACAAAATAATTCTTGTTCTTGCAGCGACATTAGGACAAACTTTAGTAAGACATCGGAAAAAACCACGGGTATATATAGGATGCATGAAATCTGGACCTGTGCTTGCTCAAAAGTAAGTAAAGTAATCTCAAAGTTGTTTGTGTATGATATATCAACATAATACCCTCTCCGTCCCATAGTAACTGTCGCACCTGACTTGTCAATGTTTATAAGGAATGTGCTTTACTTGTTTGTACATTGTTTGTACAACGGTAAAGTTTCACTAACCCTATTCCCCAATATTAAAAACTCGACATTTATTTGGGACGAATTTAAAAGTTGAAAGTTCGACTTTTTTTTCTTATGGGACAGAGGAGTAGTTGTTTGTAACATTAATCACACTTTTGCATGCCATGAAACAGGGGTGTGAGGTACCATGAACCTGAACATTGGAAGTTTGGGGAGTCCGGAAACAAGTATTTCCGTCATGCCACAGGACAATTATATGCAATCTCAAGAGATTTGGCTACTTACATCTCATTAAATCAGTAAGTCCTAGTCCTAGTCCTAATTTTAAGGTTAAGACAAGACAAAAAGAAATGGTTTTGGACTCTGTTTAACTTTTAGAAACTGTATCAGGCATGTACTACACAAGTATGCAAATGAGGATGTTTCTCTGGGCTCCTGGTTTATTGGACTCGATGTGAATCATATTGACGACCGTAGACTTTGTTGTGGAACCCCGCCCGGTAAATTTTTACCTCTCAACATTTTCAATTTCATATTTTTGTAATGTCCAGATTTCTCTTGACCGGATGAATAAATATCACGTCTCACCAAAATTAGAACCGAGAAGTATGATTGTTTACCAGTTATAGGAACAAGTATCAAACTGAGGTCAAAGCAAATTTTTTGACTGATCCCAAACAACTGAATGACTCGAGATCTCCAATACTACTTTGTGTACCACACCCTCTACCATTATTAATCAAACGGTTTACATGTTTGGATGACGTCATCATGATGTCAGCCCCAATAATTGCGAGCCGTTAGATTACTAAGTGGTACAAAGTGCGACATACAAAGTGGTACACGCAATCTGATCTCTCACTACGCTAATAAACAGCTACACTGACATTTATTACATAGACAACAACATCAATGCCCGTCCTTAAATTTATTTCCCAAGGCTACTGCTTCCTGGACCTTGTACTGTCCATTATGCATTGATTCATCATAAAACCATTTTTAGAGGGCCAAAGACTTTAGGAACCACTAGTCTGTTTATCAAACGACCATTTTCTTTATACGTACCAAACTTCTTTCAGTGGGGCTCTAGACCAGCATTATTCACTTTTATTACGTTTCAGAAGAGGGTAGCGCAAGGCTATTGTGGTGATGGCACAATTATTGTAGGGACCAGAATTAACATTCGTTTCTCACCAACATTAATTAGCAAATTTTCATAGCATGATTCTGTCCACAAAAACAAGTACTGCAATGAAACATTGTACTCTTTCCTTACTTTGTTGTACACAGTTCTGCCCCTCTTTTTTTTTTTTTTTTTTTTTTTTTTTTTAAATATGTAGTAATTTTAACATGTGAATGCAGATTGCGAGTGGAAAGCACAAGCGGGAAATGCGTGCGTTGCTTCGTTTGACTGGACCTGCAGTGGGATTTGCAGGTCAGTTGATAGGATTAGGGAGGTTCATCGGAAATGTGGGGAGGGTGAGAACGCTGTTTGGACTGCTTCTTTCTGAGAAATCTATACCGTCGATTCTTCCCAACTCAGGAAGGACGATACGGACTATATTTTTATTTTTTGATGAGGGCTTGTAGAGAATCAATACATGTATTATAGGACAGTGAGGGGAGAGGTATAGAGATGCCCTGCTATGCAACTTTCTCCATATTAGATAGAGAAATTCACTGCCAAAGCAGTCACAAATGCAGGCAAGTGGCTCTTAACACCCATTATATTTTTTCTTTTTTACTTTCTTTGTAATTGGTTAGGGGGGCAAAATATAAGTCAGGTTTATGTCTCGGACGTGACAATAAATACAAGAATAAATTTTGGGTTTTGCTCTTTACTCCCTCCGGACTCAATTATAAGCAACAAAAGTGGGTTTTTTTGGACCTAAATATAAGCAATTCTAAGGGATTTCAAGACTATTTAATACTTTTGTTCCAAATATACCCCTAATAATTCATTCACTTTTCAAGACAAATTCATTAATGTGTTAGAATAATGCGCTTCATTAATTAAGGTTATTTTAGTCATTTTTGCTATTCTTTTTTGTAAAATCAAGATGATTTAACTACTTTAACTAATTTCTTAATCTGTGTGAAATCGGTTACTTTTGCTTATAATTAAGTCCGGAGGGAGTATCATGTAAGCAGCTTAGTGAAGGTTGTATTTGTCAACTTTGTATCGAGCAAGTGTAGTGGACCAAAGCTTGGTCATTTTGTGTTTGAAAAATGTAGTCCTACAAATAGACAAACTATCTTACCTTAAAATTAGACCGCTAATTCTCGATGTGGGATAAATGCTTCAACACGCCCTCTCACGCGTAGCCAAACTTTATGCTTGGGTGACGTGATACCATGATAAAGTCTGAGCTTCATTCCCAAAAATAATTGGCAATGGAGAAATAGCCCTGAATCTTTATATAGTCAGACATTGGCTAGTTAATGCCCGATGTGGAATAAATGATCCAACAGTTCCATCGTAGTGTTCATTCTTGGACATTCTAGTTTGTAATGATATTCATATTGACATGAGTTTGTAAAATAGTTTTATCTATTAGGACACCACTTTCAAAGGATTCAGCCTGCACTAGAATCTACTACTACTACTACTTTATATGTCGGCTCATTTGTACTGTATATAAAGTCTACGTTTAATTACTTGCAATTACCGACCTAATTTGAGGTTTTAATAAGACAAGAATGAATGATGAGATGTTAAAAGTTTTAATTAACAAATGGAAAGGAAAATCTAATTAAACATTGTTGGATTTTATGCTTTTCTCTTCCCATCATTGGTTTGTCTTATTTTAATTTTTTATGGTCAACGTTACACACGTTAACTTGGATCATATGTCAATCTATCAATCTCAATTTTTAAAATTTCACTAGAATGATTAGATCAACACTAATGTTTGGTCAAAGTTTATTTATGTTGAACATAAAAATTAAAAATGAGACAAACTTTCGAGGGAGTATTTTTGAGCTAACCAACAAGTGACGGACTCTGGTGGTCGACCTACGTGCTTATGTACTATTGGTCACTCATTTGGCACCCCTCTGTCCATCTTTGCTCCTGCGATATGGAGTGCTTATATATATCACTTCATTTGCGAGTTCTACGGACTAGGTGTGTTTGTTTTAAGAGTGATCCACATTCTATGAAATTAATCTCGACTGCATTCATGAGGAGAGAAAAAGGTAAAGTAGAAACCTGGGAGCTGCTCGCTGCAGAGCGGTCTCAGGTCCATTACTCACTATTCAAGGCATGATACAATGCAGTGATTTACATTATTTGTTATGATTCAAACCATGTGTCGATTTTGGCCAAAAAAATCCCAACTGATGCATTTTTTTTGTTGTTGGACTAATTCAATCTCAACAGCTCATTACGAGAAATGGCACATTAAATTGCTAGACTGGTGGCTACAACACCATATCAATTGTTGCAGCAGTCTCAAAATTCAACAAAATCGCTTGTATGTCGTTATGATCATTTTACTTTTACTCTAAAAAAAATCATTGCCTTCTCCAAGAGGACTCTATTCCTCTATAACCTCTCAGTATAGCGCAAGAAACCATGCCCAACAGTTACTCTAAAAGCAACGTTATTATTTGGGCTATGGACCATAGGGCCTCTAGGCCAAATAACAAACCCATAAATACCCAAGTCAGATTCAAAATTCTATAGAAACCCACAACTTGACCCACATACTGATGCAATACGAGTATATGATTATATCAAATATTATAATCATATTGGTATTTTATTATTAGTTTAGTTTTAATTAGTATTTTTATTAGTATTTTCGTCATTAATTTTGATGGGTCATTTAAAGTATGTTTTAGAGTAGGATTAGGAGTTATTTTGCTATTTTTAAGTCCTATTATGTTACCATATAGGTTAGGGTTATTCCTAGAAGGTTTAGGATTGTTTTTCAAGTTTTATGGGCACTATAAAATAGGCCTCAAGTTGTATTCCGAAAATTAGCTTTTTATTCAATAAAATTTGATTGCTTTGCAATTGTTGGGTTTTACCCTTAAGCCTTCGTGCTTGCAGAAGATTCTCTTCGGAGTTTCTTATTAAGTCATTAATTTGGCTTGCAGAATAGTCTTTTCGAAGATTATTAAAGAGGGATCTTTCATCCTATTGTTTTAAGGGTTAATTTCGATTAATCCTTGGTTTATTTCTGCTGCGTTTACATCAGTTGGTATCAGAAAAGGGAACGATCCTTGAACGATGACCAATTCCGGTGGAGACGACGGAGCCATTCATTCCACTCTTGCAACTATCCTAGAGCGCATAGCAACTCAAGATCGCGAATTTAGGGAACGTTCGGAGCGTCAAGCACAAGAAGATAGAGAAGCTAGAGAAGCGACTTTAGCTCTCCAACGCGAACAACATACCCAATTATTAGCGGCCTTGGCGGGATTGCGAGTTGGTGGTGGTGGTGGCAACCCAAATAACCAACATGGTCCTCGTGGGGATAACCTCCATCATGATGAACCGGTTAGAAGGGGATTTCGAGCTAAAGATGATGGAGAGGACATGGGAGCTCCTCCGGTGGCACAACAACCTCATATTCAGGCGGATATTCCATCAGTTCATGAAGAAAAATATGAGGCACGAAATATTCTAGATTCTTTCACCAACAACAATAGTTTAGATCATGCTAGATTCATGGTTGAGTATGTTCGATACATGCAAATCTATGACTCTATATTTTTTGAACAATGGGTTGCTCAAGAAATTTGGTGGACTAAGAAGGTTCGTGACTTGGAAGCACCAATAAATTTGATTGAAGATGTCGTAAGCAATACGGTTGGTAATAATTTTTCCGTGGGTGGAGAGATTACTTCCGAACCGAAATCCGATGAGCCACTTTTTGAAGTGGTGGTGACGGTAGAATGTGAGGATTGGTGTTTGGATGACCAAGAGGCAGGAAGCACAATGAAGTCCCATAGCCCAGCACTGTTTCACCCGGAAACAGACCTGCACTCCCCCGTAATAGAGCAGATCCGCCCGGACCCTAAGCAGGATCCGCCCAGACTTGTTGTGGAAATCCGACCGCTCCCTGCTACACACCCGCCCGGACCAGATGGGTCGGTCCGTCCGCACCTTGTTCTTGACCCGCCCGGACCTGGAATGTTTTGGTCACTGCAAGTCCAATTTTTGGCTGAACAAAGGGGAGTTGTGACAGAAAATTGTGACGTCGATGGTGTTGCAAGTTTGTCCTATTTCCTACCTTGTGCGGGAGTGGAAAATTTCTTTAAGATTAGAAAAGAATGAGTTTATTCAAAATATCTCTTCAAGTGGAGTGGACGATTTCAAGATTCAAGAACGAACTCGAGGACGAGTTCTTTTGAAGCGGTGGTGAATGATGCAATACGAGTATATGATTATATCAAATATTATAATCATATTGGTATTTTATTATTAGTTTAGTTTTAATTAATATTTTTATTAGTATTTTCGTCATTAATTTTGATGGGTCATTTAAAGTATGTTTTAGAGTAGGATTAGGAGTCATTTTGCTATTTTTAAGTCCTATTATGTTACCATATAGGTTAGGGTTATTCCTAGAAGGTTTAGGATTGTTTTTCAAGTTTTATGAGCACTATAAAATAAGCCTCAAGTTGTATTCCGAAAATAAGCTTTTATTTAATAAAAATTGAATTGCAATTGCAATATTAGTTAAACCTTTTGGTTTTCAAGATTTCTTGTTGATTTCTTGTTTGGGATTCCTTAATCCTTGCAGAAGAATTATTCGTAGATCAATTCTTGTTAACTATTCCGCTGCATTTACATCACATACACTATCTCAGCCCAGGCCCCAATAGATCCCACACCCCGCCCATGACCCACGCCCGCCCCTGATCCAGGCCCGCCCAGCAAGCCCCTGACTCATGCCCCTTTTTATTCCAGAAAAATAACTAATTAATGAAATTTTAGAATATTTACAAAAATATTAATATTTATTAACTAGTCCTCCTATATTTAGATATAAGAGAAGAATTACTCTTATATCTAAGGTATAAGAGTAATTTTAAAGCTAAATTTTCACATTTAAAAAAATCATATAAAAATCACATTTTTTAACCTCCTCTCCAATACCTAAGGTATAATGTCGCGCCCCGACCCGTGGTCCTACTTGGCCCCACGTCCGGGACACGCACGGAAGACGTCACAACATTTTAAGAAAAATTTCGAAATATACTTTCATAAAAAGTCTTACATAGCCAAACAACATTTACTAGACTTGACTACACGTCACAAAACAAACCTCCACAAACAAGTTCTAAGCCACTTGGCTACAACTACTAACTTTACTTACTTAATTACAAACACGAACATCTACTAAAAGAGATGATACCACAACTGAGTCACGGGTACACTACCCAAAATGTATTACATTTACATAATGTATCCTTTACTTACACAACATTTCCCAAAATGTCTTACCCAAAGATCTCCTCGACGTCCTCCCAGTGTGTGTAAACTATCCCCTGGGCTCCTTCTTATCTAAAACAGTAAACAAATAAAGGGTGAGAATAAATCTCAGTAAGTTACTAAAATGCAACTACATTACATGCTAATATGATAAACATAAAAGAATAATGCCACAAATGATCATATAGAACATAGAACATAATATGAGAGGCTCCCTATCGCCAACCGTCCCATACCGGTTGGAAATAACGACCAACTCATCATGCAACACATAAAGCGGAAATAAACACTCATACGTGGATACTGAGCCAAGGTTCTCAAACCAAACAATAGCCATCTGAGAGGCATCAACTGAGCAGCATCGAAGAGCTGAAACGGGTTTCGGAACCAAACAACAACAACAACAACAACAACGGGGAAAATGACACAAAGTCATAACCCAAAGTGCCCAACATTTGGCCGAAGGAAGGGGGTTAAAAATGGGAAACCAATGATAGGAGTCTTATAATGTACTTGCCTCGGGAGACCATTAGAATCCCTATCACTGCCCAACACACACAAAAGTACCAGCTGGACTTTACACGCAAGCACCCTATAGAAATACTTGCTTAAACACCAATCAGGGACAATGATTCCAATGTAGGGAACCATGCCAAACACATCAAGAAGATGAACCATTCAACACATTACAAAGTTTTCAACAATGCTCACTTAATCCATTACTCACATTTCACAACACTTGTGTTCACAAAGGAACCAATTCTACCACTTTAGTGATCCACAACAATCATCTAAGTACTTTAGGACACTCCCCAAAAACTAGACTAAGATTGACCTCTAAATCTCTTGGTTTGAAAACTCTAAACTTTTCAGATGACTGGGCGGTCGCCCAAACAGGGCTGTGCGGCCGCCCAAAATACTCTGTCCCAAGAGTAAAACCTTTCAGATAGATGTGCGGCCGCACGCCCTTTTTGGGCGGCCGCCCACATCACCTGGCAGACCAAAACTTAACCAAAGTTCACTCCTTTCATTTCACAACCCAAAATTACTTGCAACACTAATATTTACAACTTACACAAAGGCTAAAACTCAGCCTAAGAACAATACTAACACCCAACAATAACCATTTTCATACTACTCCCTTTGTCCCAAATTTGCAAGTATATAAAAACATTCAAAACATTATTCTTTCAACATATATAGCATATAGAACATACTCATGACCATTTTAACAATTAAAGGGGGATTAGTAACTTACCTATTTTCCGAAAAAGATGTCAAGAAAAATAATATGGATCGGTAGGAAGAATCTATTCAACACCCTGAACATTTATATGTAATTAGATTTGAAAATGGAGTAGTAAATTAAAATAGGGAAAATAAAAATGAAGAAACCTTACCTAGCTTCTTTCTTCTCAACAACAATGGAGGAATTTTTAAAAAGTTGTAAAGAAATGGTGAGGTGTACGCAGAAGAGGGAGAGAAGAAAAGGGTTAAGTTATAAAATCTTTACTTCATTCCTACTTAAATCACTCAAGTTTCATTTTAAGCAGTTAAGCCCCTAAAGTTATACTTTTCAAATAAGGATCCTAAGGTTTCAACTTAAATAATTAACTCTCTTAACACTTGTTACAACTAACACAAATAATCAATCAAGATGTGCAAATTATAAAATATGATGCAACACATAAAATGCACACATAATTTTAAATAAAATTTCTCAAAATATAAAATAAATATTAAAATAAATAAAACGGATTTTGGGGTCGTTACACTCACTCCCCCTTAAAGAAAATTCGACCCGAATTTTAGGATTGCTTACCTCAACCCTCAAACAACCAAGGATACATCCTCTCGATTTCCTCCCGAAGTTCCCAAGTTGACTCTTCCACGTTATAATTTCTCCACACAACTCGCACAAGGGGAATACTTTTAGTTCGCAACTCTTGAACCTTTGAATCAATAACTCGGACCGGATGCTCTTCGTAAGACATACTTGGTTCAATTTCCTCGGGAACCTCGGACAAGACATGAGAAGGATCATACACATACTTCCTAAGCATCGAGACATGAAAAACATTATGGATCTTATCAAGAGAATGAGGTAACGCAAGACGATACGCTCTATCACCAACTCTACTCAAAATTTCGAATGGGCCAATGTACCTCGGTGCTAACTTGCCTTTCTTCCCGTACCTTCGAATCCCCACTTTAGGTGAAACTTTCAAAAACACAAAGTCACCTTTTTCAAACTCGAGGTCTCGCCTCCGATGATCGGCATAACTTTTCTGTCTACTCTGAGCGGTACTCAAACGATCTCGGATAAGCTTAACCTCCTCAACTGACTTGTTCACCATATCAATACCCCAAATTTTTGCTTCTCCCACTTCATCCCAACAAATTGGAGACCGACATTTCCTCCCATACAAAGCTTCATACGGGGCCATCCCAATACTTGACTGAAAACTGTTGTTATAGGCAAATTCCACAAGAGGTAAATGAGAATCCCAAGAATCTGAAAAATCAACTGAGCAAGCTCGCAACATATCCTCGAGAATCTGAATAGTCCTCTCTGACTGCCCATCTGTCTGGGGATGAAAAGCTGTACTGAACTTCAACTCTGAACCCAAAGCCTTCTGAAACGCTTGCCAAAATCGAGATGTAAATCTAGGGTCACGATCAGACACAATACTCACCGGGACACCGTGCAATCTCACAATCTCATTTATATACAAGGTTGCAAGCCGTTCCATCGAGTAACTAATCTCAATAGGTAGAAAATGAGAAGACTTGGTCAATCTATCCACGACCACCCAAACTGCATCAAACCTTCTTCGAGTGCGAGGTAATCCCGTCACAAAATCCATAGTAACATGTTCCCACTTCCATTCCGGAATCTCTAACGGTTGAAGTAACCCCGCAGGCCTTTGATGTTCAGCTTTCACTTGTTGACATGTCAAACATTTAGATACATAATCCGCTATTTCTCTTTTCATATTATTCCACCAAAAGTGTTGCTTCAAATTCTGATACATTTTTGTGCTCCCGGGATGAATAGTATACCTCGACTTGTGGCCTTCATCAAAAACTTGGTGTTTAATCCCATCCACGCAAGGTACACATAACCGACTTCTGAAAGTTAACACTCCTTCGGGATTAAGAGAGAAATCCTCATATTTTCCATCTTCGATTTTATCCACGATTTTCACCAACTCCGGATCATCCTTCTGAGCTTATTTTATTTGTTGAATCAAAACTGGTAATACTTGATTACCCGCAAAAATAGCCCCATGCTTTGACTCACAAGGATCCCAATCTCGAGCATCCTCTAACATCTTCCATTCACGCACCATCAATGAAGCCATAAAAGATTTTCGGCTAATGGCATCAGCTACCACATTTGCTTTACCCGGGTGATAAGAGATAGTACAATCATAATCCTTCAATAGCTCCATCCATCTTCTTTGCCTGTTATTCAACTCTTTTTGGAAGAAAAGGTACTTCAAACTTTGATGATCGGTAAAAATCTCAAATTTGGCTCCGTACAGATAGTGTTTCCACTTGTGCAACGCAAAAACAATCGCAGCTAATTCCATGTCATGGGTAGGATAATTCTGCTCACTCGGAGTCAACTTTCTTGAAGCATACGCAATCACCCTTCCGTTTTGCATTAACACACACCCGAGGCCTTCTTTAGAAGCATCGCTATAAATTACCAAATCATCATTGCCATTAGGAAGCGCAAGGATAGGAGCTGTAGTCAACCTCTTCTTCAACTCTTCAAATCTAGCTTGACACTTGCCATCCCACACATACGGTACATTCTTTCGAGTCAACTGAGTCAATGGAGTAGCAATTTTAGAAAACCCCTCGATAAATCTTCTATAATACCCGGCTAGACCCAAGAAACTTCGAATCTCCGTAACTGATTCAGGCCTCTTCCAATTCACAATAGCTTCAATCTTGGAAGGATCTACAGATATTCCTCTATTAGAAACCACGTGCCCCAGAAAAGACACTTCCTCGAGCCAAAAAGCACACTTACTGAATTTCGCAAACAGTTGCTTCTCACGGAGAACAGATAGAACCATTCGCAAGTGTTGCTCGTGCTCCTCCTTAGACTTGGAGTACACAAGAATATCGTCAATAAATATAACCACAAAGGTGTCAAGATAAGGCTTGAAGACCCGATTCAACATATCCATGAAAACAGCCGGAGCATTAGTCAACCCGAAAGGCATAACAAGAAACTCGTAATGACCATACCTACTACGGAAAGCAGTCTTAAAAATATCCTCAGAACGGATCTTTAACTGATGATACCCACTCCTCAAGTCAAGCTTTGAAAAGACGACTGACCCTTGGATTTGATAAAACAAGTCATCAATATGAGGTAGAGGATATTTATTCTTTACAGTTACCTGATTCAGCTTCCTGTAGTCGATGCATAGTCTCAAAGACCCATCCTTCTTTTTGACAAACAACACAGGAGCTCCCCACGGTGATACACTAGGACGGATGAATCCCCGATCAAGGAACTCTTGCAATTGCACCTTCAATTCTTTTAGTTCAGCTGGAGCCATTCTATACGGTGCTTCAGATATAGAGGTAGTACCTGGAAGCAAGTCAATACCAAACTCGATCTCTCTATCGGGAGGCATAGAATATTCAGAAGAAAACACATCACAAAACTCTTTAACAACATTCACTTCCTCTACTTTAGGAGACTTTTTAGTAGTATCCAAAACACAAGCCAAATACCCCACACAACCACGGTGCAATAGCCTCTTAGCTTTCACATACGAAATAATACGAATTCCCTTACCCAAAGAAGTTGCCTCCAAAGTAAACACAGGCACACTAGGGATAGAAAACGTAACCACTTTCTTAAAACAATCAACAGAGGCATGATATTTACTTAACCAATCCATACCCAAAATAACATCAAAGTCTTGCAATGGCAAAATAACTAGATCAGCAAGTAAAACATGCTCACTAATATGCACATCACAATCACGCAACACCTTGTCAGCTATCAAACAATTTCCCATAGGAGTCGACACTTCTAGCACATAAGGCAAATACTCAAAGGAAGAATGCAATCGAGATGCAAAAGACACAGAAACATATGAATGCGATGAGCCGGGGTCTATAAGTGCACGTGCCCTCAAACTGGACATAGAAATTATACCTCCAATTACGGTGGAAGCATCCGAAGCTTGTTGTTGATTGATTGCAAACACACGACCTTGAACCTTTGGTTTTCCCGAGGCATCCCTTTTCTGACCCTGAGACGATCCAACACCACTCCCCGATGGTTGACCCCCCAATCTCGGGCAATTTCTTTGAAAATGGCCAAGTTGTCCACAATTCAAACACTTTCCTTGTTTCTTCCAACACCGCTCCTCACTGTGCCCTTCCCTCTGACAATAATTACATACTCTCTTGCTTTGACCCCCGGAGAAATTACCTTGATTTCTAACACTCGGTTGCCCTTGTGGTTGTCCTCTAAATGGGGGTTGAAGTCCCTTGTCCTCCATGATTATCATTCCTTTGCGGTTGTAGTCTACCTTGCCTTCCAGCACTTGTTAATTCCACCTTCCTCTTGTGTTCTTCAATGTCGTGCTCCACTTGATAAGCTCGATCAACTGCATCTTGAAATTCTTGTAGCTTGTGGGACACCAATTGAGTCCGGATCACTGTCTTTAACCCTTTCACAAACCTTGTTGCTTTCCTCTCCTCCGTTGCAATCAAATGGGTACAGTACCTCGATAGCTCCGTGAACTTGGCTGCATACTGAGCCACCGACATTGCATTCTGTTCCAAGCTAAGAAATTCCACTTCCTTCCGGTCTTGATCCACCCTTGGAATAAAATGTTCCTTGAACTTCCTCAGAAAATTTGCCCAAGTATATGGTACATTTGCTTCGTCCCAACTAGCCTTCAGTGTTCTCCACCAGTACTCCGCAGCTCCACTCAACTTGTAGGTAGTAAACCTAACTCGATCTTCTTCAGTACATACTAAAACATCAAATATCTTTTCCATGGATTCAATCCATCTCTCAACTTTGGTCACATCTGGTTCACCATCATAGCCGGTTGGTTTCATCTTCAAAAACTGTTCTAGACCATACCTCGGAGGTGCATGCTCTCCTCCTTGCCTCTGATCATGGATGGTTTTCATTGCGGCCTCAAACATCCCTTGAAACATAGCTCGAGCCTCTTCCCTTACATTACCCTGGCCTGCAGTACCAGACTGTTCACCCTCATGTTCCGGCATTTTTACTGAGTACCTGCATAACACACTCAACGTTACTCACTCCATACTCAACGACCCTCCTAGGTCACTTAGTCATTCTAGACCATCTACAACCTAGCTCTGATACCAACTGTCGCGCCCCGACCCGTGGTCCTACTTGGCCCCACGTCCGGGACACGCACGGAAGACGTCACAACATTTTAAGAAAATTTTTCGAAATATACTTTCATAAAAAGTCTTACATAGCCAAACAACATTTACTAGACTTGACTACACGTCACAAAACAAACCTCCACAAACAAGTTCTAAGCCACTTGGCTACAACTACTAACTTTACTTACTTAATTACAAACACGAACATCTACTAAAAGAGATGATACCACAACTGAGTCACGGGTACTCTACCCAAAAGGTATTACATTTACATAATGTATCCTTTACTTACACAACATTTCCCAAAATGTCTTACCCAAAGATCTCCTCGACGTCCTCCCAGTGTGTGTAAACTATCCCCTGGGCTCCTTCTTATCTAAAACAGTAAACAAATAAAGGGTGAGAATAAATCTCAGTAAGTTACTAAAATGCAACTACATTACATGCTAATATGATAAACATAAAAGAATAATGCCACAAATGATCATATAGAACATAGAACATAATATGAGAGGCTCCCTATCGCCAACCGTCCCATACCGGTTGGAAATAACGACCAACTCATCATGCAACACATAAAGCGGAAATAAACACTCATACGTGGATACTGAGCCAATGTTCTCAAACCAAACAATAGCCATCTGAGAGGCATCAACTGAGCAGCATCGAAGAGCTGAAACGGGTTCCGGAACCAAACAACAACAACAACAACAACAACGGGGAAAATGACACAAAGTCATAACCCAAAGTGCCCAACCTTTGGCCGAAGGAAGGGGGTTAAAAATGGGAAACCAATGATAGGAGTCTTATAATGTACTTGGCTCGGGAGACCATTATAATCCCTATCACTGCCCAACACACACAAAAGTACCAGCAGGACTTTACACGCAAGCACCCTATAGAAATACTTGCTTAAACACCAATCAGGGACAATGATTCCAATGTAGGGAACCATGCTAAACACATCAAGAAGATGAACCATTCAACACATTACAAAGTTTTCAACAATGCTCACTTAATCCATTACTCCAATTTCACAACACTTGTGTTCACAAAGGAACCAATTCTACCACTTTAGTGATCCACAACAATCATCTAAGTACTTTAGGACACTCCCCAAAAACTAGACTAAGATTGACCTCTAAATCTCTTGGTTTGAAAACTCTAAACTTTTCAGATGACTGGGCGGTCGCCCAAACAGGGCTGTGCGGCCGCCCAAAATACTCTGTCCCAAGAGTAAAACCTTTCAGATAGATGTGCAGCCGCACGCCCTTTTTGGGCGGCCGCCCACATCACCTGGCAGACCAAAACTTAACCAAAGTTCACTCCTTTCATTTCACAACCCAAAATTACTTGCAACACTAATATTTGCAACTTACACAAAGGCTAAAACTCAGCCTAAGAACAATACTAACACCCAACAATAACCATTTTCATACTACTCCCTTTGTCCCAAATTTGCAAGTATATAAAAACATTCAAAACATTATTCTTTCAACATATATAGCATATAGAACATACTCATGACCATTTTAACAATTAAAGGGGGATTAGTAACTTACCTATTTTCTGGAAAAGATGTCAAGAAAAATAATATGGATCGGTAGGAAGAATCTATTCAACACCCTGAACATTTATATGTAATTAGATTTGAAAATGGAGTAGTAAATTAAAATAGGGAAAATAAAAATGAAGAAACCTTACCTAGCTTCTTTCTTCTCAACAACAATGGAGGAATTTTTAAAAAGTTGTAAAGAAATGGTGAGGTGTACGCAGAAGAGGGAGAGAAGAAAAGGGTTAAGTTATAAAATCTTTACTTCATTCCTACTTAAATCACTCAAGTTTCATTTTAAGCAGTTAAGCCCCTAAAGTTATACTTTTCAAATAAGGATCCTAAGGTTTCAACTTAAATAATTAACTCTCTTAACACTTGTTACAACTAACACAAATAATCAATCAAGATGTGCAAATTATGAAATATGATGCAACACATAAAATGCACACATAATTTTAAATAAAATTTCTCAAAATATAAAATAAATATTAAAATAAATAAAACGGATTTTGGGGTCGTTACATATAAGACTGGAATTACTCTTACACTTTAAGGTATAAGGGTAATTTTATTAAAATTGACTCTTATAGTTAAACTATAAGACATTCCAAGTCTTGTAGTTTAACTATAAGACCCATTTTTTTAAAAAAAAAAACAGAAAAAGAAAAGACATATGTTTCATCACAAATGTCATAAAAATCAAAAATTCCATCAAAAGCCATAAATTAATAAGATAAAAACATTTTTTTTAGTTTTTCTTAAAAATCATAAAAAAAAAATTAAATTTTATTAATTTTGACTCTCATAGTTTATGCATAAGACTTGAATTACTCTTATACTTAATATATAAAACCAACATTACTCTTATACTTAATATATAAAACCAACATTACTCTTATACCTAAGGCATATTGAAAAATCCATAGAAACCCACTACTTTTAAGATACAATATTACCCCTACCAGTCTGCTCTTAAGCTTAAGGTATAAGACTACAATAACTCTTATACCTAAGGTATAAGAGTTATTTTTCCACTATTTTACACATTTTCTTAATAAATTATAGTAAAGTCTCATATTTTATTAACAAGTCTCCCTCTACACTTAGGTATAAGACTAACATTACTCTTATACCTAAGGTATTAGACTAGTTTATCTCTTATACCGTAAGTATAAGAGTAATTTATTTCATAAATTTTCACTTTTTCTTAAAAATAAAAATCATAAGAAAATCTCATATTTTATTAACAAGTTTGCTCATATAATTAGGTATAAAACTAGAATTACTCCTATACCTAAAGTATAAATTTTATTGATTTATTTTTGCACATTTTTCAATTTTCTTAAAAAAAGATCATTTTAAAATGTCTAATACTTTATTAATATTAATACTTATAGTGGAAGTATAAGAATTACTCACCCCTTATACCTGAATATGAGAATAATTTATTTTCACACTTTTTCACATTTTTTTTAAAAAAATACAAAAAGTCTCATATTTTATTATTAACCAGTCCGCTTTTATACTTATGTACAAAACTAAAATTACTCTTATACCTAAGGTATAAGAATTATTTATTTTTTCACAAATTTTCACACTTTCTTTAAAAAAATTCAATTAAAAAGGCTCATATTTTATTAATATTAACCCTTCACGTACAAGGGGTGAACCAGTCTTATACCTAAGTATATGAGAAAATTGGTAGTCTTATATACCTTACTATAAGAGCCGGCGAGTGAGGGTAGTTAGTTCTTTTTAATCAACGTGAGTTTCTATGAAATTTTCTAAATGCAGTAGGTTTTATGGGGTTTTAATGTGAAAAAAATTACTCTTAGAATTTTATTTGATTAAAGTTTTAGGCCTTTCATATTTTATATTTTTAAATAAAATATTTAAGTCTTTATATGTCTTTCATTTTTTTTTAATTATTTTACGCTTTTTCATTAAAAAGGAAAAACTTAATATATTTTTTTGTGAATATTCTGGATCTTATTAACTGATAGTAAAATTTCATTTTTTGTCCTGATTGTTGAACTAATATTAACTATTGGAAAGATAGAAACATCTAAAGCATTGGTTCAGTGGTAAATGTTTAACATTCTCAGCATTTTCTTTGTTTTGGTTTTTCAAGCCTGAAGCCTACCATGGGCGAATGGGGCGGACCAGGCTCCGGCCGGCCGGACTGAGGGATGGGTCTGGGCAATGGGCTTGAGTGGTGAGGCGGGCTGGCAGTAGGCCTTGGTGGGGTTTTGGGTTTGTATGGAATTTTGATTTAAGCAATGGGTGTAGGTGGACTTTTGGATTTCGCTTGGGTTTTTATGGAGTATGATTTGGGCTGAGGGGGCCTCAAGGAATTATTCCTTATTATTTTTGCTCACGCACCATTCCTTTATTTTTTTTCAATGTTTTATATTGGCATTTAAGCTAGATATGGCCGGTTCACGGTTCGCCAAAAATCAAAACCGTTTATAAACCGTAACCCATAGTTCACGGTTCAACGGTTCACCGGTTCATCCTGTCATTTTTTTAAAAAAGCACATTTTTTAGCAGTTTTTAAGCCATTTTTTTTAATATAATTTTCTGATACATTATAAATTATTTTACTTTACATAAATATCAAGGAAATTTTGAATTACATATTTTTATAGGAATTAAAGGGTGTGAGTGAGACGAAATTTTTTTGAAAAAAAAGGGCCAATACCCTATAATTTATTAATATTAAGCAAATTTACTTAAAGAGAGAACCAACCTCACTATTTTATAATTAAAGGGGGAAATTTAGGAGCCTTACATCATTTTAATATTTTGAATTTATATAGTATGAATCGCTGGTCCAAACGGACGGTCTGAACCGCCGGTTTTAGAAGCCAAACAGCATATAAACCGTAAACCGTCTGGTTCACCCGGTTCACGGTTTTCAATGGTTTCTCAATAATTCAAAACCGCCGGTTCATCCGTTTCAAAAATGAACCGTGGGCATGTCTAATTTAACTATAATTTTTTTTTTTCAAAATATTATTTATATTTAAAAAATTAAACATTTATTTTTGAGATTGAGATATAACTTAATATTATTTATATTAATTATAATATTTAAGAAAAAATATTTACATTGCCTTCGATTATTAAATGTTAGTAAATATTTTTTGTATTTTTGAAATTTGTTTATACTTTTGCATTTGTATTTGTATTTTATCTATTTTTATTTAATGTCTCAATTATTTAATATTCTTGCATACTATTTATTATAATATAAATCATATTATCAATAATTATAATAATATAGATTTATTTAATGAAATGAAATAATAAGAATTATTTGAAGGAGAAATCTTTTTGATGTAGTTTAATACACCAATACACTAAACTGTTGGATGGAGATGACTTATATAACAATATTGATTTAGTCTCTTACGAGGTGAATGTAAATACATAAATAAAATCAAATATGCTCAAAAGAAAAATGGAGTATGGGGTTTTTGGCTAGTCAAATGAGACCAACAAGAATAAGAAGAAATAAGCTTCAACACTGTAAATGCAGCTACCAAACTAAGCTTGATTAGGTCAGATGCACAAACAGAGAAAAAAACACGAACCATCAGCTACATACACATTTTCAAACATGACCATTACACCCCTGCCTCTCTGCTAAATGTTTATTTCATGTTATTTTTTTTAGAAAGTTGGTTTTATTTAAGGAAATTGCCATCGTGTTACAAACCCTACTGAGTCTATTACAGATCTATTTCCCTACCTATATTACAGACCCTACAGAATGTGTACTAGAGTTGCAACGAAATGTATTTTACTGTATTTGTACATTACTTACTTGTATCATATTAAAATTAATTTCAAATATTTTTTTTCTTTAAATTTGATAATTTACTTTTGAATTAACAGAAAACAAATGAGACATTTATTATGGAACTGAGAATATAAAACACCACCATTAAACTAAAACATGAACCAACTAAAACCATGCAATTAACAACTAAAAGTAGAATTCCACAGCAATTTACCTTGTTCCATAAAGATGTACTTAGGGGAAGGGGTAAATTAGGAGCAGTGACACGTGATATTGGCACGGCTCAATCAGAAACCAAAGGTCCATAAATAAATATTAGACCATTGTGTTCTTATTGAACCAGACCAATATCCCGTTTAACCGCTCCATTTCATTCCACACATCTCTCTTCCTACCTCGCCCCTGTATGTACATAAGAAAACCAAAGACCATATAATCTCATCTCGCTAAACTATTTAACTTGACCATATATATATATACTCCTTCCGTTCAAAAAAAAAAAAAAAAAAAGTCCACTTTTCCCTCTTCAAATCGTGAAAACAAATGAAAAATCTCTCGGGGACTTGAATAAACAAGAGGAGTGTGTGTGTGTAGTAGTAGAAGAAGAAGTTTATAAAGTTGAGAAGTGAAGGGAGGGACATTTAAGAAGTAGCATTAAATAATGTTCAACTAACTGCATTAACTGGGGAAGTTGAAGGAATCTTGATTTATGAAGGTCAGTCCAGCAAAACTCTGTTGCATTTATTTTAGGGGTATGGGGTAGGCCAGAGGATGTTTGCATCTGTTGTTTCAAACTTTCAATTCACTCCCCCTCACCATTCAATTCACCTCACTCTCTCTCTCTCTCTCCATTTTTGCCGCGGGTACTGCTAGGTGATAATTACAAACTAATGCAACGTACAACATTCTTGGTTACACAAAAGGTAACATACTCTTCTTTAACAACATAATGAAACGTAATTTTATGTCTGGTTACAAATAATGCAGCCCAATTGGATGACGTTAATTTCATTAACAAAACTAACCAACATGTTAAATAAACTAACAATAGTTAACGAAGCATCGCCCTTTCATCTCCAACCTCGTTTAATTTTTATCATTGCATTTTTTCCAATTTCAAACCCAATACAATGGTGGATGAACACATTGTCCAACCCATTAGATCAAACCCAGTAAACTCAAAATTAAAACCAAAACCAAAACTTAAAATCAAACCCCAGAATCGAAAATCGAAGTCAAAATATGAATCCTAGAATCTGGAATTTGCAATTAAACCACAGGCAATCTAATCGAACTTAGAATCTGAAAATTTTGAACCCAGGTCAAATCTGAATCTGGAAATTTTTAACCCAGATTCGAATGTGAAATTATGAGTTGATGTTGTGATTAGGGTGTATAACCAATCCATAGGCGAAATCAAACTCAAAATTGAACCAGAATTTCTTGCTGCGGTTTGGGTTTTCTTCATTTGGTTTTCGATTTCTGGGTTGGAACACGGCTAAGAATCTGAAATCCACCACCAAATCGAACTCGAAAATCAATCCTCAAATTGAAATTGAACCCTAGAATCCAGGCAATGGGAGGATTTGTGTTCATGGAATACCGATTGGAGGAGAGAGAGAAACGGGTTAGGATTTTGATTTAGGGATTTTGAGAGTGAAACGGGTTTGGTCTGGGATTTTGTTTTCTTGATTGATAGTGGAAATGGGTGGTGAGTCATGGTGATGGTGCACTGATAGATGGTGGGTGGTGGTTCACTGAGTAGTGTGAGGGGTAAGGAGGAAGAATACTACGAAATCCACTAAATAAGTTAACTAATGCTATATTTATTTAACGGATGTTAGATTTTTTCTTATCTTGTTGATATTTTCGTTATCTTTTTAACGTCGTTAGGAAGCATTCCATTATATGTAACAAATGTAAAAAGTACCACAAAATCTTGGAAAAACGCGTTTTTCCTAACTCATAGGAAAAACGTGTTTTCAAAAAACGCGATGGCATTTTTGTAAATATGTGGAACTTCTTTAAAAAACGCGCGGTGACATTTTTGTAAATAATCGGAACTTCTCAACGGTTCTGGATATCAATATAAAGGCTTCTGGATATGAGATTGATAGCCAGAACCTTTGAAAGTGATAGTCAGATGGGTACTGGATATCAATATAAAGCCTTCTGGATATGAGATTGATAGCAAAACCTTTGAAAGTGATAGCCAGAACCTTTGAAAGTGATAGCCAGAAGGGTTATCTGGTTCTGTATATCAATATAAAGCCTTCTGGATATGAGATTGATAGCCAGAACCTTTGAAAGTGATAGCCAAAAGGGTCCTGAATATCAGTATAATGCCTTCGGGATATCAATATAAAGTCTTCCGGAGGTTTTGAAAAACACGTTTTTCCTAACCATTAGGAAAAACGCGTTTTACCAGAAAAACGTGTTTTACAAGAGAACTACTCAAAAAGTACATTTCATTAAGATTGCAAATCGTAGTATGTTGCATTAATTGTAACAAACGCTATAGTACGTTACCCTACTTTGACGTTCGCCCGTAATGCTAGAGGTACAAAATGATTTCACAAAATGAATTATACAAAATGAGGTGACGATATTTTATTGGTTGCATCGATAGTGAAACCGACACACTAATTAAAAACACCAACAAAATCATGACACATTATTTTATAAGTCAAGTTTTGTGACTTTATATTTACGCTTTTTGACGCTTATTTTGAATTCCTCTCTTAAACTAACCAAATTGATACCCATTTCAATCACACGATATTTGCGTCTCCATTTTGTTTTTCATCTCCAAAAGAGTAATACCACAATTGCATCATCCATGTGCACAACTTTTACTCAAGTAAATACGGAATTTGCATTTAGGTTTCTAATTTGAATATGATAGACTAGGTTTCTAATTTGAATATGATAACTTGAAACTATCGTTGCAAGGGTTTTGCTGTAGTACTGCATTATTATGTGATAGTGATGGGCAGTGGCGGAGTCATGAATTATTGAGAAAGGGGTTAAAGATTGTTTGGGGTTTTTTTTTTTTTTTTAACTTTATTATTAAGAATTTTGAAATAAAAGAAGGTTGAAATGATATCGAGTTTATTGCCATTGAAACCTGCGTACTATTGCCAGATTGAAGCTTTAACCTCGTACTCACGAAACTTACACTATGACTTGCATAGTAAGATTTTAATAAAAAAGAACTCAGGGATAACGCTGAGCTGTTAGAAATCTAACGAGCCTATCAACATATGATAAAAATATAATGGATTTACAATTAAAAATTCAAATGTGACCCTGACAATGATATTAATGCCGTAAAGGTAAAAAAATATATTTATATTCACATTTCTCTATATATTTGTTATTAAGAGATAATAAAATAGAAAAACTAAATAAATTTTCATAACTAATATCCAAAAAAAAAAAAAATAGAAAAGGAAACGATTGAAAAAGATAAATTATTGTGCTCATAATTATTATTATGATTATTATCATTTTGGTCTTTTAAATATTATACCACATTTATTAAATATTACTCCATTTGCCCCAAAACAACTTGCACTTATTTTTCTTTAATTTAAATAAAAGATACTAATCAATTATAAATATGTAAAAGAAAATAAAAAAATGAAAAAGAAAAGCAAAACACCCATTTAATTTCTTTTCTCCACTTTCTGGTTTTCATTTACCCACTTTCAGTTCTACCTCACCCCTTTCCCACCCCAACTCCTTCCTTCCCCAATATTCCCCATCTTTCATGTTAGTAAATCAGACCCAAGAGATAGCAACAATAATGAACACAAGAAATAACAAGACAGAATTTACGTGGTTCACCAATCTCTATTGGCTACCTCCACGGGCAAAGGGAAACAGATATTATTATGGCGGAGAAACAATTACAAGAATATGATCACACTAATCTATGTTTGCATGAACTTTGATCACAAAGTTCCTAGCTATGCAAAACCCTAGATCTAGAATTATTGATCTCTCTCACTTTCTGAATAAAATAAGGTACTGAATTAATTTAGGACGGAGGGAAGTATAAATATATACGTGTATGAGTACACAGATCCTATCTCCCTTTTGATTCCTAATCTAATTCTATTATACTACTTCCATAAGGAGACTCTTTTCCTTGTTGAAAAGAAAAACTGCTAGCCAAGCCAAGAGCAAGTCAACGCCAATTACTCCTTGGGAAACCGCTAGCCACATGACAAGAAAAAATAACATTCGGCTTTTATGGCCTTTGCCACAAGCCTTAGCCATACTCCTTCTGTCTCGTAATTACGAACTTGTTAATTTAATCCACTTAAATTTACGTCCTAAAATTCAAAGGCATTAAACTTAACAATCTCCACCTTGACTTTGAATCTCCCCTAATAATTCAAATGCACGAGCTTTCCGACATAGCCTCCACCTTGAGCTACATCCCTCGTACCAGATTTTTCAACCTTTGCCTCAGTTCTGTCTTTCGTCAAAGACACTAGATTTTGTGCACCATGTATCTTCAAGACACCCAGAATTTGCCTCACCAGACAAACAACCTTGTCCTCTGGACAATCAGATTTTCTGCATGCAATGTATCCTACGGACACTCAGAATCACCCCAACGGGCAACTAACAGTCATTTAATTGTGGCCCATCCAGTCGACATTGGATCTTGCCAACCATGACTGACAACACCGGTGTGTGTTGATCTTCTAGTTGTGGCTTGCCCAGTTCACTCCGGCTTAGAGTAAAATGATGCTCCACCTGCTTGTCAACACCCTCATCAATCTCAGAACCTTGGAGGATGAACAAGGAACCTTTTCTTTCACCCTTAGAATCACATCTGAACCTTTGTAGACATTCAGAACTCCACCTTCACCCTTGAAACTGTACCCCTTCTTGTCCAAACGACTAAGTGATATCAGATTCTTTGCTACTTGTGGAACGTGTCTTACCTTGTTCAATGTGAGAGTTTTATCACCAGAAGTTCTCACCCTTACAGAGCCCATGCCAACTACCTCGCAGTCCGATCCATTAGCCATATAAATACGGTCTCCATCTTTTTGCTCGTATGTTGTAAACCGCTCCTTGCGCGAACACATGTGATAAGATGCTCCCGAATCTAGAACCCATGCAACTTCCTTGCTTGTTTCTTCTTCGGTCACCAGGGCATAATCACAATCCTCATCAAAATTGTCACTGCTTGCCACCGCAGCAGTCGACTCAGATTTCTGCTGCTCTCTCTTTTTCTTGGGACAGTCGGTCTTCCAATGCCCCTTCTCCTTGCAATAACTACAGATATCTCCAGGTCTCGGACCCCGTCTAGAACCTCCGCTCCTTCGACCATGCCCTTTGCTGCCTTCCGCAGTCAAACCTGATGACTGAGATTCTGTACTAGTACCACTCGCCTTTCGGCGCAGTTCTCTAGTCTTCAGACCAGACTTTACTTGCTCCAGAGTAATTGTCTCTTTGTTCAAGCATGAATCAACATATGATTCATATGACAACGGTAGAGATATCAACAGAATTAGAGCAGCATCCTCATCATCAATTTTCACCTCTATATTACGCAATTCAAGTAATAAAGCGGAAAATCGATCCAGATGATCCTTAATAGGCGTACCTTCAGTCATATGGAAAGTGAATAACTTCTTCTTCATATAGAGCTTGTTGGTTAGAGACTTCGTCAAATACATCTTCTCTAACGTCAGCCACAAGCCTCCCGCTGTTTCTTGATCCGCTACTTCCGCTAAGATCTCATCATCAAGACTCATGATAATCATTGAATGAGCTTTCTCATCCAATACTACCATGTCTGCAGCCTTCTTCGAATCCTCTGCTGTGGGAACGACCTCTGCCTTACCTTCTGGATCCTTGTGATCCCTGATTGCAGTAGCCACTGGAGCCCACAAACTTTGTCTTCGCAACATGGCTCTCATCTTGATCTGCCATAAACTGAAACTGTTCTTCCCATCAAACTTGTCGATTTTCTGATCCATCCCGGAATCCATCTCTTTCTATCGCAGCGGAATGCCCTGATCTTCCTTGACTAACCAGGCTCTGGTGCCACTTGTTAGTAAATCAGACCCAAGAGATAGCAACAATAATGAACACAAGAAATAACAAGACAGAATTTACGTGGTTCACCAATCTCTATTGGCTACCTCCACGGGCAAAGGGAAACAGATATTATTATGGCGGAGAAACAATTACAAGAATATGATCACACTAATCTATGTTTGCATGAACTTTGATCACAAAGTTCCTAGCTATGCAAAACCCTAGATCTAGAATTATTGATCTCTCTCACTTTCTGAATAAAATAAGGTACTGAATTAATTTAGGACGGAGGGAAGTATAAATATATACGTGTATGAGTACACAGATCCTATCTCCCTTTTGATTCCTAATCTAATTCTATTATACTACTTCCATAAGGAGACTCTTTTCCTTGTTGAAAAGAAAAACTGCTAGCCAAGCCAAGAGCAAGTCAACGCCAATTACTCCTTGGGAAACCGCTAGCCACATGACAAGAAAAAATAACATTCGGCTTTTATGGCCTTTGCCACAAGCCTTAGCCATACTCCTTCTGTCTCGTAATTACGAACTTGTTAATTTAATCCACTTAAATTTACGTCCTAAAATTCAAAGGCATTAAACTTAACATTCCATTCACCACCCAATTCCATGTCCGCCTTTCTTCTCCACCGATCTCCACATCATCGCCCTCCGTCGCCATCGCCCTCTGCCGCCACCGCCCTCCGAATCCACCGCCACCGCCATCGTCCTATGTTGGTAGTGCCGCCACCATCGTCTACCATCACCGCCCTTCGTGTGTACTTGTGTGTGTATTTGTGGGTGCAGATCTGGACTTTTGGGGTTAGATTAAGAAACTAGTACACATGTTAGAATTTTTTGCTGTTTATTCAGTGGTGGTGGCGGCGGTGGCGGTGATAGATAGTGGTCACAATGTTGGTGGGTGATGGGAGGTGGCGACGGTGGTTGATTTATATAATGGTGGAGGTGGACAACATATTTGGGTGTGCGTTTGAATTAATAATAAGGAGTTAATTATAAAATAATTATCCTAATTATTTCAAAATAAAAGAAATATAAATATAAATATTTATTTGGACCTTTATGACATTAATATCATTATCAGGGTTACATTTGGATATATTTTTTTATCGTAAATCCATTAAATTTTTAACTTAAATTGACTGACCCCTTAGATTTCTAACGGCTCAGCGTTATCTTTGGGCACTTTTTTTATTAATACCATAGTACGCAGGTCATAATGTAAGTTTCGTGAGTACGGAACCTTAAATTTGACAATAGTACGCAGGTTAAAATAACAATAAACTCAAATTATATCATAGTAGAAATTTTACCAATAGCAAAAGGGTTAAAATAGACAAATACAATACATTTTTTTTTTTTTTTGTCATTTTCAAAATTTCTAAGTACTAAAATCACAATTCTCCAAAGTCAATGGGATCGATCACTCTCAAGTGCCTTCGACACGGGTTCATTTTTCGTCTAATGATATACTCCCCCGTCCCAGTATAAGTAGGACTAGAGGAGTGCGCACAATAATTAAGAGAAAAATAGTGTATGTGTGGTAAAAAATGAAGAGGGAATGAGTGAGTAAATAGTAGTGTTGGTTGAATAAATTGAGTGTTGGAAAATGTAGAGAGATAATGAGTGAAGTGAAATGGTGGGGTTGGTTGAATATGAATATATTACAACATTTCCTTTTTGGGTAGTCTCAATTGTTTTGGGACAGCCTAAAAGGGAAGTAACGAGTCCTATTTGTACTGGGACAGAGGAGTACGTATTAAGATAATTTTAACGTAACAGTTGAAGTTGCTGTTATGTGTCTTAAAAGCATCGATGGACCCAAATTATATTGAATCTATAACTATATAAAAGCAAGTGAAACTTGCTATATATAGAAATGACCCACATTAATACTAAAAGAGGAAACCTTGGACATGTTGCATATTACTCTCTTCAAACCAGGCAGCATATTCGTATGTGGTTTTGGCAGAACATGGTTTTGATGGTTATAAACGTGGCAGCGGCATGCTTCTCCATTTTCTTTGTGAGCCACGTGTGATACACATGGCTTGATGGGAATTAAGAAGTTATTTCAGTCCAAATAAACTATTTGTTACAATTCTTTTTTCTGCCCTTCTACCCGTTACTCACATTTTATAATTGGTTTCTTCACATTTAGTGGCTCCCTTCTCATGCCACGTGTACTATACGTGTAAAACGGTAGAGCGCCTCCATTAACGGGAGAAAATCTTGGGAACCGAAATTCTTTATCCCTACTCTTTCTCTCCATCAAACCATTTTTTGTGATTTAACAAAATCACGCACACAAAGTCACAGGAATGGTCAGCTCCTCTTCAATTCACTTTTGCATAATTCTAAGCAAAATTCTTTATCTCCCTAATTTGAATTGAAAATCACGCCGTGATTTTGATAATCTTGAAATTGTTTGGTGGTTGCAGATGATGGTAAATTAGTGGGATCAGAAGCAAACAGATCATCGTTGCCGCAAACCGTACCGATGGCCACATCGATGTCTGCGCCGGCTTCACCGTCGTCAACAATGATGACAACAATAGCATATCCGAGTAGTAAGCAGAGTGGAGATCCGGAAGGCGACGTTTATGTTGATAATCTTCACTCTCACAAGTGTTCTCTCAGTAAGGTTTCTTTTCTTTTCCACTTTCACTCAATCAATATAAATTAATGGTTTTGTTAGTTTCTATTTCTACTTAATTGCATTTCACTCTGTTTATAGTTCAAAACTTTTTTTGTGCTTCAAGAAAAGGTTTTTTTTGTGCTTCAAGAAAAGGAAAATGCTTTGTGTACCAAATGTAAAAGTAATTAGTTATTCATTTAGGAATTGACGGAGTACTAAAAATGTTTCAAAGTTGGCTCTTTATTTCATAGAAAATGAAATTATACAACCTATATATGAAAACAGTGAATTTGTTATCTTTTTTAGAAATTATAGTACTTTTGGTTTGTGCCTTACACTACTTTTTCTTTTTATGTGTTCTATAAATGGTTGGTTAACAACTAAATGAATGTGTTGTATAGCATGTATCAAATTGATTTTGAAAAGAGTATTTTTGTTATTATTATTATTATTATTATTATTATTATTATTATTATTATTATTATTATTAATATTATTAATATTATAGGGTGTGTCTTTTCATTTGAGAGGTATATCATCATTTGGATGGAAATTAAAATTTATATGCAATTGTGTATGAGCAAACATTATTATACATTTATGTATGACGGACATTATTTTTTATTACGAGATTTCGTGAATCGACTAACAATTGGAGACCCACTTCCTGAAAATCTAATAGAGTCTCCTGCTGCAAGGTCTGAGAACATGTTTTTATCCAAGATTAGATTTCCAATCCTTCTAGGCTTGGGGGGGGGGGGGGGAAGTTGGGAGCTATTGCCTGAAAGTGGCGTAGTGAAACATTCTTGAATTGACATGGACCTACACCATTTCTGGCTCATCTGTTGTATTTGATTTTCACAGTACACCTTGAAGTATTTGTTTATGTTCTTGAATTGGATTTTGTATTGTGGGGAAGATTCTATGAGCAAATCATGGGTTTTGCCAAGTAAAAGTGGAGCTGACTTTGTTGAAATGCATTCATGAATCAGGAGTCTTTTAGTCATTAGTTTATTAATCAAGTTCAAGTATTTAACATAGGTCTTACTACTTAGTAGGGCTGTTATATGAACCGAGCTGGCTCGAGCTCAGCTCGGGCTCGGCTCGTGAAAGCTCGAGTGAGCTCGAGTCGAGCTCGAACCGATTGTCAAGCTCGTTTTTGTTATCGAACCGACCGTGTTCGGCTCATTTAGCTCATTAAAAGCTTGAGTTCGGCTCGATAAGCTCATTAAAATCGATTTTTTGTTTTTCGAACGGCTCGAACTCGGCTCGATTAGCTCGAATTTGGCTCGATAAGCTCGTTAAGACCATATTTTTCTTAAAAAAATGTCTAAGCTCGAGCTCGGCTCGTTAAAACTCGTTTACAGCCCTACTACTGATAAAAAAAACATAAGACTTGGTGGATCATCTTGCTTTCTATTGCTTAATCTTTAGATCTGATCTACAATGCCTTATTGCCTCGCTCATTCCTGTCATATAGACTTAATGCTCGATATTTGGCTATTTCTACTGGTGCCTCATGAATCTGCTTATTCACCATCTTTTTTGGTCCTATGATTTGTACTTCCGTTTCATTTGGAAGTTATTCTATAAGTCATTGTTAACGGGTTTGTTTGAGAATATTTAAATTTTGGGGTTCAAGTGTCTTCCTCCTACACCCCAAACTTCATCATACACACACACACCAACAGCTCGACTCTATCCAGCAATGTTCATCTAAATTCAATATTTGTTGTATCTATGCAAAATAGGGGTTGAGAATATGAAAATGAAAGCCACGGTCACTTTGTGGAATCGATGTTTGCGAATTAAAAGCCCTCCGGCAACTACCTAAAAGGTACCTGCTCTCTTTTTATATAATTGTACGATACAAGAACATTTTTAACCCTGTCTTCCCCACGTGTTTTATTTCACCCCTTTCACCTCAGATTTAGGATTAATCTCGAACAAGTTAGTGATTTGTGGACAGCCGCAATAAATAAGTGGAGGGATGTGGAACGGAAGTCAGCTCTCCGGTAACACCACCACCACTACCAACAAAGTCAATTATCTGTAAGTATTCCCATCTCCTGCTTCTGTTCAATAAACATGTTTCTCTTTTTTAGGCTTTTGTAAGACCTTCCCCTTTTCTTTTTTATCTTCTGCGTCTCTCTTCGATCGGGATATCAGATTAGAACGATAAATTTCATGAATTGTGTATTTAATTTGTAAACCTTCGTCACTGCTCTCCCCTTAAAAAAACAAAAATACACTATTACTCACAAATTTCCTTTTATAATTGTTTAATATTACTATTTATTAACACTGTTGTAGATGTTGCATAATATATACAGATATTTTTTTTTTTTTTTTTTTTTTGATATTGCTCTCACCATTGAGGATTGAAATTTTTCTCTCTTTTTTTGGGTTACTTCTTATTCAATTGGCTACATTTGCGGTTTTGCTGAAATTTTGAACTGCTTCATCTTCTAATACCTTCATCAAGTTAGTATAAAAACCCTCCGCTCCTCCACAAAATACGTTTGCATTATTTCCAAATATCTTCTCCTTTCCCATGGCTCCTATGTTTAAACTATTCCTTCTAAATATCTTTTCCCTTCCCATGGCTCTTCGGTTTAAACTATTCAGTGATATAGATCCATCCAACAATGATCATGCTGTCAAAGTTCGTTTCATTTGTCGCTATTCCCTTCATGTTGGTGATGATGTGAACAATGTCTACAGTACGGAATGTGTTTTCCACGAGAATGAAGTGAGCTCCTTTCTCAATTTAACTTCTCCCCTTTTATTAGTTGCACTTATTTCGTACCGTCTGTTCATATGAACTTTGATTTACTTTTCGTAGAATGACAGGTGGCTAGAATGCACGTATCCATAAATTAAAAAGATATTACGTCCAAAAACTTAAAGTTAAGTTATTCCCTTGAAATGATACTAATGTCTATCTTTAAGTGGTATGTTTTTCTTTTTTAAATAGTACTATATTTTGTAGGAAAATCTTCTTTAAACGGTTTTTTTTCTTTTTAAAAAATAAATAACTTATACTCTATTTTGTTAGGGAAATCTTATGGCTTGCACTTTATGGTGTCAACATGTTGAAGATCTACTTTATCATTTGGAAATGAGTGACAACCATATGGTTCTTATAAGGCAATTGTGTGATGTAGTAAAAAAATTTCGTGGCGAAGTCCGTGTGTCTTACACTTTCAAAGATCATTTTCAGTGGAAATGTTTAAGAGAATGTAGATTTCCATAGAGGGTGTGTAAAATATGCGTGATATATTCCTTTTTAATTTATTTGTAAGTAAAATATGGTTTCCCATATGTAACTTGCTTTTTTTTTTAGGTTGGCTCTTGAGGGGAACTTTGCGTAACAAATCTTGGGATGCCATGTACTATGACTCCAGTGAAGAGCTTGAAGTCTTCGGGGATAATATACTCACTGTCAATCACCTCATCATAGTTCATGAGGTAAACATAACTCTTAAATTGTTATAATGACAAGTTCTGTTCGCAAAGACATTATATTACATTACCGCATGACTTTGCACGTTGACCGCTTTTGGATACTGTGCCGAATTGTTGCGATTGAACCAATGGCTGAATGGTACTATATTTCATGTAAGAAGTGTCTAACAAATGAAGACAGCTGGTTCAACTTCCTATTGTGATAATTGTGACATTAGTGACCCCGTTGGGAACCTAAGGTACAAGGTTTTAATTGGGGCATGGCTATATTTATTTTGTGGGACAAGGAGTGCATTTATCTTTTAGGCAAAACTGCAGCAGAGCTACGTGCTAATACTAATGGGGAGGTATTCTTTACTCTAATAGTATATCCATCAGTTGATGATTGCTACCAGCAACTGAACTTTCCAAAATACTATTTTCTCTTCATACACAGGCCGTCCCAGATGCAATTTCCAGAATGATTGGGTTTAAGGGGTTTTTAAGGTTAATGTATGAGATTTTTCTTCTACAATTAATCTGGGGTCCTACTCAGTGATGAAGACGACTTCGGATGCACATCTAATTGGGCAGTATCATGATCTTGGCAATGTTAGTGAGGTGGATTATCAAGTCAATGCAGATGCATATATGGTAGATAGAATAAAAAGGAATGTCTAGATTTTCTTTAACATTTAGTAAATATTTAATAAATTGTTGTTGAAAAATGTGGGTAACTTGACCATTTTGATTAAAATGGAAGTTGGTATGGGACAAGTAGTATATATATGATCGATATTCGAAAAATAATGCAAGTAGTATATGTAATGAAAGTTGGTAAGTTGACCATCAGATATGTGAATTTCATTCCGGTTTGAGAGGAGGCAATTTTCCATGATGGTTTCTTTTCGGTTTGAGAGGAGACAATTTCCTGTAATGGTTTTATATGCTATGAAGATTAATAAAACCAATTAATCGATATCCGTTGTCGGTCTTTCATTGAAGAAACCGGTGATTCTCATGGTCATCGCCCTTTCCTCGCTTTAAATATCGAGGTCCTTAATATGTTGCTACATTTCTCCTTCATGATTTAATCCTTATTTGTGATTTCTTATTCAATTTACTTAATTTTTTTCAAAACATGTATAAGTGAAGTCCCGTGCATCGCACGGGAGTAATACTAGTGTAACTAAAAACTAAATCTTTTAAAATAGTGTAGTATAGTGGTAAGTGCATTTATTTATATGAGTAAGTGATTTTTGTTTAATTTTCACTATTTTTTTCTTGTCTACTTTAATTTATTACCAGATACCCCACTACAATTTAATACTAGACCTGTTTCAAAATAAATATATAAAATAAAATTAAATTTACTTATGTACTGATTGAAATAAAATTTAAAAATTTAAAAATATTTATTTTAAGAAGGAGTAAGATTAGTAAAAGTCAACTTACAAATCTTAAATGACAAATTTAGTTTTTTAATGAGACAAAAAAAAAAAAAAAAAGAACACACACCTCATCGATAAACAAATACAAATATGACTTTAATAAGATTTACTCAATATTTACTTAAATAAAAAAAGAACACTTTACACTTTGGTAAAAGAAAATATATTATAATTTTCTATACAATAGTGTTACATTCATTTATAGAAATTGTTACTTTCTTATTTTTACAATGTTAATAAAAAACAAGTGTTTTTAGTCTTAAAGTGTAAAGAGTTGAACTATTACTTTTCTATACATACTGTATGTATTACAATTATTTATAAACACTGTTACATATAAGGCTCTGTTTGTTTCGCGTAAAACAATTTCCGAAAAATAATTTCTCGGAAAATGTTTCCAGAAAATATTTTCATATGAGAAAAAAATAATTTAATATGAGAATTTTTTTGAATGGGGTGACGGTGGGGGTGGGGTGGGGTGGTGTCGGGGAGGTGGGGGAATATGGGCGGGGCGGGGGTGAGGGAGATGGGGGAATAGGGGCGATGCGGGGGTGGGGGAGGTGTTCAAAAATAAGTTTAATATAAGTGAAAAAAATGTTGTTTATTTTTGGGAGGGGTGGGTGGGTGGTGGGGTTGTGGGGGGTAAGAGCGGGGAGTGTGGGTGTTGTTAGAAAATATTTATAATAAGAGTTTTTTTTTTTGGGGGGGGGGGCGGGGTGGGTGGCAGGTTAGTTGGGGGTGGGGGATATGTTCAAAAATAATTTTTTTATGAGTGAAAAGATTTTTTTTCTTTGAGGGAGGGGAGGGGGTGGGTGGGTGGTGGGGTGATAAATGACTATTTTATAGTCATTTATAGTATAAAATACTTATCATTTTATCTCAAATATTAGCTGTATTTAGTTAATTTAGTTAATTTTATTTGTTTTGCGGGTATAATGTGCTTGGTAGTAGAATGTTGTGTTTGGACAGGGAACATGTTGAACATGGAATGGAAGGAGGGAGGTGTATATGCCCTAGGCATGTTATTTGGCACGTTGTTTGACAATGTTTGTTATCACTTTTTATTTATATAAAGAGATGTTTTGGATTATTATTTGTTGTTTTATGTTTTGTTATAATGATCCCCGTCCCTAGTACTTTTGAAAAACTAGTATAAGTTTAATTAGATAATCATATAGATGATTATGTGTATGTGATACAAGTTAAACTTATGGGTATATGTTGGTGAACATATACTGGACATGACCCAAAGATGAGGTTTATGTCATGGTCGTAATGTCATAATTAAACCTCTAAATAGTTATATCATTGAATCCCTAGACCTTAGATTATTACGGTCTTCCACATAGTGGAGATCATGTTTGACATATTCAAACGTTACTCTTAACCAAGTAATTATAAAGGATATGATTGGCATGCTCAAAGCTATGTAGGGAAGTGTAATAAGTCAAGATGAGATTTGTCCCTCCTTACGAGAGATGTCAGGCTTGGGCCCCTCGATGAATAGTATTGATGAAATACATGGCCATGCTCAAATGAATTGATATGATCGATATCATTTGTGTTATCGAAACTATTTTGGATCGAGAAAAATATTGAGCATTATAAGGTGACCATTGACCATGGCTTACGCTCAATGACATCGTGGACAAAAGGATTATGATATGTTCTATAAAGGATTCACGAACTTTGACAAGTTATATTAATTGGGTAGTCATGATGGCTTGCTAGAGTCCGCTCATGATTTATGTTATCAAATGGTTTTGATCCCATTGCCAACTTAATATACCTATGGGGTCGCTGATGGATGTGTTTCTACCCATCCAAATAATATACTTTTATGACTTATTAGATACTCAACCTTGGGTGTTTTGAAGGTTTTTGGAGTGTCTATGAGTATAGGGAAAGAGCGAAAGAATATGGATTAATGGGCGTTAAAGCGCGAAAAG
This sequence comes from Campanula takesimana, assembly GCA_026119855.1. Classification (NCBI taxonomy): domain Eukaryota; kingdom Viridiplantae; phylum Streptophyta; class Magnoliopsida; order Asterales; family Campanulaceae; genus Campanula; species Campanula takesimana. The sequence continues at coordinate 636,766 of JAOWBW010000563.1, read as the reverse complement.
GAAGGATAAAGAATGGACCATAACATAAAGATAAAAATATGTGACTACTGAGTAATCAATGCCATTGGATAGTAATCAAAAATATCTTTGCAACGATAGTTTACACGTTTAAATCGGAGTTCGTATGAAGAAGTTATGGCCTCCGAAAGTTTGGCCCTGATTTACTCGTTCACTCAGTTATTTTTAAAGCTAGAAAAGAGCTCAGATTTGATCGAACACCCCATCTACACCTCCGTCTCCATCGCCGTTCTCAGTCTCTCTTTCACAGCAAAATTCTTATTCGACAACTTCTTCAATGATCATTAATGGAATCTCTAACCTGCCATCTCCGCTTAGCTTCATAAATCCTTTATAAATCCTGGACTAATTCCTCCAATTTCTCTGATTTTCAACACCCCGAAGATCTCACGAGTCCCCATAATTATAGCGGTCGAGCAACGAATTGAGTCATTTTGGAACTGGGTTTTCTCCGTCGGCGATGAACTCGTTTGTGAAACCGTTTTACCGTGGGGGGTGGGGTGGCGGTGGCGGTGGCGGTGTGGCTTATTTAATTGATAACTTCCATCTCAAAGAGCATCTGTCTTTTCACAACAATGGGTCGCCGCCTCTCGGACCCAAGAGCCCAGATTTCTTCTACCCGGGTCAGCCGGACTTAGAGTCGAGCCCTAACTACAACGGCTCAGCTGTCTGGCGTGGCGGGCCACATAGCCGGAGCTGCTCGGTGAACGATATTTACTTGGGAGGTTCCTACGACCCTGCTGATGGGTTTGGTTGGAAGCCATGTATGTATATTGCAAGTGGGTACTTCAAAAATAGAACTGGCTGCATACTTTGGTCGGAAATGTACATGACCTTTTTTAATTAGCGTTCTAACATTTACTAAGATTAAGGAGTAAATTGGAATAATTTGAACATTAGAGTCATATTTGTAAATATAAGTCATACTTTTTGTTAAGATATTAACAACCTCGTTAATTTTTTAACTGGCGTTACAAATCTCATGGATATGGATAATAAAACAATAGTACGCAAGGTACATTTACTGAGTTGATAGTACGCATGTCAAAGTGATGTTGGGGCAATAGCACGCGGGTCCATTTTGTAGTTTACTCCACACTTGAGCTCCGAATTGCCAAGAGGGCTGATCAAGTGGGTGAGCGCCCACTTTCCACTTAAGCGGCTGCCCACACAGGGACCTTAGGGGAATTTTATAGGGACCTTTGAGGAATTATGCAAAATATGTTGGGTTTTTTTTAGTAATTTCCAAAATTTCGAGGGATTTTTTGGAATTTTTGCAGAACATTTGGGGAATTTTCGAAGGGCTTTTCTGAAAACCCAAAAATACCAAGGGCTCCTGGGGAATTCCGGCCACCAGCACCTTATTTCTCATTTTTCAACAAAGAATCCTAGGGTTTTTCCTATTTTTACACCTTCTTATCCCTAGTATAAATATAACATTCCATCCACTTTACATATACTTTATTCAAAGATTCAAGAGTTGTATCAAGATTTTCATCAATTTATTCCAGGTTTTGATGTTCTTTATTATTTTTCTTGTTTCTTTTGTTATGAATATGAGTAGCTAAATTTCTAGATTCATGGATTGGTAGTAGCAAATACTAGATATTTATGCTATAGATTTAATTCTTCCATTCAATATTAATTCTTGTTCATCAAAATATTCTTCATGTTAAATTCTTTAGTTTCAATTATATGTTAAGATATAAATTGGATTTAGAATTATTGGGTATTTATTACTGCACTAGCGTGGGTGATAATACGTTGACCATTGTTTTGATGATTAAATTCAATTGAGGACCTAGCGGAAGTCAAAAGGATTTAGGTTCATATGTTCTTGAGTGCTTCATGAATTTTTTGCATATTGTGTAGACCTAGCGGAAAGTATAATATAAAAGAAATAAAAGGATTGCAATCCGGCGACCGAACCGTCCCAATTCTTACTAAAGTGAACGAACCCAAGAATGAGATTGATCGTATTATTATGAGTATAGCATAAAGTGAAGGTATTTGTGAATCCAATCCGTGAATCCCTTGTCATCCTTGATAAATTCTTCTTTTTAATTGTTTTCTTAATATTAGTTTAAATTCTTGCATTAGTAGTTTAGTTAATATTCTCAAACAAAAACCCTGGATACTTTTACATTAATTAAATATACTTGTTTTCACTCAAGTCTTTGTGGTTCGACCCTTAAGTTTGTACGTTGTTACTTCGGTGACTTGTACACTTGAAAGTTTTTTATTACAGTGGAATTTTCTCCATCAGTCACACACAAAAGAACGAATTGTAAAAAGGCTAAATTGGAATTTCGTAAATTCTTAAATCAGATTTTGAGAAGGAAAAACGAAATCTGCCAAGCGGAGGAGATCCGGCCGAACCTCTATGAGGACCCGGTTGGGCCACAGCATTGACCCGGGCAGACCTATGTCCTCACCCGGTCGGGCACATTGGTGATCCGGTCGGACACCATAAGTGACCCGGGCAGACCTATGCTGTTCGGGATTTCTGATTTTGGACTCCGGGTTTTGACGGGAATTAGACTTCCAAACCTAAACTAGTTGGGTTTAAGAAGTATAAAAACCCCTCTTACCCCTAGGTCAGTAGTGATTATTGTAATCAAAATCAAAAGCCTCATAGAGAGAAAAACTAGTCTTCTTCTTCCTCAAGAACAAGAACCCTAGTTTTCATATAGCCTCCATAATAGAAGTATGTTCTATTGGGTCTAGTAATCCAGATGAAGAAGGTTTTCTTGATACACGTTCACGTGTGGATAAAGATAAAGGGTGTTGGTCTCAACTCCTTCAAGTTCGTGATCTAAGATTTGAGGTCATGTTCTTGCGATAGTGATTCAAAGGAGCGCGAAGAACAAAGATCGAAGATCTGAAAATTTTAAAGCATCACCACGGTTAGTATTCTAAATTCACCTCCGTATTAATTTAATCATCTTGAATGGATCTAAGATTTTGGGTTTACTCCGTTGCGCATGATTTTGCAAAACCCAACAGGAGGAACAAATGGGAGCAAAAGAAAAAACTTTGACACAAGAAAATTAAAGAATTGAAGCAGCCCAGCAAGGGTTCGGCCGAACCCAAGTCAACACCCGACCGAACCCATTTGAAGAAAATTATCCGAACCCCCTTCAAGACTCGGCCGAACCCATGTCCGAACCACCATCAAGACTCGGCCGAACCCATGCCCGAACCTATGCCTATTCTGAAACACTGCCTTTCGAAAAGGCAACTTTTTGCAGAATTCCAGGAATAAACACATCTTTTGGCCCCAAGGCCTATTTAAGAAGACTTGTGTAACATTTTTAAGGATCTAGTTTTTAATACAACATACACTAGCATAGATTTTACTCTAAAAACATCATTTGATTCTATGATTCATCAATTGTTCTTAGAATTCTTGTGCTATTGAAGTAATACAAGTTCTTGAAGGCTTATTTTTAGCCCTTGTTTCTCTCACCATTGCAAGACTAAGTTTCTTTCTTCCTTAATCTTTATATTTCTATGCTTATATCTTATTTATTGGTTATTGTTATAGCAATGGCTAGTGAGTAATCCCTCATATTCTTTGGGTTGGAAACTCAACCTCATGTGTTCATCAATTTAATTCATGCTCTCATTTCTTCTCTTCATCTTAAAACAATTTATTCATATTGTACCTAAACGCCTACGACTATGATGACGTCCATGATTCGTATGAATTCTAGTTAGTCGAGAGAAGGACCTAGCGGTGAATCTCGACTAGCGGAACCATATGAAGTAAACTGAGTTTCTATTAATCACGAGAGTAGATTAATGGCCTAGGGATGTTCCTTGAGTTGAAAGTATGTGAATTTTATAAACTTAATGGATTTTTACTAATGAACGGAACCATAGAGAGTGAGAAAGGCCGTGTTAGTATTAAAATACGTGTGATTTAAGCCTTGATCGTGAGAAGTTGGCACAACCTAGCGTACCATCCTTGATTTTAAAATGAGACTTAAATCTAAAAGAGCATGAGTATTTAATGAACGTATGTTGTTCGAGTCCCAATCCCAAGAATTTCTTCAACATAAGAATTTTAATCCAAAGTTAGAGTAGTTGTATTATTTCTAGATAGTGACAAACCATTATTTTCCCCCCAAATCATTTCTTATTCGTCATTTTATATAAAAAAACAAATATTTTTAAAAGTAACTTTATCTCCGTGGGATTGACCCGTACTTGCACATTTCTATACTATAACAACACCGTGCACTTGCGGTTTTATAAACTAAGCCCTCGTTTTAGGCTCAACATGGGGTAGGGTGGGAGGGTTGGGTGGTGGGGGTTGAGGGAGGTGTTCAAAAACAATTTTAATATCCGTGAAAAGAAGTTTTCTTTTGGGTGGGTGGGGGTGGGTGGTGGGGGTTGGAAGCGGGAGTGTGTGTTGTTAGAAAATAATTTTAATAAGAGTAATTTTATTTTATTTTTTCGGGGGGAGGGGGGGGGATGGGTGGGTGGGGGTGGAGTAATGTTAAAAGATATTTTTAGTATGAATGATTTTTTTTTTTTTTTTTTCGAAGGGGGTGGGTGGTGGTGGAGGGGGTGGAAAGGTAAGGATGGATGGTGGGGGTGGGGATATGATGGATGGAGGGGTGCGTGAGGTTGTATGAGGAGGGTGTGTGAGTGAAGAGTTAACATTTTCTGAAAATGACTTACAGATTTTTTGATTTCTGAAGATGGTATTTTGTTCACATTATGGTTTCTGAAGATGGTAACGCACCATATTCTTGCTATTCTTCATGATTTATGCTTTCTGAAGATGGTATTTTGTTCACATTATGGTGTATGTGTGTAATTATATACTCCGTCCGTCCCATTAATGTGTCCCACATGTCATACACACAACAACTATCTACTAAATATTTCATACTCCACTTTTTCTCTCCTACCTACTTTACAAATTTTTTGATTCTTAAAATGAGACGGAGAATCTTCTTTCTTCCATTGCTGCTGCCGCCGCTGCCGCCGCCATTGTTGGTCATTTGCTTCTCTTAATCTTCTTCATTGCTGAATGTACCTGCAGTTCCACTTATATCATCCCAAGTTGGTGATTTGCTCCCTCACTTATCTTGAAATGTCACGCTTTATGACTCCATGGAATAAAATGTGATGAAAGATATACTCCCCTCAGTCCCGAAACGACGATCTCACTTTTTTTACGTTCGTGTCTAGAAAATGATATTCTTACTTTTTATTTAGTTTTTGGCCAAAATACGTTTATCTCCCCGGCAATCCCACTTTGCACCCCAAGCCGAATTTTGTCCCAGAGTAACACTTTAATTTGCCTTTAGTCTCACTTTGACCCATGGCCCTTAACGACGTTAGAAAATTAACGAGAAATCGACATGTGCATGTCACATGAGTTTTTTTTTTTTTTTTTTGAAAAGAGAAGGACAAAAATGTCATTTTGTTATTATGGTGGCAATTGCTTTCTCCACCCAACCCCACCAGTCAATAACCACCACCACCACCACCACCGTTTCTCCCAGAATCCGGCAACCACCACCACCCATTTCCGACAGTCACCATAATACGGCAACCGCCACCACCAATATTCCTTTAAAATCACCATTTTTAAAAAATTAAAGAACAAATTAGAAACACAAAATCACAATAGATTCTCCCAAAATCACCAACAATTCAAAAATCCAATTAATCTATACCAAAATGAAAGAAAAATTAAGAACCCAGAATCTCAAATATGGGGAGAGTTTCAACAGATCAGATGGATCTGATTTTTGCAATGAATCAGATGAAGAAGGAAGATGGTGGTTATGGCGGAAAGTGAAGATGAAGAGGAGGAGCTCGAGTGTAGCTAGGTGATGGGGAGCAAGGGGAATCAGACATGGCAGAATGACGGAAGCGGAGAGGAGGACACGGGCGTGTAGAGAGGAGGAAAGTCGGAGATGGGTGGTGACGGGAAGATGAACTGGGAATTTGAGGGTGGGTTGGTGGTCAGGGCTAGGGAGGATGAAGAAGGGAGATGGTGGTTATGGAGGAAGATGAAGAGGGATGAAATGTTGGGATCAAATGGAGGAGGCGATTAACCTTGGTGAAACGAGGTGGGGTTTTCTTTTTCTTTGTTTTTGGTTAATTTTATGTTTTTTTATTTACGATTTTAAGTAACTCAGAATATTTTTATTTATGATGTCAATGTATTTTTTTATAAAATAAATTTATTATTTTGATAATAATATATAATTATATTTGATATAAATAACAATTCTAATATTTGAAGAGAATAATGAAATAAATATTAATTGAAAGTTAAAAAGAAAATGTCTAAAATACCCCTCATGTGACATGCACATGACGATTTCTCGTTAATTTTCTAACGTCATTAGGGGTATGGGTCAAAGTTGGACTAAAGGCAAATTAAAGTGTTACTCTGGGACAAAACTCGGTTTGGGGTGCAAAGTGAGATTGCTCGGATACTTTGGGGGGATAAACGTATTTTGACCTTACTTTTTAAATGATATTTGAGTGATAATTACTCCCGCCGTCCCAGCACAAGTAGGATTAGAGGTGTGTGCACAATATAAGAAAAATTAGTATGTGTGTGGTAGAAAATGAAAAAAGAGAATGAGTAGGGTAAATAATAGTGTTAGTTGAATAAATTGAGTGGTGGAAAATGAGGAGAGAAAATGAGTGGAGTAAATAGTTGTGTTGGTTGAATAAATTGAGTGGTGAAAAATGAAGAGAGAGAATAAGTGGGTTTGAAACATTTCTATTGTAGGCAGTCTCACTTTTGGTGGGACGGACCTAAAGGGAAGAAGTCTCACTTCTGCTGGGACGGAGGGAGTATATATTAATTTAATTATCTTAATAAAAATAAAAATTTAATTGATACATCATTATTATAAATACTGTTCTTTTTTTATTATATATTTTTTTTAAATTTTTTTGTCAAGATAATTAGATTAAGGTATAATTATTAGGGAAAAATACCAAAAACCCCCTTAATAAAACTTTTATATCCAGAACACCTATAATTTTTTTCTTCAATCCAAAAAGTCCTTAATTTATACTCCCTCCGTCCCACCCGAATCAGGATTTTTGGGTTGGGCACGGGGATTAAGGAAAAAGTGTTAGTGGAGTAGGTGTTGTGAGTATGAAAAGTGAAGTAGGAGAGAGAAAGTGGGGTTGAGAATAATGAGCGGAAAGTTGTTGTGAGTGTGAAGTGATAGACAGACAGTACCGAAACCCTAGCTTGGGTTACAAGCTAGGGTCAGCCGCTTCCCATAGCTCTTAGTCTCCTAGTTGTAGTTTGATTTTATTCCTCGTATTAGTCTAGGTTTTTATCTTTAAGTCTGATTACTCTTGTATATATAGAAGACATATTATTCAATAACAGTTGAGGCTTTCATTCAATTTACTCATCTTCAATAATATTTTATGTCTTTATTCATCTTCTCTAATATCTTATATGGTACCTAGAGCATAAAGATCCATTTTTTTTTCCATGGCTGAATCTTCTATCTTGCCGAATCCAGCTGAACCACAAAACCTTTGATAATTGTTTCCCTCACACACATTCTTAAACTAAGCCCTACCAACTATATTGGTTGGAAAACTCAAATCGTTGCCTGCCTCCGCGGTTACGATCTTCATCAGTTTATCGATGGTACACATCCCGCACCCCCTAAAGACTTACCCAATCCTGCCGCCAATCCCACAATTCCGGTAGACTCCACAGATGCCCAAAAGGTTGCTGCCGTGCCGCCGCTGAAGCAGCCCTACCACTATTCCAAACCCTGCTTACACTACATGGTTTTGTCAGGATCAATTGCTACTCAGTGCTCTGACTGGATCTCTTACTGCCCTACTTGTTCCACTTATATCTGGCTACGCCACAACACAAGAAGTTTGGAACACGTTAGCCAAAACCTACGCAAATCCCAACAAGGGCCATCTCAAACAAATCAAAGACCGCCTCCGGACAATCACCAAAGGTTCTCGATCTATAACTGATTACATGCATGGTCTGAAGAACTGTGCCGACCAACTTGCTTCTCTAGGCCGCCCTCTCGATTCAGACGATTTTGTCGACATAGTTCTTGACCAGCTTCATGATTCAGATTACGAAAGTGTTGTCAACGCCGTCCAAAGTCGAGACACACCCATATCCTTCGATGAACTTCATGAGAAGTTAATTAACAAAGAACTATCTCTCAAACATAGATCCTCCCCTGTTCTTTTCTTCCCGGCTACAGCAACTTATATAGCTAAACAACCCACCCGCAATTCCCAACCTCGCCAACCCAACACTGGTCACCCTCCCTCATCTCCACAGAATAAAAACACTCCCACCATTCAAAATCGGCCTACCACGACCTCCAATCCACCCACCAATTACAAAGGTCGCTGTCAATGGTGTCGCACCGAAGGACACTTCCTCTCACAATGTCCTATGTTCCGACAAACCTACCCCAATGCCAACTTCCCGAACCCCTATCCCCCCAAACATCCCACAACACCTAATAATAATTGGGGCACACACAGAGGTCGAAACCCTAACTCGCCAGCAGCCTACATAACTCACACTCCCTCCGGACAGGCACCAGGTTGGTTAATTGACAGCGGGGCTACGCACCATGCTACAAATGATCTCAACAATCTCTCACTTCACTCTCCATATGACGGTACAGAGGAACTCCTGATTGGTGATGGTTCAGGTCTTTCTATCTCTCATATTGGTTCTATGTCAATCACTACTTCTTCTACATCTCTATCTTTAAATCATATTCTTCATGTTCCAAAAGTTACCCGTAATATATTGCCCGTTTCAAAATTCTGTCTAGATAACAATGCATCTTTCACGTTCTTACCTGATTTTTTTGTTGTGAAGGATCGTTGTACGGACAAAATTCTTTTCCAAGGCAAATCTAGATCCGGCGTCTATGAATGGTTTCCGTCTTATCCGACTGTTCATGTCTCTACCTTCAACTCCATATTCAATTGGCATCATCGTCTTGGGCATCCTTCCCCCGCTATTTTACGGCATCTTAGTTCAAGCTTTAATTTAGCTATTCCTAGTAGTGTTTGTTTTCATTTTAACTCTTGTGACTGTAACAAAAGTCACAAGTTACCATTCTTTGATAATACTATTACTTCCAAAGGTCCTCTTGATTTACTTTATAGTGATGTTTGGACATCTCTAACTTTGTCTTTGATGAGTATAAATATTACATTATTTTTGTTGATCATTTCACAATGTACATCTGGCTCTATCCTCTTAAAAACAAAAATGATGCCACCCAAGTTTTTCTCAATTTTCGATCACTTGTTGAAAAAAAATTTCATCGTCCAATACTCACTATTTTCAGTGACAATGGTGGTGAGTATATTGGGCTCCATCCCCTTCTAATCTCTCTTGGGATCTCACATCTCCTCCCCATACACCAGAGCATAATGGTTATTCGGAAAGACGTCATATGTACATTGTTGAAACTGGCCCCTCTTTACTGTCCCATTCTCATATGCCTCGAAAATTCTGGTCATTAGCATTTGTTACTACATGTTATCTCATTAATCGTATGCCCACTCGTACATTAAATCTCCAGTCTCCGTTTCTCAAACTTTTTCAACATCCTCCCAACTATCACAAAATCCAAGCTTTGGAAGTTTATGCTATCCTTTCTAACAAACTTGATCCAAAATCTCTCCCGTGTGTCTTTGTAGGCTACTCCGCAACTCAGAGTGCTTACTATTGTCTTGATCCAAAAACACACAAAATCTATGTTTCTCGTCACGTCAAGTTTGTCGAGCATGTTTTTGAGTTTGACTCTCTCTCGGATCAATCTTCCTCTCCCACTTCTCTGGATGACTGGTGCCATTTCCATATGCCACTTCTCATAGCCTCGCCAACAGCACCTCAAAACCCTCCAGCCCAGACTGAACCGACCACCCATACCCTCAATCCGATCGGTCCTCAAGCTGGCCCGAGCGCTCCTTTTACTGGACCAGTTGGTCCTTCAACTCTTGGATCATCTTCCAGTTCTGCCTCCTCCGAACAGCCCACTGCTCCTGCACCTACACCGTGCAATCATGCGCGGTGGAAACATCACATGAAAAACTCAAAAGCCTAGATCCGTTATGTTCAGTAATTCATAATATGAAGATGAAAGAAACTAACCCTTGCAGATCGAGATTTTAAAACTTGGATTAAGATGCTAAGATGAGCACCCTCTACCGGTGATCCACACTTCGAACGGATTCAAGAACAATTCTTGAACTTGACTGCTAGGTCATTCGGATCTAAAAACTTTGGTGAAGAACGATTCTTCAATGCTCTTTATGATTATTCAACTTTGATAATTGGGAACAATCAAACTTAATAACCCAAGTATATTATGTGTATTCTCTCTCTCCAAGAAATAGTTTGTGATTTACAAAATCAATGTTATGAGAACTATTCCTGGCTGTCCACATTATATAAAAGAGGTCTCCAAGACCCTTTAGGATTTAGGTCTTCTTGTCCAACAAGAAACGGCCTAAAATAAACTGTTGTACGGGACCAGGGCTGTACGGCTTCTAGGCCGCCGTAGGGCTCCTAGGGAGCCGTACGGCTGCCTTGTCCAGTTTCCACGTTTTTTGCTCCTTTTAATTATCCGTTCTGCGTGTGTGACCCAATAAGATTATACTAAGTTGGCAACGAGTCCACACCATTCAGACATCATAAGTCATAAGCGAACTCTAGCAAGCCATTATGACTACCCAATTAGTATAACTTTGAAATCCAAAGTTTCCTAAAATAGAACATAACACAATCTCTTTGTTACACGATGTCTATTGAACGTAAGCCATGGTCAATGGTCAACTTACCTTGTTCAATGCTTTCTCGATCCCAAATGTATTGATAATACAAATGACATTGATCCAATCAATTCATTTAAGCATGGCCATGCATTTCATCAATACCATTCATCGAGTGGCCAAAGCTTGACATCTCTCTTGACGATGAACAAATCCCATCTTGGCTTATTACCTTTTCCTACATGATTCCGATTACGCCAATCATATTCTTTATATCTACCCGGTTAAAGGGTAACGTTTGAATATGTCAAACATAGTGTTCATCATGTGGAAGACTGTAATAACCTCAGGTCTAGATATTACAGTGATATAACTATATGAGACTTAATTATGACATTGTGACCATGACATAAATCTCATAGGGGTCAGTCCAGTATTTGTTCTCAAATAAATACCCATAAGTCTAATTGTATCGCATACACATAATCATCATATGATTATCTATTAAACTTATACTAATAATTAATCATAATTATCAGGGAAAAAGATTATTATAATAAACATGCAAAAGATATAATAATCAAACAATCAATATCTTTATTAAATTTTAAATAAAATGATAATATTAATCGTTTAAATAACGTTCCTAGGGCATACAAACCAGCAACACCTCCCTCTTCCGCTTCCACTGTACCAACACCTCCACCTATGCCTCCCGGTCCTCTTACCCACCTCCGCAACAACATACGTAAGCCTATTAATAAACTCAATCTTCATGCATCCTTACAACTCCCCTCTCAACCAACCACTTACACCTAAGCTCTCAAATTACCTGCTTGGCGGGATGCTATGCAAGCTGAATATGATGCCCTTATTCGTAACAACATATGTGAATTTGTGCCACCTGTCACTACTCAGCATCCTATTGGATGTAAATGGATTTTTTGCACCAAATACAACCCCGATAGCACTGTTGAGCGTCATAAAGCTCGTCTCGTAGCCAAAGGTTTTCACCAGCGGCCTGGTATTGACTGCTCTGAGACATTTGGCCCTGTGGTTAAACCCGCTACCATTCGCACTGTTCTGTCTCTTGCAGTTACTCGTGGATGGTCATTGAGATAGGTTGATATGAATAATGCTTTTCTCCAAGGCTCCTTAACCGAAGATGTGTATATGACACAACCCCCAAGTTTCATTGATGCTCAGCATCCCAATTATATGTGCAAACTTCGACAGGAAATCTATGGCCTCAAACAGGCTCCCCGTGCCTAGTATACAAAGTTGAAACAGTATATGCTATCTATGGGTTTTCTGAATTCTCAGTCTAATTCTTCACTATTTACACTCTCGCATTCGGATGGGTTCTTGGTTTTATTGGTGTATTTTGACGACATAATCATTACTGGCTCCAATGATTCTCTACTGGCTTCTTTTCTTCAGTCTTTTGCAGCTCGTTTTTCTCTCAAGGACATGGGCTCTCTCTCGTATTTTCTTGGAGTTGAAGTTCTCCCTCACAAAGATGGTTTGTTCTTAAGTCAACGAAAATATATCCAAGATCTATTGCAGCATTATCACATGGAGGATTCCAAACCGGTTCCTATTCCCTTGGTTCCGGATCCGTATCTTACAGCTAGTACCGGCACACCGCTTCCCAATCCCTCTGAATATCGGAAATTGGTAGGCTCTCTCCAATACCTATCCATCACTCGTTGTGACTTATCCTTTGCGGTTAATATACTGGCTCAATTCATGCAACATCCCACTGACATTCATTGGGGGGCATTCAAACGCATTTTGCGTTATCTTGCTGGCACACTATCTCATGGTTTACTTCTACGGACATCCTCTCCAGATATTCTTCATGCTTTCACAGATGTAGACTGGCCTGGTGACAAGTTGGATTATGTGTCTACAACTGGGTACCTTGTTTATCTTGGATCAAATCTTGATGCTTGGAGTTTTAAGAAGCAACGTACTCTAGATCGTTCTTCTACAGAAGCCGAGTATAGAGCTGTTGCACTAATCCTCGGTTTCATTATCGGATGAAACACGTAGCCCTTGACTATCATTTTGTTCGTGAACAAGTTTAGTTACATAACCTTCGTGTTACTCATATTTCTAGGGATGACCAACTCGCAAATGCTCTTACCAAAGCTCTGCCCCGTACCAGATTTCAGTTTCTAATTTCCAAGATTGGACCTGCTCTCCGGACGTCCATCTTGCGGGGGCATGATAGACAGACAGTACCGAAACCATAGCTTGGGTCACAAGCTAGGGTCAGCCGCTTCTTATAGCTCTTAGTCTCCTAGTTGTAGTTTGATTTTATTCCTTGTATTAGTCTAGGTTTCTATCTTTAAGTCTGATTAATCATGTATATATAGAAGACATATTATTTAATAATAGTCGAGGCTTTCATTCAATTTTTTTTGTGTTTTTTTTTGTTTGTTTTAAAGTTTAGAGATTTGGTGGTGGTAAAGGTGATGTGGTCGTGAGTAGAGCCGTCAATTTGGGACCGTCCCGTCCCGCTATATATATGGGACGGGACGGGACATGATTTTCTAAACCTTTATAAATGCGTGACTATTCGGGACGTCCCGTTTGGGACGCGGGACAAAGCGGGATGGGACGGGACGTCCCACATTTTTTTCCACTTCAGCCCAATCCCAATTTCCAAGTTCCAACTCTAGGTCTCTACTCTTGCAGCGAGTCAGGACCAAGTTGCCAAGCCCAACGTTAGTCTGTTGACTTAACCACATCCTAGCCGACGCATATACAGATTACGACATATCTAATTTGACAATTCCAAATCGCAAATCCCAATTTCCCAAAATTGCAAACACATAAACCCTAGCCTAGCCGATAACGATGAGTCAATGACTACTCGGTAGTCAGTACTCACTCACTCAGACACTCCGCTCCGCAGACCGCAGTACGCAATCCCCTTCGCCGATCGTTCCTTCCCACACCGACAGCGACGAGGCGACCAACCACCGCTTCTTCTACTCTTCTCTGCGGCGCCAGTGAGTCCGCTTCTCCTCTTCCAGCAGCCGGCAGGTACAAATTCTTGACCTCTTCTAGATCGTTTTTTAATCATTCCATTCCACGTTATTGTATTATGTTGTTTAGTACAGTTCTTGTTTAGTTGTTTTGTTTGTGATTTTTTCTGAATCTTTATAATGCCCACTTCAACTTGAAAATTGTCCTTTTTTGTGATCGGGTGATCGCGTCAACGTATCCCGTATTTGTCCCGCGTTCTGAGGTGATTTGGGATGAGACGGAGAATTTCCGTCCCGCGATAAATTCGGGACGTCCCGTCCCGTCCCATATAGTTCGCGGGATATAATAGTTTTGTTCCGTCCCGTCCTGTTGTCCCGAATTGACGGCTCTAGTCGTGAGGTAGCCGTGATGGTGGTGAGGTAGATGTGATATGATGGTTGTGGGGGGTGGTGATGGTGGTTGGGGACTGATAGATGCATTCACATTTTAAAAATACACTTCTATCCCTTTATTTAATTGGAACCTTCAAACTAACATTTTATTGGCTTAGTTTAGTCAGCGCCACATATGCAAAATGATGAAGTCATATTACCATCTCAGGTCATAACGGCATAACAGAAAGAATGCTATTAAGTTAAAGAACTCTTAAGTAAAACAATTAATCGGTAACGTAAAAGTATAAAACTAAAAAGTTCAAGGATGGAAAAAAAGGGAAATAATAAAGTTACAAAAAATGGCTACAAAATGAGGTGTCATAATTGTATTGGTGTTTTTAATATGAGTGTGCCGGGTCCACTATCGATGTAGCCAATAAAATATCACCACCACACCTTGTATCCTTCATTTTGTAAACTTCTTTTGTAAGTCTAGCATTGCCCGAAAAAAGGCTTTTAACTCTCTGACTAAACTAAAATAGAAAGTTCCCCCTTCCTCTCCAATGCAATCTGTCATCTCTTCCCTCGTCTTCGATCACATTTTTGCATCTTTTCCTTTTTATGTTTTTGGATCTTTTGTTTTTTTATCCTCCAACAACACAATTATTTTTGTAATCTCAACACGTTTTTTTGTAATTTCAACGTGTTGAGATTACAAAATATTGTGTTGTTGATTTTGTTTCTGTTTAATCTGTTGTTTTGTGGGTTTCTAACAAAATCATTATCTTGTCTTTCTCGTTATATTATATGTTTTCTCTCTTAAGTCGAGAGTTTTTACCTTCTCTCCATTGTGAGAGCCTTTACATTTTCTCCATTGTGAGAGTCTTTGTGAAATGTTCATATTTTTTCTTTTTACAATGCTTGGGATGCTTGGTTTGATATTTAATGTCAACCCAAATGCATCACTAATTTATGTTTTCAACGCTAGATTTTTTTTTTCATGTAGAGATTTTCTGAAGGTCATTGTTAAGTCGTGTCCAAATTATGCTTGGAGAAGCATTTGAGCGTCACAAGTCATTGTTTATCAGGGCGTTTAATGGAAATTTGGTTCAAGGCTAGGCTTCAATATTCAAGATGAGTTAAACATTTTCTTTGCGGCAGACACTTTATCGATGATTGCACATTTTTATAAAAATCCTAAACTTTTAGATGAGCCCTGACATTTGTAGAATGCCGTTTTATTTATGTTTAGTGATAAAAATTTGTGTTTGTTTTCTTCAAAAACAAGAAAAAAAAACTCTTCGACTAAACTATAACCAAGCGTGGTGGGTCCATTTTCATTTGATAGCATCAGTTAGTCTTAAATACTCGTTCCCGAACTTATTTACTCATGTATACTTGGGGACAAAAACATTCTGGTCCAAAATAACTGTCACTTTTGGTCAAATAGATGTAAGTTTGACCAATAAATTTAATAAAAAATAATGATCCTAATAAAAATCTAAAAAATGTTATTAAAAGTATTATTAATTATAATACAATAACAAATTTTAGAATTTTATTAGCATCACTTGTCAATATTGGAGGTCTTGGAATAAAAGATCTCTCATTGCTCAATACTTCCTTTCAACTCAAACTTCTTTGGAGACTCTGGACAAACCCGGACTAAGCTAATGAAAGCAAAATACTTCCCCCATTCCTCTTTAGTGCACGCTAAAGCTCCACAGAAATCATCTTGGATTTGGAAAAAACTGGCTTCGAGAGTAGGGGATGGACTTTTAACACAATTCTGGTCACAATCTTGGCTTTGCACTTATCCTTTAAAAAACTTTGCTTTGAGACCTATTCCTCAAAACTGGGTTTCAAAAAACATTGCTTATTTTAGAAATGAAAGAGGTTGGAAAATAGGTCTTCTTAAACATTTTCTTCCACCACTTATTTTAGATACTCTTATTGCTTTTCCTTGGCCTATCTTCAGCTCCCCGGATACCCGTGGATGGTCCCCAAACAACAATGGAAATTTTAATATATCCTCCACTTATAACTGGCTTTTCTCAAAACAAAACCCTTTGGAACCTATGGCCTATATTCCTTGGAAATCTATCTGGAAACTCCCTTGTAGAGTTAAGTACCTATTTGGTCCCTGACCTTTGGACTTTTTTACAAGCTCGTCCCTAACCAATATTCGTTTACAATTCAGTCCTCAGACTACGCATTACGCTTACAATGTAGTCCTTCCGTCTCATTTCCATTTAAAATCGCCGTTAAATGCTTAGTTGGACTGATGACTCATCAAAAATTATGACGGGGCATTAGTCAACCATCCACCGTGTAAATAATTGGCACGAACACGGCACGTGACGGACCAATCCCGTTAATTCCCCTCCGTCGTCGTTCATAAACACACTCGATTCATTCGTTTGGTGAAGGACGAGATCAAATTGAGGCCTTTGCAAAATTAGGATCTCGAAATCACTGCCATAAGAGGTTAGTTTCTATCAATTTATAGCTTCAATTATTATTTCCCCCTTCCCCCAATACCATCATAAATCCCAATTTCAAAATTAGGGTTTTTGCGAATTTGACTTGTTTGCTTCTATGTATTCGGACAGGGACAGGCTAAGAGCATGGCTTCTTCAGCTTCATCTCGATCCAGAGAACATAATCGTATCAATGGCGAAATCATCAGATTCAAGAATGAGTTATGTAAGTGCAAGAAACGAGCGTGTGTTCGGATTTCAGAGTCGATCAACAACCCAGACAAGCTCTATTTCAAATGCGAAACCGATTCTTGCAATTTCTTCAAATTTTGGGAGCCAAAGCATGCAGTTAATTGGCCTACGTTTGAGGGAAATGTATCCTCTGAAATTGGACAACATGAAATTCAAATCCAAGTTAGGTCATTGGGTGGTAGTATGCAGAGTGGAATACAGAGTTTGCAAATTGGATTGCAAGGATTGAATTCAACACTTGGTGGAATGAAGATGATGTTGATGCTTTCTCTTCTTTGTTCATTGTTTTGTTTGTTTGGTCTAGCAATGGTTGCAATGAAGTAAACAGAGATGGTTAAGGTCAATTGTGTACTGTGTTTGTGTTGTTTCACTACACTGTATTGGGCAATATGTAATGACTCTTTATATATGGTAATTGTTTATGCAATGTATCCCTACTTGATGTCTTATGCTCTGTTAAAATACAATAACCAAACAACCCCATATCAACAATCAATGTAACATGATAAATTGGTAAACCAAAATCACAAAAGGCATTAAATATTAAACAAAAGTGGTACAAAAGAACCCCATGATAAATGGGTATGCATTAACCAACATAGTACTGTTGACAAAAATAACATCCACATACCATAAACATATCAACATATTATCCAAAAGATATGGTCACCACCATAAATACTAAACATCTCTACACCAATGACCTACCATCATAAATATTCAACAACATCAAACAACCCCATAAAACTTGTCCAAAATAACAAACAACACCATAAATGTCTACTAAAACAAACAACCATTGTGAAACAGATTACAAAACAATAAGACCAAATACTGCTAAGACCAATTACTTCCTTCTTCCTCTCTTGGACTTAGCCTGTCTCTGCAATGCTTCAGGAGTAATGTAGAGATTCCCCCTTCTAGTAAATGATCCCTCAATTCCAATTCCAGTTTGCCCACTAGCAGGACCATTAGCATTGGAGGAAGTGTTCACCTAGTTAAAAAATAAAACATAATGAAAGACTCAGTTAACAACACATGGGTGGGGGACCAAAGAAATAAAGAAAAGAGAGAGAATCTTTAAAAAAGGTAAAAAGCTTACCCCATTATGAGCATTCCCAGATTCTTGTCCTTGGCCTTGACTCCCCACATCAATTCCTGACCCACCTTCCTAATAAGATAAAGGAATGGGACCCAAAATCAAATTTGAGTGTATTAAAAACACAATACCAGACCCAAATCAAATTTGAGAATCTTTAAAAAAGGTAGAAAGTACTCTTACACTTCCATTTTTTCTTCCTCTCTTCTTTGTTTTAGATCCAGATCCAGAGGCATTCCCAGAAGCATTTTGGCCATTTTTCTTACCTCTAACCTGCATATAGAAATTCTAGTAAGTAACATAACCATTGTATGTACTCTTGTATTTAATTTGTACATAAACATCTTCAAACTTACAGATCCAGATCCAGAAGTATTCCCATGTGCTTTGGAAGCATTTGAAGCTGTGTTCTGACTTTCAACCTGCATAAGGAACTTGTAGTAAGTAAAGAAGCATTCTATGAACTCTTAAATGTAAGTGAACATGCTATAACTTACAAATTCAGTCTCATTTACTGGCTTATCTGGGCATTTTCTCTTGTTGTGTCCCTCTTTTTTGCACACACTACAAGTCATCTTCAAGCCTTTTTTAGAGCTTTTAACAACCTTAAAAGGATCCTCATCTTCCATTGGTGCATTAGCATCTCCATTAGCATTAGTAGGTGCATTACCATGTGCATCTTCAGTAGCATCCTTTCTCCTCATCCACTGTGGTTCCTCTCTCATTAGGGAAATGGCTGAAACTGCATGGCAACATGGGATTCCACACAGTTGCCATTCCCTACAAGTACAACTCCTCAATTTCAGATCCACTGTTGTTCCCCCCCATGAACCACCAATTTCATACAATGACTCACCATTCCATATAGCATGACAATTCCTGGAATTATTAATTGACACCTCCAAACTCTTGATTATCTTATGACCATATTTTTTTCCCTTAAGAAATGTCTTTTCCATGTATGCTTTCTTGTTTCTCAACCTTACCATCACCTGTTTCCTTATATCCTCTAGCATGTTAATCAAGGGCTTGTACCTAGACTCCACTATCCAGTAATTGAAAGACTCACAAATGTTGTTGTCTACAGCATCACAAGTGGTATCTAGTCTAAAGAAAGCTCTACTCCACCTTGTTGGATCCCTATCCATCAAATGCTTGAACCCCTCTTCAGAAAGTTGTTTTATTTTCTCCATGTTCTTGTGAAAGTACTCAGGTGTTGTTGACTTAGCAGCTGCCCAGAAGTACTTCCTATAATTAATACCTGTGTACCCCATCTTCCTAAAGTTTGCATAAATGTGCCTAGCACAGTTCCTGTGCTCAATCTCAGGAAACAACTCTTTAACAGCAAGTTCCAAGCCCTGCACATTAAATTGAAACAGTTAAATAAAACAGTTAAATTGAAACAGTTAATTGAAACTTAAATTATTTACCTTTTGTTGGTCTGACATTAGTGTCCATCCTGCTCCATCTCCTATATCAATGTCTGTAGATACAAGATTCAGAAACCATCTCCATGTATGTTGATCCTCTTTCATTACCACAGCCCATGCTATAGGATACATTTGATTACTAGCATCCTTCCCCATTGCAACTAACAACTCACCCTTTATCCAAGTTTTCAAGAAACACCCATCTACACCAATGAACTTTCTGCACCCATTTTTAAAATTCCTTTTCACTGCATCAAAACAAACATAGAATGCCCTAAACTCTGGAGGGCCACCCCAATCATCATCTGTGCCTTTCAATACAACTGTACTACCAGGATTTGACCTACTAATTTTATATACATAGTTCCAAAGTTGAGAGTAGTGCTCAGCCAAAGTCTGTGTAACTTGACTCAATGCCTTCATTTTAATGGTCTTACACAAGTGCAAGTTGACCTCCCTGCCAAAATCAGTTTTGACATCATTTGCAATGTCAATCAGTTTCATAAAAAGATTGGCTCTAATTTTATCACCCAACTGTTTTGCCAACCATTCAGAATTAAGAGTTCTCAACTTTAACTTCATTGTGCAGTTATGTGTAGGCTGATATGATTTTATCTTCAAACTCCCATCCTTCCCTTCAACACTTGCCCACAAATTCCAGTGACATCCAGTGCACTTTGCTTGTACTCTTACCTTGTCATTTTTTTGAACCAGATGGCATAACCCCCTTGAGCAGAATATGCCCTTATCTGATCTTTCAATTGTACACTAGACTCAAATATCATGTCAACACAAAAATCAAACTCCTTTATAGGTACATTTGGATTGAATTTGATCAACCCTTTTTTTTGGGATTTGGGTCTTCTCAACCAGTCCTCTTCATCACTTGATTCTTTAGGATCCACTTCAGCATCAGAAAGCTTCTCATCATCACTAACCCATTCTTTAAAGCCGCTCAAAGTGTCATAATCAACATAGCTTGCAACATTTGCAGACTGATTAACAGTATCCACATTCACATTCTCATTCCCACTGTCAGTCACATTCACATTCTCAGTCACATTCACAGTCTCAGTCCCACTGTTAGTCACATTCACATTCTCCACATTAACATTCTCAGACACATTATCCACATTCACATCCTGATTCACATCCTCACTCACATTCTCCACATTATCAGTCACATTCTTTCCTTTACTGCTACCAGCAACATTAGGTCTAGAAAACTTTTTTAGTGTTTCCTTAGCCTTAGCCATGTTGTTTAAATACTCTTCATCATCTGTTGTGGGGTACAGATCTTGCAAACTATCATTGTCACTCTCATCCTCAAAACCACAAAAAATATCATCATCATCATCATTACCATCTTCTCCACCATCCACATCCTCACTAACATTGTCAGACACATTATCCACATTAACATTTTCAGGCCCTTTTTGACTCTTTGACATAAGCTCTTCAAGCTCAGTTTCATTAAATGCCCACCAATCATCATTAACATTATCATTTACTTTACCCCCATCCAAATTACTCCCCTCAACATTTTGACTAGCAGCTGGATATGACAACACCAACACCTCAGGTTCTTGTTCAACCTCATCCTCCTCTTCTAAGTCAATAACAGGTTCTTGTACAGTAATAACATGTGTTACATATATATGTACCTCACCATATAGTTTACCAATATAAAAAACATCACGTATATCCTCATCACATGTCATTGACCTCAATGCCACATCAAACTCTAGACCTGGCTGCTGATAAAACATTGTATCCACACTCAAATAGCCTAATTTCTTGAGTGCAATAGACAATGTTGGGAGGCTAACATAGTCTTCATCTACTTGATCAATCCTAGTTACTTGAACCCCTACATACTTTCTAGATGGCAGCTCTACAATGTCACCTCCATGGTGAATCACCAAGTCAAAATACTCAAATTCAGAAACCACAAATTTAGCCTTGCTAGCCTCACGTGCCATACTGCAGTGGACAATGTTTAACAACACACATTCAAGACAGATTCAAAAAATGATTGCAAGATGTTCAAACAAACATAAATGTAACAAGAACATATTAGGGTGTTACAGATTCACTTACTTGGCTGGTAACACTTCGATTTCAACTCGTTCCTTCCTTTGAGTGCCCTTGAGTGCGTGCAGACGAAACCCTAGAAATATACAAACATTATCAGCACAATATGTTGATAAATGTTAAAACTTTATCCAAAACAAAATGGGATTACAAGATATTCTTACTCAATTTAGTCGAAAATCAGTGTTTGCTTCGTCAATTCAAGAATCGGTTTTTGATCGGCTTTGGTTAATTTGGGGATTTTTCATGTCTTAATGAGAGAGAGAGGGTTTTGTGTAACTGGAGAATGAGAGGGAAAATGCCCGCTTATATGGTCCGTCACGTGCCGTGTCCGTGCCAATTATTTACACGGCGGATGGTTGACTAATGCCCCGTCATAATTTTTAATGAGTCATCAGTCCAACTAAGCATTTAACGGCGATTTTAAACGGAAATGAGACGGAAGGACTACATTGTAAGCGTAATGCGTAGTCTGAGGACTGAATTGTAAACGAATATTGGTTAGGGACGAGATTGTAAAAAAGTCCAAAGGTCAGGGACCAAATAGGTACTTAACTCCTCCCTTGTAGATATAGATACCAACATTTTGTGTGGTCAGCAAGCCAAAATGCTCTGCCAACCTCATCTGTCTTAGCCAAAAAGAAAATCATTCCTTCTACTATTTGCTCATTGTTAAAATTGGTGAGGACTCCCTTTGGCACATTGTGAACGAGTGCTCCTCTCTTATTCCTATTAAATGGAATTCACATATCCCTCCTCTATCCTCACCAAACTTATTCATCCACTTACTTACCCATCAGGCTTATCAATCCAAAAATTGGTTATTATGGAACACAAGAAACAACCTCATCTTTAATCAAACCCAGGAAACTCCAGTGGGATTTTTGAAAAAATTACAGCAACTTAATAACGATTATCACTTTATTAATCCACCAAGGGCTCCAAAAAAACAAAAACAATTCCCTGTGCTTATCAGATGGTGGCCATCACAATACTCTACTTTTAAACTCAACACTGATGGCGCATCGAGAGGCAATCCTGGATCTGCTGGAATTGGAGGAATCATCAGGGACAATCAAGGAAATTGTGTCTGTGGATTTATGAAACACATTGGTCACACCACAAACACTATAGCGGAACTCTGGGCTGTGAGAGAAGGACTACAACAAGCATTAACGCATAATATCACAACACTGCATATTGAAACTGATGCACAAGTTATTTTCAATCTCATTTGCAGGAAGCAGGAACCACCAGCACACCTCGAGATCCTCTTAACTGATATTCAGAAGCTGGTTTTATGCTTCGTAAGATTATGGTGTTCGTTTAGTTACCGTGAAGGCAATATAGTAGCAGATCTCCTAGCCAAGTATGCATCTTCTATGGATGCTATGGACTTAAAATTTGTAAGACCCCCCATGTTTTTGTTTCCTGTTTTACAGGGGGATCAATTAGGGACTAGGAGACCAAGAAATATTTCTGTTTTTAAGTGTTCTACTATGCTTGTAAGATAAACTATTTGTACTTATGTTTGTTTATATAATATCGTATTTGGCCAAAAAAAAAAAGAATTTTATTAGCATCATTATTTTTTATTTAAAATATTGGTCAAAGTTAAATCTGATTGACCAAAAGCGACAATTATTTTGAACCAGAGGGGGTAATATTTAAAGAAATCTCACCAGATGCTGGTCACTTGTGGTTGGACTTTCTATGAGTAGAAGTTATTCAAAAATATACTCATTGTGTTTGTTGAACGCATAATGTCACTATGAGTTAAAGTTATTAAAAAAAAAAAAAAAAACTCATTGTGTTTGTTGAGCGTAAAATGTCACTATGAGTAAAAGTTATTCAAAAAAATACTCATTGTGTTTGTTGAACGTATAATGTCACGTGATTAATATGTTGTACCAGGTGCTCGCTCTCATTTAAAATAAAAAGCACAAGAACAGAAATATATCCTCCTTCAACTTACACTCACACTATTCATCATTTGCCATTTAAGGAATACAGCAAAAACTAAGAACCATAAATTAGAACATACTAAAAAGGAAAGTAAAAACTTTAAATTGGGACAGGGGAGTAATATTTAAAGAAATCTCACCAGATGCTGGTCACTTGTGGTTGAACTTTTTATGAGTCGAAGTTATTCAAAAAAAAAATACTCATTGTGTTTGTTGAGCGTATAATGTCACGTGATTAAAATGTTGTACCAGGTGCTTATGCTAAATATATCCTCGTAGCTCAAGTCTTCAACTCACACACATACAGAGAGAGAGAGAGAGAGGGAGAGAGAGAGAGAGAGAGAGAGAGAGAGAGAGAGAGGAGATGGCGGTGGTGGTGGAGAACAAAGAGTGGATATTATCAGGTTATGTACCGGAAGGCATTCCGACGTCGGAGCACCTGAAGCTCCGGAAGAGAATGTTGTACCTGGATGAAATCCCAGATCAACACGTGGCCCTTCACCACCTTTGGATCTCCATTGACCCTTATCTACGCTCCAGGATGACCGGCCGCCTCGACGGCCTCTACTCCCCTCAGTATCCCCTTAATCAGGTTCATTTTACTTTCCAACCTTTCAAGAAATACACTACTCCGTTTCTCCTAACTCAAATAATCATGATAAAATGACTTTAACATCTCCGTTATAAAAAATGAAAAGTCATAAAAATTTAATACAATATTTACTTTGAAATGTTAAGTCACAAAACTAAATATTTGATTTATCTTTTGAAACATACAAAAAGTCTTTAAACAAATTAATTGGTTTAACTAAGTCATTAAAGAATTATGTTGAGCCAACTTATAATTAATCCGTTAAACAAATGAAAAGTCACAAAAAACTATCATCTTAGTTTTAAATCAAAATTTAGAAAATAAATTTCTCTTTAATTTATCCCCTCGATATATCCAATTGAAATTATTTTACATGTCTTTTCTTTTGATTGTACTTTTATGATACTTAAACCTTCAGTTATTTTCTTGATTATAGTAAAATTTTACTTATTATGATAAATTTTGCTTGACTATTTAATATAAAAAAATCTTAGGGTTCCTAGCAAAGTATATACTCCCCCAAGAAAAATCCAGAGACTATAACATCCCAATCACACAGTATACTAATAATACCTTTGATTAACATTTCAACTTCAGTTTAATTTATATATTCACACTGCAGATACATGTCAGTGAGTACACCAAGAAGAAGAACAAGATTCACAATATTCTAATTAATCAATCACCCATTTTGCCGGCCCTTTGGTTTAACTTCAATTTAATCAAGTCCCACTTGAGATTCATTTCGTCAGTGGTTACGCATAGAAGCAGCCCAAAAAAAAAAGTTTGGTTATCCAATAAATAAATGTCCCAACTGAAATTACATACTCCTTCCTTCTGTCCATAAATAAATGTTTATTACGAGACGGATGAAGTAGTAGTTATTTTTGTATTACCAACATGTTTGTTATTCCTCCCGTTTAGTGGCGGACTCAGAGTATACTGTAAGTGAGTACACAAGTACACTCTAAAGTGTCATAAGAAAAAAAAATACTTGATGAGACTCGAACCTTTAACCATCTAGTTAAAATCTCAACATTTTAACCACTAAACGATGCAACTATTTTATTTGAGTGGGTTCATTTTGAGCTCTTTGTATACACTTGTGTCCGTCACTGCCTCCATCTCAAAATTATAGTCTCGTTTGAATTTACAAACATTTTAAGGTTGCACTATAAGTTTTGGAATTTAGTGACTTTAAAATCATTATTTTTTATTTTAAAAATGAGACTACCTTTTTTGAAAAAAAGGAAGGGAAATAATACTACTCTCTCTGTCCCAAAAAGTTAGTCTCATTTTTTTCCACTGTTACTATGATGAACTCCGAGCAATAATTTAAATTACTTTTAATTATTCTCTCTTATTTTAAATGGAACATCTATAGGTACCGGATGGATTTGCTGTGGGAAGGGTAATAAGGTCAAAGAGCAGTGATTATAAAGAGGGTGATATTGTAATTAACCCTTTCTCTCAAATAGCTGAATATTGTGTGGCACCACCTCATTTTCTTACCAAGGTTGATCCATCCGATAACATTCCCTTGCCTGACTATCTTACTTCTCTTGGTAATTTCACTTAACTCCATTCATAATTTAATACTCGTTAACATATCCTCCATCCGTCCCGGTTTAAGTTTCTTACTTTCCTTTTTAGTACGTCTCAGTTTAATGTTTTTAGTTGCTTTATTCATTAAATGGCAAAGTATGAATAGTGTTTTGGATAATCTTATCCTCATAAAGTTCATATATTACAAAAAAACCATCACTCACCCATCTACTTTTCATCTACTTGCATTATGAATGGACAATTATATCATTCACACATTATTGTTGTTGACTCAAATTTGCCTTTGTTTCTTAATAAGCGTGTAAAGTCAAACTAAGAACCTTAAACAAGGACGGAGGGAGCACTATATTTAGTCGAGTTCTTTTTTTTTTTTTTTTGTTAACCATTAAAATGTAAATAGTAGTACTTTTTTCAGACACGGAATAAATATATTACTTAATTCATTCTAGAATAACTATCTATTTTATTACCCTCTCCAATTCTAAATGAATATCCGAATTTTATTTTAAATGACATTTTGAAATTTCTGCTATTTGTACAAATCAATGACAAAGATTCATATATATATATATATATATATATATATATATATATATATATATATATATATACTCCCTCCATCCCATCCGAAATATAACGTTTTGCCATTTTGGGTGTCCCACTCGAAATAGGACATCCCAAAATGGAAATGTTTTAATATATTTATATTCAACCAACCCCACCATTTAACCCCACTCATTCTCTCTCTTCATTTTCCACCACTCATTTTATTCAACCAACACTACTATTTACCCCACTCATTCTCGCTCTTCATTTTTTCTACCACACATACACAACCTTTTTCTTAATTATTGTGCCCCACGAGTTGGTCTCACTTGTGGTGGGACAGAGGGAGTATATTGTAATCACCTTCTCAAATATTTGGTTTTGCAAGGATAATAGACTAATAAAAACCTTAAACATCAAGGATAGTTTTTTCAAATAAAGACATATTTTAGACAAACATTTTTTTTTAAAAAAAATATTTGTTTAGAGAAAGAAAGGGGTATTAATTAAAAATATAACTTGTGAAAAGTTTTAAAAACGGAGTTTCTTTTTGGACGCTATTATTATGAGCGGTTAAAAAGGGCTAAGATTTTTGGAAAGCTCTACTCAAAAACTCTCAATTGATATGCTTAATATATTAGCAAAAAAATGGATTTTTCAATTAATTTTAAACGCACATCTCTACCAAACAAGCCATAAGGAAAGCATGTGCTGGTGCTAATAAATGTATGTGCATGTCCTGCACTGCGCATGAAACACATACTCCCTCCGGACACAAATATAAGCAAAAAAGTTGGGCTTTTTTTGGGCCTAAATATAAGCTAAAAATTTGGGTTTTAATACAAAACTCATTAAATGTAACTGTATTTAATACTCTCTTACCAAAAATACCCCTAGTTAATTACTCATTTTCAAATACAAGTGTACATTTATTACACATTTAATATGAGGATATATTAGTAATTTTAACATATTTTTATTATAAAATCAAGACAACTAACTAAATTTAACTACTTTATTAATAAATGTGATTTTAGTTACTTTTGCTTATATTTGTGACCGGAGGGAGTAATGGTCAAATTGGTATGCCTATCTACAGAGTACTAAAATCTATTGAATATTCGCCGTCCAAAACGGCGGAATAAGTAAATAAATCTTCTTACTAGAAAAAAAAAAACTTATTCAACTTATTGCAGTAAAGAAAACATTTCCTTTCAGATAAAATACGCCTTAGTCCCAACTCCCAACATGCAAATAAAATACGGCGGACAAAATTTTGGGTACCTTTGGTGATATTGCGTAGACGATCCTTAAGTTGTTTCAGATGGCCTTTAGAGGGATTGACGTAAGTTTTTGCAAGAGTTTTCTAGGCATCATGTGTGGTGGTGCACTGGGAAATAAGAGGAACTAACGGTGCGGATAAAGAGCCAGCTAGTGCACTTAAGAACAATTTATCCGGCCTAAACCAAGTATCATATGCTGGATTAGGGGTAGAGGAGGGTCCGGCGGTTGCTTTTGGGGTGGCTTCTGGGGTTGTGGTGGCGGGGTTGACAGGTAGGGTTTTAGGAAGAGCGGGGAGGCTGTCATCCAAATAGGGGTATAAAGCATAGCCAAGAAGTGAGGCCTCTATTTGAATTTTCCAGGTGATGTAATTCGTGGGTGTTAGTTTAAGGATGTGAGAAAGAGAGACCATAATGAGGGGTTTTTCCAGTTCAAAAGGGTTGAAGAGGCGGCACGTCTCGGTTGCCATGATCAGCCGAGAGAGATTTTTTTTTTTTTTTTTTTAGTTTTTAGGGTTTTGGATCTTTATGCTCTTGATACCATATTGAACTTATGAATCAATGAACATTATAATTCAGAATGAAAAACAACTTAACTTTATTGATATTGTTTTGCACTATATATACTAGAACTAGAGCTATATAATTTAGACTAATATTCTGATTAAACTAGGAAAGGAAAATAATAGGAAACCTAAAACTTGATACCCACGACAATGACTTGAGCAGGAGTCCAAGTTAGGCCGAACTCTGGTTGCTGAGTTGATGTGGAACACTTGTTACTCTTTCACTTTCCATTTCTTTTGTAATAATTATAGGTTGATTGCATTATCCTAACAAAAAATTAAAACTTGTTATTTATATTATTATTGATGGCGTATGAATTACAAGTTTTAGATTTTCTTAAGTTAAGCCAACCTATAATTATTAGTACTCAAAGTTCATTCGTAGTAACGGCACAAAAGATTGGAAGATAATTTTGAAACTGAGGGAATATTTGCATGATAATACATCCGTAAATCAAGATTATTAGCATTCCCCCTATTTCATAATAATAAGCAATCATATATTGTGATAATGAAATAGTTTTAATGCAATATTAGTATAGTACAAATACGTAGTTGCATAAAAATTCTGACAAGTCAGCATTAACACTTATTACTACGATAAGGAAGGTATTTTTTATTGTTTGGGGGTGAAATACTTGATATTACTCCAACAAAAAAAAAATCATAATTTTTAAAATGTTATATATGATGAACAGGAGTGCCGGGGTTTACGGCATGGCTGGGGATAGATGTGCTTGGAGATCCAAAACCTGGATGCAATGTTTTCATTTCTGCTGCCGCCGGTGGTGTTGGTCTAATTGCTGGTCAATTGGCCAAACTCAAAGGTTGCCGAGTAATTGGAAGCACCGGATCAGATGACAAGGTAATATCTGTCCCATATTTTATTACTCTTTCTATCCTTAAATGAATGTTCATTTTCAAAAAAAAAAAAAAAAAAAAAAAAATTGTTTCATGACTTATATGAAAAAACTGTCTCTAGACGTTTTTCTTTTACCAATTTTTTTCATTAATCTCTTTATACATGTAAAACTAAATTTTGGGAAACATTATTACATGATTATATATAAATCTTTGTCACTAAATTGTATGAAATGTAGAGATTTTTAGATGTCACTTAAAATGAAATTTGGTCATTCATTTAAGGACATAGGGAGTTTGAATGAACCTTTGAGTGATAATAATAAGTTTATTTAATTGTTTTATTTAAAAATATTTTTTTTGTAATAGATGATATTTACAATGGTGTATCAGTAAAAAAAAAAATACATTTTATTAGAAAATTAAATTAAATTATAATAATTATTACTCAAAATTCAATCCAAACAAGAAAAAGACGTATTTCGGGGAGGAGGGAGTAGTATACGGTATTAAATTTCCCAGCACTTATACACCCCGCATAGATTTGTAGAACACAAATCTACCCGCTTATACCTTGTTAAAATTACACAAAAAAATTTTCGAGTTTGCCTCATAAGCGTTATATGTAAGAACATGGATTAATATAACATATAAATACTTAATAATATAATGATCAATATTATAATATATGGTATAAAGTATAGAACTCAACATAATGTGTAGAATTCCATAGTATAAGGCTACCATTAAATGATGGGCATAATGGTAAACTCTTATACATGAATAGGTGTAGTCCCTAAGTGAGGTGCCTATTCCCTTCCTATATAAAGGCCATTCCATCAGCCATAGAAGGGACCGAAATTTTGATTATTTTCTCATTTATAAACTCTTCATAAAGATCAAAGAAGACAAGAGAATAAGGGACAATCACTTAGAAGATCTACTCCTCTCTTCTTTAAAGACTATCTTCTTACTTCATCAAGAACAAGACTAAGAACAATCATGGAATCACAAGGTACACGCTTCCGTCTTCTTCTTCTTCTTCTCATTCTTAATCTAGTTGTGAGTCGGTTCATGGTTTGATGGATCTTTTTGTTCCTACAATTGGTATCAGAGCCTGCTCATATACTAGATTGAGTTTGAGTTTCTTGTAAAGCCTTATGCTTTTATTTCTTGAAAAGATTCCATGTTCATCATGTGTTCTTGAATTATTGTCATACTCTAATTCAGATTCTAGAGTATTATGTTACTTCTATATTATAAATTTACTCTCAAGGCTTTCAATTCTTAATGTAAGATTATCCCATTTTTGAACATAGCCACCATCCTTGGATGCGTTGTGAGTTTGTTCATATGCATAGCCACGCATTTTTTTAAAAATGTGATGTGAGTATGCGGATCTACTTACTTTGGTTGAATATTGATTCACCATTAAGTTAAGAATTGATAGTCTAAATATGTGTTAAATTGGTGACTTTTCACCAATCTGGACAGTGAGCACGAGTTGTGCTATTGGGCACGAGTCGTGCCCTTTTGATTCCAGTCGTGATACAGTATGTTTAAATGGCAACGTTTCATAAATCTGGGCACTGGTCACGAGTCGTGCCTTTTAGCACGAGTCGTGCCCTTTTGGTCATTCGTGCCCACGACTCGTTTGAAAATTTGTTAGTAAATTATAGTATCTGGACACCAGTCGCGCTTCGGTGGTTATTGAAGTTATCAAACTTTAAGAATGGACTGGTAGAACAAAAGGATACAATATTTTTAATAATAAATTTCATTTGTTTGTTTGCCTTTAAATTTTCAGAAATTACCTTAAAGTCTTAAGTGCCCTAAAGTATGATTAATTATATGTTTAAACAAATTTATTCATTGTTTAAATAATATTGTTGCCAAAGCAATTTACGTTATTTAAATACAAATTTGTTAAAGTGATGAATGTAAATATTGATATGTGATAACATGCTTGTTTTCCAAAGGAGACCTTGTTATTGACTAAGTATTTGCATTCATAGGGTACTAATTGAACTAAACTTTTGGTCATTTTAAATGCTGTGAACCATCCCAAAGGAAGGCGGGTGTTTAAAGTGAATTGTTTATATTCTTCATTACCGGGGAACAAGTACCTTAAATTTTAGGACATTTTTTATACTTGATCCGGCCCAAAGGAAGGCAAGTATTTAAAGTGTGTTGTTTAAGCTATTTGTTTACCCTAAGATAAATCAAATTGTGAGTCAATTCGCAATCCAAAGATTAGTCTTGATGTCATATTGATTATCTTTTATTATGATGGAATTCATTTTGATATAATTAATCATTGTGTAGTTTCTTACATATGTTTTGTTTCATTCTTTTGTTCTCTTCATTCAGATTTGATCAGTGCTTCATCTGTTACTACTGCCTTAAATTCAATTCCTTTGCTAACTGGGACAAACTTTAAAACTTGGAAAAACAAGATTATTATGGTCTTAGGCTGTTTGGACCTTGACCTTGCATTAAGAGAACAAGCTCCTTCCCCTCTAACTGATAAAAGCACTGCGGAAGACCGCTTGAGTTCAGAGAGGTGGAAGCGTTCTAATCGCGTCAGCCTAAGCATAATTAAGAATGCAGTCCCGGAGACATTTCTGAACAGTGTCTCCGAGGATGATGGTGCAAAAGGTTTCCTAGATGCCCTAGAACAACGCTTTGCAAAAAGCGATAAATCGGAAACAAGTGCTACCTTAAGGAAGCTTGTTTCCATGAGGTATAAGGGCACTGGAAACCTAAGGGAATACATAATGGAAATGTTTCACCTATCAACGAAATTAAAAGCACTTAAGTTGGACTTGTCGGAAGACTTGCTTGTGCATTTGGCTTTAATTTCTCTTCCTTCACAATTTGGTCATTTTGAAACGACCTACAATTGTCAAAAGGACAAGTGGAATATTAATGAGTTAATTTCACATGTCACGGAGGAAGAAGATAGGTTGAAACACACCAAACCCGAAAGTGCGCATTATGCATCTACCTCTTCTCGTGGGATTAAGAGAAAAGGTAAGGAGATTGCGGTTGCATCAAAGAAGCCTAAGGGATCATCAAATGATCAAAAGGTGAAAAAGTGCTTCTTTTGCAAGGACCCCACTCACATGAAGCCCGACTGCCCTAAGTATCGCCAATGGCGAATTAAGAAAGGTATGTCATTTAGCTTTGTTTGTACTGAAGCTAATTTAGTTTCAATTCCTTCGTATACATGGTGGTTAGACTCCGGTGCAACTACTCACATAAGTTCATGTATGCAGGGTTGCCTGAACTACCGAACACCCAATGAAGGTGAAAGATTCATCTACATGGGAGCTGGAAAGCCGGTAGAGGTGGAAGGCATAGGGACTTTTAGATTATCTCTTAGTACCGGATATTATTTAGTTTTGAACAATGTATTTATTATTCCATCATTTAGACGGAATTTAATTTCCGTCACTACATTAGATCGAGAAGGTTATTCTTGCATCTTCGGTAATAATAAATGCAATTTATATTTTGATTCAAAGCTTTTTGGTACTAGTTCTTTGTCTTATATTGATAATCTATATTTACTTGACACAGTCAATTCATTAAATGAGTCCCATAATAATGAAACTAAAACTCGAGGCATAAAACGAAAGTTTTCAAGTAAAAATTCTTATACCTTGTGGCATAGGCGTTTGGGTCATATATCCAAAAGGAGAATTGACAAGCTTGTGTCCGAGGAATATTACATAAGCTTGATACTCCGGAAAATAACTTTTGTATTGAATGCCTTAAGGGAAAATTCACGAATAGTACAAACAAAAATGAGTCATTGAGAGCTACAAAAGTCTTAGAACTAATTCATACGGACATATGTGGACCATTCCCTACCCCTTCATGGAACGGACAAACATATTTTATTACGTTCATAGACGACTTCTCTCGTTATGGATACATTTATTTGCTTCATGAAAAGTCTCAATCATTAGACGTTTTCAAGTCTTTTAAAACCGAAGTTGAAAATCAACTTGAAAAGACTATTAAGAAAGTTAGATCCGATCGTGGTGCTGAATACTACGGTCGGAATGACTGTTCAGGAGAACAACGTCCGGGTCCTTTTGCTCGCTATTTGGAAGAGTGTGGGATTGTCCCTCACTACACCATGCCGGGGACACCTAGCATGAATGGTGTAGCCGAGAGACGTAATAGAACCCTTAAGGATATGGTAAGAAGTATGGTTTCTTGTACTTCTTTACCTCACTCATTATGGGGCGATGCTTTGAAAACCGCAACATACCTACTTAATAGAGCTCCTTCAAAAGCTACTAACAAAACCCCTTATGAATTATGGACCGGTAAGAAACCGTCCCTTAATCATCTTCATGTTTGGGGTTGTCCAGCCGAAGCTAGGCCTTATAGACCTAACGAAGGAAAGTTGAACGCTAAGACCGTTAGTAGTTATTTTGTAGGGTATTCTCAAAGATCTAGGGGATATAAATTCTATGACCCAAAAACTAGAACCTTTTTCGAGACGGGAAATGCTAGGTTCTTTGAGGATGTTGAATTTAGAGGGGAAAATTTGAATAGTAATTTTGAATTTGAAGAAATGGAAGAGGAATTCGTTTCTATACCTCTTCCTATAGTTCCTATCGAAAATCAAGCAGTTGTGCCTGAAATTCGACAAGAACATAATATTCAAAATGACGTTAATTCTCCTATTAATGAACAACATGAAAATGTTGATGAGGAAATTCAACACCCTCAAAATCAAGAAGAACCGGTGCCATTAAGAAGATCTAATAGAGCAAGAAGGAGTGCTATACCGGATTATTATGATGTATATCTTGCCGAAAATGAGGAACCGTTAGGTTTAGTGGGAGATGAGCCAATCACCTTCCATGAAGCCATTAGTGGTCCAAATTCTCAAAAGTGGATTGATGCCATAAATGAAGAGTTAAAATCCATGAATGATAATGACGTTTGGGATCTTGTCCCATTACCTAAGAATGTGAAACCCATCGGATGTAAATGGATCTTTAAGACCAAAAGGGATTCACAAGGTAATGTGGAGAGACATCAGGCTCGTCTTGTCGCTAAAGGGTTTACTCAAAAAGAAGGCATTGATTACAAAGAAACATTTTCACCGGTATCCTCTAAAAATGCTTTTAGGATCATTATGGTTTTAGTGGCACATTTTGACCTTGAGCTTCATCAAATTGATGTAAAGACAGCTTTTCTCAATGGTGACATTGAGGAAACTATCTATATGAAGAAACCAGAAATGGTGACTGATTCGGATCAAACTAGTCAACTAGTTTGTAAACTTAAGAAATCCATTTATGGGCTCAAGCAAGCATCTCGTCAATGGTACTTAAAATTCAACCAAGTTATTCTTTCATTTGGCTTTGAAATGAATCTTGGTGAAGATTGTGTGTACCATAAGTTCAGTGGGAGTAGATTTATATTTTTGGTCTTATATGTGGATGACATTTTACTTGCTAGTAATGATAAGGATCTTCTTAAGGAAACCAAGAAATTTCTCTCAAACAAATTTGAGATGAAAGATCTTGGAGAAGCTTCTTTTGTATTAGGAATCCAAATACATCGTGATCGCTCACGGGGTATGTTAGGATTATCACAAAAGAGCTATATAGAGAAGGTATTACAAAGGTTTAGCATGGAAAATTGTAAACCACATGACACCCCGGTCTCTAAGGGAGATAAGTTCAATCTAAAGCAATGTCCTAAAAATAATCTTGAATCCAAGTATATGGAAAATATCCCTTACGCATCGGCAGTAGGAAGCCTAATGTATGCACAAGTCTGTACTCGCCCAGATCTTGCCTTTATTGTTGGCATGCTTGGGCGATATCAAAGCAATCCGGGAAGAGAACATTGGGTCGCAGCCAAAAGAGTGATGAGATACTTACAAAACACGAAGAACTACATTCTTACATATTCAAAGTCGGATCATCTTGAGATCATTGGTTTTTCCGATTCTGACTTTGCTGGATGCCAAGATAGTCGCAAATCGACATCGGGTTATGTCTTCACTTTGGCCGGTGGAGCAATACCTTGGAGAAGTGCCAAGCAAACATTAGTAACTACTTCCACCATGGAAGCCGAATTTGTTGCTTGCTATGAGGCATCCAATCAAGCTATATGGCTGCGTAAATTCATTGAAGGACTGCGAATTGTCAAAGGTGTTGAAAGACCACTTAAGTTATATTGTGACAATCGGGCCGCGGTATTGTACTCCAACAACAACAAGAGTTCATCTAAATCTAAGCATATAGATATTAAGTTTCTTGTTGTGAGAGAAAGAGTACAAAATGAACAAATAGAAATAGAACTTATTGGTACAAACTCCATGTTAGCGGATCCATTTACTAAGGCGTTATCTCCTTTAGTTTTTCACGAGCATGTTGCTCATATGGGTGTAATAACTTTTGATAATGCTTAAATAAGTGGGAGTTTTTTAATGTTTTCTATTTCCTTGTGTTGTTTTTAATTTTGATCTCATTTGGTTAAAAGTAGGACTAGTTGGAGAATATATATATGCATTCTTCATATATATTCGTTAATATTCCATGCTACATATCTATACTTAATCTATGTCATTCAGTTGGATATATATATGTGATTAATGTGGGTTTAGTTGCGAATCAATTACAACGACTGCCCCTTTAGTCCTTATACTTATATGACTAATGGACGGGATTGGTTTCGAATGACAACAAAGTGCACATAAGGGTTGTCATTTGTGTTATAAATATGATTGAAAGAATTTTATTAAGTGAAGGTATATGTTATAATAATCCAAGTGGGAGATTGTAAGAACATGAATTAATATAACATATAAATACTTAATAATATAATGATCAATATTATAATATATGGTATAAAGTATAGAACTCAACATAATGTGTAGAATTCCATAGTATAAGGCTACCATTAAATGATGGGCATAATGGTAAACTCTTATACATGAATAGGTGTAGTCCCTAAGTGAGGTGCCTATTCCCTTCCTATATAAAGGCCATTCCATCAGCCATAAAAGGGACCGGAATTTTGATTATTTTCTCATTTATAAACTCTTCATAAAGATCAAAGAAGACAAGAGAATAAGGGACAATCACTTAGAAGATCTACTCCTCTCTTCTTTAAAGACTATCTTCTTACTTCATCAAGAACAAGACTAAGAACAATCATGGAATCACAAGGTACACGCTTCCGTCTTCTTCTTCTTCTTCTCATTCTTAATCTAGTTGTGAGTCGGTTCATGGTTTGATGGATCTTTTTGTTCCTACATTATATGTGATTTTTCTTTTTTTAATTAATTTATTAAAAAGTTTGACAGTCAATTGCAATATACTCCCTCTCTGTCCCTAAATGAGTGTCCATTCTCAAGAATTTTTTGTCCCAAAATGAGTGTCCATTTTTATCATAACTTTGTCCCTAAATATATTTTTTTTTCAAAATTTTTTTCACCGGTTTCTTTATACTTGCAAAAACTAAATGTTTTTACAGAGAATTACAAGATTATATATGAATTTTGTCACCAAATTGTACAAAAAATTATGTCCCTTAAAATGAGATTTTGACACTCATTTAAAGACAGAGGTAGTATTATTTATTTTTTCTTCCAAATTTCCGTCTATACCGCAGGTTAAACTTTTGAAGGAAGAATTTGGATACGATGATGCATTCAATTACCATAAAGAGAAGGATCTCGATGCTGCCTTAGCCAAGTACGTACTTGCATATTTGTTCCATCCTTAGTTTTTCTTCTACACTAGTAGTAGGTTACCCGTACTTTGCTTGCACGGGAAACTAATTTGTCAGTTTTTTGCTATTTTGTTTTTGTGCTATTTTTATTTAATAAAGAAACATAATATTTTTGGGTATATAACTATATTTTATATGAATTAAAACATTTCCATACAAATTTAGGACAATTGTGTTAATTTTTTTTATAGCTTTTGTTGCATATAATTTGTATTTATTATGATAATTAAAACTTGAAATTAAAGATGATTTATTATTATTATGAATTAAATTTTAATTCTATACATGATTGACTTAATAATATTAGCTATTGTCCAATAAATTATTTTTTATTATATATACACATTATAATTAGTAAATATAAAAGTCTACAGTGTACATATAATGTGTTAGTAGAATAATAAATTAATTAACTAATAATATTAATAGTAATAATTTTTATATCTAGTGACTGTTATGATTAATTAATACTCCCTTTTTTTAGAGTAAGAGTCCTACTTTGTTTATGCACACTTATTAAAAAATAATAGAAAATGGGTAAACATTGCAGGTGGGCTGATAATATAGATGTCCAAAACACAATTCATAGTGAAAGTGGACAATATATAAGTTAGTAAGTTTGGTCTTTTTGTAATTATAAAAGCATTAGAAAGAAAATATAGTTCAAAACACTATTCATCTTTTCTTATAATTTGTCAATTTGAGAAAGACTCTCTGGAATATATTAAAATAGAACATAGAACTCTAACTCTTAGACGGAGTGAGTACTACTAATACTAAATATTAGCATATATTGTATAATTATTAACTGATACTATTAATAATAGTTAATTTATATAACAATTATGGTTAACTAATACTATTATTAATAGCAATAATATATATATATATATATGATAAAAATTATGATTAACTAATAGTATTAATTAATAATAATTTTTAATTATTTAATAATTAACTCTTATTAAAAATATATAAAATATAATAATAGTTTAATATTAATAATTAATTATTATTTTTTTAATATTAATATTAGCTAATACTATTAATTACTACATAAGATAACTACTATAGTTAACTATTATAGTTAACTATTATTAGTAATAGTTACTATAATAGTTAACTATAATAGTTACCCTATATAGTAACTAATAGTATTAGCTAAGAAAAAGAATTTGAAAAGTCACATATTTATGTTGGTAGGATTGATGTGGCATCACCATAGGCAAGCTTTTCTATATTTTTCCACATGTCAGCACTATAACTCTTCTCACCAAATTTAATATATATATATAGATTTTATAATTATTAACTGATACTATTAATAATAGTTAATTTATATAAAAATTATGGTTAACTAATACTATTATTAATAGCAATAATTAATATATATATATATATGATAAAAATTATGATTAACTAATACTATTAATTAATA
Organism: Campanula takesimana; assembly: GCA_026119855.1. Lineage (NCBI taxonomy): Eukaryota > Viridiplantae > Streptophyta > Magnoliopsida > Asterales > Campanulaceae > Campanula > Campanula takesimana. The sequence goes on along the minus strand of JAOWBW010000563.1, from coordinate 598,648 downwards.
ATAATTTTTAATTATTTAATAATTAACTCTTATTAAAAATATATAAAATATAATAATAGTTTACTATTAATAATTAATTATTATTTTTTTAATATTAATATTATCTAATACTATCAATTACTACATAATGTAACTACTATAGTTAACTATTATAGTTAACTATTACTAATAATAGTAAGAGTTAACTTTAATAGTTAACTATTATAGTAACTATTAATAGTAATAGTTACTATAATAGGTAACTATAATAGTTACCCTATATAGTAACTAATAGTATTAACTAATACTATTAGCTAAGAAAAAGAATTTGAAAAGTCACATATTTATGTTGGTAGGATTGATGTGGCATCACCATATGCAAGCTTTTTTATAATTTTTTCACATGTCAACACTATAACTCTCATCACCAACTTTATATATATATATATATATATATATATATATATATATATATATAGATTTCATACTTCAAATTAGATTCTCCCTCTGTTCTAAAACAAAATATTAATTTATTTTAAGGAACGAAAATTAAATAAATATGTTGGGAAAGTAGGTGTTGTAAGTGGGGAAAAGTGAGAAAGTGTGGTAGAAAATAGTAAGTGAATAGTTGTTGTGAGTCTGAAAGAGAGAGAAAGTGGAGTGTATATATATACTTCTTTTGAGAAAATGGTACTTTTCATTTTCAGTGGGAAACCAAAATTTGATAAAATTGGTACTTTATTTTGAGACGAACGGGTAAACGTTTTCTTAATTAAGGACACATGAATGCTAATTCAAACAGGTATTTCCCTGACGGGATCGATATTTACCTTGACAATGTTGGGGGACGGATGCTTGAGGCTGTCCTTAACCATGTCAATACGGGCGCACGCATTCCTCTTTGTGGCATGATTTCTCAATATAACGCGGTAAATAACTCTACTTTTTTTTGTCGTTTTTGTTCTTACAATTGAAAAAAACCAATTATTTTTTACTTTATAATGCTAGATTTACTATAACAATACCAGATTATTATTTAGCAAATCTGACAGTCTTAAATGACAGACTGAAACAAACAATTTTATTTTGTGAAACGGATACGAGTTAAGATCACACTTTACACTAAAAAATGACAGTTATACTATTAGTGTTGCGTATCCGCCACTTGAATGCCAGTCAACCTGGTAGTTTAATTTTATAAAATTGTTTTTCTACTGCTTAGAAAATAATTTTGCATTTTTTTTCATTTATTATCAATGGTTCATATATAACTATGTATATGTTGTTGATAGATATGGACGGAGAGAGAAGGGGTACGAAACCTACTAAATATTGTAGGGAAACAAGTACGTATGCAAGGGTTTCTTTGTGGTTCCTATTTGGACCGGATGCCAGAGTTCTCCGTGCAGGTGAAAGGCTACATAAGAGAAGGGAAGATCAAATCGAAGAACAAAATTTATCATGGGATCGAGAGTTTCTTGGAGAGTTTGGATTCCTTGTTCACGAGTTCAAATGTCGGAAAAGTTGTTATTCAAGTAACACCATGACCTAAAATCGAAACTATTTCTGTTCTCCTATGTTTAACCTTGAATTATAAAGTGCTTGTAATAAGTTGCTCTTTTGGTGATTTGATCTATGGAGATGCGATTTTTGTATGCAAATTATAAGTGCAGAACGTGGTGTTACCACAAGTGCTGCGAACACTGTCCCAGTGTTATCTGACGAGAATCTGGGATTATATTTGAATATTTTCTTCATAAATTATTGTTGTACTAACATCTAATATTGGTGCAAGATTATTGTTTATTGTTGGTCCAAAATTCAGGTATACTATGGTTGAGATGCTAGAATATTGCAAGGAAGGTGAAAGAAGATTTTATGGATAAAAGAGATTTTATTCATAAACATGTGAGAATTAAAATAAGAGGAAAACGTGTGAATTGACACATTCAAAGGGCTGAGTGTTGATCAAGATAGTACAAGGTCTATTTAGCTCAAGAGTATTGGTGTTGCATGCTCTAGGCACGTTATTTGAACGATTAATGTTATCGCTTGATTATGTTTTAATAAAGATATTGAATGTTTGATTATTATATCATTTGCATGTTTATTATAATAATCCCCGCCTCTGATAATTATGATTAATTATTAAGTATAAGTTTGATAGATAATCATATGATGTTTATGGTGTATGGATACGATTAAACTTATGGGTATTTGTTAGAGAACGAATACTGGACTGACCCGTATGAGATTTATGTCATGGTGACAATGTCATAATTAAGTCTTATATAGTTATATTACTAGAATCTCTAGACCTGAGGTTATTACAGTCTTCCACTTGATGAACAATACGTTTGACATATTCAAACGTTATCCCTAACCGGGTAGCTATAAATAATATGATTAGCGTAATCGGAATCATGTAGGGAAGAGTAATAAGCCAAGATGGGATTTGTTCCTCGTCAAGAGAGATATCAAGCTTTGGCCACTCGATGAATGTGTGAATACCCCTTTCCGATGAAGCGACGCATGAGAAGTATCTTATGATTATTATTATTTACAAAAGGGAATATTCATAACGACATTAAAATTATGAGAGTCGCCACGCCGTTTTAATTAAAGCCAAAACATTGAAAAAAGCATTTTTAGTGGGTTCGGGGGTCAAATTACAACAAGAGAAGAATATTGAACGTTATCACTCCTATTGCCCGAATTGATCGGTCTTTCTATCATGATGCAGTGTATGTAGTGTGTTAGTGATTTAGACCGGATCCGAAGATTGCCTACGTTCCTCTCAATGTGAGAAGCTCAGGTCAGCGTAGTTCGCACATAATTAGAATGTGGAGAGAGAATAGGGATCATGCATAATGAAGAGGGAGGAGAAAGAAACATGCAGGATGATCACATCCTAGAATAATGACTATGCCATCAATGAGATCTCGATGAACATTCATCACATTCATCATGGGAGGATTATTGAACATGGGAGTAATTACCTAAAGTTTAGGGTTTAGAAATAGTTCCTAGATCATCCTTGGGTTGATGAACCCTAAATCATCATCGGCTATGAAATAACATGCAAACATGAAGATCGCAACCCTAAATATAGCATAAATAAGGTTTTAATCTATGAACACGAAGAACATATTATGAACATATGAATGAACATGCAAAGCATATGAAGAAACTATGAATAAACATGTAAGAACGTGAATATAAGAGATCTACATTAAAAATGATGCAAGAATATGAAGAAAAAGTTAGAAAACTTACCTATGTTGGCAAGAAATAAACCTTGATCTCCTTGAGTGTTTGAATGCTTAATTAGGGAGCAAAATAATGTTTAAGAACTCTCAAAATAGGATTTAAGACTCTCAAACTCGGGATCCCTAACCAATGGGATGGAATGGATTTATATAGTAAACTGAGGGGAAGATCTGACGGTCAGGATCATCCGGAGCAAGGTTGGCCGCCTGGCCATGATTGAAGACGGTGACAATGTTGGCCGCGTGGCCAAGGTTGGGGCGCAGCAAGGTTGGCCGCGTGGCCAAGGTTGCGGGCTGACGTGATTCCTAAGCTAGGGTTTCTGCATGGTTTAAGGAAACCATATTTTGACCATATTTAGGGTGTTCTAGAATAATGAGACATATTTTGGGAATCCGGGACAAGTCTTTGCAAGGTTTCTAATTCCTATAAAGTCCTTGTATATTTGGGAAAGCCCTAATAAACTCATTTTCAGATCGGGTACTAACAGTAGCCCCTCGGCGACGCTTCTTGCAAGGCAATGGAGGGTCGACGATAAAAGAAGGATCCGTTCTGGAACATGAGTTTCAAAACAGATGAAAGGATCGATGGAACGGCTGAACCTTGGCAGGCGACCTACGTATCCGCGGGGGAATCAAGCCAAACGTAGTTCAAATCTGATGGGAAATTGGGAATGATTGTCCACTGGGGAGAAGTCTGATCTGTGGGAAAATGCATCTTCCGGGGAAAATGAAACTGCAGGGGATGAGAGATGACCATGTCGGTCAGGTGGCTGAACCTTTTCAGGTTTCCTACGTATCCTTGGAGGAATCAAGTCGGTCGTAGTTCAGAGCTATTGGGGAAAGACGAGACATCGAACTTCTGCTGCGGATAACAAACCTACGGATACTATCTTGTATGAAGAACGAACATTCGTAAGCAATGAAGTTATTTGGAAAAATAAATACTACGTCGTCTAAATAATCCCAAGATGGAATGGTAAACGCAATCAGGATCGCCCGGGTTCCTGCCGATCGCGCTAAAGTAATAGATGCTGGATCTCTCGCAATTAGAAACGCCAGGGTTTCTGCCAATCACGATCGATCTAAGATGCGTATAACATAGAGGTGCCGAAGTCTCTGTAGTCATACGAATCCTAAGCAAATGTTTGGAAATTTAAACCGCAATCAGAAACGCCCGGGTTTCTGCCGATCGGGTTAAAATAATAGATGCTGGATCTCTCGTAATTAGAAACGCCCGGGTCTCTGCCAATCACGATCGATCTAGGATGCGTATGACATAGAGGCGCCGAAGTCTCTGCAATCATACGAATCCTAAGCAAATATTTGGTGAAGAATGGAAATTTTAAGGGGCTTTCCGTACCCAAATATAACGAATATCAGTCAAAATAGTGCTAAGGGCACCCAAAATGAATCAAAGGGAAAAGATCAGGGGCAAAAATGGGATTTTATCTGAAGGGTCAAGGTTGGCCACGTGGCCAAAGTCACTGATTTGCAATAGTGGCCGCGTGGCCAAGGACGCTGAGTGGTTAGATCTCCTTCACGCGGATCGCTGATCTGACGGCTGGGATTGCGAGGGCAGAAGTGGCCGCGTGGCCAAGGTCGCCGTCGGGCTGACTCCTTGGTCACAGCGCCAGAAACCCTCACTCTTCTCCTTCTTTTATTCTTCCTTCTTCTTCCTTCCACCATTGTTGAGTTAGAGAGAGAGAGAATTCGAGTTCTAGAGAGAGAAAGCTTGGATCCGATAATTTTTTGAGGATTTTACTTTGAATACTTTGGATAACATGGCGGATTGGATCAACGAGGCCTTGTTTAGGGATTTTCCGGGCCAAGGCGGGTATGTGCCTCAAGGACAAGAACAAGGACAATGGCATGGTGATCCTCAAGGTGAGGGAAACGTAGGGGCTGATCCAGGAGCGGGTTTCGAAGCGGCGCCCTTGATACCACGAGCGGCGACTCGGAACTTTCGCGATGGCCTTCTCCGGTCGACGTTTGATCAAGATTACGACTTCTACATCGACTCAGAGCGTCACTGGTCAATGGGCCTTCCGGAGACACGAGAGGTACATTTCAAATTTTCACTCCGTTCATTTTCACATTTTTTGCACTTTTGTACAAAATATAGATTGCTAGAATTGTAATTTGCTAGAAATGTAGATTGCTAGAAATGTAAATTGCTAGGAGTGTAACATACCTGTGCTGTGTTTACCTGCAGAGGATCAAGGCTCGTGGGTCCACGGTGACTGTGGGCAAACTGTGGGCGTCTCTGCCGGAGGGACCGGGCGGTTTGCGTGCTCAGATTGAGGCTATGGGGTTTGGCCCATTCTTTGATAGTGTCCGCACGGTTGGGGGCACTCTGAAGGTGGCGGCGGTGATAGAGGTGTGCAGGGAGTTCTGGTGGGACACCACCCATACTTTTCACTTCAGTTGGGGAGAGATTACCATCACGCCGACGGATTTTGCGGCTATCACGGGGTTGAGGTTCACTGCTACCCCTTTGCCTTTTGATGAGAGCTTGGCGGAGCGGCGGGACTATAGGCAGGCTCTGTTGGGAGTTGACACTGATCTGGGAGGAGGAGTCAAGGGTTATGGAGTGGAGGCCGGGAAGGTGAACCGTTTGGTGGAGATGGCTATTGAGGCCTTCGGTAGGGGAGAGTATGACTTGGATTGCTTGGTCCGCCTGTTCTTATGGTACAGCTTTTTAGAGATTCTGTTTCCCAGTGGGGCTACTGTCTGCAGGTACTCGTTTCTAGGGGCTTTTGTGGATTTGGACCAAGTCGGTGGGATTTCTTGGGGCGGAGCTGGTTTGGCTGAGATTTACCGGGCATTGGACCATTGCTCGAGGGCTAGCTCATCAGCCTTTGACGGGTTTCAGTTCGCCTTTGAGGTATGCTATTGACTACCCTTCTTTTCACTTGTTGAGATTTCTGCTCTATCTTTTGGTCTGAAATGTTTCTTTCATTGTATGCACAGGCTTGGGTGTACGAGATCTTTGGTGTCACCCCTTTTCAGTTGGTTATGCGTGCCAACAAGGTCGTCCCTGTCATGTCGTACTGGTGCAAGAGCAACAGGGCTCCTCCCCTCAGAAACCGGGATAGGAAGACGGTGGATGCCGCCGATCTGAGGAGGGCTTTTGCGATGTCTGAGCCTGTCGGGGTCAGGTTTTACCCATGGAGTCCGGCTAATGAGGCTTCGGTGGGTCCCTATGTAGTGGAGTTGACCGCTTCTAGGGTTCTGCTTGTGGGTCTCACCGGGGATGCCATGTATCTCGGAGAGAGGGTGGTTCGTCAGCATAGGGCCGGCGCGTTACCGTGGGCTCCTTATGATCCTCCTCGGGATATGCTCCGTCCCGCGAGGTTGGCAACTTTCTTAGCTCCCACTCCGCAGAGCATTACAGGGGGAGTGACGACTACGCCGGCTATGTGCGGACTTGGTTGATCAGCCCCCAGGTTCGGGCTAGGATGTTATCGGGAGAGGGATCGAGCTCGGCCCGGTATGTTGGTCGGAGTCGGCCTTTGGTGGACATGCCTCCCCGTTCGAGTAGCGTGAGGGTGATGAGAGGTGGCCGGGAGGTGGAGATTAGCTTGGAGCCGACGGCCGCAGATGTTGTCGAGGAGACTTTTGTTCCTCCGCCTGACGCTGGGGTATGACCTTATGATTTATCTCAGTCATGCACACACACACTTGTTATTTCTGCATTGTAATCATTGCTTTGGTTTCCCTTTCAAGTGACTCGGGAGGTGTACGTTCGTTCTGTTCAGCGGGAGAACGTACTGATGCGCCTACTGAGAGAGGCATATCATTCTTGCGCTTGCCAGAGGGATGATGTCGTGGCTCCCCAGCGTCGGGAACATTCTCCGAATGGTGCGGGCTCTTCTCACACTGGTGGTCGAGCGGTCTGGGGACGGAGTTCGGGTGCCGGTAGCTCTCGAACTTTAGTGCGGCGTGGAGACACCACGGAGGAGGATTCTGATTAGGCGGGGCCCCTCTTTCCATCTTTATTTCCTACACTATTAGCTAGTAGAGACAAATATGTACTGGACAAACATTTAACATGCATGTAAATATATTTATGAACTAAAATGAGAATGATTTTGTGACAACCTATCTGTACAAACTAATTATTTTACAATGCTCCTAATTTTTATACAATGCATGAGCCTCGGGGAGGGACAGGTACGTTGTTTGCATGGATCCGTTGCGGAGTGGGAGTAACGATCTGCGATTTCTGTATGGGGGCAAGAGTGGCCGCGTGGCCAAGGCAAAGTCGGCCGCCTGGCCAAGAGCAATAGTGGCCGCGTGGCCGAGGACAATTGTGGCCGCGTGGCCAAGTCTGCCGCCGACTCTGGTTTTCCTTTTCCTGGCAAGAATTGGAGTTTGTGTACCATTTAAGGGGAGTTTGTGTTGCCTTAGAATTCGTACCAGCCACTTCTTTTGAGAAATTTAGAGTTCCAATCACCAATTTGCTTGCTCTTTGCCATGGATCATGAGGCTAGGATCACAAGTCTTGAGAAAAAAAGTCTTTATAACCTCTTTGGAGAAGTGGGTTGCCAAACTTTCTGGTTCTAGTCGTAGGAAACTTGATGAACGGTATGGGATAAAGTGTCTTTGGTCACTTTTGCACATGAACTCCAATACCAACCTTTTGCAAGCCTGTGGGAAATTTTGGAATGATACCCTCCATGTCTTCAACTTTTCATTCAACGAGATGACACCCACTTAGGATATCGCGGCACTATGTGGCTACGAAGGGAAGGGTAAAGTTGCCTTGCCTTTTGACTTTGTTTGCTTGAGGGACAAGTTGATGACCTTTGGCGTGTCCGTGGAGGACTTTGATAGGTATGCTAGGGGCGGCTATGTTGACCTTTCTTGGATGCCACAACACTTTATGCACATGGACGTGGCTTCTGACCTTTCTTTGGACCATCTTGCACTATGCTTGTTTGCCTCTATTCTCTTCCCCTATGAGGTTGGGTTTGCTAGTGAAGGGTGCTTGGGCATGGTAAATTCCGCTCGTCTAGGCTATGACATTGTGCCGGCTATCCTTGGAGAGATGCTCTATGGGATTCCCCATCTCGCGGCTTATGGTGGGATGCCCTGTGGTAGTGATAGGCTCTTGACTATGTGGTTGCAAGAGAGGCTCCGCGTCAACAAATCGGCGGCTTCTCTGAAGGTGGCTCCATGGATGCACCGTATTAAGGGGATGGCGGAGCGGTTTGAGGGCATGACTCTCAAAGGTTGGGAACAGTATTTGGCAGAGATGGTGACTGATGACATTCAATGGGTGGTGCCCCATTGGCACATTCATTCTGTGAGGGAGAAGCAAGTAGGACTTCACATGATCAAAGTTCCGACACTCTCTGGGACTACCTTTTACTACCCCGCTAGAGTGCTCCGCCAGTATGGCTTAGTGCAGACTACCCCGGAGGGTTGGGACAAGGAGAGAGATGATTTTCCTTTTGGGATACTTCAGTTGGATGACGGTACTTCGGTCCTTCTCTCTCAGATATGGGGCGAGGCCGGTTTTAGCCGTAGGACCTTCATCACCCCCTCTAGCAACACCTACCTGTCACGAGAGTACTTGGATTTGTATATGGGGAGACTTGGGCATGCGGAGCAGACTCTAGAGACTCTAAGGGGCACTATTTTGGGATCCTGTGCTCCAAGTTTTTCATTGAGAGTGAAAGAGGCTGTGGCTTATGAGAGGAGGATGAGCAAAAGCGTGGCCAATGGGAATGGAGATGGAGTGGGGGCATCCAAGAAGAGGAAAAGCGAAGAGGTTCCTATCGGCAAGGCTAAAGGTGTTAGCGAGTTTGAGAGGAGATTTTGTGAGAAACCTAAGAAGAAGAAGGTTCGCCATGGACAAAGCAAGAAGAAGAAGGAGACCGAGGGCACAAGTGGCTCTAAGGGGTAGTTCCGAGCATTCTTCCATAGTCATTGTAGACACATTAGTTTTAATTTATGTCTTATTTTACGTTTTAGTCTAAATTTCAGAATAGGTTATTTATTCAAAAAAGTATGTCAAGCTTAGACTCATCAAATAAGTGTTAACATGCAATGACTATGGAAATAAAAGTTTTTGCTTTCAGAAAATACAACTTCTATCTTTATTGCTTTGTGACAGGATTTGGATGTTTATTTTTTTTAGACCGCACCTCTCGAAAGGCTGCCTACGTTCCCCTTTTACAAATAGGACTAAGGGGCTCAGGTCGTCGTAGTTCACTCCAGTCGGACTAGAATGATTTTAGAGAAAGGGAAGATAGAAGGGGGAATGCTCTAACTTTTGCCTAGACCGCCCTTGCGGGTTTTCGATCTAGCGAGCTTTGTACGCACCCTTATTTTGCATAAACCGCCCTTTGCGGGTTTTCAGTCTATCGGGCTTCTTTTTGCGTAGTAAACATTTTTTTTTTAGAGAGGGGTGTTGTACTAGTCGTAGTAGCGTCTGAGCTTGCTGATGTTGACTGATTCCTTGAGCGGGCTGCCATCCAAATCTGCCATTCTGTCTAGTCTTGTGGCGCGCCTCGAGCTTTGGTCATTGCGTCGACGCGTTGCTTCAAATCCTCTATTTCTCTTGAGATGTCTTGAATCGTTTCTGCAGTCAGGTGCGAGAGTACCTCTGGGCCGTTCCTCACATAAGGCTCGATTTCGTAGCAACCGAGGAGTTCTAAGTTTTCGCTTTCCCTATAGAACCAAAATCCTCTCACGCTGGTGAGCATGTTCTCGTCCATCAAGCCTTGGATTCTCCTTTGTAGAGCGACACAGTCGTTGGTGTCGTAGCCTTTGTCTTGGTGGTAAGAGCAACTTTTGGTAGGTTCAAATGGTTGAAGGGGTGGTAATTCAGAGAGGAGTGAATGTTCTCCTAGAGGCTGCATCTTGCCCATTTGTCTCAGTTGGTCGAACAATTTTGCGAAAGGGGTCCCTATTCTTGTGTATCGGTGGACTGAGAGGGGGTATTTTTCCAAAAATCTTTGCAGTTTTTCACTGATTTTCTTTTCCTGGCGCGAGGGCCACGATTCTGTCGTTGGTGTTGGGGTCCGAAGTTCATTCCCATGTGCCGGGTGCATGATTGGGGTATTCGCGAGGTACTCCTTGAGGCAGCATAACGCGAACTCACATCTCGAACTCCATTCTTGGTCGCGGGTCCTTTCCATTTCTCTGAGTGTCGGTTCCCCCACTGTTGTAAAATGGCTGAGGTATTGCAGTAACTTGATGAGTTCTTCCTTTTCGGCTTTGTTCCAAGGAGACTGCATTCTCAACACGGCTCGAACTCGCCGACTGATGGTCCTCCACGAGGTTGTGGAGGGGGTCGCTTCTTGGTCCTCCTCGGTTGTCTCGACCTGGCATTTTCCTTTGAAGATATCCTCGGGCTGTGTCTCCTTTGGCTAGGCTTCGATTCCCAAATTCACACATGTTAACACCTCATCGGCAGCTTGGGCTCGAGACGCGTTTTGATTGATAACCTGCTCTGAGATTTCTTTAATGTATTCGTTATTTAATTGGTCTGTGTCTGCCTCTTCTAATGAATCATTATTAACTAAGTGTGTATCATTAAGTTGACTTTTAGCCAATTTATCATATGAAAGAGTGACTACGGAGGGATACTCGGAAAGGTCGAGGGTTTCATTCATGGAAAATGGGAGTACATTGTTTGTGACAGACTCAAACTCGAAAGATAAATTATTAAACTCGGGGGAAGGGGATCTAGGAGTAGTGACAGGAGATGCTGCAGGAGTGGCGACAGGAGAAAGAGTAAGCCCCAATGTCCCCACCATAAATTTCGGAGTAGCTATAGGTCCCCCAATGATGCACCAATTCTTGAGCTTGTCCCCCATGGGTACCACCAATGTCCTCGGATCTACGTCCTTCTCTGATTCATCCCCAATAGTGGCTACCATGTCGTCGTCCAGCCCCAGATTACCCAGATGCTGAAGCAGATATTGGCCGTCCCACGTCTCAGTCATTCTTGGCGCTTCTGCAGTTTCTGCTGTCGGCTTGTCAAGGGTTGCGGCTTCAAGTTGATCTGCCAAGTCATCTGCAACCTTGGCGGAGTACTCATGCCTGATGGTTCTAACTCTGCCCGTGGCTTTGTCATATTCCATGTAAGTCAGCTTCATGTTAGACCGATCGAATTCCACATCTCTGAAAATCTCGAACCCTTTCTGCAACTTACCGGTGTGGTCAAACCATGGCTCTGCGAACTCGAAACACGAAAACTCCTCGCCCTCCTTTACGAAGTAACTATTAAGGGAAAGGCGGTATGGTCGCATCTCAGGCTTTTTATGAGAAAGCCCCACTTTCTTAAGGAACTCTATCCTTTTCTGTTCTACTTTGTCTTCGGGAGTGAGAGTATACCCAAGACCGAACAATCCTCGGTGATCAATCTCTTTAACCAGACTTGTGGGACCTTGCAAGCACTTACCTAGCCCCAGCCCCGGTATGAAGCCCATATTACGCAGTATCTTGACAACAGGTGCCACTTTATCCGTTGTTTTGGTGAGGTCGATGGTGCAGATCTGTGCCTGAGCGACTATTTCGAAGCCATTGAAGAGTCGGCCCTCTTCCCCATGCTGTATTTGTAAAACAGGAATGCCCTTGGTGTCCGTCCCTTGGGCCGTTACTAAATCACTGTAGACAACTGTCACCTCATTACCGGATTGAAATTTCACACATTGGTGCAAGGAGGAGGGAACTGCGCCTGACTGGTGTAACCATGGCCGTCCGAGCAGGAGTGAGAAGGTTGCGGGAATGTCTATGACATGGAATTCAGTGGGTAGGATTTTGGTTCCGATTGTGATGGGCAGCGTGACAACGCCTATAACCGCGCGACAGGTTGAGTCATAAGCTTTGATTGTTTGCTTAGACGGGCTCAAGTCCACACCATGGACACCGACTACATCCATCATCCTTGACGGCAAGATGTTAATAGCAGAACCATTATCAACGAATACACGAGGGATCTTCTTGCCATCCACTTCTACAGTGATGTACAGGGGTTCATTGTGATCAACTCCGAACACTGGCTTGTCTAGCTCCGAGAAAGTGATGATGTTTCCATAGTGGATATTCCCAATCATGTGCGTGACGTTCTCTGGGGTAGTGTTTGACGGGACCATAGTAGCGGCGAGGTTTTGCTCAAGCATGAGGCGATGGGCGAGAGAGGAGGTGAGTAAGGACCAGAGCGAAATGTGGGCTTGGGTCTGTTTGAGTTGGGTGAGGATAGGGTCTTCATTCTCGAGGTCGGCTTGCTCGGGTTCCTTCCCAAAGATTTTCTTTGATCCCTTCGGATCGGGTTGGTACACTTGACCGGATCTTGTGAGTAGACAAACTTCCGTTCGCAACTCGTCTAAAGAGAGTGGGGTTCCCTCTTGAGGAGGTGGAATTTCGATCTTCTCGGCTTCTTCAAAGATTTCGTCCCAAGAAAGAGGTTGAGAGGGTTTGGGACTCTCTTCCTCTAGAGATTCAACTTCACTTACTAGTTCTTCTAAAGACAACAAGTAGCAAGAAGGTTCTTCATTATTAATCATTGAAATACAACCCATCTCATCACAGTCCGCCACAACAGGCTCGGCCGGATCAGTGATCTCACTAAGTTCTACCATGAGTACATTGCTAGCTACATAATCTCTAGGGTCTTTGACAACTCCCTTGTGGATGAGCTCTTGCACGGCTTTCTTGAGTTCAAAGCATTCTTCGGTAGTGTGACCGGTGCACTTGTGGTAGTGGCAAAACTTTGACAAATCGCAACCAAGGCGGGGGAGGTGTCCTTCTAATGGTTCGAGAATTTCTAATGTCACCAATGCCATGAGGATATCCACCATCGTGAGCCCTATCTTGTCAAAGGCATCCATGAGCTCTAGGATATTGATTCGCATGTTTGCACCATATTCACCCCACCATTATTAGGAAGGGGGTTACTCACCACATTAGGACCCTTCGGCTTCTCAATCTTCTTGTCATTGATCAACCCTTGAACTACGCGTTTCAGTTGAACACAACCATCCGTTGTGTGCCCGATGTGCTTGTGATACTTGCAGAACTTGGAGGCATCCAAATCGGTTCTTGGGTAGGCGGGTTGGTAATTCTCTAATGGCTTGATAAGACTTCTCTTGACTAACACGTCAAAGACTTTCCCCATAGGCATTCCAAAATCGTCAAAGTGCTCCCTCTCTCTTTGCGGCGGAGCCCCGTTCCTTGTGACAGCTTGAACATCTAGCGGGACCTCATTTTGGACCATATTCACTTGGCCGACGGCCTCCTTTCCACCCCTAGGAGGCGCAGGCGCAGTAGGAGCCTTGTAGCGGAAGGAGTTGTTGTTGTTGGTCTTTGGACTTTCCTTTGGCGGCACAATCCCAGTGAACCCTGCTTCGTACCTTACTCCGGCGTCAACCATTTCCCGCAAGTCAGGGAAATAACCATTGCCGATGGCTGCTTTCATCTCAGGCAATAAACATTTGTAGAATATCTGTTTCTGTTCCTTTGCTTTTGGTGGGTATTGGACCTCGCACAACCGATGATTCCACCTCTTGTAAAAATCATAAATAGCCTCGCCGGGCTTTTGCGTAGTGTTCTCAAGATCCGTTCGATTCACATGCCAATCCAAGTTAGCTTGATACTTCTCACAGAAAACGACACTAATTTGATCCCAAGTTTGCCTCTCCCCTGGTTCTAGACCCAAGAACCAACGCAGAGCTATACCCTCCAAAGTGCTATGGAATACGTGAGCCATTTGTTCGTTGGTGCAGTCACGAGCCCTCATGGCCAACACATAACTATCTAAATGAGTCTTAGGACACGAGTCACCATGAAACATCGCCACTTTAGGCATCTTGAAATCTTTAGGGAGAGCCCCCACTTGGCTAGGGTTGATTGTCTTAGTAGTCGGCGCACTTTGCTTATCCACGGTCTCGATCAACTTGCGCATTTGCTCTTGCATGGCCGTGACCACAGGGTGATTGGAGATGTCGGGGATAGATTCTGACAGAATGACGGGAGGAGTAGTGGAAGTAGTAGCACGGCCATCCCAATACTGAGGGGCAACGAGGGTGCGGGTAGTTTGCTAGCAGAGAGGTAGCCACCAAGCAGTTCAGGGGAAGGTTCATAGACAGCCTTGTTTTTGCTCATGGTAGTGAAACCTTGTTGGGTGTAGAGAGAAGGAGGTGGAGCATTGCGGTAGCTTGGGAGTGGGAAGGCAGTGGCATTGGTATTGGTGGGATAGTTGGTATTGACCTATTCATCCTCGACATAAATGAAATTCTTACCATCGGGCACCATCCTAGTCCCCTTTTGCTGAATGTGGTCCTTCAACAGTTGGTTCTGGTCTTCCAAAATCTTGTTGCTTTCCTCGAGATTCTTGATCTTGGCTTCGAGACCGGCGAGGAAGTTCTGGAGGCTTGGGGGAATACCATTGAGAGTGGTATCGGTGTTGAGCTCGGCGGCACTAGTAGGAGGGACAGAGACTGAAGAGGAAGCAGGAGTTGACATTGCTGATGACGAGACTGAGAACATGGACGGAGTAGAAGCTTCACGTTGTAGTCGACCACCCGAACGGATCCAAACTTGCTTTGCTGAAAGGTTGAAGGGCAATGAAGCTTTTAGGAGAGGGGGAAGGCTCATGCAAAGTATATTTTAATTTACAAAAACATACATTATTTACATCTTAATTGGTTGGAAGGGGTACCCCTTTTTCGCAATTAGTTAGAAGACTGATTAGTGGAGGCCATCACTACGTCTATAGACCCCTCGTTTTTCACCTGCATTGCACACCCCCAAACGGACAATTTGGGCGAGAGTCCTATAGGGCAAGCGGCTTCCACCAACCATCGGATCCTACGACTAACCCTTCCTTAAAGGCATTTAACGTGATGTCTATGTTGCATCCTACGCAAGTTAACGATGAGCGGAGATCTTGACAACAAACACTCATCTCACCATGGCACGTCCCTTGTAGGGAAATCAATTTTTTGTGCACTTTCTCTCAAAAGATCTCGATTCATCATTGACTTGGGGATGACTGACATGGACAGCACGTTAATTGACTATTAAGGAAAAGCTAGCCAAACCAACCGGTCAAAACCTAGGTGTGTTACCTACACTAGTGTGGGTTGACATGGGTTAGGTAAAAGGTTCCCACCGTATACGGTGAGTGGAATAGACGAGTGACTCGAAAAGAGTGCGACAGTAGGGCACAAATTCCTGCACATCGAATACTCCAGGTAATGGGGGCCTGTGCAGTGCTGACACAGACTGTGGTAGTGTGTGGTAAAAACTAATTCTTTTTTAGGAAGAAAAGAGAGAAGTTTTTAATGTTAGGATGATGCAATGCAATGCATGAGAGAGAGAGAGAGAGAGAGAGAGAGAGAGAGAGAGAGAGAGAGAGAGAGAGAGAGAATAATGTACAAGGGAGCATAGCAGAGTTTTGTTTGACCCTAATACTAAAGCGAAGATAACAAGGGTACATGGTACAAGGTACAAGGTACAAGCATTAACATGGCAGAGTGCGCGGGTGCATGTGTAAACATGGCTTAACTGTAGGGGGCACGTGAAAACATGGCAAGTGTGCATGTGCAAACATGGCAGGTGTGTGCATGTGCAAACATGGCAGGTGTGTGCATGTGTAAACATGGCAAGTGTGTGCATGTGTAAACATGGCAAGCATCATGATGTGACGAAAGTTAGACCCACTAAGTTTGAAAAAGTTTCAAAGCAGTCCCCAGCAGAGTCGCCACTGTGAATACCCCTATCCGATGAAGCGACGCATGGGAAGTATCTTGTGATTATTATTATTTACAAAAGGGAATATTCATAACGACATTAAAATTATGAGAGTCGCCACGCCGTTTTAATTAAAGCCAAAACATTGAAAAAAGCATTTTTAGTGGGTTCGGGGGTCAAATTACAACAAGAGAAGAATATTGAACGTTATCACTCCTATTGCCCTAATTGATCGGTCTTTCTATCATGATGCAGTGTATGTAGTGTGTTAGTGATTTAGACCGGATCCGAAGATTTCCTACGTCCCTCTCAATGTGAGAAGCTCAGGTCAGCGTAGTTCGCACATAATTAGAATGTGGAGAGAGAATAGGGATCATGCATAATGAAGAGGGAGGAGAAAGAAACATGCAGGATGATCACATCCTAGAATAATAACTATGCCATCAATGAGATCTCGATGAACATTCATCACATTCATCATGGGAGGATTATTGAACATGGGAGTAATTACCTAAAGTTTAGGGTTTAGAAATAGTTCCTAGATCATCCTTGGGTTGATGAACCCTAAATCATCATCGGCTATGAAATAACATGCAAACATGAAGATCGCAACCCTAAATATAGCATAAATAAGGTTTTAATCTATGAACACGAAGAACATGCGAAGAACATATTATGAACATATGAATGAACATGCAAAGCATATGTAAGAACGTGAATATAAGAGATCTACATTAAAAATGATGCAAGAACATGAAGAAAAAGTTAGAAAACTTACCTATGTTGGCAAGAAATAAACCTTGATCTCCTTGAGTGTTTGAATGCTTAATTAGGGAGCAAAATAATGTTTAAGAACTCTCAAAATCGGATTTAAGACTCTCAAACTCGGGATCCCTAACCAATGGGATGGAATGGATTTATATAGTAAACTGAGGGGAAGATCTGACGGTCAGGATCATCCGGAGCAAGGTTGGCCGCCTGGCCATGATTGAAGACGGTGACAATGTTGGCCGCGTGGCCAAGGTTGGGGCGCAGCAAGGTTGGCCGCGTGGCCAAGGTTGCGGGCTGACGTGATTCCTAAGCTAGGGTTTCTGCATGGTTTAAGGAAACCATATTTTGACCATATTTAGGGTGTTCTAGAATAATGAGACATATTTTGGGAATCCGGGACAAATCTTTGCAAGGTTTCTAATTCCTATAAAGTCCTTGTATATTTGGGAAAGCCCTAATAAACTCATTTTCAGATCGGGTACTAACAGAATGGTATTGATGAAATGCATGGCCATGCTCAAATAAGATTTGTATTATCAATGCATTCGGTATCAAGAAAGCATTGAACTATGTAAGTTTACCATTGACCATGGCTTACGTTCAATAGACATCGTGAAACAAAGAGATTGTAATATGTTCTATAATGGATTAGCGAAATTTGACAAGTTATATCATTTGGATAATCATGATGGCCTGCTAGGGTCCGCTCATGATTTATGAGATAAAGTGTGTTTGGACTCATTGCAAACTTGATATAATCTTATGGGGTCACACACAAGAGAACGAATTGTTAAAAGGGCAAAATGACAAAATTTTGGTCTGGCACGACCGTGCCATAAATCGACCAAAGGCAAGTGTCTGGCGGCATAAGTGGCAAGACCGTGCCAAGTATAAAGCACGACTATGCTAAGCACGTCCGTGCCAAATACAAAGCACGACCGTTTCAATAATGGTCGGTTGGAAGGTAGGTTCGCATGGAATGGCACGACCGTGCCAGTTTTAGGGCACGACCGTTCCAGTGCTGTCTGGCCAGAAATCTTGCAGTATAATTATGTGACGGGATTTAGGTTTCCTAAGTCCTTAAGGGTTAAGGACTTAGACCTATATAAATATATTTTCACCAGACATTGATATGAATTAATCTACTTGTTTGGAGAAACAATTTCATTGATCAAGATTGAGAAACAAGATCAATAATTCATAAATTCATATAGTCTCTTTTGATCTAGCAGTCAAGATTAAGAAATAGTTCTTAATATTCGTTCGCGTGTGGATATCCATAGAGGGTGATTGCTTTATCATCTTCCTATTCGTGTTCCTGCGTTCGTGATTCGGAGAAGCGTGAAGAACCAAGGTTCAAGATCAAGAAAATTAAACAAATGCATCAAGGGTTAGTATTCTTGTATTCATCGTAGATGTACTTGACATAATCATATGAATGGATCTATGGGCTTTGGGTTTCATAAAATTTTAAATGCTTTATTCCACTGCGCATGTTACTAGGAAACCCAACAGTGGTATCAGAGCCCCGTTCATGTTGATTATTTCAATACATAATCATGTTGTGTGTATATAAATTGTTTATGTGCCTAACATGATTTGAATATTGGGATTATGATGTTTATTTGTTATATACGTTTTATGTGGTTTGTTGTTTTATAAACTTTAATCGCACTATTCAATCGCAATAAAAATTATGTTGGATTAAAATTGTTTGGAATATCAATTTTGATTGGATCAAAGTTTTGATAATCTAGAGATTCATGAATAAATTGTTTATTCAAGGTTCTGATGTTCATGGTGATTGGATCATCAAGAACACCAAATCCTAATTGGATCAGGTTAAACAATTTGGGACGGAACTTTAAAATTTTGATTTTTCAGAGGAGGTCCGACCGGACCCTTGGTCTGGTGCGGGCGCGTGGCTGGGGTTCAGGGTGGATCTCAGGGTTTGAATTTCCTATTTGTTTTAGTCTTGTGAATTCTAAGATTGGATCAAGTTTTGGATGGCTAGCCTAAGTTCTCGAGACTGTGTTTCCCAAAATTGATCGCAATCAAAGATTCAAAGATAAAACGAAGTTAGAATTATGAAGAGTTCATAATTGCTAAAATTGAAAAACAAAGTTCTTGATTCAAGTTTGGAGATCCATGTGGAATTGTGAATGCAATTGACCTACGTTCATCGAGACCATCTATTGCTTAGTTTCGGCCATGGACTACTTTCTTGGTTTCTTGAATTAGTGCGGAATTGTGGTTGCCTAATGGCTTATTTCGGCCGCACTTCTTGTTGTCTTGATTTGGAGATGATAACCAAAGTTCAAAGAGTCTCATCCTCATAATTATAGAGAAACTAATGACACATAAATATTATGCTTAAATTAATGAAAACTAATTTAATGACTAAACTTGATGTGTAACATGTTTATCTTATGTGATCATAAATGTGTTATATGCTATATGTTGTGAACCTTCTTCAAAATTTAAGTTACGTGTCAACCCATGATTAAAACACTTGGGATTACATTGGTATTTTTATGCGCGCTTTAACCCTCGCGAGGTGCATTGATTTTATCCATGTATGAACAAGATGAGTGAAAGAGTGGTTCCTATGCGTTTAAAGTGGGTTGACTTAATTAGGCTATCAAAAGAGTTTTGGGCCTAAGGCACAGATAAGATTAAAACATGTATGACATAAGATGTCTTAAAAGAATCTCATAAAAGATCTAAGAGTCATATATGATATGATTGATAAGGAGTTATCTACCTAAATAGTTTAATTTTATGCTTCCTGCCCTCGCGGACTTAAAATTAAATGAAATATGGATCTTAGCCCATTTAAATTATATGATACATTGGATGTATTTGAAGGTTATATAATTGAGTGGGAGTATTTGTGAAATACTAAAATTTATAATATCTTTAATAAAGTTGGTACTTATATGTGATTACATGTTTGCATAATTATAGATAATGGCTCAAAATACAAGTTCTTTATCATTGCAATCTATCCTTGAGAAGGAAAAACTTCAAGAGAATGGTGCTAACTTTACGGATTGGATCCGAAGCCTTAGAATTGTTCTAAGGCATGAAGACAAGCTGTACATTCTTGATGAACCCATTCTTGAAGAACCTGAATCATCTGCCCCTAAGGATGAGATAAACGCCTACAAGAAGCACAAAAGTGACTCTCGTGAGGTGGGTTGTCTCATGCTTGCTGCCATGTGTTCTGAGCTTCAGAAGACTCTTGAACACTTGGAGGCATATGACTTGGCTGTTGAATTGAAAGATATGTTTCAAGAACAGGAAAGGCAGGAAAGGTTGGACACTATAGCTTCTCTGGTCTCATGCAAGATGAGCGAAGGACAGGCTGTGGGTCCTCATATTTTGAAGATGAAGGCTCACTTTGAGCATCTAGAGAGGCTTGGCCATCCCATTGATGTTGAGTTGGCCACTGATTTATTCTTAATTCATTGCCCAAGAGCTATAATCAGTTTATCATGAACTTTAATATGCATGGCATGGATAATTCCCTGTCTGAGTTGCATGGGATGCTAAAGACAGCGGAAAAGAAAATCGGTAAATAAGTCGCTCATGTGCTCATGGGTGTCAAAGGAAGGAAAGGGCTCTAAAGGCAAAGGAAAGGGTAAGGCAAAAGTTGTCAAACCCAAGATTAGCAAGACAACTGTTGCCAATGCTATTGTCGCTAAGCCTACTTCCCAGAAGGATGTAATCTGTTTCCACTGCAATGAGATTGGTCATTGGAAATGAAATTTCAAAGTTTACAAGGAAGAGTTAAATAAGAAGAAAGGCAGTGGGACTGCTTCTACTTCAGGTATCTATGTTATATATATTCTACTTTCTACTTCTAGCTCTTGGGTATTAGATACCGGATGTGGATCTCACATTTGCTTAAATGTACATGGACTAAGGAATAGGAGGCTACTCAAAGATGGCGAGGTGGACCTATGCGTGGGAAATGGAGCAAGAGTTGATGCATTAGCCGTAGGAACATATGATGTCATTTTACCTAGCGGATTAATTCTTGTTTTTGAACAATTGTTATTACGTTCCGGATTTGAGTAGAAATATTATTTCAGTTTCTTGTTTGGATAATGAAGGTTATAGTTTTCTTATTAAAAATAAGAAGTCTTCTATTTATTTAAATGATATGCTTTATTGTACTACATGTTCATTTAATGGCCTTTATGTTCTTGATATTAAGAATGGAAATAATGAGAATATTTATAATGTAAATAAAAATCCAAACCTAATGATGGAAATGATACTTATTTGTGGTATTGTCGTCTTGGTCATATTAATGAGAAGCATATCTCAAAACTCCATGGGACGGACTTTTAGATTCACATGATTTTGAATCATATGAAACTTGTGAGTCTTGTTTACTTGGAAAGATGACAAAGACACCTTTTACTAAGAGTAGTGAAAGGGCTAGTGACTTATTGGGACTCATACATACTGATGTGTGTGGACCAATGAGAAGCAGTGCTAGGGGAGGATATCAATACTTCATAACATTCACTGATGATTTTAGTAGATATGGCTATGTCTACTTAATGAAACATAAAAGTGAATCTTTTGAGATATTTAGAATATTTCAAAATGAAGTACAAAATCAACTTGACAAAACTATTAAAGCACTTCGATCTGATCGTGGTGGAGAATATTTAAGCCAAGAGTTTGATAATCATCTTAAAGATTGTGGAATTGTTTCACAATTAACTCCACCTGGAACACCACAATGGAATGGCGTGTCTGAGTGGTGAAATAGGACTTTATTGGATATGGTCCACTCCATGATGAGTCAAGTTGATCTTCCTTTATCCTTTTGAGGACATGCACTAGAAACTGTTGCTCTTACACTAAATAATGTTCCAACAAAATCTGTTCCAAAGACACCATATGAGATGTGGAAAGGAAAGAAGCCTAATCTTTTTTTTTTTTTTTTTTTTATGAAGATTTGGGGTTGTAAGGCATATGTCAAGAGGCTTATCTATGACAAACTCTCACACAAGTCTGATAAATGTATTTTCATAAGATATCCTAAGGAAACTAAAAGATACTACTTTTATAACCGCGCGGACATCAAAGTGTTTGTTGCACGAGATAGTGCTTTTCTAGAGAAAAAGAGTTTCTCTCTAAAAGAACTGGTGGGAGTAAAATTAGTCTTGAAGAGGTTCAAGAACCCGAAAATAACATGGAACAGATAATTAGATCTGGTCAAGTTTCACAAAGAGTTATGGAACCTATTCAGAATACTCAAGTTCCTCGCAGAACTGGTAGGGTGCGATCCAAACCTGAGAGATATGGATTTCTCATGACGGATATCAATGAAGTGGAAGTCATAGTTGATGACGAACCTACTTCCTATCAAGAAGCGATGTCCGCTCCTGATTCAGATAAATGGCTTGGAGCCATGGAATCTGAAATTAAGTCCATGTATGATAATCAAGTTTGGAACTTGATTGAAGCACCCGAAGGTGTAAAAACCATAGGATGCAAGTGGGTTTTCAAAAAGAAAACTGACATGGATGGAAATGTGCATACTTATAAAGCTAGACTTGTAGCGAAAGGCTATAGGTAGATTCATGGTATTGACTATGATGAAACCTTTTCGCCGGTAGCAATGATCAAGTCTATAAGAATTTTACTTGCCATAGCCGCATATTTTGACTATGAGATATGGAAAATGGATGTCAAAACAGCCTTCCTTAACGGGAACTTACTTGAGGATGTTTATATGACACAACCTGAAGGTTTTGTAAATCTAGAAAATTCTAACAAACTATGCAAGTTGCAAAGATCCATCTATGGATTGAAGCAAGCCTCTAGGAGTTAGAATCTTCGATTTGATGAATCGGTCAAAGAGTTTGGCTTCATCAAGAACGAAGATGAACCTTGTGTATACAAGAAGATTAGTGGGAGCGTAGTATTATTTCTAGTACTATATGTTGATGACATATTGCTCATTGAAAACGACATTCCTGCACTGCAGTCTGTAAAGACTTGGTTAGGAAAGTGTTTTTCATTGAAACATATGGGAGAAGCCGCTTATATCCTTGGCATAAGTATCTAATTGATTGGTTTAAGTCAAGATACATAAATTGACAAAGTTCTCAAGAGATTCCGCATGAAAAACTCTAAGGTAGTGTTTGGTTGGATGGAAAGTGAAGGAAAAGGGGGGAATGGAATGAAGAATTTCCTTTGACCTTTTCCATTCCCATGTTTGGTTCATTTTTACCAAAATTTTCCCATTCCCAAAGGAATGAAAATCCATTCCTTGGAAGGAAAAGATTCCATTCCATTGGAAAAGTTTTGAACAAATTTTTAAGACCAAAATACCCCCCTCAAACACACAAAAAAAAACCTCTCCCCCTGCCTCTACCCCACCCCCCCCCAATTTTTTTTTTAATCATTACAGTTTTTTTTACTCATTAATCATTACAGTTTTTTAACTCCCCTACCCCACCCTACCCACCCCCCCCCCAATTTTTTTTAATCATTACAGTTTTTTTTTTTTACTCATTAATCATTACAATTTTTGAACTCCCCTACCCCACCCCCCCCCCCCCCAAAAAAATTTTTTTTTTTTTTAATCATTACAGTTTTTTTTACGCATTAATCATTATAGTTTTTTAACTCCCCTACTCCACCCCCACCCCCACCCCCACCCCCACCCCAATTTTTTTTATCATTACAGTTTTTTTTACTCATTAATCATTACAGTTTTTTAACTCCCCTACCCCACCCTACCCACCCACCCCCACCGAAAAAAAAATTAATCATTGCAGTTTTTTAACTCCCCTACCCCACCCCCACCCCCCAAAAAAATTTAATCATTACATTTTTTTTTACTCATTAATTTTTTGAAAGAAGGGTAAATTGGACATTTTATATGTTTCCATTCCATTCCTATAATTTGTATTTTCAAACCAAACATGATTGTTGAAGGAATTCCATTTCATTCCATAGCAACCAAACATGAGGTTTGACCACTTTATATTCCTTTCCATTCCTTTCCAATTCCTTTTCCATTGACCATTCCATTCCTTCATTTTTTTTCTGCCGAACCAAACGCCCCCTAAGAGAGGAAATTTGCCAGTAGGTCATGGCATAAATCTAAGCAAGAGTTAGTGTCCTAAGACAACTGATGAGCGTGAGAGACTGATTGGAATTCTATATGCTTCTGTTATTGGATCCATCATGTATGCTATGATATGTACTAGACCCGATGTCTCGTATGCTTTAAGCATGAAGAGCAGATACCAATCAGATTCTGGTGCAAGTCACTGGATTGCAGTCAAGACGATTCTTAAGTACTTGCGAAGGACTAAAGATTCGTTCTTGGTATATGGAGGTATGAAAGATAATCTTGTTGTAAGTGGTTACACAGATGCAAGCTTCCAAACCGATAAGGATGATTCAAGATCGCAATCGAAATTTGTATTTGTGCTTAATGGTGGTGTGGTTAGCTAGAAGAGTTCTAAGCAAAGTACCGTAGCAGTTCTACAACTGAAGCTGAGTATATTACTGCATCCGATGCTGCTAAAGAGGCTGTTTGGATTAAGAAGTTCATTGGTGAACTAGAGGTGGTTCCTGTAGATACCCCAGGGGAAACCACAGCTTGGCTAGAGCGCGTGAGTTATCCTAGGATTTCTAATTGTGTTTTAAAGTCGCCACCCACGTTTTTGAGGAACGTAAGAAAACCTAATGTTTATGAGCCTAGATTTACGAAAACAGAGATTCTTTGGGATGAGGGGTTCGGGGATTAGGTTACAAAATGGGAAGTACTTAAACACCCATTTCGCCCGAGCAAAGTCGGTCTTGTTTGTTCATAATTCACATTAAAGATAGATGTGTTCTTCCTATTTGAATGATGATAAAAAGGGGTTTTAAAGTTTAAAATGTACGGAGATAACTCCTAGGCCAATTCAATGTAATGAAAGGGCCATTGGTGTCATGTCCCAAATGGTTTTGGGGTGATTGCACATTTGATTGAAGAAGAAGAAGAATAAAGTTAAGACATTTACCTATAATATCCTTCAAAGAGAACCTCTTGAAAAGCCTTGAAGAAGAGGTTGAATACTTGAAGAGAATATCTATGGTAAATTGCCTAGAGTAGAGTTAAAGGTGGAAAATTCTTGAGGTACCGAAAGAGGTCTAAGTCAAAAGTCTTCAAAAAGGTCCCCTCCAATGATGGATTGGAGGGGTTTTTATAGTTGAAAGAGGGGAGTTTTTGGAGCCAAACGGAGTCTCCAAGAAATCTTTCTCGGGCAAAATCATGTATAATGAGCAAGGGAGAGACTCTTGGGCAGAATCTGTAACTGACGCACCCCAGAAGCGCGCGCACCCCACCTAGGCGGCGGAAGGCACGCGCGTCTGGCCTCAAGGGGCGGAGGCGCGCGACTCTGAAAGGCAAAATCTGACAGAATGGACTAGAAAGTTAGAACTGTTATTCAGTTTAGTCCCGGGACTTAACGGAGTCCGTCTGAAACTTAACCAAAGTAACAGAAACTAATAGAAAACACTTAAAAGAGGGAGAAACACAAAATCAAGTGTGAAATCGGGGTGAGCGGTCCAAGGCGGGGTGTCTACAGAGCCCCTCGGCAGCGTGGATTGCGAAGCAAATGCGTTGACGAAAGACAGACATCCGCCTAGGACATCACCAAGAAAAAGAAAAGACTCGATAAAAGCATGAATTTGAAATTGCAATGGATAGAGGTGCGCTCCCTGTGTGAGCGGCTTGGTTGATAATAAAAGGTTTGGTGGCATGAAGCAGGCCACCGTGGCCGACAGCGGGACCTGTCTTGCTGATAGCGAGATCCGTTTGCTGGAAGTGGGACCTGTTTGCTGGTAGCGAGATCCGTTTTCTGGTAGCGAGATCCATTTGCTAGGAGCGGGATCCGTTTGCTGGTAGCGAGATCTGTTTGCTGAAGTGCGGAACCTGGAGGACCGTCTGCTGAAGTGCGGGACCCGGAGGACCGTTTTCTTTGAATGCTGGGCCTGGAGGACCGTTTGCTTGAGTACGGGACCCGGAGGACCGTTTTGCTTGAGTGCGGGATCCGGAGGATCGTTTGCTTGAGTGCGGGACCCGGAGGACCGTTTGCTTGAATGCGAGACCTGGAGGACCGTCTGCTGAAGTGCGGGACCCAGAGGATCGTTTTCTTTGAATGCGGGACCCGGAGGACCATTTGCTTGAGTGGATGTAGGTTTCTGGACTTGATGAGGAGGCGGTGATTTTTGTGGCGCACCCAGTACCAAGTTGTTGTCGTGAGTCGTACTTCGATGTTGACTGTTCGACTTTGACTTTCGATGGGGTGCGGGAAAAGTTGACTGTGGAGTGCTTTGTGCTGGGGATGAAATGTAAAAACTGATTTTTTGAGAAAATAAAAGACACCCTACTTTGAGTAGGAGTTTTTATCTTATTTCAGTTTTTAGACATGCCTTAAGGGCGGACCAAATTAATGTGTGCCCAGCTGAGTGTTTGCTGCCATTGAACTCCTTCTCATTGCTAGGATCCTGAACTTGTTGCTGGTTGAATGCTTTTGAAGTGCCTGGGTTGCTTTCTGAACTTTGACAAGGGCCATTTCTGAAGCATTTTTACCTGGGACGCGGGCGCTTCCTCTCTTGGCTATGGGACGCGCGCGCCTTATAGACCGGTGTCGGGAGGCACGCGCCTCTGGGAGGCAAAATTCGGGGCCTGACATTTGCTGACCAAAAGATTCCCCAACAGCTATAATATCAGCTTCTGGTCGATAATTCGATTCCAACAGCTCTCTTCTGCCATTTTTGAACACCATTTTATTGCCCAATTTTGCTTGTAACCTTTTTTCCCATGGCCTCTAACCTTTTCAGTCTTGGTGCCGAGGTTGTCAAGAGTTACGAGAAGGATTTATCGACATTCGTGTATTCTTTCAAGACCCATCCCAAAAATGCTTTCATCAAAGATTTTGGGTTTCGAATTCTTTTAACTTTGCGGACATTGAAGCCGGATTGGGACTTGTTGAAGGCTGCTGCAGCCTTTTGGGATTGTGATAGCCATACATTCAACTTTTCGGGTAATGAAATGGTGCCGACCGTCGATGATTTTGGGGCCATTTTGGGTATGCCTTTGGCCGGTCGGATTGCTGTCCCTAAGTATCACCGCAGTGTTGTTGACTCTTGGGTTGACCTTCTGAATCTCCCTGTTGGAGAGATGAAGAAGATGATACACGGGACCGTTGTTGACATAACTGAGCTTCCGATGTTTTTCAGCTTGCATTCGGAAGATGTCGCGGTTCAATCTTTTAAGAGAAATGCTATGGATATCTGCCTTTTCAGCGAGGTTCTGTTTGTCAATCCTTTGGGTACTGCGGATGTGCAGTTGGCTGAAATTGTGTTGCAGGCGAAAGGACAATGATTTAGCATAATTCCGCTCATTGTAGGAGAGACCTTACATGGTCTGGATGAATTGCATCGTACGGGCGAGATGCGACGAGGAAGCCCCTTGCTTTTGACCATATGGCTTTGGGAGCATTTCAGGATTTATGCGTCAGACGGCGACCTCTCTCCTTTTGCTGTTCATAGGCGACGGTTGCTGATTAGAGATTTGTCTGAAGAGGGTTGGAGGAGATTATTTGCTTCTCGTCTTACAGCTGACATTGAGTGGTTCCCTTGGGGTCTTCGCCCTTTTGTGGAATGGACCTTCGGTTTTCAGCATGTGGTTTTACCCGGGTTGAGAGATTCCTCGTTTTATCAACCAGAACGGGTTTGAGACAGTTCGGTCGTCAGCAAATAATTCATTTTTCGAGGAGCGGGATGCTTCGTCCAGTTTCTTATATGGGTCTGGACTTCTCGAGTGAGCTTTAGTCGGCATGGGGAGATAATCGCAACCGTTGGGCTTCCGCCCCTCTGCACCAGGGTAGTATCTTTCTTCCCAAGAGTTACTTGGATCACTTGCTTGGTACCGTCTACCGCAGCATTACTTGGGTAGATACTCTTCGGGCTGAGTTGTTAGGGAAGGACTTTGAGCCTAGCAGTGCTTTGAGGTACAAGGAAGCTACTGCTGATGTGAACAACATTCCGACTGACCCTTTCAGTACCCCTTTGGATGACTTTTATGCTAGGAGGCGCTCTGTAGCGCAGAAGGTTTCGGTCCGTATCAGTGTCCCTAGACCTCCCAAGAAGAGTAGGATTGATGGTCGTTCGGGTGGTCCTAAGAAGGCCAAGAGAAAATTAGATTTTTCCTAGTACCCCAAGAGATTGCAAGTAAAATAGACCATTTGTTAGGATTTTAATGTTTTATGTCTTTTAGTAGCTCAACAAATTCTTATAATGATAAAAATAATTCAAGAAACGAATAAAAATTGCATCTCGTTAATTTGAAATGATTTGGGTGTTTGTTTATATTTTAGACCGCACCCGAAGGTTGCCTACGTTCCTCCAGTGTAGAGGCTCAGGTCTCCGTAGTTCAAACAAACGAAGACCATTTTTTTTTTTTTTTTTTTTTTTTGTGTGCACCCTGTTTTTTGCCTAGACCACTCTTTCGGGTTTTCAATCTAGCGTGTAACGCCCATCCTTAATCTCGTTAAATATTTGACTTATTTGTTAAATTCTTGACTTGCTTGTTAAATTCTTGACTAGCATATTTATATGCTATTTTATTTGAGTTAATCATTTAACTACTTTAGAAAATTAAGGTGGTTAAATGTCAAAGTTGAAAGTTTAGGGGTCTTTTTGTCAAAGTTAGAACTTGAGGGGCCTAGGTGCAATTCTTGGAAACTTGCAAGAATATAATGTGTTATGCTTTCACTGAGAAAGCATTATCTCATTTTCTCTCGATCTTTCTTCTCTGTTCCAAAGCTTGAGACGGAATTCTTCCTATTCTCTACTCGAGCTTAATTATCCCTCCGTTCGTGATTCTGGTCCCGGATAAATATTCGTGGCGTTGAATAGAGCGTTCCAGACCGATCAGAAATTAATTTGGGTCAACTTGATTTTTGACTAGGTAAGTTATTGACTCCCCCTTACTTGTAATAACATGCATATATGTTATTCCCGCTAATTGTTCTTGTTAAAATTGTGTTCTAAGCAAATTTTGTGATAGTTGTAAAATTGGGACGAAGGGAGTATTCGTATGCTAAATATGAAGGAATAGCTTGTCCTGGGAAGAAACTTGGAACAATATAGAAAAATTACTCCTATTCGTGAGACGGTAAAATAGTAACTTGATTTAAATATTATTAGAGAAATTTTACCATTATTTTTGGTACGGGGAAATGAATGGAAGTATCCCTAAATGGATATAGTAGTATAATATAAAATTGTACTTATACTTTTGGGGTCGGTGAAATATTGAGATGGAATAAAAGGAAATTGTCCTATTATTTATGGGACGGTAAAAGAAATGAATTGAGCCTGAAATAATGTTTTGGGTATTGCCTAAGAGTTAATAAAAGTTACTTCTACGTTTGGGACGGAAAATTATTTAAACTGGGAAAGAATTCGGATTTTGGCATTTTTGGGCCTTGGGCGACCGCCCATTTTGGGCTGGGCGACCGCCCATTTTGGGCTGGGCGACCGCCCATCTATCTGAAGTATTTTGTTCTTGAAAAGCCTGATTTTGGGCGACCGCCCACACCATTTTGTGCGGCCGCCCATATGTCCTGAAAATTGTAAAACTGGTTCAATGATTATATAAGTTGGAAATAACCCTTGTTAAGGCATATAGCCTTAGGATAAGATGTCCTAGTAAGTATTGTGATATCTTAGGGGTATCAGAAGTGAGTCTTGAACATGATTACTCATTAAATTAAAATGAGAACTTGAGTATAAAAGGAAGAACTCTTTTATATGTCTTGAAAGTGCTATGAACAAGAACTTATGTGTTATTCTTGTCTTGAAGCCAATGATTGTGCACCTTAGGGGCATTAAAACAATGACTTGAGATTGAATATCCTATGTAGGGGATTAAGAACTCGTAAGTATGAGTTGTATAGCTCATTTACTTAAATTGAACTCGAAGTATTCTTGGTCTAGGTTGAGGGTACTACCCTAGATAGCCTAGATGAGTGTTATAGAACACTCTAGTACTGAAAAATAGTCCCTTTGTGAACGAATGAAATGTGGACTTAAATCATAATTAAATGATAACTTGGGTATAAGAGTAGTAACTCTTTTATATGTCTTGAAGTTAATATTTGTATACCTTAGGGGTACCAACTAATGTCTTGAGCTTGAATATCCTAAGAAAAGGATTTGAAAACTTGTACGAGTAAGATGTATAATTCATCTTCTGAACTTGAACTTGAGTGTAAGAGTAAGGACTCTTTTACATGTCTTGAACTTGAATATCCTAGGAATAGGATCGTGAACTTGATTGGGAAAATGTATAGCTCATCTTCTTAATTAAAACGTGAATATAAGATGAGTAAATCTTGTCCTTGTCTTAAATAATCAAAGAGTTGGATTGATAACTTAAGTATAAGTTAATTAACTCTTGTACATGTTTAACCATCCAAGAAAATGGATTGAGAACTTGGATACAAGATGATAAAATCTTGTAAAAGTCTTGACTGTCTTGATTGTCTTGAAACCATTACATGAGTATGGTAATAAACTTGAAAGAGTCTTGATGTGTATATGCAAATCTTGCATATATGTACTTGATAGAATGTGGCTTCTTGATTGATTGGTACATGGTATGAATAACCAAAGAAGTGGGTTATGGAACTAGATAGAGAATGATTAACTCTACTACATAGTTGAACTTGAAACGTGTATATTGGAAGTGCTATAAATAAGCACTAAAGTGTAAATGATTTAGTTTTAATCGTGTATATACTCAATGAAGTATATAAAATATAAAGAAGATATCTTGTCTTGAAATGGTTCCTAAAGAAAATAGGGACTAGTGTAATATGAAGATAATTCATATAATCGTGAATACTACGATTTAAATTAATAAGAATGATTACAGAACACAATATGTGTTAGAAAATGTATTCGATTACTAACGATACATATACGTGAAGTATGACTGTGTCTAGGTACAATGTGACCTATTCTACTACGTGTTTAGAGTCTAAGGTATTGGGCTCTATTTGATAGTAAGGGTATCGTGATAGACACTTTAATGTGTTAAACGTGATATGAATATGTACGTGCAACTTGGCATGTGACAGAGTGATCTACCCTACTAGTTGACTGAAGTCTGTTATAAATGGACTCTTACTTGGATTAATCGTGTTACATGGACACCTTATGTGCCAGTGTTATCTTGGTTTGTATTCGCAATAATTGCGTATGGATACTTATATTCTTGTGAGCACATGATACATAATTACATGGTGCATATTCTTGTGAGCACATGATACATAATTACATGGTGCATATTCTCGTGAGCACATGATACATGATTACATGGTGCATAAAGAGTAGTCCACTAATAAGGGACTGAGTTCTGTTCCCGTAGTTCAAGTAAATATCTACTTGTACCTTCTTGTGTGAGTCCAGCTGGTTCTCCTTGCTTGTTCGAAAATATATAGGTTCACGCTTGTCGCGAGAGCTGGGGTTTAAGTGACAATCGGGTCCCTATGTATTTCCGCCCGACCCCTTACTACCGGCCATAGTAAGGGCATAGCTTCACTGGTTAGAGCAATAAGCCTGACCTAAGTGAATGCGACTGTACTGAACACCACGTGGATCTTGTTATTGTGGATGACACTGGTTACCAGGTCTTCTTATATACTGCACAGCAGTCTCTTGTTCCTGTTCTTGGTTGTCCTCAGCTAGAAAAGCATCGACAACAAATGGTATTCTTGGGAGAAATAAGGAAGGATTCAGGTACAATGCGTGATAGGCCTATGTGCATCTTGGTGAGCTGGTTTAGCCTCTCACTCTACTTGACTACTTGTTACCTGAACCTTTCTTGAGCTTGATTACTTGTTGAGTTGGCTTAGCCTCTCTTATACTTGTTACTTAATGATACTTGATATATGATTACTTGAGTATCTACTT
The DNA here is from genome assembly GCA_026119855.1 of Campanula takesimana. Taxonomy (NCBI): domain Eukaryota; kingdom Viridiplantae; phylum Streptophyta; class Magnoliopsida; order Asterales; family Campanulaceae; genus Campanula; species Campanula takesimana. The sequence continues at coordinate 566,906 of JAOWBW010000563.1, read as the reverse complement.
GTATTGCATGATAACATGACATATAATTGCATGTTAATAGCTTACTGAGATTTATCTCACCCTTTATTTGTTTAATTGTTCCCCCCCCAGGAAAGCAGGGGATAGTACGCAGTGAGGCTCGACTAGGCATGTCTTCCGCTGTATGTAACCATTTTGGTTTTAACTTTCTTGGTCTAGAACTCGTGTGAGCTATCTTAGCTCCCTACTCTTGAGTATATATATCAGGTCAGTTTTGTTTTTAACAGGTATTATTCCTGTTTCCCGTTAGTTTCTTGTTTCTTGTTAGTTACGCGCACCAGGCTCGAGGTTCTATTAGGGAATCCCGGGACTTGGGGCGTGTCATAGCGGGCTTATTTTTTGCACGTGCTCTAATTTTTGCATAGGCCGCCCTTGCGGGTTTTCAACCTAGCGATTTTTTTTTTGATGGTCTTCGTTTATTAAGCATAAAATCTCTTCAACTTGTCGAGGTTGACTTCCTTTGGCAGCTGATCTCCGTCTAAATCCATGAGTCGGACTGCACCACCGCTTAGTATCTTCTTGACCACGTACGGACCGATCCATCGGGGTCCCTATTTTCCAAGGGGGTTCATGGCATTAGGAGGGTGTTGTCTTAGGACCAAATCTCCCACACTGATGTTTCGGGGCTTTACCTTTTTGTTGAAAGCCCTTGCCATTCTTTGTTGATAGGCCCTCATACGTTCGATTGCCCTTAGCCTTTTCTCGTCGAGTAGGGCTAGCTGTTCATATCGACTTTGCATCCAATCGACTTCATTGACTTAGTTCTCGAGGAGGACCTGTAGGGATGGGATTTCGAGCTCTATTGGGAGTACACCTTCGAAACCATATACCAGTGCATAAGGAGTTTCTCCAGTTGTCGTCCGTATTGATGTGCGGTAGCCCCACAATGCTAGAGGTAGCTTCTCGGGCCAATCCCTTCCGGTGGAGGCCATTTTCTTCACAATGGTCTCGATTGTCTTATTAGCTGCTTCGACCGCGCCGTTTGCTTGAGGGCGGTATGGAGATGACTTGTTCTTAGTAATCTTGTATTCTACCAGGAGCGCGTCCATGTCTTTCTCAAAGTGAGAACCGTTGTTTGAGATGATTTCATGAGGAACGCCGTACCGGCACATAATGTGGGTCTTCACGAATTCGGCCACTTTCTTGGCATTGAGAACCCAGTAAGCCTATGCTTTGACCCATTTTGTAAAATAGTCCACGGCTACTAGGACGAAAGATTTTCCGTTGCTGCCAGTAGGGTGAACTTTGTTGATGATGTCTATGCCCCAACAAGAGAAAGGCCACGGCGTGGTCATGTTGTAAAGCTGTGAGGGTGGAGCGTGCTGTAGGTTGGCATGGAATTGGCACTTGGCGCACCTTTTGACTTTCTCAATGCAGTCTCTTTCCATGGTACTCCAATAATAACCCAGGCGGAGTATCTTCTTGGTCAACATAAACCCGTTCATGTGGGGCCTTCATTCACCTTCGTGGATCCCATGCATTATTTCTTGAGCTTCAGTCTCATTTGCGCATAAGAGATTGATCCCTTCGTGGTGCCTTTTGTAAACTCGGTCCCCAATCAGTACATATCGGGAGGCTAGCCTTTGCAATGCCATTTCAGACTTCTTATTTCTATTCTCAGGGTAAGTGCCATTCTTGAGAAAATTCATGATATCCGCATACCACGGGGAGTTTGCCTGGACCTCATTGATCTTGATACTCATACAGTATGCTGGACTGTTCCTTCGGGAAATTTTGAAGGGCTTCACCATTTTACCCTTGGGTATTTTGACCAGTGAAGCGATGGTGTCCCTTGGCAGGTAGTTGAAGGTGATTTCTTGAAACTGTTCAACTAACTCCTCGAGGTGTTGACCATACCACTGCAGAGTCGAGTCTTGAATCTTCCATTTTCCAGATGTCTGATTGATGATGAGCAAGGAATCACCAAATACCTCTAAGCTCGTGACATTTCTCTTGAGGGCCGCTTCGAGCCATGCTATGCATGCTTCGTACTCAGCGATGTTGTTGGTGGCCTCAAATTCGAGGCGGATAGCAATTGGATTATAGATGTCTTTCGGATAGACAAGTAACATCCCTATGCCATATCCATGGTTATTGGCCGCGCCATCGAAAAAAAGTTGCCACTTATTTTCCTCTGTTGTAGCGCAAATTAAATGCTCGTCGGGGAACTGTACATCTTCCCCCTTCACTTCGTCACACGGAAATTCAGCAAGCTGATCACTGAACACTTTCCCCCTGATGGATTTGAGTGTGACGTAAGTGATATCGTAGCCAGGGAGCATGAAATACCATTTGGCTATTCTTGTTGACATGAAAGGCTTCTCGAAGATGTAGCGGAGTGGGTCCATTTTTGCTACCAACTTGATTAGGAAGGCCTCCATGTAATGCTTAATCTTTTGTATAACCCAAACTAATGTCGCACAAGACTTCTCTAAGACAGAGTAGTTCTTCTCAGCTCCTTGAAATCGGCGGCTGACAAAGTAGATAGCATTCTCTTTTGTGGAGTCTTGTTGTTCTTGCGCTAACATAGCCCCTAGGGCTTCATCATTAACAGTGAGATAGAGCAAGAGAGGCTTCTCCTTGTGCGGTGGAACCAAAACTGGAGGGCATGTCAAGTAATACTTCACTTGGTTCGAAGGCTTCTAGGCAAGCATCGGTCCATTCTAGAGCCACATTCTTCTTGAGTAGCTTGAAGATCGGCTCACACATGGAAGTGAGTTGGTGCACAAACCAACTGATGTATTGAAGTCTGCCCATGAAACCTTTGATTTCTTTCTGCGTCTTTGGAGGAGGCATGTCAATGATTGCCTTGATCTTGGAGGGATCGGCTTCAATTCCCCTCCCAGTGACCATGTAATCGAGAACCTTTCCTCTGATGACCCCAAAAGTTCACTTTGTGGGATTGAGTCTCATGTTGTGTTGTCGGAGCCGTTCAAAGAACTTGCGAAGATCGATCAAATGTTGACCGTTGGTTCCTTCGAATGGATGATCATGTCGTCTACATAGACCTCAATTTCTTTATGAATCATGTCATGGAATAGATCCGTAACTGCCCTTTGGTAGGTAGCCCCAGCGTTTCTTAATCCGAACGGCATGACTGTGTAGCAGAAAGTGCCCCACGGTGTTGTGAAAGCTGTCTTGTGTTGGTCCTCCTCGGACATGATAATCTGATTGTAACTGTCAAAACCGTCAACAAATGAGTGGACTTCATAGTTGGCAGTCGAATCGACGAGCATGTCGATGTTTGGTAGCGGACAATCATCTTTCGGGGAAGCTTTGTTCAAATCCCGGAAGTCCACACAAACTCGAACCTTGCCGTTTGCCTTTCTGACTGTCACAATGTTGGCTAGCCAAGTCGGATACTCAATGACTTTGATGTAACCCACACTGAGGAGCTTTTCAATCTCTTTTTTGACTTATAGAGAGCATTCTGGCTTGATCTTTCTGAGCTTCTGCTTTACTGGCTTGGCGTCCTCTTTGATCGGAATTCTGTGCTCTACGACCTTTCTGTCCAAACCCGGCATGTCTTTGTATGAACATGCGAATACATCACAAATTCTTTGAGCAATGCAGTCAATCTGTCTCTGTCTTCCCTCTTGAAGAAGCTGCCTATCTTCGTTTCTTTCGGCTCTTCGTCGGTACCCAGATTAACAACATGCAATTCCTCATCAGCCCCTGGACCATTGTCACCACAACAACGAACCTGTTGAGCTAGTTCATTTAGGTATGTTATGTTTTCGTGGTCTATTTCATCATAATTTGAATCGTTATTAACTTGTTCATTAAGTTCGTTATTAGTTAATTCATCATTTATGATGTTTGCAATCTCGGGGTACTCAGAAATATCGAATTTTTCATTAGCAAAGAAAGGAAACACACGCTCGGCTATTGCCTCCATATCCTCTTGGGTGAGGGTATTAGAAACACTCTCGGACTCGAAAGTAAGTGTGAGCCGCTCTTCCTTTGTTGCTGTGCGGGGTATGCAACCCATTTCTCGGACCAAAAAATCTTTGGATACCATGGGCCCCTTCGTAGAATACCAGTTGTTGATTGGCTCGGAGCTTGGCGGGATCTCGCTGATAGATGGACTCTCCATTTCTGTGTTGTCGGAGATGGCGTTGACTTGATGATCGTCCATGATGGCAAATTCTTCGAACATGGAGGCTAGATCGGACAGTCCTTCCCCCACGGTAATCTCTACCTCAGACTCTATAGTCACTTTCTTGCCCCACCACTCTCGGGGTGACATCGGAATAGGCTCCCTTTCTTGTGTCGGGATTTCACAATCAGTGAAGATTTCGAGGCTGGGCTTTTTGACGCCCTTGTCGTTAACCCATGGCTCGGGAAATATCATGTATGGAACATCTTCCCCTTGGCGAACAAAATAACCGTTCAGTGTGTTGCGGTAAGGCCTCAAGTCGGGGATTTCATATTGTCGACCTTCTTTTCGAGCTCGGGTCTTTTGATTCTTGACTGCTTGCTTGTACTTTAAGTCATCTTCGGTAGGCTCGTATCCCAAACCAAACTTGTTTCTGACAAAAGGAACCTCTACGGGGTGTAATATTCCTTGTTGATGCTTCCCTAGGCCTAGACCGGGAAAGTGATTCATGTTCCTCATCATGCGGAGGATTTTAGGATTACCGAGGGTCCATTGCCCATTTCCCCCCTCTTTGTCGATGGCGTTGACGCCGGAGAGAGTGGAATCTTCTATCCCGTGTTGAACTTGGTGGACGGGTTATCCCCCATTTATGTGGATGGTGACATTCTCGGCCATGACGGTGACTATCTCGTCCCCATTTCTGATCTTGACACACTGATGGAGAGTGGAAGGGACAGCATTGGAACTGTGGATCCATGGTCGGCCCAAAAGTAAGTTGAATGATGCCGGGACATCAAGTACTTGGAATGGGACGGACATGATCATGCTTCCAAATTCGATATCAACTTCTAGCATTCCCATGACTGTACGGGTAGTGCTGTCGTACCCTCTAATGACTTGGGTAGAAGGTTGTAAATCGGAGATTTTGAGCCCCAGTATGCCCATGACTCGGCTAGGCATTAAGTTGAGTGCGGAACCACCGTCTACTAAAACTCTTGAAATGGGTCTCCCCCTTGCCTTTACTTTGAGGTAGATGGCTTCATTGTGATCGGACCCAAATGGTGGGAGGTCAATGTCGGCAAAAGTGAGGACATTGCCAAAGTGAATGTGACCTATCATTGCTGTGAGGTCTTCGGGAGTTGTGTCGGGAGAGACTGATGTGTCATCCAAGTTCTTGATGACGAGGTCTCGGTGTTTCTTTGATGATGCAATAAGGTCCCAGATGGATATGTTGGCTTGCGTCTTCTTGAGTTGTAGTAACAAAGGATCTTCGGGTATATCGCGTGTTTGCGATCTTGGAGAGGAGTTGTTGGTTGCTGCAGTATTGGGAGGGATTGTGCTCGTTGTTACTCGGCCGCTGCGAGTGAGCACGTTCCCGGTCCCGTGTAGCTTCTTCTTCCTATTCTTTAAGACTTCCCTCGTAATCTCATCGTAAGTCACAACATAACAAGAATTATCAAGTTTATTCATGCCATCGGAGCCCTCATTCACAATTGGGATCGAATGAGTGGTTCCTTCAAACTCTCCTACGTATATTACATTGACACCACCCTCATTAGGGATTATGAATTCCTTCTAGTATATAAGGTCTTGGATGGTGTTGCGGATGGAGAAGCAATCCTCGGTGAGGTGGCCGGTGCATTAATGGTAGTCACACCACTTGTGGTGGGCATGGTTGGGACGGAGCGGTTGTGGTTGCTTGTACCCTTGGAGAGGAGTGATTTGTCCCTTGGCTTTTAGAGCTTCATAGGCCTCGTTGATGGTCATGCCGTTGAGCAGAGTGTAGACGCGGTCGTTTTGGAACCGCTTGCCTTGTGGTGGTGGGACCTTCTTATAATTCCTCTTATCGGTAGTAACGGCATTGACAGAAGCCTCTTTGTTTGAATTAGAGGCGGCCTTGTAACGGTAAGTAGGAGTGGCTTTCTTAATCTCCCTGAGCAAGTCATCCATGCGTACCCCCACCTCATACATTTGGGAGAATTCGGAGTAGCAAGCCCCACTTATCAAGCCCCACTTAGGTGGGTGCGGAGATCAATCTTGAGACACTTGAGAAAGATGTCCATTTGCTCTTTTGTGTTTGGCCTCTCAACAATTTTAGAGAGCTTGTCATTCCATCTCCTTGTGAAGTCAATGAAGGACTCGTTGTCTCTTTGAGTGGTGTTCTCGAGCTCTTTCCTTGTGGGCCTGTGAGTGGTGTTGCCTTGATATTGATTTTTGAAGGCAAGCATAGCGGCATCCCAATCAAGACGGACAGTGAGCGGGAGAGTTGCATACCAATCCTTTGCCGCCCCCTCGAGAGTGAGAGGAAAGCATTGAGCCATAACTTTTGGGGAGACCTTCTTCGGAACCATAGCCCAAATATAAGTCTCGATGTGAGCCATCGGGCATGAGTTGCCCTTAAACTTGCTAATGTCAGGCATCTTGAACTTTTCGGGGAGAGCGGCCATCGTGCTCATGAGAATGGATGACTGATAAAGGCTTGTGTTGGAGCCTTTCCCCATATTGAGGCCTTCAAATTTCTGATCAATGTAGGCCATGATGGAATCGACCATTTTGGGGTCGTTGTTGTCGGTGCTTGGTTCCCCCACTTTTTTGGTACGGGCACTGACATATGGGCTTTCAAACAAACCCTTGGTCCACTTGGATTCCTCATTGTCATTAACCTCCTTGTTCTTGGAGAGCTTGAGAAGCTTGGCTTTCAATTGGTCGACCTCGGCCTCGTGGGCCTCCCTTTGACTGTCGACATGAGCTTTCCACAAGTCTTCTTTGGTTTGAGCCTTGTTGTTGAGAGTGGTGACTTGTTGTTTAAGAGTTTGGACCATGGCAGAGAGTTGCTCGAGAGTCATGGCGTTGTTGGTGCTGGAGTCGCCGGCCATTGATGATGCAGAAGCTGTTGGAGTGATCGGTTCACGGACAAGCCTGTTGGATGAATCCCGGTAGACGCGGAGAGTACCAATCGGACCTATAATTGGAGAAGTAGCCCTTGTCAGTCTCGGTTCACACTTTCGGTCCATGAAGAGGTTGAGAACACATAGTGGGCACACGACTCGAACCACATAAGAAAAAGACTTTTTTTTTTTTTATAAGTCGGAGGGAACGGGTCCCTTTTGGGGTTTCTAAGAAGATAATGGAATCGTCACACTAGTATATAGACCATCTCGCGGTCCCATATACTCATCGGATTCCATCACGTTTGTGAATCCTACATGTATCGGGATTAAACTAAATTAATGTAGTAAAGCATACATGCGGGGACAGATTTTTATTTCCGTCCAAAATAACAACTTTTGGGGACGGATTTTTATTGCGTCCGTTTCAACAAATTGGCATGTATGATTTGAAAACATTAGTTTAGGGAAATCTCGGTACATGAAAACCGACTTGGTCACGGAGTGTTAGACCCTAACTAGAATTGTGTGGTTTGTGCTCGGCTAAAGAGAGGCTTAAAGGTCACCCCCGGCATGTCGTCATGAACTACGCCACGGGCTGAGTTTGACCGCTTCGAAAGAGTCAAGGTCGAGTGGAGCTTGAAACTTTCTAGGACGGGCCTCGACGGGTTTGGGGTTGGACTTGTGCGACTCGATAGTGAGCAATTCATAGGAGTAATGTGCATGTAGTGTGAGGTCCATCACGTGAATTTTTTTTTTATTTTTTTTTGAAAAGAAAAGATAAAAAACACATAAGCACGTAAATTACAACTCCCGAATCACCCGTGTGACCGGTAAATAAACACAAAATTAAAACAGTCCAAAGGTCTAATTCTGATCTGATGCAGGCAACTGTGCCCACACCCCACTGTTTTGTTCAGTCCCTAAAACCTGTTCTTATCCTGGAAATTGGCCCAGAAGCGCGCGCCTCAGGCTGGTGTTATGAAACGCGCGCGCCTGGCGCATTGTATATGGGAGGCGCCCGCTTCTGGGCTGACCTGTCAGATTGTCAGAAACTTATGGACTCAAGGGATCGCCCTGGTCCTGATTGTGTGATGAAACCCCTGCAATGTTTGTTAGCACGAAATAATAGGAAGAACATATGGAAGGCGGGCGATTCTGGAATTTGATGTGGGATGCGCGCGCTTTGGACCATGAAGGTCCGAGGCGTGCGCTTCCCATATCAATTTCCAGAATGCCCAGAAAAGTGAATTATGAATAGAAACACAAGTTTAACCCTCAAGTAGTCCCCAGCAGAGTCGCCACTGTAGATACCCCGGGGGAAACCACGGCTTGGCTAGAGCGCGTGAGTTATCCTAGGTTGTCTAATTGTGTTTTAGAGTCGCCACCCACGTTTTTGAGGAACGTAAGAAAACCTAATGTTTATGAGCCTAGATTTACGAAAACAGAGATTCTTTGGGATGATGGGTTCGGGGGTTAGGTTACGAAATGGGAAGTACTTAAACACCCATTTCGCCCGAGCAAAGTCGGTCTTGTTTGTTCATAATTCACTTTAAATATAGATGTGTTCTTCCTATTTGAATGATGATAAAAAGGGGTTTTAAAGTTTAAAATGTAGGGAGATAACTCCTAGGCCAATTCAATGTAATGAAAGGGCCATTGGTGTCATGTCCCAAATGGTTTTGGGGTGGTTGCACATTTGATTGAAGAAGAAGAAGAAGAATAATAAAGTTAAGACATTTACCTATAATATCCTTCAAAGAGAACCTCTTGAAAAGCCTTGAAGAAGATGTTGAATACTTGAAGAGAATATCTTTGGTAAATTGACTAGAGTAGAGTTAAAGGTGGAAAATTCTTGAGGTGCCAAAAGAGGTCTAAGTCAAAAGTCTTCAAAAAGGTCCCCTCCAATCCATCATTGGAGGGGTTTTTATAGTTGAAAGAGGGGAGTTTTTGGAGCCAAACGGAGTCTCCAAGAAATCTTTCCCGGGCAAAATCATGTATAATGAGCAAGGGAGAGATTCTTGGGCAGAATCTGTAACTGACGCACCCCAGAAGCGCGCGCACCCCACCTAGGCGGCGGAAGGCGCACGCGTCTGGCCTCAAGGGGCGGAGGCGCGCGACTCTGAAAGGCAAAATCTGACAAAATGGACTAGAAAGTTAGAACTCTTATTCAGTTTAGTCCCGGGACTTAACGGAGTCCGTCTGGAACTTAACCAAAGTAACAGAAACTAACAGAAAACACTTAAAAGAGGGAGAAACACAAAATCAAGTGTGCAATCGGGGTGAGCGGTCCAAGGCGGGGTATCTACAGTTCCGAACATTGCTAATCCAATAGACATTTATTGTGATAATAATGGTGCTATTGCTCAAGCAAAGGAACCCAGATCACATCAGAAATCCAAACACATACTTGGGCGTTTTCATATCATTCGAGAGGTCGTTGATAGAGGAGACTGTAAAGATCCCCGCCCGGCGACAAGGTCAACACGTGTGTAAATCCGGGATGGTTCTAAACACAAGGCACAATTTAACGGAGTCGCCACACTTTGTTAATTTTAAACCCAACAAAATGAAAAAGGTTAGAGACAAAAGGTTCGGAGGTCAGGTTACGGCTTGGGAAGAGTTTTACGTCACCCAAGCCGCCTCGGTCAAAGCCGAGTCTCCCTTGTTAATTAACAAAAGTGCATGTGTGTGTGTGTGTGTGTTTTAACGGAAAATCTCTGTTTTTGACTGTTTATCAATTTTAACTGAAAAAGAAGGTTTTATTTGCACAAGAAACAACAGAACAAGGGGCAAAAGGGTAATTTTCCCTCTGACCCAAACCATCCGTACGGATGGGATGATCTTCCCTGGGATTTTTACAGTTTATCAAGAAACAATCCAGTTCCAGGCAGAAACAGAGCATTCTGCCTGAACTGGACTAAACTGTTTCATTTCCAGCTTTCATTCCAACATATAAAACCTCAAATAACTTCATTCCTATTCAATGATCATCAAAATAACTCTAAAACATGAATTTGGGTATGATCAAAGGTAATCATGGGAGAAAATTGGAAAAGGTGGTGAACATGCCATTTGAGCCAAAATGACCATTTGATGTGTAAAGATTGCAACTTTACCATCAAAATGAGCCTTTTATGCAAGATTAAACCTTTAGGGATAAGAAAATAACATAAATATTGAATCTTTATGACCCAAACTTGAGAATTTTGGGCTAAATCAAGTTTGGGAGGATAAAGATTGGAACTTTACCTCCTAATATTATTATCATGGCCAAGATTGCACAATATTCACATAGATATTTAGGCTTTCACCCAAATAAGGGATCATTAAGCTATTTAGGACAAGAAATTTAATAAATCATGATCATCACTAGGTTTCAACCCTTTTTACACACTAGGTGTGTGGGGACCTTTGAATCACTTCATGATTTGGATCACAATATATATATATATATATATATATATATATATATATATATATATATATATATATATATATATATATATATACAATATATGTGCTTGAAATGGACAAGTCTTACAATAATATAAAGGTTTCTTGAATGGACAAGTCTTGCAATGAAATAAGGTTGCTTGAATGGACAAGTCTTTCAATGAAATAAGGTGCTTGAATTGGACAAGTCTTACAATATAAAGAAGATGCAAATGTATGAACAACAAGTAATATGATCAAGAAAAGAAAATAGATTTGAGATGGAGAGAAGATGGGAGAAGGGAGGCCTCACCTATTGTGGTTTGTGCCTATCTTTCTCTCTTTCACTCAATTATAAGGGTGATTTCTCTCTCAGACACGATTTCTGTAGAGTTTCCCGAATCTAAACAATGTTTCCCCCCCCCCCCTGAAATGATCAGCATGGGGTTCAATTTATAGAGGCTGAGGGTGCCCAAAGTATCCGTACGGCTAGGGACCTCATGTGCCCAAACCATCCGTACGACTCGACTTGGCGAGCTTCTGGATTTTTCCAAGTTTAATTCCAGTTCAGTCCTGGAATATCAGGTTTCTCCTAGTGAGGTCCTGGCCCATTGGTTTATCCCTAAATGGTACTAAGGATTCCTCTAAAGTAGGTCGATTTCAGATTGGGGTACTTACAGAGCCCCTCGGCAACGTCGCTTTTGAAGAAAGCGGGGTTGTCGATAAATGCATCCCAATCTGATGGGAGGACGGCAAAGACCGATTTGTTCTATGGCTGGACCTAGAGGTATAGGATTCCTACGTATCCCTATTCGAGGGAATCAAGCCTATCGTAGTTCGAAAAGGGTGAGAGATTTTAAGGCTACTCAAACCTATAGGCGACCGTTGAGGTCGAATGGAGAACTTAGCGTCTTAAGCCTAAGGGTGACCATTCAAGGTCGGGTGGAGAACTTGGCGTCTCAAACCTTTGGGACCTAGGTGGATATTTTTCATCCTTTCCTAAGGAACGGGCGTGACTCTCCTTTGGTCAGAGGCAGGAATTTGGGCATGACACTCATCTGGTCAGAGGCTAGGACTCGGGCATGACACTCATTCGGTCAGAGGCTAGGAATCGGGCATGACACTCATTCGGTCAGAGGCTAGGACTCGGGCATGACATTCATTTGGTCAGAGGCTAAGGTTCGGGCAAGACACTCATCTGGTCAGAGGCTAGGACTCGGGCATGACACTCATTCGGTCAGAGGCTAGGGTTCAGGCATGACACTCATTTGGCCAGAGGCTAAGATTTGGTCAATGTTAACTCATGGGAGGTTGACTAAAATGATTGTCTGATTGCAGGGACTTGGTCAACTTGGCTCTTATGGAGAGGATTGACTTACACGGATGGTCTTACGTTATTTTGGACTGCCGGGACTTGGTCAACTTGGCTCTATGGGAGAGGGTTGACTAAATGGCTGGTCTTACGTCATCTTGGATTGCCGGGACAACAACGAGATGGTTGACTAACAAGGATGGTCTTACGTCATTTTGGACTGCGGGGACAACAACGGATTTGACTTTCACTTGGTCAATCCTAAAGGTTTGGTCAACACTAACTACGAGATGGTTGACTAACAAGGATGGTCTTACGTCATTTTTGACTGCCGGGACAACAACGGATTTGACTTTCACTTGGTCAATCCTAAAGGTTTGGTCAACACTAACTACGAGATGGTTGACTAACAAGGATGGTCTTACGTCATTTTGGACTGCCGGGACTTTTCACACCAGTTTGGACTTACGAAGGACTGCCGGTTTTTCTTCTTCTTAACTGGACTTACGAAGGACTGCCGTGACAAAGGTTTTCGTAACCTAAACTGGCCACAAAGGTTTTCTTAACCTAAAAAAGGCCACTCTGGGGGACAAAGGTTTTCTTAACCTAAGATGGCCACTCTGGGTCAAGGCTTGACTTGGGTCAACTCCATCTTTGGGGAGTTTGACCGGGAAAATTTTAACTTGACCTCTTTGGTCAAAGTTTGAACTTTGGTCAACTCAACTCTACGGGAAGGTTGACACACTTTCTTGACACTGGGGGAAGCCTATGGGTGACCTTTTAGACACATTGTGGATGAAAAAATCCAATCATTTTGAGAGAAGATCAAAAGCATTTTGCTTGAAACATTGTTTTTTTGATAAATGAGGCCAAAAGGCCAAAAGGGAGGCCTCACCTATTGTGGTTTGTGCCTATCTTTCTCTCTTTCACTCAATTATAAGGGTGATTTCTCTCTCAGACACGATTTCTGTAGAGTTTCCCTTATCTAAACAATGTTTCTCCCCCCCCCCTGAAATGATCATCATGGGGTTCAATTTATAGAGGTTGAGGGTGCCCAAAGTAGCCGTACGGCTAGGGACCTCTTGTGCCCAAACCATCCGTACGACTCGACTTGGCGAGCTTCTGGATTTTTCCAAGTTTAATTCCAGTTCAGTCCTGGAATATCAGGTTTATCCTAGTGAGGTCCTGGCCCATTGGTTTATCCCTAAATGGTACCAATGATTCCTCTAAAGTAGGTTGATTTCAGATTGGGGTACTTACAGAGACGTGAATATATGCATAGTACCAACTGATGATAACATTACCGACCCATTGACAAAGGGTCTTCCACAAGCAAAGCATGGTGGTCATGTTAGGTCTATGGGTATTCGATACATTAATTAGGCGTAGTGCAAGTGGGAGATTGTTGGTGTTGTATGCTCTAGGCACGTTATTTGAACGATTAATGTTATCTCTTGATTATGTTGTAATAAAGATATTGAATGTTTGATTATTATATCCTTTGCATGTTTATTATAATAATCCCCGCCCCTTATAATTATGATTAATTATTAAGTATAAGTTTGATAGATAATCATATGATGAATATGGTGTATGGGATACAATTAAACTTATGTGTATTTGTTGGAGAACGAATACTGGACTGACCCTTATGAGATTTATGTCATGGTCACTGTTTCGGCCAATTTTTAACAATTGGACAAATAAAAAGAAGTAGGGTACAATGGAATAAAGAACTTTGAAATTCAAGATGTATGAACAAAGGATTTAACGAGGAAAGCCCTTGAACAACTTGTTCGCCGGCATAAAACCTCAAATGATGGAATTTTATTAAGCTTTTGTGGAGGTACAATGAAAGAGTAGAAAATACAGAGAGAAAGAGAGTGTGAGACGTGAGTGTTACAATGGGAAGAGAGTGTGTGTGTTTACAATGAATGTATGTGCTATTTATACTAAGAAATTAAGCCACAAACTAGCTAAGCCATGATTCTCGGAAAGTTTGTTGTAGCTTTATCCTTTGCCACGACTTCGACTTGATTTGGTTAACTGAGATTCCTTTTGTTGACTGAGTCTTAATTAGGTCACGCCGCTTTCGATTATGCTCCACGTTTTAGTAGTGGTTCCCGAAAAATAGGATCTGGTAACTGTCTTGCAGGGCGTCGACTCAGGATGTCAGCTCAGGACGTCAGGATGTAAAATCAACATGTAAAGTCAACATGTAGAAAAAAGTCAACATGTAAAGTCAAGATGCAAGATGTCGGAGCAAGCTGAAGGCTTCAAGTTGTTTTCAGCATGTTGAAGGATTCAAGTTGTTTTCAGCATGTTGAAGGCTTCAAGTTGCAAGATGTGGCTGATTTTATCCATTATAAAATGTAAGACGTAAACTCAACCTGTTATCTCCAGGATGTAGATGTAGTGTTGTGAGATTTTTCACCCCAAACAGTCACAATGTCATAATTAAGTCTCATATAGTTATATTACTAGAATCTCTAGACCTGAGGTTATTATAGTCTTCCACTTGATGAACATTACGTTTGACATATTCAAACGTTACCCCTAACTGGGCAGCTATAAAGAATATGATTGGCGTAATCAGAATCATGTAGGAAAGAGTAATAAGCCAAGATGAGATTTGTTCCTCGTCAAGAGAGATGTCAAGCTTTGGCCATTCGATGAATGGTATTGATGAAATGCATGACCATGCTCAAATAAGATTTGTATTATCAATACATTCGGGATCGAGAAAGCATTGAACTATGTAAGTTGACCATTGACCATGGCTTACGTTCAATAGACATCGTGAAACAAAGAGATTGTAATATGTTCTATAATGGACTAGCGAAATTTGACAAGTTATATCATTTGGGTAATCATGATGGCCTGCTAGGGTCCGCTCATGATTTATGAGACAAAGTGTGTTTGGACTCATTGCCAACTTGATATAATCCAATGGGGTCACACACAAGAGAACGAATTGTTAAAAGGGCAAAATGGCGAAATTTTGGTCTGGCACGACCGTGCGCTTTATAAGGCACGATCGTGCCATAAATCGACCAAAGGCAAGTGTCTGGCGGCATAAGTGGCACGACTGTGCCAAGTATAAAGCACGACTATGCTAAGCACGTCCGTGCCAAATACAAAGCACGACTGTGCCAATAATGGTCGGTTGGAAGGCAGGCTCGCATGGAATGGCACGGCCGTGCCAGTTTTAGGGCACGACCGTTTCAGTGCTGTCTGGCCAGAAATCTTGCAGTACAATTAAGTGACGGGATTTAGGTTTCCTAAGTCCTTAAGGGTTAAGGACTTAGACCTATATAAATATATTTTCACCAGACATTGATATGAATTAATCTACTTGTTTGGAGAAACAATTTCATTGATCAAGATTGAGAAACAAGATCAATAATTCATAAATTCATATAGTCTCTTTTGATCTAGCAGTCAAGATTAAGAAATAGTTCTTAATATTCGTTCGCATGTGGATATCCATAGAGGGTGATTGCTTTATCATCTTCCTATTCGTGTTCCTGCGTTCGTGATTCGGAGAAGCGCGAAGAACCAAGATTCAAGATCAAGAAAATTAAACAAACACATCAAGGGTTAGTATTCTTGTATTCATCGTAGATGTACTTGACATAATCATATGAATGGATCTATGGGCTTTGGGTTTCATAAAATTTTAAATGTTTTATTCCGCTGCGCATGTTACTAGGAAACCCAACAAAGAGTACAAGCAAGTGAAGCATGAACTTGGGCATCAAGGATTGGTTCCTAAAAAGAAGGGATTTTGGAGATTTTCTGAAGGTCATTGTTGAGTCGTGTCCAAGTTATGCTTGGAGAAGCATTTGAGCGTCACAAGTCATTGTTCATCAAGGCGTTTAATGGAAATTTTGTTCAAGGCTAGGCTTCAATATTCAAGATGAGTTAGGCATTTTCTTTGCGGCAGACACTTTATCGATGATTGCACATTTTTATAAAAATCCTAAACTTTTAGATGAGCCCTGATAGTTGTAGAACACCGTTTTATTTATGTTTATTGATAAAAATTTGTGTTTTTTTTCTTCAAAAACAAGGGAAAAAAAAAACTCTTCGACTAAACTACAACCAAGCGTGGTGGGACCATTTTCATTTGATAGCATCAGTTAGTCTTAAAAACTTGTTCCCGAACTTATTTACTCATGTATACTTGGGGACAAAAACACTACTCCCTCCGTCCCAATTTAAAGTTCCTAGTTTTACTTTGCAAGGAAATTAAGAAAAAGTAAATGTTGTGAGTATGAAAATTAAAGTAGGAGAGAGAAAGTGGGTGGGGAGTTTTTGTTGTGAGAATGACAAGTAGGTCCCACTTTCCATTTTAGGTAATAAAACAAAGTAAGAACCTTAAATTGGGATAGATTAAAAAGAAAAGTAAAAACCTTAAAGCAGGACAGGGTAGGGCTGGCCAATTGTACCAAACCAAACCTACCAACCGAGTACCAGCCGAACCGATGACTTTGGTATACCGAACGTTTGGTACGGTAGTACCGTACCGAGTGTGCATTATTGGTTGGTACACGGTACACAAATGTGAGTTCGGTTGGTATACCGTGTACCGAGTTTATTTTTATAAAAATAATTTTTATTATATATTTAATAATTTAATAGAAAAGTATATAAAAAAGACTAAAAAAATGTGTTATTTAAAATTCCAGTCAGTTTTTTGATTGTTTCAGTTAGTTTTTGACAGTTTCAGTTAGTTTTTTGACTGTTTCAGTTAGTTTTTGACAGTTTCAGTTAGTTTTTTTACTGTTTCAGTTAGTTTTTGACAGTTTCAGTTAGTTTTTTTTTACTGTTTCAGTTAGTTTTTGACAGTTTCAGTTAATTTGTCTTCCACTTTTCCTTCTTTGGTAGAGGTGTAGTACCAACCGTACCAACCAAGTACCAACCGTACCAAGAAGTTGGTATACAGAGTTTGTTGGTACGGTACTGGTACTCATTTTCATGTACCAACTTCATCTTGGTTGGTACTGGTACAAGGTAAAAAAAGTTGGTATACCTACCATGCCACCCCTAGGACAGAGGGAGTAATATTTAAAGAAATCTCACCAGATGCTGGTCACTTGTGGTTGGACTTTCTATGAGTAGAAGTTATTCAAAAAAATACTCAGTGTTTTTGGGTAAAGAAAATAAATTGGAGCTTATGAAGCGCTTACTACAATAGCGCTTAGTATATGTGCTATCGTAGCTGCTTCTAAAGATAGCGTATATATTTTATGCGCTATGGTATGTTTCATTTTTATTTGAGTTGGTTTTGGGGGAAAGCAGTTCCTCCATAAGTTATAAAAAGTCCACTTTTTAACCCTCAACTTTAAACCCTAAACCCCATACCATAACCCTTATAAAAACATGAATTTTTATAACTTATGGAGAAACTAGTTTCCCCCAATTTTTTTTTTTTTTAATTTATTTTCTGCTTGATTACTAAATTCAAAGGAAGCTATACGCTATGCTAGGGTATATCTAACATAGCGCTTTTCAAAAGCGCTATCTAAGAGGTGTTTCTAAGTATCAATCTGAACTAGTGATTGCCCCTTCAATTCAACAAGCGCGGCCGCTTTGTACGTCGTTCTTGCCTTTTCCTCCCTCCCCTTTCAACATTTCTCAATTGTTTTGTTCTCAATTTTTTGTTTACAATTTTAAGGAGATATATGCAAAGCCATCATCTGCTTGGAGATTGCGGCAACAAGGTACATCATATCTATGAACTAACATGTGTGTGTTTGTGTATCGATTTCTAGGTATGAAATCTTCTGATCCTACGGCCTTTATTCTATTTCCCCTCCACCATCTCTCTATTTGGGTGACGACGACAACTAGATACGGAAGCAAAAAAGGCCAGCGTGAGATAGAAGCCACCCTCTCCATCAAAAATCAGTTCATTCCTCTGCCCCGGTTAAAATCCTACTCCCTCCTTCCCTCCTGCAATTCGAATCCCATTTTAATTTGGCTATCATGTTTATCTGAAATCGTTCAGAGAGCTGTCGGCTGGCACGGTGAATGAAGAGACTGACCCTACACCGTCACAGTTACAGTGGAAGCGAGTTATCTCTCCCTCTTCGAAATTATCCACTTCATAGGTCAAGACTCTAATTGAAGCCTCGAGTCGGCTGCGATCAAAATCTTTGGTTGTTGGGGGATTGCTGGAAATTGATATCCGCCACTCTCCCAAATTGGAACAGGCCACCACTCTTGAGGATAACGGGTTTGTTGTTCGTTCGTTCGTTGTTTCCATTTTATTGCTCTCGGAATAATAATTGGGTATTTGCTTTGAGTTGAAATAATTAGGTTTTAACATAATTTGAATGTATTGGATATAGGATTTTTCACTCCGATTTTAAATGTGTCTTCACTTGCTTTTTCAGTGAGCTTTGAACTTTGGTGTACTAATTTCTTTTTCAATTCTTTTGAAGGAGATATTGTTGGAAATATTGATATAGGGTGATCTTTGAGTGAGTCTACTTTTTGGTTCTCAAAGTGGTTGACCGAAGTCAATATTTATATGTTCAATGTGGGTTTCAAAGATATGATTATAAATTGGGATATTTCCATTTGTGGTAAAATCCATAATTCAAATACTTACACTTGAAGTTATTCTTGTTTAAAGATAAGAAAAGTACTTTTTACATTGTTTCATTATTTTGGATTAATTGTAGTTCAATATAATTAATGTAAAGTATTTTATGATTATCTTTTATTAAGGAATAATTTATTTGTTTGTATTAGAATTAATTTATAATTATAATTATATTTAATTTAATTAATCCTTAATTGAGTTGGATTAGTTTAGTAGTTAAATTGGACTTTTCTGGAAGAAGCCAAAACCCTAATAAATCCCAAATAAAGTCTGAGTATACCTAGTGTCTTCGTACATGAAAAAGGGTAAGAAAGTATCCTAGTACAATTGATTTACTAGGAAGGCAGTGATCTAGTTTAATTAGGATTGGGAAATCCTAATTAATAAATAATGAAGTAACAATATAGGTGAATAGTGATACAATTCACGGCAAAACATGGACAAAGGGTCAGGAGGTTTCTGGCGTGAGGCATGTGATCCGTACTACTCCTCCGTCTGTTCTTCCCTCTCAGAGTGTTTTTTGTGTTCTTCGTTATTGCATGGTTGCTGTTCTTTCAATTACTAAGAAATCTTTTAATCCATGGTGAAATAACGAGAGACTCAGGTGAATGAGATAGAGCCGCAGTTGGATTTAAGTTTGTGTGCATCGTTCTTGACTAAAATTCTGAGATCGTTTTATCCTCGGAGGAATTTGCCAGTATCCGAAATCGCACGAGTAGGAGGCAATAATTTCTCTTAGGGAAGTCTTCCTAAGGCGACTCGATCTACCCCGATAAGTTTCTAACTTGCTCTTTAATTATTCTTATTGTTATAGTATGCTTTATTTGCATGTTACTTTCGTTGTTGGTTTTACTGCGATTACACTGTTGAATACATGATTGCCCCGTTGATTATGTGGTTAATCTACTTGTTGCGTAATTAATATTACAACAGATACCTATCAGAAGGCACTAGAATGTTTAGTGCTCTTCGCAAGGGTTGCATCCTTGAACAAGTAGGGCTTCTTACTTGTGTTTATTGTTAAATCTATAGTCAACTTTAACTGATCAAAATGTTTTTGTGGCTCTGGAAGTACAGCCAGATAGTTGATTACTAATATAGAAAAAAGTTGACTTTTGCCGGAACCCAAACAGTTCAATGATTTCTTGCAGCGTCTTTCCAAATTCTTCTATCATAAAGACCTAGCAAGTGATTGGCAAAAGAGTTTGATTGTTACCATCCAGAAGATCAGCAGAGATACCATAACTCAAAGGGTTAAATTTATGTGGCAACTAAAATAGCACACTCCTTTGATACTGCTTAGCAACCATTTTCAGGTACTACTCTTAAAAAGTTGATACGATTTTTCAGTTTAGCTGTTTGGTAAACCAAGCAAGGTACACTCATATAAAATTTGTTTTAAAGATCAGTCAAATAGCATGAACAATGGGGAGAGAAAACATTAAAACTAATCAAGATTTTACTTTTCTTCCGTGCTTCATATAAGAGTTGAGGAATTGAGTGTTGTTTTCTATTAGATTTATTTGTTTAAGGAGTCCTGTTTTTAGTGTGCTTAAGGAAATGGCTTATTGGAGTATGAGTATAATTTATTATATTTGTATGTGCACGTAAGTGGTTAGTTTTGTTTTACATGTTATAATTTATTTGTTTAAGGAGTCCTGTTTTTAGTGTGCCTAAGGAAATAGTTTTGTTAATGATCCAGAAGCATTGCAAATACTTGAGGATGTGGTAATTTTTTTTACTTGTGGAACATATTAAGTCTGAAAAAGCTTGAACTTTTTACCACAATTTTCATCTCTTTAATGAGTTTACATACTCCGTCTGTCTCAGAAAAAAATTATACATTTTTTACATTTTTAGAGCTTTACCATTTATGAATGTTGTGGTTAAATCTTCCTAGTTTACTTACTGCCTCCATCCCAATTTTGCTGTCTTTGTTTCTGTTTTTCACAATTACATCATGATTTAAGTCTGAATAAGCTTGTACTTTTTACCACTATTTTCATCTCGTTAATGACTTTACATGCTCCGTTCATCCCAAAAAATATTATACATTTTTTACATTTTTAGAGCTTTACCATCCATGGTGGATCAAATGCTAAGTTTATTGACATCCAGTCCTATCTTTTTTCATGTTTTCATATTTTAGGAACTCATTTTGGGATGGCCAGAAAAGGGGAGACCCGTTTAGGTGCATACTCCCATTATTAGTTCTGAACAAATAACACTTTTGGTCAAATCTGTTTCCCATATATGCTTCTTCTCTACTGCTCTTTTGTACATGTGAGTTCTTTACTATTGCTAGGTGTATATACTGGATAATCTACTCATCTTTGCTTGTAGTGATTGTTTGTTCAGGTTGGGGTGCCAGAGATATCATCGGTTTGGGATGAAGATTGGGATAATTTAGAAGACGAAGGTGTCATATTTTCGTTACCAAATTGTTTTCTACATATATTCTACATCCATTATACACAGATAGATCATGGACCTTGCATTTACGTTCCAACTTATTTTTTCTTTTTCTTTTTTTTTTTGCCTCAAGGTTCATTTGATGTTGCCTTGCCTGAAATTGCGAAATCTACATCTCCTTTGCATGAGAATTCTTCTCTGTTGATAGATTCTCTTCAGATTGATTTTCAATGCTGAGGGGAAGAAAGTTGAGCATGTATTCGAGATCGAGTCTGCATACAGCCATAGCGAAGATGAGTCTGCGAAAAGTCCAGTGGGTAGTCCAGCAAGACAAACAGCATTTGATAGCCCGTTTAGGGAGGATTCAGACAACCATTTCAGAAAGAGCTTTTATGCAGAAACAAAGACACGGAGGTTAGGACCAAATTTAGTTTTTTTTTTTTCCATTTCCTGGCATATTATTACATTATACTATTAATGTGAGGTTCTGAGTCATTTGTTTTGTAATACATGAAGGAGTTGATGATCCGGCCCATATACTACTTGGTGGGCAAGTTACATTATTTATGTATAGTATTTTTATTCCATGTTTATCTCCTTCCCATAGTTAGCCAATTAGGGTTTTAGTTGTATGTATATATACTCCCTCTTGTACAAAGTAGCCGCATAATGTGAATAAGAACAACTCAGTTTATATGTCTTCATCTTCTCCCTTTATCAATTCTATCATGGTATCAAGAGCTCGGTTGATCTAAACCGAGTAGCTTCCGCATATTTTTTCTTTTTTTTTCGTTTCCCTCTCCTATTATCAGCTTCACCATGGCCGGAGAAGACGAACCCAAAGTCGAGAGCAGTGGGGCAGCAGCCGGAAGTAAGGTAGATGTGATGTCTCCATTTTTTATTTCGGCGTCGGACAGTCCAAACACCGTCTTCGTAAGCGATCCTCTTCGAGATGGGAACTATGCAGATTGGGTTGATGAGATGAGCAATGCCCTTTTTGCGAAGAATAAAATCGGATTCGTAATGGAACGATTCCAATCCCAGATGAAGGTTCGGCAGAGTTGGCGTTATGGAAGCGATGCAACGCAATGGTCAAAGGGTGGTTGAACAGTGCTATGGAGAAGGATATTCGCAATAGTGTAAAACATGCAGGGACGGCACAAGAAATATAGGAGGACTTGCAAGAGCGTTTTGGGAGCGAAAGCGCGCCTAGGGCTTATGAAATAAAGCGCGCCATAACCATAACGAGACAAGAAAACCTCTCAGTGTCAGCATACTACACGAAGTTGAAGGGTCTTTGGGACGAAATCCAGTCTATTGCTCCGTTACCCAAATGTAAGTGTACTGGGTGCACATGCGATACACCCAAGAAACTTGTGGAGATGAGAGAAAAGGAGCGTTTGTATGAGTTTCTTATGGGGTTGGATGCTAGTTTTGGGACAATTAAAACCCAAATTCAGAGCATGAAACCGACAATCAGTCTGGGAGCGGCTTATCATCTTGTTTCTGAGGATGAGAAACACGAAGCAGTCAGCGAGTTGTGGAGACAGTTGTTCAGTCAGTTGCTCCTTCAGGTGTACAGTCAACTAGACAGACAGAAAAGCCAAAATGCTCACACTGTGGAAGGTTGGGTCACACGATTGAAAGTTGCTACAAAATCATAGGATATCCAGAAAGGAAGAAGAGCAAGCAGAAGTAGGTTCCTGGGACAACGACACATCTTGCAACGGTAGAAGACAATCCGATTCCTGGATTTACCGGTGAGCAGTACAACCAATTGGTTCAATTCTTTACCGACAAAGCACAAGGCGAACAAAAGTCTCTCCCTACAGCAAACATAGATGGTAAACAGAATAATATACATAATTGGATCATTGACTCAGGAGCAAGTGACCACATAACCTGCAACGAATTAATGCTGGAGAATCAAGTTCGGACTGGAACGGAGGCCCCTGTCAGAATCCCCAATGGAGATGTCATACCAGTCAAAGGGATTGGTGATGCAATACTCCAGAATGGAGCACATATTCGTCATGTTTTAAACATTCCTGATTTCCAATGCAATCTTTTATCTGTTAGTCGATTGACAAAAGACTTGAACTGTGCTCTCACATTCTTTCCAGATTTTTGTGTGATACATGACTTAGCTTTGAGGACTCTGATTGGAATGGGTAGATGCAGCGATGGTCTATATCACCTGGAACCGGTCATAAAGAAACAGATGGCAATGGCGGCAACAGTTGATGCACGAGTATGGCACAAAAGATTGGGACATTCTTCAGTTTTTAATCCTCAGGTTTTTGGTAATTGCAATAAGGGAAAAGAACATTGTGACTCATGTTTTCGAGCCAAAATGACGAGACTCCCCTTTCCTACTAGTAGTATTCAAACTGAGTTCTGTTTTGATTTAATACACTGTGACATTTGGGGTGGCTATAAAACGCCTTCTTTCTCGAGTGCGCATTATTTTTTGACCATTGTTGATGACTTTAGTCGGGGTATATGGGTTTTTTTTGATGAAGCATAAATATGAAGTTCATCGTTACCTCACTATGTTTTGTAATATGGTCAACACCCAATTTGATAAAAAGGTCAAACGTATTAGAAGTGATAATGGGAGTGAATTTCAGTCGCTTTTGATGCTAGAGTACTATGTTGATAACGGGATAATGCTTGAGACGTCTTGTACCGACACTCCACAACAAAATGGAGTTGTCGAACACAAGCATCGTCACATCTTATACATGGCAAGGGCTCTACGTTTTGAGGCAGGCTTACCGAAAAGGTTTTGGGGGGAATGTGTTTTGACTGCAGCATATATAATTAATCGTTTTCCTTCCAAACTTTTGAAAATAAGACTCCCTATGAAATCTTACTCAAAAGGAAACTTTCTTTTGATCATCTTCGTATTTTTGGATGTTTGGCTTATGCCAAGAATAATATGAAAGGGGGAGACAAGTTTGATGTAAGGGGGAGACCTTGTGTTTTTGTTGGGTATCCTTATTCTCAAAAGGGTTATAGGGTTTTTGATTTGGAGTCTAAGGTGATTTATACGTCCCGTGATGTTAAGTTCGTGGAAGATGTGTTTCCTTTCAAAAGAATTATTTCAGAAGCCAGTACGCCTTCTTTGAGTCTGTAGATACCCCGGGGGACCACGGCTTGGCTAGAGCGGTGAATTAACCTAGGATGTCTAACTAGTTTTAGATTGTTTAGAGTCGCCACCTATGTTTTTAAAGGAACATAAGAAAAACCTAGAAATAGCCTAATTTATTTACAAAACCAGAGATTCGGGAGAGAAGGGTTCGGGGGTTAGGTCACGGAGTGGGAAGTACTTAAACACCCACTCCGCCCCGCTTATGCGGGTCTTGCTACTATTGGTGTTCTAATGCTAAATGTCCTTCAATTTATTAACAGTGCTAACAATTATAATGTAAAGAAAAAGGGAAGAAAAGAGAATTGTTTTATTTATATATTTATGCTAAACAATTACATTAAGAAATGTATAGGAAATTAAAGTAGAGATTAAAATGTAGGGAGATAACCTTAACCAACTTTAATGTAGTAAAGTGGTCATTTGGTCATGTCCCAATTGATGGGGATTGCATACTAGTAAGACTAGAATAAAAGAGAAGAAGAATAAAAGTACATTTAGAAAAGAGGACCTTAGACTTTGACTTGAAGATGGTGTTGTTTGTAGAGAAATGGTTGTGCAACACTTTGTGTAGTGTTTGTTTGTAGGGAAAATGTGTTGAGAAAACTTGTGTATAGTTCTTGTGGGGAAGATGAAGTTGGTCCCTTTCTAAGGTAGAAATGAGAGGTTTTTATAGGTAAAAAGAGGAGGGAAAACTTGGAGGGAAATTGGTCAATCCATGTGAGATGGAATTGACCAATAGAAAATAAGATAAATAAAATAATAAATAAAATAAATAAAATCAAATCAAATAATAATAAAAAGAAATATTTTGTTTTTTTTTTAATGAAAAGGCTAGAATCAAGGATTGGGAGTTTTAGGAACAAAGGGGGGATGAACTTGGATGTAAAAAGAGGTTATTTTGTGAACTAGGAAAAGGAGGGAAATAAGGTGCAATCCGTTACTGCCAAAGTGGGAAGCGCACGAGTCCCGCTTTCGGGGCGAGACGCGCGCGCAGCCCGTTAACAGTTCCGGAAGCGCCCGCGGCAGAAAAGGACAGAATGGCCCTAAAAGTTAACTCTGTTATGCAGTTTAGTCCAAAACTAACAGAATCAGTTAGGAACTTAACCGAAGTAACAGAAATCAACAAAAATAAGTTAAATAAAAATACTTTGTATGCAATCGGGGTGAGAGGTCCAAGGCGGGGTGTCTACAGAGCCCCTCAGCGACGTGGATTGCAAAGCAAAACGCGTCGACGAAAGTAAAAACACCCGCCGAGGACATCGACAAAGAAAAAGAAAGAAAAGAAAGCAAAGACTCGATGAAAGCAGTAATTTGAAATTGCTAGAGATAGGGGTGCGCTCCCTGTGTGAGCGTCTTTTGTTGGTAGAGGGGGTGGCATGATCCGTTGGTAAACCTGCCGGCTGAATCCGTTAAGTGAGGCCGTTAGTGAACCCTTGAATGAGGCCGTTAGTGAACCTTCGAATGAGGCCGTTAGTGAACCTTTGAGGAGGCCGTTAGTGAACCTTTGAGGAGGACGTTAGTGAACCTTTGAGGAGGCCGTTGGTGAACCCTTGAATGAGGCCGTTAGTGAACCTTTGAGGAGGCCGTTAGTGAACCCTTTGAAATGAGGCCGTTAGTGAACCTTTGAAGAGGCCGTTAGTGAACCTTTGAATGAGGCCGTTAGTGAACCTTTGAAATGAGGCCGTTAGTGAACCTTTGAGGATGCCGTTAGTGAACCTTTGAATGACGAATCCGTTAGTGAAATCCGTGGATGAGGCCGTTAGTGAACCTTTGAGGAGGCCGTTAGTGAACCTTTGAATGAGGCCGTTAGTGAACCTTTGAAGAGGCCGTTAGTGAACCTTTGAAGAGGCCGTTAGTGAACCTTTGAGGAGGCCGTTAGTGAACCTTTTGACGAATCCGTTAGTGAAATCCGTGGATGAGGCCGTTAGTGAACCTTTGTTGACGAATCCGTTAGTGAAATCTGTTTGACGAGGCCGTTAGTGAACCTTTGTTGACGAATCCGTTAGTGAAATCCGTTGATGAGGCCGTTAGTGAGCCTTTGAATGAGTCCGTGGGGATGCGGGCATGGTTGACTGTGGACCATTTTCTGCTGGGGATGAAGTGCTTTGAGTAGCGGATGCTGTTGACTTCGTGGTGATACATGTTATGTGTGTGCTTGTCAGGTATATGTGTTTGTGCAAGAAGATGCATGAAGAGAGAAATTGTGCTCGTGATGCAATATGATTTGAGAGCAGTTTTGCATGAGAGAGAGCTTTTGTAGGAATGGAGAAAGTGATTTTGTGTGCGGTGTGATTTGAGGAAAGCCTCGGATGCATTCATACCTTCACTTACCATTGCCGCTTGATTGGAGATGGATTGCCGAAGGATGTTGATACTTTTGATGAAGATGATGAACTGTCGTTGCCTTCGATGGAATGTTGTTGAGATGACATTCTGAATGATGGGTTGCTCGTGCCAAAGGCTGCCTACGTATCCTTTGAAGGGAATCAGACCAGCGTAGTTCAAGGATGATGGAGAATGCTGGAGGAGAAGCTAGGAGCAAAGCAAAGTAAAGCACATACTTTTGCACATAGAAGGAGAAAAAGAAAAAGAAAAAGAATTTTTTTTTTTTTTTTTTTTAGATTAGAAAGGAAAGAATATGCACACATGTGAGGAAAAGATTTTTTTTTTAGTTCGTGGGTGAACCATTTTAACCATTGTGTGCTTGTGAAGCCAACCCAAGATCAAGTCATGTTCAGTCGAAGTCCGGATTGCCTCGCTTGAATTCTGTTGTCGCCGGTGTGCCCAACGAAGATTGATGTCTAGCCCCAAGAGATTTGTCGATTATGGGGCTTCAAAAGGCTTTTGATGCCGAGATGAGGGGTTGCTGATTGTAAAGCCCCTAGAATGCCTTTGATGCCAAATTTTGAAGGACTTGCATAGCTCCAAGATAAATCAGCTCTTGGCCCATTCGAGTAAATCGCCCTTTGTTGTTGTAGTGAGCAAGCCCCAAGAGGAGATCGTTGATGCCAAGCTTCGAGAGATTGCAAAGCCCCAAATGTCGTGGGCTTGTAGATGGCGGGATGTGAAGACCTTTCATTGTAAAGCCCAAATTATCTCGTGATTGGCTCGGCATTGAGAGCGGATGTACCGTTTGGTAGAATTCTTGATAGAGATCTCCTTCTTGCTCTTACTGGGGAGATGAATGGCCTCATTGTGGTCGATACCCAAATGGCTGAGGGCTTATGTCAAAGGATGCAGTAATGTCTTGTGGTGCCGTCGAGGTCGCGGAGGATAAGGTCTTGGCGTGATAAAGTCTCAAATGAGTATGCTTGCTTGACACTTCTTGAGTTGAACTAATGACGGATCTTCGGATGCAACTAGTGCTGTGGCCCAACTTTATCTGAGCTGCACCTTGTGCTTTTGATCTTGGAGAAGGGGGTGCTGAATTGCAGAAACATTGGGATTGGCCGTGGCATTTCCCGCTATAACCCTGTTTTGATTAGAGTTTAGCATATTTAATCTTTTTACTTTTCTCTAAGACTTCCTTCAAAATCTCGCTGTGAGTTCTAACAAAAATCATCAACTTCATTCATAACATCGGAGTCTTCATTTAAAACCAAGAGGCCTTTGACTTGAAGTGTTGAGAGACCCTTGAATCTTGATTGTTCTCATGGAGCCATAAGACTACTCCACATTGCACTTGCTCGAGTATTGTTGCCCAAAAGACTGTCGGTCGCGAAGCCCTAATACTGCCCTTTGCTTGAATTACTGTAATGCCGTAGCCCAAAAGATTGTAGATTGCGAAGTCCGTTGAGACCTTCGGTGCCGAATTGAGGAAGCTTCCAATGTTGCACATGACTTGGCTGGGGATACTGCTGGGGAGTTAATTGCTCTTTGCCGAGGGAGCCTTTAAGACTTGACCGTAGCCCCTAGAGTGCCATCATTGATTGCGAGAAAGGTCCACCCATGATTTGGGAAACGAGCACGGGCACACATGACAAGAGGGCTTTTTGACATCCCTTTTGAGGGACTTTGAGGATAGTCTCACACATCTTTCTTGAGCATAGCCCCTAGGGCGTATTGATTGTCAAGTGAAGCAAAAGAAGTCCTTGTCCTTGAGTCACATATCCCCTAGGGCGTCACCATTTGTTGATCAAAGCAAGAGTGACTCATCCTCGTGCGAGGGAACAAACATGAGAGGACATGGCAAGAGCTACTCCATTTCTCGGGAGCCTTTCGGCGTACTTTAGAAGCACATACTTGAAGAAGCTTTGAAAACTGAGACACATGTTGTTGCTATTTGCTGCCCAAGCCAATTGACTAGCTAGGGATTATTTGTGCAACCTCATGCCCTTTTATGATGGGCTTGTTCTCGGATGGATCTTGGTTACCACGGGCCTTCTTTTCATGAACCCAAAAATGCACACTGCTGGAGAATGATACCGATAACCCAAGACAACCTTTGATGGTGCTATATCTTGTCGAGCCTTTTGCAATCCCAAAGTTGACTCGGTGGGGAATTGACTTTGTAGCGACCCCAAAACCCGTTTATATTTATTTTATAACTTTGGGGATTTTTATTTGACTTATATGTGCATTTTATGTGTTGCATCATATTTTATGATTTGCATATCATACTGGATTATTTGTGATATTTACTTAGTTAGTAAAAATAATGATTAAATGAGTTAAATGATTAAGTTGAAACTTTAGGGTCCTTGTTGAAAATGTATGTTTAGGGGCTAAAGTGTTAACCTTGAAAGTTGGGTGACCATTTTGTAAAAAGGGTTAAAGATATTTAAGGAAACTTATCCCTTCTTCCTTCTCTGTGTTTACAAAAATTTCTGCAACTTTCCTTCGTCTCAGTTAGGGTTAGGAGAAAAAGGTAAGTTCAACCCATTTCGATTTAATTCTTTTTATTTACTTACCCGTTTTAAAAACTAATTATATAAAAATGATCAGGGCATCGAGTAGGTCATTTCTAGCCGAACAAAACTTATTTCAGCGATACTTTTTCCGGAACTAGGTAAGTTACTAATTCCCCTTTAAATGTTAAAATAGTCATATATGCTATATATGATACTCCTACTTGTTAATTTTGTGTTTTGGGTAATATTTGCTATACTTGTAATTTTGGGACAAAGAGAGTATATGAACTTGGTTTATCTGGGTATTGTAATGGTTTAGAAACCATGTTGAATGTGCTAATGAAAATTGTTATTGTAAGTTGCTTAAGTTGTGTTATATATGTTGTACTTGTGGGACGGAAGGAGTAAAAATTAAACTAAGGAAGAATCTGGGATTTGGCCCAAAATAGGAGGAGGCGCGCGCACCATATATAATGAGGCGCACGCATCCATCGTTACCAACTTAGGCCAAAATTGACTGGAGAAGGGAGGCGTGCGCATCCCTTTGGATGAGGCGCGCGCACCCTTAAGTGAACCAAAAATAGTGAGGTTCTGGTCCTTGGAAGCGCGCGCACCCTAAGGGGGTGAGGCGTGCGCATCCCCCCTGTTTCCAAGGTTTGATAGTTTGTGTTATATGGGGTATAAGAGGACAAGTGTGTATGTGATCCTTGGGGTTGTTTATGACTTAAACATGAATGTGTATGACTTTTATGTCGTTAATGAAAAAGATTGGGTTGTGACTAAATGTCCTCATTATGAACTCTTTATGAGAAATCTTTCGTGTGCATCTTGTGATGTTTTGGCTTAATTCCTTCTTGGATTAAATGCCCCGGGTTTTGTTTAGCAAGTATTCATTACTGTGCTTCTTGTTAAAAGTCCAGCTGGTCTTGTTGTGGAGTCAGCCAATGGAAGAATTATAGTGGTACAGGTAAGTCCACTATAAGGTTTTCCATTGGAGCTTGTGAGTCAGGCGGTGGGAGAATTATAGTGGCACACAAGCCAAGTTCACTATAAGGTGTCTGTTGGGTATGCTTATTTCTTAACCCTCCCAATTATGTTAGAATTGATTGATACCATCACCTAAGTATTTTGTGGACTTTAGGATCCTATGTAAGAAGTTTTATAACTTCTATTTTTAGCTAAGTCCAATTTTATAGAATAGGCTTAGCGGTTAGGGCTTGCTTGGAATTGAGGTTTCATTTACTGAAGACCAAGTATAATGCGCAGGACATTTCGTGCTCAGCACATTTCATGCGCAGAGCATTACCTTCTCAGTCTCCGCGCGCATAGCATTACCTGCTCAGTCTCCGCGCGCATAGCATTAGCTGCTTATTCTCCGCGCGCATAGCATCACTTGTTCATTCTCCATACGCATGGCTTTTATGAGCAGAGCAGATTAACTTGGTCCTTATGCTTATCTTTCAACAACCTCATATTCTTGAAACTTGGAGCGAAAAGGAATGAAGATCTAAGACTGTGGTCTCTGCGCAGGACTTCCATGCGCAGGACATCACTGCGCAGATCTCCTCTGCGCAGCATGCATCCTTGCACAGTTTTCAATGCATTCAGATCACATAACTTGGAAAGCGCTTAGAAGATGCACGCTTATTAAAAATGCTGAGGAATGCAGAAACGACAAAGCAAGCACACTCAGCAGATCCAACGGTGGAGACGCGATCAAGAGAAATATTTCAAATGAAGACAGCTGTCAACCTTCTAGAAGAAGCTTTTGAATTTGGTCTTCATGCTCAGTCTCCAACGGATCTAAAACACCTGCGCACCAATCATATTGTGCCAGGTCATCAACTTTGATCAGAGCTCCAACGGCTATAAAGGACACCTGCGCACCAATCATATTGTGCCAGCTCATCGTCCTTGCTCAGAGCACCAACGGCTAGTTTTAAGCTCTCTGCTATAAATAGCCTGCTCATCTTCATTTCCAAGTTGCTTGAGTTTTTGCTTCCAAGAGAAACTTTGAAGATTTGAAGATTGCTTGCTCATTTCCAGAATTCTCAAGATCAACCTTCATACCTTCATACTCAACCAAGCCCAGATCCTATAAGCCTTATATCACCAGAATTCTTCGTGCTCTTCATCTCATAGATTCATAGAGCCCAGAATTTCTGAACACACACACACCTCTTGAAGCTTTGATTATTTCGATCATACTTCTTGAGATACACCGGTTTAGTCTAGGATTTGTTCTTCATAGATTATAGATCTTTGAGATAGTTGTGTTTCATTGTTGTATCTTGTAACTCTCTCATATAATAAGATCTCCATTAGAAAATCCAAGACTAACCATCTTGGTAGAGGACGTAGATCTTTCATTGATCGAACCTCTCCAAATAGCTTGTTCTTTAATCTCGCTATTTACTTCATGCTTAATCATCTCTGAATTACTGCTTTGTTTGATCTTATCAGATTGTTGCTATTGCTGCTGTGTTTGTTATTTCTTATTGCCTTAGAACATTTTATCCAACTCTTTAAGCCAAAACTTAGCGCGTGCGTTTTTATCCTTGCGCAGCTTTTTACTGCGCAGGTGCTGCTTAAAACTTCCGCTGTGCATTTCACACTCTCTCTGCGCGCTATACTTAGCTTATTTGAGAACTGTGCGCATAAGCCATTGATTTGCAAAAGGGTTTGAAAAGAATTTTAAAACGCTATTCACCCCCCCCCCCCTCTAGCATTTTTCATACCCTTGTTGCCCCTTTGGGACCAACAAGTGGTATCAGAGCAGACACCTTCATAAAACTTGTTTTGTTTTTCAAGCTTAACAGCTTGGGTGCCGATTCAAGATGGCTTCAAAATCTTGGGCAATGGCTAACTATTCACATGTTCCAATGCTGAATGAAGATCACTTCGAAATCTGGAAGCACTGCATGCTCACTCATTTTTCCTCTATCGACGAGATCCTCCACGACATTGTTCTTGAAGGACCCTACATTCCAATGAAGGCCAATCCAGATGCTGCTACCAACAAGGATAATCCTACAATCAAGAAGGCCAAAGGGGAATGGACCGATGAAGAAAAGAAATGGGTTGGTTACGATGGAAGAGCTAGAAACATCATTCTTAGCACTCTAGACCTCTCCACGCACAATCAAATTGTGAGCGGTGGAACTGCAAAGGATCTATGGGATGCTATTGAAGGCTATGTGAATGGTGACAAAGTAAGCAAGGAAAACAAAAGATTTGTGGTGCAAAGAAAATTCAACTGCTTCATGAGAAATGATGGTGAAACCTTGAGACAAACTTATGATCGCTTCTGTGCTGTTGTAAACTCTTGTAAATCTCTTGGAACTACCTTCACCAATAAAGAAGTAAATTCTCAATTCTTAGATGCGCTAGGTTCCAGATATGTGCACAAGGCAAGTCATCTGGAAGATTCTGGATTTTTAGATACTTGGCCTCTGCGCAGCTTATACGCCAACTTAAAAGTGTATGAGCTTAAGCTTGATCGAATTGATGAAACTGAAGGAAAAGGAAAAGCAATTTCAATGATTGCTCAAAGAGAACCTGCGCCTGCTCAAACCTCAGACAAAGTCTCCACTTCTTCTCTGCTTGAAATGGATGATGATGATTTCGCTATGTTTGTTAAGCGATTCCAAAAATTCAGGAAATTCTCAAACCTGAATCCTCAAGTAAAGCTCCAGCTAAATTCTCTCGTGGCAGAGACTCAAAGGAAGAAGATGACTTGGTTTGCTACAACTGTAGAAAGCCTGGTCATTTTGCATCAAAATGCCCTACGTCAAGATTTGAGTACATAAAAAAGAATACTGCGCAGAGATTTTCAAAGCAGCGCGGAATGGTTGCTGAAGAAGACCCTGCTGAGAAGCAACTCAAGACCTGGATAGAGACTGACACTGAAGACAGTGATGATGATGACTCTGAGGATGGACTGCTCTGCTTAGTGGCCAATGCCGATGCTGATAGCGATTCAGACAATGATCCCAAAATGGACACAAAGGCTGCGCCAAGTACTATTCAGAAGAAAGGTCCCACCATCATAGAACTGGCAGAAATGGGACATCTAACTCCAACCAGACAGAATGGCAAGTACTTATTTGCCAGAGCAGACCTAACAAAGAAATTTGTTGCTGCGCCAATACGCAAAGAATCTCTTGAAATTCCTGCTGAAATTGTAATAGAAAAGGATGACTCTGCTGCTGAGCGCGAGTCTATTTTTCAGCAAGCTGAAAAGGTAATCAAAAGATTCAATTCTATGAAAGAAGCAGTGGACTTATTAATTGGAGAAATTTCACAGCTTAAGACGGAGAAAACTCTTTTAAAATCTGAGATCACCCTCCTTAAGGAGCAGATTAAGAGCATGACTCCCCTTACTGAAAAAAACCGTTTTCTCACAGATCAAAATGAGCTATTTAAAGTAAGAAACGAAGAATTGGCTGCTCAAGTAGCTGATCTCACAAAGATCACTGATGAGTGGACCAAATCTCGTGTCACTATGGATCAAATTCTAGAATCCCAAAAAGCCAGTGGAGATAAGGAAGGCTTAGGGTTCTCAACTAGTGATAACTTTAAATGCGCCGTTTGCTCTGAAAGAGAAAAGGATTTTACACCCCAACAAACTATTGAAATTCCTAAAGCAAAGCATTCTGCCTCAATGGGTAAAGGACAGGAGAAAGTTCAGAGACAAAATTTCCATTATGTCTACCCAAAGAAGCAAACTGGAAAAGCCAAGGGTAAGGCTAAAGTTGAACCTGCGCATGACAACTCATATTCTGACTATGGTTGCGCTTCAACTTCAAATGTCAAATCTTTGTAAAAGGGTCATGCGCATGAAAGCCATGCGCCCCAACGCCAGATGCGCATTCTTAAGAAAAGCGCACCCAAACCTCAGAAAATGATATTTGTCAAAGCAAGTTCATCTGCTCCAGTAAAGAATGCTGCGCCAAAGAAAAGTAAAGAGTTTGTAAAAACCCAATCTATAAGTGGCTTTCATCATTGTGTTGTGTGTGATGGTTTAGGTCACAAGGCTGCAGAATGCCTTTTGCGATTTGCTCCTAATGCCAAGGGACGTAAAAATCCTAAGGTCAGACAGGAGTGGGTTGTCAAAAGTTGCTAACCCTAGGACCCAAGAATAATGGGGACCTGCGTTCTTAATGTCTATCTTTCAGGTCTCCTGCTTCACTGCGCACTCTTCACAAGCTAAAGCGCATATATGGTACCTCGACAGTGGATGCTCTAGACACATGACTGGAGATGTCACTGCTCTTGAAGATGTGCATGAAGGAAGAGGTCCCTCTGTAACTTTTGGAGATAACAACAAAGGGCACATAGTTGGATATGGAAAAATCAGAAAAGATAAAGTGTGCATTGAGAAAGTTGCGCTCGTAGAAGGTCTCAAACACAACCTGCTCTCCATATCACAATTCTGCGATAAAGGTTTGGAATGTCATTTCACTGCTACGCACTGCTACATCAAAGATGGCATATCCGGACTAACTTTGCTCACAGGGACTCGTAAGACTAATGTTTACATTATTGATCTTACTGCTGTAAATTCTATCACTAATCTCTGTTTTGTAGCAAAGAATGTTAGTGAAAGCAGCTGGCTATGGCATAAGCGCTTAAGTCATTTGAACTTCAAATATTTGGCCAAGCTTGGAAGGGAAAATCTTGTCAAAGGACTTCCCAAAGTAGCTGACCATCATGATAGAAAATGCGCAGCATGCCAGCTCGGTAAACAACCCAAGCAGTCTTTCTCCAGCAAGATTGCTTCCTCAACTTCCAAATGTTTACAACTGCTACACATGGATCTGTTTGGACCGGTCACCACCGCAAGCATTGGAGGAAACAAATATACCTTAGTCGTGGTGGATGACTACTCAAGATACACATGGGTAGAAATGATGATATCCAAAGATGACTGCTATGATATCTTGACTGCGCTATTTTGAAAGCTCCAAACTCAAAAAGAAGACGACATCGTGAGTGTTTGATCAGACAATGGAACTGAATTCAAGAATAACGGTGTTGCTCAATACTGCGATGACCATGGAATTGATCACAATTTCTCTGCTGCTGGAGTTCCTCAACAAAATGGCGTTGTGGAAAGAAAGAATCGCACGTTGATTGAGGCTGGAAAAACCATGATAGCAGAAGCTAAGCTTCCAAAGTATTTCTGGGGAGAAGCTGTCAACACTGCTTGCTTTACTCAGAATAGATCCCTCATCAACAAAGCCTACAACAAGACTCCATATGAGCTATGGAGAGGAAGAGCGCCCAACATTGCTTTCTTCAAGATCTTTGGCTGCAAATGCTATATCCTCTACAATGGCAAAGATCATAGAGGTAAATTCGACGCCAAAGCAGATGAAGGTATTTTCGTTGGGTATGCCAAACATTCTAAAGCTTTTCGTGTTTTTAATAGAACTACTCTAGTAATTGTAGAATCTGTACATGTTACTTTTGATGAGCATCCTTTCCTTGAGCCACATTTGGCTCCAAATGATTCTGATGATTCTGCGGAGCATGTTGAGACAGGTACGCAGCCTCAAACTACACCTGCGCAGAATGTTGATCAAGAAAATCAAAACCAGAATCAAGCAAGTCCATCGCATGCGCATACACCCGATGCTGCGCCAGAAGTGACAACTCCTGATGCGCAAACTCCACCTCCTGCGCATGATGTTTCTCCACTTCAGCAAATCACTTTCGATGACCTTGATGCTGTAGCAAATGAAGTACCCATTGAAGATCTTCGTATTCCTACCACTCAACCTAACTTACCTCCCGAGGTTCGTGAAGTTAGAGATCATCCAACTTCAAACATCATTGGTGATCTCAATGTAGGGGTTCGTACTAGGAGAGCATCAAACTTTGATGATGAATATCACTCATTTATCTCTCAAATCGAACCAAAGAAGATTGATGAAGCGCTTCAAGATTCAAGCTGGGTTACTGCTATGCAAGAAGAGCTTAACCAATTTGAGCGCTGCAAGGTTTGGACTTTGGTACCCAGACCTCATGACCAAGGAGTTATCGGTACAAAATGGGTATTCAGAAACAAGATGGATGAGAATGGAAGCATCACCAGAAACAAAGCAAGGCTGGTTGCGCAAGGCTATAGGCAAGAGGAAGGAATCGACTACGACGAAACATTTGCGCCTGTAGCAAGACTTGAAGCTATAAGAATTTTCTTAGCTTATGCCTCTCACAAGAAATTCAAGCTTTATCAAATGGATGTGAAGAGCGCATTTCTCAACGGTGAACTCCAAGAGACGGTCTACGTAGCACAACCTCCCGGTTTCGAAGATAGCAAATTTCCAAATCACGTCTTCAAACTTCAAAAAGCTTTGTATGGACTTAAGCAAGCTCCAAGAGCATGGTACGATACCCTATCAAAATTCCTGCTAGAGAAAGGCTTTAAGCGCGGTAAAATCGACACAACTCTTTTTATTGCTAAGTATAATGATCATTCTTTACTTGTTCAAATTTATGTCGATGATATTATATTTGGTTCTACTAATGAGTTACTTTGTAAGCGCTTTGAGAAGCTCATGAAAAGCAAGTTTGAGATGAGCATGATGGGAGAACTCACATTCTTCCTCGGGCTTCAAATCAAGCAATTGAATGATGGTATCTTCATAAATCAAGCCAAGTACACAAGGGACTTAATCAAGAAATTTGGACTTAAGAATGCTAAAGCATACGACACTCCAATGGCCACGGGAAACAAGCTTGACAAAGACTTGAAAGGTAAGAAAGTTGATCAAACCTTATATCGAGGTATGATTGGCTCTCTCCTTTATCTTACTGCAAGTAGGCCAGATATTATGTTTAGTGTTTGTGTCTGTGCGTGCTATCAAGCGGACCCTAGAGAAGCGCACTTAGCTGCTGTTAAACGCATTATTCGTTATCTTTCTGGAACTGTTAACCTTAGACTTTGGTACACCAAAGATTCGAATTTCGATTTGCTAGGTTATTCAGACGCAGACTACGCAGCATGCACAATAGACAGGAAGAGCACAAGTGGGACTTGTCATTTCCTTGGAAGTCGACTTGTTGCGTGGGCAAGCAAGAAACAAGCTGCTGTGTCCATTTCCACTACTGAAGCTGAATACATTGCTGCTGGAAGCTGCTGCTGCCAAATCCTTTGGATGAAGCAACAACTAGTGGACTATGGAATTAATGAAGGAAATTGTCCAATTTTCTGCGATAATATGTCCACCATAGCAGTATCCAACAATCCCGTCATGCATTCAAAGACAAAGCACATCGACATCAAATATCATTTTCTCAAGGACCACGTGGAAAAAGGAAACATACATTTAGAGCACGTGGGCACAGATAATCAAATTGCTGATATCCTCACAAAGGCTCTTGATGCAAAGAAATTCATCTTCTTGAGAGGAGAAATGGGTATGCTTGAACTTAGCTAATTGTCCATATGATTTGTCAATACTAATGATCTTGTGTTTACTTAAAAATTCTCTAAGATAGGAAATGCCTCATGCGCCTGCGCATATGAAGCGCACAAGATGTTGCGCACAAAGCAAAATTTTTGAGTTTTCGAATAAACTCTGCGCATTATATTGATGCGCATGAACCTCACGCGCATACCCCGTGGACCTCAGTATATCATTCTTCCGGTGTCTGCTCCCTTAGATCCCTCAAGTGGTCACTGTGCAGGCAAAGATTCAAGAACAACTGGATGCGCAAGATGCTAGGCTCGATGCGCAGGCCAGTATGCTATAAGGCATTGATTGTGCCATTAAGGGGGAGAGTTATATAACAAAGGCAAATAGGGAGAGAACAAAGGCATTAAGGGGGAGAGATTAAGGGTGGGAGTAATCTATCAAAGGCAAAAAGCTCCGATTGAAGTGCGCAAAGCAATTTGGGAAGCTACAAGATGAAGTGCGCAGAGCTCTCTCAAAGGTGAACTCAACTTATAATGCATCATTCCTTTTCCCAAAACCTTGTTCAATTCAAACTTTTTGTTTGTGGAACAATGAACGCATTATTTCAAACTTCATGCGCATATACTTAACTGCTCATATTTTCGGTGCATGATGTTTTAAACATTCAGTTTAAACGCATACCAATCCTAAACTCATTATCTGTATGCACTGAATGATATTTCTGTCTTTCCCATATTGTAAGCTATATCTTTTGGTTAGACTAGAAATCTATAACATTGGCTAGTGTGTGCATTGACTTGAGGCATGATTTACCATTTTCATTTCTATGGACATGTTATTATCAAGTACAATGAATTGCCTTTGTTATAGTAGGTAATGGCATCAATCATTTAGGGGGAGATTGTTGGGTATGCTTATTTCTTAACCCTCCCAATTATGTTAGAATTGATTGATACCATCACCTAAGTATTTTGTGGACTTTAGGATCCTATGTAAGAAGTTTTATAACTTCTATTTTTAGCTAAGTCCAATTTTATAGAATAGGCTTAGCGGTTAGGGCTTGCTTGGAATTGAGGTTTCATTTACTGAAGACCAAGTATAATGCGCAGGACATTTCGTGCTCAGCACATTTCATGCGCAGAGCATTACCTTCTCAGTCTCCGCGCGCATAGCATTACCTGCTCAGTCTCCGCGCGCATAGCATTAGCTGCTTATTCTCCGTGCGCATAGCATCACTTGCTCATTCTCCATACGCATGGCTTTTATGAGCAGAGCAGATTAACTTGGTCCTTATGCTTATCTTTCAACAACCTCATATTCTTGAAACTTGGAGCGAAAAGGAATGAAGATCTAAGACTGTGGTCTCTGCGCAGGACTTCCATGCGCAGGACATCACTGCGCAGATCTCCTCTGCGCAGCATGCATCCTTGCACAGTTTTCAATGCATTCAGATCACATAACTTGGAAAGCGCTTAGAAGATGCACGCTTATTAAAAATGCTGAGGAATGCAGAAACGACAAAGCAAGCACACTCAACAGATCCAACGGTAGAGACGCGATCAAGAGAAATATTTCAAATGAAGACAGCTGTCAACCTTCTAGAAGAAGCTTTTGAATTTGGTCTTCATGCTCAGTCTCCAACGGATCTAAAACACCTGCGCACCAATCATATTGTGCCAGGTCATCAACTTTGATCAGAGCTCCAACGGCTATAAAGGACACCTGCGCACCAATCATATTGTGCCAGCTCATCGTCCTTGCTCAGAGCACCAACGGCTAGTTTTAAGCTCTCTGCTATAAATAGCCTGCTCATCTTCATTTCCAAGTTGCTTGAGTTTTTGCTTCCAAGAGAAACTTTGAAGATTTGAAGATTGCTTGCTCATTTCCAGAATTCTCAAGATCAACCTTCATACCTTCATACTCAACCAAGCCCAGATCCTATAAGCCTTATATCACCAGAATTCTTCGTGCTCTTCATCTCATAGATTCATAGAGCCCAGAATTTCTGAACACACACACACACCTCTTGAAGCTTTGATTATTTCGATCATACTTCTTGAGATACACCGGTTTAGTCTAGGATTTGTTCTTCATAGATTATAGATCTTTGAGATAGTTGTGTTTCATTGTTGTATCTTGTAACTCTCTCATATAATAAGATCTCCATTAGAAAATCCAAGACTAACCATCTTGGTAGAGGACGTAGATCTTTCATTGATCGAACCTCTCCAAATAGCTTGTTCTTTAATCTCGCTATTTACTTCCTGCTTAATCATCTCTGAATTACTGCTTTGTTTGATCTTATCAGATTGTTGCTATTGCTGCTGTGTTTGTTATTTCTTATTGCCTTAGAACATTTTATCCAACTCTTTAAGCCAAAACTTAGCGCGTGCGTTTTTATCCTTGCGCAGCTTTTTACTGCGCAGGTGCTGCTTAAAACTTCCGCTGTGCATTTCACACTCTCTCTGCGCGCTATACTTAGCTTATTTGAGAACTGTGCGCATAAGCCATTGATTTGCAAAAGGGTTTGAAAAGAATTTTAAAACGCTATTCACCCCCCCCCCCCTCTCTAGCATTTTTCATACCCTTGTTGCCCCTTTGGGACCAACAGTGTCCACTGTGCCTTCTAGTTTCCCCAGTCCAGATTGGCCTTGGATGGGATGAATTGCTCCCTTTGGTGAGTATTTGGGTTATGACTTTGTGTCATATTTCCCTCTCTGGTTACTTGGTTCTATTGGTTATGGTTTGGTTTTCGGGATCCCGACGGCTTCAGCTATTTATGCTGCTCAGATGGTTTTCTCTGATGGGTTTCTCAGTTGGTATTCCCATCAGTTATGGTTATTGGTTAAACCTTGGCTTTGGTATCCACCGGAGTGTGGGCTATGTGACTAATGTGATATATGAGTTGATGTTATATGCTATATGCTTACTTGTTGATATTGTTTCTTTATGATCATCATGTCAGCATGTAACGTAGTTGCATTTTAGTAGCTTACTGAGATTTATTCTCACCCTTATTTGTTTACTGTTTTAGATAAAAGCGGGTCCAGGGGATAGGACACTCGGCACGGGAGGACGTTGGTTTGGGTAAGAGTTGGGACTTGTTTTGTTGAAGGTTACATTATGTAAATTTAAACCCTTTGGGTAGAGTAACCGTACTTTCTTATGGTCACATCTATTTTGGTAAACGTTGATGTATGTATATTTGTTTAAACGTTTGTAAGCCTTCGGGCTAAGTACTTTCGCTGTGAAAGTGTTTGTAAAAGTTTGTTTCAAGTTAAGTGAAGTCTTTGAACTTCAAGTGTGTTTTTGTGCCACTTTCTAAAAGGACATTTCGAAAAATTTTCTAAAAGGTTTCATAACGTCTTCCATTCGTGTCCCGAGCGTGGGGCCAAGTAGGACCACGGGTACGGGGCGCGACAGTTGGTATCAGAGCTAGGTTGTAGATGGTCTAGAATGACTAAATGACCTAGGAGGGTAGTAGAGTATAGATTGAGTAACGTTGAGTGTTTGATGCAGGTATTCATTAAAAATGGGTGAAACTGACGGAGATCAGGCCGGCTCTTCAGGGCAAGGGGATGCCAGAGAAGAGGCTCGAATTATGTTTCAGGGAATGTTTGAAGCAGCGATGAAAACTTTAAGTGATCAGAGGCAAGAAAGGGAACAGGTACCACCAAGATATGGCCTAGAACAGTTTCTGAAAATGAAGCCTATGGAGTATGATGGGGAGCCCGATGTATCTAAAACTGAAAGGTGGATTGAATCGATGGAAAAGATCTTTGATGCTTTGAGATGTTCGGAGGAAGATCAAGTCAGGTTTGCTACCTATAAACTGAATGGAGCGGCTGAGCATTGGTGGAAAGCTTTGAAAACAAAATGGGATGAGACTCATGTGCCTTATACTTGGGAGAATTTTCTGGGAAAGTTCAAAGAACACTTCATTCCTCGAGTAGACCAAGACAGGAAGGAGATGGAATTTCTTAACTTGGAGCAAGGTTCTATGTCAATTGCTCAATATTCAGCTAAATTCTCAGAGTTGTCCAGGTATTGTACTCACCTAGTGGCAACTGAGGAGAGGAAGGCTACGAGGTTTGTGAAAGGTTTGAAAACTGTGATTAGAACTCAGCTAGTATCCCATAAGTTGCAAGATTTCCAGGATGCAGTGGATCGAGCTTACCAGGTGGAACATGACATTGAGGAACATAAAAGGAAAATGGAATTGTTAGGCGCTGGGAAGCAAGTTAGGCAACCACAACGTGGTGATAATCGAGGAAATCAAGGTGGATCTTCACAATTCAAAGGGTCTTCTCAAAGACAGTCAGGTAACAGAACTCAAAGTAACACTTCAGGGAGTCAGAGTAGAGGAGTTTGTAATTATTGTCAGAAAGAAGGGCATTCAGAAGAGAGATGTTTGAAGAAGCAGGGCAAGTGTTTGAACTGTGGTCAGTTAGGACATTTTCAGAGGGATTGCCCTAAGTATAGGATGCAAGCATCGGGAAGTGTGGTTGGGTCCTCTCAGGGTCAGAAGAGGGATTCCTCAGGCAAGCCTAAGGTTCAGGGTCGTGTTTTTGCTATTTCTCAGCAACAGGCTTCGGAGTCCTCTAATGTGATAGGAGGTATTATTTCTGTGTCTAGTTTGAGGGCACGTACACTTATAGACCCTGGTTCATCGCATTCTTATGTGTCTTTGCATTTTGCTTCTCGATTGCATATGTCTTCTGAATCTCTACCTTATGTGTTAGAGGTGTCAACTCCTATAGGGGAGTGTTTGGTGACCAATGAGGTGTTGCATTCTTGTGATGTGCATATACGTGAGCATGTTTTACCTGTTGATTTAGTTATCTTACCATTACAAGATTTTGATGTTATCTTGGGTATGGATTGGTTGGGTAAATATCATGCGTCTGTTGATTGTG
Source organism: Campanula takesimana (assembly GCA_026119855.1). NCBI lineage: Eukaryota > Viridiplantae > Streptophyta > Magnoliopsida > Asterales > Campanulaceae > Campanula > Campanula takesimana. The sequence continues at coordinate 524,786 of JAOWBW010000563.1, read as the reverse complement.
CTAATAAGGTGGTTACATTTTCTATCCCAAATGTTCCTAAATTTTCTTTTGAAACTGTTCCCTGGGGTAGAGAGATTCGAATTATTTCTTATATGAAGGCTAGAAAGTTGTTGAACCGTGGTTGTGCGGGGTATTTGGCTAGTGTTCTTGATACTACTAAAAGGGTTCCTGATATTGAGGATGTGCCTATTGTTAAAGAATTTTCAGATGTATTTTCTTCTGAGTATGCTATGCCTCCTGACCGGGAAATAGAGTTCTGTATTGACTTACTTCCAGGTACGGCTCCTATATCTGAGACACCTTACAGAATGGCCCCAGCTGAATTGAAAGAGTTGAAGGTTCAGTTGCAAGAGTTACTTGATCGAGGATTCATTCGTCCTAGTGTATCCCCGTGGGGAGCTCCAGTAGTGTTTGTTAAAAAGAAAGATGGGTCCTTGAGGCTGTGTATTGACTACAGAAAGCTGAATCAGGTAACTATAAAGAATAAATATCCGCTTCCTCATATTGATGATTTATTTGATCAACTTCAAGGGTCAGTTGTCTTTTCAAAACTTGATTTGAGGAGTGGGTACCATCAGTTGAAAATCCGTTCTGAAGACATTTCTAAAACTGCTTTTCGTAGTAGATATGGCCATTATGAGTTTCTTGTTATGCCTTTCGGGTTGACTAATGCTCCGGCTGTTTTTATGGATATGATGAACAGAGTCTTTAAACCTTATCTTGATACCTTCGTGGTTGTATTTATTGATGATATTCTGGTTTATTCCAAGTCCCGGGAAGAGCATGAACAGCATTTGCGAATGGTTTTATCTATTCTTCGTGAGAAGCAGTTGTTTGCTAAATTCAGTAAATGTGCTTTTTGGCTCAATGAAGTATCTTTTCTTGGGCATGTGATTTCCAATAAAGGTATATCAGTTGATCCATCCAAAGTTGAGGCTATTGTGAATTGGAGGAGGCCAGAATCAGTTACAGAAATTCGAAGTTTCTTGGGGTTAGCTGGGTACTACAGAAGGTTCATTGAGGGGTTTTCTAAGATTGCAACTCCCTTGACTCATTTGACTCGAAAGAATATTCCTTATGTGTGGGATGAAAAATGCCAAGCTAGTTTGGAAGAATTGAAGAAGAGATTGACTACAGCTCCTATTCTCGCCCTACCTAATGGTAATGATGATTTGGTAATCTATAGTGATGCTTCTAAAGAAGGCCTCGGGTGTGTATTAATGCAGAATGGAAGGGTGATTGTATATGCTTCGAGGAAGTTGACTCCGAGTGAGCAGAATTATCCTACCCATGACATGGAGCTTGCAGCTATTGTCTTTGCATTGCACAAGTGGAAACATTATCTTTATGGAGCAAAGTTTGAGATTTTCACAGATCATCAGAGTTTAAAGTATCTTTTCTCCCAGAAAGAGTTGAATAATAGACAACGAAGATGGATGGAGCTATTGAAGGATTACGATTGTACAATTTCTTATCATCCGGGCAAGGCAAATGTGGTAGCTGATGCTATTAGCCGGAAGTCTTATGTAGCTTCATTGATGGTGTGGGAATGGAAGATGTTGGAGGATGCTCGAGATTGGAGTCCTTATGAATCAAAGCATGGAGCTATTTTTGCGAACATTCGAGTATTTCCAACTTTAGTTCAACAAATAAAGGAAGCTCAGAAGGATGACCCAGAATTGGTAAAGATTATGGATAAAATCAAAGATGGTAAATTTGAGGATTTCTCACTCAGTTCTGAAGGGGTATTGACTTTCAGGGGTCGTTTGGGTGTACCTAATGTTGATGGGATTAAACGCCAAGTTCTTGATGAAGGCCATAAATCAAGGTATACTATTCATCCCGGGAGTACTAAAATGTATCAGAATTTGAAGCAACACTTTTGGTGGAATAATATGAAGAGAGAGATAGCGGATTATGTATCCAAGTGCTTAACATGTCAACAAGTTAAAGCTGAATATCAAAGGCCTGCAGGATTGCTTCAACCATTAGAGATTCCGGAATGGAAGTGGGAACATGTTACCATGGATTTTGTGACAGGGTTACCTCGTACTCGAAGAAGGTTTGATGCGGTTTGGGTGATTGTTGATAGATTGACAAAGTCTTCTCATTTTCTACCTATTGAGATCGGTTATTCTATGGAAAAGCTTGCAACCTTGTATATTAATGAGATTGTGAAGTTACATGGAGTTCCAGTGAGCATTGTATCTGATCGTGACCCTAGATTCACATCTCGGTTTTGGAAAGCGTTTCAGAAGGCTTTGGGTTCAGAGTTGAGATTTAGTACAGCTTTTCATCCTCAAACAGATGGCCAGTCCGAGAGAACTATCCAGATTCTTGAGGATATGTTGAGGGCTTGCTCAGTTGATTTTTCAGATTCGTGGGATATTCATTTGCCTCTCGTAGAGTTTGCTTATAACAACAGTTTTCAGTCCAGTATTGGGATGGCTCCTTATGAAGCATTGTATGGAAGGAAATGTCGATCTCCTATCTGTTGGGATGAAGTGGGAGAAGCCAAGATTTGGGGTGTTCAGATGGTTAATGATTCAGTTGAGAAGGTTAAACTTATTCGAGATCGTTTGAGTACTGCCCAGAGTAGACAGAAAAGCTACGCTGATCATCGGAGGCGAGACCTTGAGTTCGAAAAAGGTGACTTTGTGTTTTTGAAGGTTTCCCCTAAGGTTGGTATTCGAAGATATGGGAAGAAAGGCAAGCTTGCTCCGAGGTTTATTGGTCCATTCGAGATTCTTGGAAGAGTGGGGGATAGGGCTTATCGTCTTGCATTACCTCCTTCTCTTGATAAGATCCATAATGTGTTTCATATCTCTATGCTTCAGAAGTATGTGTATGATTCTTCTCATGTTCTATCTGAGGTTCCCGAGGATATTGAGTCGAGTATGTCTTATGAGGAACATCCGGTCCAAGTCATTGATTCGAAGGTGCAAGAATTGAGAAACAAAAGTATCCCTCTTGTTCGAGTTGTGTGGAGGAATCACAATGTGGAGGAATCGACTTGGGAGTTTCGGGAGGAGATCGAGAGGAAGTACCCTTGGTTGTTTGAGGGCCTCGGTAAGTAACCCTAAAATTCGGGACGAATTTTCTTTAAGGGGGAGTGATTGTAGCGACCCCAAAACCCGTTTATATTTATTTTATAACTTTGGGGATTTTTATTTGACTTATATGTGCATTTTATGTGTTGCATCATATTTTATGATTTGCATATCATACTGGATTATTTGTGATATTTACTTAGTTAGTAAAAATAATGATTAAATGAGTTAAATGATTAAGTTGAAACTTTAGGGTCCTTGTTGAAAATGTAAGTTTAGGGGCTAAAGTGTTAACCTTGAAAGTTGGGTGACCATTTTGTAAAAAGGGTTAAAGATATTTAAGGAAACTTATCCCTTCTTCCTTCTCTGTGTTTACAAAAATTTCTGCAACTTTCCTTCGTCTCAGTTAGGGTTAGGAGAAAAAGGTAAGTTCAACCCATTTCGATTTAATTCTTTTTATTTACTTACCCGTTTTAAAAACTAATTATATAAAAATGATCAGGGCATCGAGTAGGTCATTTCTAGCCGAACAAAACTTATTTCAGCGATACTTTTTCCGGAACTAGGTAAGTTACTAATTCCCCTTTAAATGTTAAAATAGTCATATATGCTATATATGATACTCCTACTTGTTAATTTTGTGTTTTGGGTAATATTTGCTATACTTGTAATTTTGGGACAAAGAGAGTATATGAACTTGGTTTATCTGGGTATTGTAATGGTTTAGAAACCATGTTGAATGTGCTAATGAAAATTGTTATTGTAAGTTGCTTAAGTTGTGTTATATATGTTGTACTTGTGGGACGGAAGGAGTAAAAATTGAACTAAGGAAGAATCTGGGATTTGGCCCAAAATAGGAGGAGGCGCGCGCACCATATATAATGAGGCGCACGCATCCATCGTTACCAACTTAGGCCAAAATTGACTGGAGAAGGGAGGCGTGCGCATCCCTTTGGATGAGGCGCGCGCACCCTTAAGTGAACCAAAAATAGTGAGGTTCTGGTCCTTGGAAGCGCGCGCACCCTAAGGGGGTGAGGCGTGCGCATCCCCCCTGTTTCCAAGGTTTGATAGTTTGTGTTATATGGGGTATAAGAGGACAAGTGTGTATGTGATCCTTGGGGTTGTTTATGACTTAAACATGAATGTGTATGACTTTTATGTCGTTAATGAAAAAGATTGGGTTGTGACTAAATGTCCTCATTATGAACTCTTTATGAGAAATCTTTCGTGTGCATCTTGTGATGTTTTGGCTTAATTCCTTCTTGGATTAAATGCCCCGGGTTTTGTTTAGCAAGTATTCATTACTGTGCTTCTTGTTAAAAGTCCAGCTGGTCTTGTTGTGGAGTCAGCCAATGGAAGAATTATAGTGGTACAAGTAAGTCCACTATAAGGTTTTCCATTGGAGCTTGTGAGTCAGGCGGTGGGAGAATTATAGTGGCACACAAGCCAAGTTCACTATAAGGTGTCCACTGTGCCTTCTAGTTTCCCCAGTCCAGATTGGCCTTGGATGGGATGAATTGCTCCCTTTGGTGAGTATTTGGGTTATGACTTTGTGTCATATTTCCCTCTCTGGTTACTTGGTTCTATTGGTTATGGTTTGGTTTTCGGGATCCCGACGCCTTCAGCTATTTATGCTGCTCAGATGGTTTTCTCTGATGGGTTTCTCAGTTGGTATTCTCATCAGTTATGGTTATTGGTTAAACCTTGGCTTTGGTATCCACCGGAGTGTGGGCTATGTGACTAATGTGATATATGAGTTGATGTTATATGCTATATGCTTACTTGTTGATATTGTTTCTTTATGATCATCATGTCAGCATGTAACGTAGTTGCATTTTAGTAGCTTACTGAGATTTATTCTCACCCTTATTTGTTTACTGTTTTAGATAAAAGCGGGTCCAGGGGATAGGACACTCGGCACGGGAGGACGTTGGTTTGGGTAAGAGTTGGGACTTGTTTTGTTGAAGGTTACATTATGTAAATGTAAACCCTTTGGGTAGAGTAACCGTACTTTCTTATGGTCACATCTATTTTGGTAAACGTTGATGTATGTATATTTGTTTAAACGTTTGTAAGCCTTCGGGCTAAGTACTTTCGCTGTGAAAGTGTTTGTAAAAGTTTGTTTCAAGTTAAGTGAAGTCTTTGAACTTCAAGTGTGTTTTTGTGCCACTTTCTAAAAGGACATTTCGAAAAATTTTCTAAAAGGTTTCATAACGTCTTCCATTCGTGTCCCGAGCGTGGGGCCAAGTAGGACCACGGGTACGGGGCGCGACAGACTTGCTGAGGAGATTCAATGTAGAACTTGTCTTCTTTAGAGGCAGGGGATCTCCATTTCTCTTTCCCTTCTCTCTCTCACTCTCTCATTTTTTTTATGACGCACCCTGTTTTTTGCCTAGACCGCCCTTTCGGGTTTTCAATCTAGCGGGCCTCTCTTTTGCGTCTTCATCATTTTTTTTTTTGACTCAATTGATGAGGAAGTGTGCATTGACTCTAGCTGAGGAGATAAGACATGTGATTTTGCGATGGAGACCTTTTGTCACTAATGATGAGTGACATTGACTTGACTAGGGAAGTGTCCCTAGTATTGACATGTATTTTTTATTGAATTGAATGACTCGCGAAGGCAAGTAAGTCATTAAGAGAGAAGAGAAGGAAAGCCCCAATTTGATTGCAAGAAATTGGGAGTATGCAGAAAGAATAGAAGTCCCTACACTCGACAAGGAGCGCGAAATGATTCAAAATCTAAGAAAGTTGTTCAATCTTTTTGGTGATTAACTCATTGGCAAATGAATCGTACAAAGATGTCTTGACAAGTTCGAGATGAAGGCCAATCACCATAACGCGCTAGGGCTAAACATATCTTCTTTCTTGCATGAGACCGGACCCGCAGGTTGCCTACGTTCCTCCAGTGTAGAGGCTCAGGTCACCGTAGTTCTTGTGAATTATCCATTCTTCGGGATGGAATTGTTGCTTCGTCATGTAGCTTCGTCCTCCTTTGGTGGATGGAATGATGTTGATCTTGATGTGAACTTCTTTGATTGAGGGGGATTTTTTTTTTTTTTTTTTTTTTTTTTGTGCTCTAACTTTTGCCTAGGTTGATTTGAAGATTTCAACCTAGCGAGCATTTTTTTTTTTTTTTTTTTTTTTTAATCCACCCTTTGAAACATTGCTTGATTTTTTCTCCATGGTTGTTGCTTCACCTTTGATGTCTTGGCTTTGTCTTCGTCGTTGATGATGTTGCCTTCGTCACAATGTTTAGCCCTAGGCGTTCAAGTGATAGCCTTCATTCCAAAACTCGTTTAGACATCTTTTTATCATTTTGCCAAGAATTAGATTGAACAACTTGGAAGAGTGTATGAGGACAAGAACGACTTTTTATTTGATGATGAGACTTGACTCAAAATTTCACATTAATTGGACAAAGAAAACTTAATGCACACTTAAGAGGACTTTGACTCTTTTTTTTTTTTTTTTGATTCCTATTACTAGGTAGAGAAAGAGAAACGGAGATTGTTGTTGTAGTCCCCATTGTCGTTGTAGTCTCTTTGTGGCATGATTTCTTGTAGAAGCCCCATTTCGAAACCAAATCATTCTTCTTTGATGAGTTCTTGCATGTTGGCACTCTCTAAAGGTTGATCTTCACCCACAGTAAATTCGCCGTTGTCGAACAAATCTTGGATGATGTTTCGGAGAAGGAAGCACCCTTCGGTAGTATGGCCACTGTGCTTGTGGTAGCCGCACCATTCACCATGTGCATGATTCTTCGGTATCGTCTTCGGCTTGTACCCCTCCAAAGGCTTGACCTTTCCACTTGCCACCAAAGTTTCAAATGCTTCGGCTTGGGTTACTCCTAGGAGAGGAGTGAAAACTCGGTTGTTGGCGGTACCTTTGTAGCTTTTGAGGGACAGGCCACTTGAGCATGCTTTACCCTTAAACTTTGCCTTGTTGTTGGTGAGCTCTTGCAAACGGGCTTTGAGATCGGAAACCTCTTCCTTGTGAATCTTCCTCTCGAGATCAAAACGGGCTTGCCACAAATCGTCTTTTCGGCGGGCATCCTCGGAAAGTCTATCCATTTGTTCCCTCATGGCTCTTATTATGTTGAAGAGTCTTTCGTTGGACACGGAGAAGTACCCACCATTGTTGTTGTTGCCGTTGGAAGCCATTGGACCTTTTGAAAGAACATGGTTGATATTAGGTTGGCCCCACAAATACCTTTTGAGTAATATGATTAAACCCACAAACAAGGAAAAAGACTCAACCACATAGAGAAAAATGACAATTTTTTTTTTTTTTTTACAAAGTCGGAAGGACGGAGTCCTTTTTTGGGGTTTCTAGAAAAATAGTGGAATCGTCACACTAGTATATAGACCTTCTCGCGGTACCATATACTCATCGGATTCCACCACGCTTGTGATACCTACGTGTGATGGGATTAAACTAAATTAATGTAGTAAATCATACATGCGGGGACGAATTTTTTATTTTCGTCCAAGATAGCCACTTTTGGGGACGGAGTTTTATTTCGTCCATTGCAACAAATTGGCATGTATGATTTGAAGACATTAGTTTAGGGAAATCTCGGTACATGAAAACCGACTTGAGTCACGGAGTGTTAGACCCTAGACTAGAATTGTGTGGCTTGTGCTCGGCTAAAGAGAGGCGTAAAGGTCACCCCCGGCATGTAGTCTTGAACTACGCTACGGGCTGAGGTTGACCGCTCCGAAAGAGTCAAGGTCGGGTGGAGCTTGAAACTTTCTAGGACGGGCCTCGACGGGTTTGGGGTTGAACATTGTGCGACTGTATAGTGAGCAATTGATAAGAATATGTGCATGTAGTGTGAGGTCTAACATGTGACAAAACATTTATATATATTTTTTTTTTCAAAAGAAATAAAAAAAACAAATAAGCACATAATTACAACTTTCGAATCACCCGTGTGACCGATAAAAATAAACAGAAAGTAAAAACTGTTTTGTGCAGGCCCGGTGCCCACACACTGTCATTCTGCTCTGTTCTGTTTTTTGTGCACTGTTCTGTTCTGGGAATGCGCCCAGAAGCGCGCGCATTGGGTGGCCTATGCGGAAGGCGCGCGCGGTAGACAAAGAGGGGCAGAGGCGCCCGATTCTGGGCAGTACCTGCGAATCAGTGGGTTCAAGGGATTGCCTTGACCCTAAATAAAAAATTCTTTCCCCTGCAGTAATTGTTAGCACAGAAACATGGAATTGAAGGACAAGAAAGGAGGCGGGCGATTCTGGTAATTGGGGTCGGACGCGCGCGCTTTAGGCCGAAAAGGCCAGAGGCGCGCGCTTCCCACCCTTTTTACCAGAATGCCCAGAAAACAGTAATAAGAACACCAAAAGTTAAGAACGCAAGTTTAACCCTCTAATAAGTCCCCAGCAGAGTCGCCACTGTAGATACCCCGGGGGACAACGGCTTGGCTAGAGCGGTGAATTAACCTAGGATGTCTAACTAGTTTTAGATTGTTTAGAGTTGCCACCTATGTTTTTAAAGGAACATAAGAAAAACCTAGAAATAGCCTAATTTATGTACAAAACCAGAGATTCGGGAGAGAAGGGTTCGGGGGTTAGGTCACGGAGTGGGAAGTACTTAAACACCCACTCCGCCCCGCTTATGCGGGTCTTGCTACTATTGGTGTTCTAATGCTAAATGTCCTTCAATTTATTAACAGTGCTAACAATTATAATGTAAAGAAAAAGGGAAGAAAAGAGAATTGTTTTATTTATAAATTTATGCTAAACAATTACATTAAGAAATGTATAGGAAATTAAAGTAGAGATTAAAATGTAGGGAGATAACCTTAACCAACTTTAATGTAGTAAAGTGGTCATTTGGTCATGTCCCAATTGATGGGGATTGCATACTAGTAAGACTAGAATAAAAGAGAAGAAGAATAAAAGTACCTTTAGAAAAGAGGACCTTAGACTTTGACTTGAAGATGGTGTTGTTTGTAGAGAAATGGTTGTGCAACACTTTGTGTAGTGTTTGTTTGTAGGGAAAATGTGTTGAGAAAACTTGTGTATAGTTCTTGTGGGGAAGATGAAGTTGGTCCCTTTCTAAGGTAGAAATGAGAGGTTTTTATAGGTAAAAAAAGGAGGGAAAACTTGGAGGGAAATTGGTCAATCCATGTGAGATGGAATTGACCAATAGAAAATAAGATAAATAAAATAATAAATGAAATAAATAAAAGAAAATCAAATAATAATAAAAAAAAATATTTTGTTTTTTTTAATGAAAAGGCTAGAATCAAGGATTGGGAGTTTTAGGAACAAAGGGGGGATGAACTTGGATGTAAAAAGAGGTTATTTTGTGAACTAGGAAAATGAGGGAAATAAGGTGCAATCCGTTACTGCCAAAGTGGGAAGCGCACGAGTCCCGCTTTCGGGGCGAGATGCGCGCGCAGCCCGTTCACAGTTCCGGAAGCGCCCGCGGCAGAAAAGGACAGAATGACAGAATGACCCTAAAAGTTAACTCTGTTATGCAGTTTAGTCCAAAACTAACGGAATCAGATAGAAACTTAACCGAAGTAACAGAAATCAACAAAAATAAGTTAAATAAAAATACTTTGTATGCAATCGGGGTGAGAGGTCCAAGGCGGGGTGTCTACAGAGTCATAACAGGGACAGAGACTGGAAAGAAGAAATTGCGGAATTAGAGCAGCTGGAACCACTTGAGAGGTCATTTGAGCAGGCAGTTGACAGGGAACAGGTGTACACACAACTGGATTCTACAGCCCCAGAACATGAACAGTCAGTTGATCAGACAGTTGACGAACCAGTTGTGCCAAGACCTGCTGAACAGATCCCCGAACAACTGGCACTAGAACCAATCAGACGCAGTGAGCGACAACGATATCAGCCTAAACATCTACAGGAATTCGTTGTCAACTTACCCGGTTCCATAGACCATCCGCCTCCCAGTTCCAACTCAGTAACCTCGAAGGTATATCCTCTATCTAACTACATTTCTTATGATCATTTTTCTCCCACTCATAAAGCTTTTCTTGCAACCATCACTTCACGTGATGAGCCTAAATACTATCACCAGGCCGCAAAAACTCAGGAATGGCGTGAAGCAATGAAAAGGGAGATAGAAGCTTTGGAAGCCAATGGTACGTGGACACTTGAGGCGTTGGCCACGGGGAAAAAGGCTATTGATTCCAAGTGGGTTTATAAGATCAAATATAAACCAGATGGAGAAATAGAAAGGTACAAGGCACGGTTGGTGGCAAAGGGATTTACACAGGTTGAAGGGATAGATTATCATGACACTTTCGCTCCTGTTGCAAAATTAGTCACCATGCGCAACCTCCTAGCCATGGCAGCTAAACGTAATTGGGCGATTCATCAACTGGACGTGAACAATGCCTTTCTTCATGGGGATTTAGCAGAAGATGTGTTCATGAAAATACCACAAGGCTTTGCAAAAGAAGGGGAGACTAGAGTTTGCAAGCTTCAGAAGTCGATCTATGGACTTAAACAGGCTTCAAGGAATTGGTATCAGAAGTTTACTAACGCTCTCCTTGATATTGGTTTCAGGCAGTCACGGGCGGATCATTCTCTTTTTGTTTACAAAAGGGATGGCATATACGTTGTTACTCTTATCTACGTTGATGATATTCTCCTATTTGGGAATGATGTTTCAAAGATTGAGGATGTAAAGACGTACATGGATGACAAGTTCAGCATCAAAGACCTTGGACACTTAAAATACTTCTTGAGGATAGAAGTGGCAAGATCACCTGAGGGTATTGTACTTAGTCAACGGAAGTACACTCTGGATATTCTTGAAGAGAGTGGATATCAAGTAGGATGAGTAAGTGATTTTCCTATGGAGCAAAATATACGCCTTGGCACTGATGACGACAGCCCTCACGTTGATGCATCCCAATACCGTAGGTTAGTTGGTCAACTGCTTTATTTGACAGTCACTAGGCCTGACATTCAGTTTGCAGTCAACCGGTTGAGTCAGTTTGTTTCCTCACCTCGACGCACACATATGGATGCAGCCATTCGTGTGGTGCGTTTTCTTAAGGGTACAGCCGGTCAAGGTTTGTTTCTTCCTACACATGGCAAGTTGAAACTTGAAGCTTTTTGTGATGCTGATTGGGGTGCATGCCCTATTACTAGGAGGTCTTGTACGGGGTATTTCATCACGTTAGGGGGAGCTCCAATCTCTTGGCGCACGAAGAAACAGTCAGTTGTATCTAGATCCTCATCAGAGGCAGAATATAGAGCTATGGCAACCACTATTAGTGAGATCATTTGGCTACAATGGCTTTTACGCGAACTTGAAGCTCCACAAACAGAAGCCACTCGTCTCTTTTGTGATAATCAGGCGGCGTGCCATATAGCCAACAATCCAATCTTTCATGAACGAACAAAACATGTTGACATAGATTGCTATTTTGTTCAGGAAAGAGTTGCTTCTGGGGATATTATGACTAAGGCGATCTCAACGGAGAATCAAGTTACAGATTTGTTTACAAAGCCTCTTGGAGCAGCACGGTTTTGGTTTTTGGTTGGCAAGTTGGGCATTCGTAATCTTCATGCTCCAACTTGAGGGGGAGTGAAGGAGTTGATGATCCGGCCCATATACTACTTGGTGGGCAAGTTACATTATTTATGTATAGTATTTTTATTCCATGTTTATCTCCTTCCCATAGTTAGCCAATTAGGGTTTTAGTTGTATGTATATATACTCCCTCTTGTATACAGTAGCCACATAATGTGAATAAGAACAACTCAGTTTATATGTCTTCATCTTCTCCCTTTATCAATTCTATCAATACAGGAGCATTGATGAAACATGGTGGGGGACTTTTGATAATAGTGATCACTAGTACAGATTGATACTTAAGAAACACCCCTTACATAGCGCTTTTTTAAAGCGCTATGCAAGATGTAACTTATACATTTGTTTATTTGGTTTCTGGTAGGGTTGGTAAAACATGTACAGATTTTAGATGATGATGGAAATAGTTATAAATGGAAATAAATTATATCATGTATGGAGGTTATATGGGCTTCCTGTGGAATTCCGTATTCAGTATTTTGTTTTGCTTATTAGAAATTTCTTGCTCTCTGTTGGCTTTCGTGCAAACATGCACATCGAAAGAAAGACATGAATAAAACCCAATAGCCTAGATCCGCTATCAACAATAATTCATAATATGAAGATGAAAGAAACTAACCCTTGTAGATCGTTATGTAAAACTTGGATTAAGCGTTAAGAGAAGCGCCTTCTACCGGTGATCCACACAACGAACAGATTTCAAGAACGCTTTCTTGAACTTGACTGCTAGGTCTTCGGATTGATAAACGATGTTGAAGAATGATTCTTTAAAGCTCCTAATGATTATTGTGACTTGATGATTGGGAATAATTAATCACAATAACCCAAGAATATAATGTGTGTTTTCTATCTCAAAGAAAGACTTTGGAATTGATCAAATCAATAGTTAGGGAACAATTTCCGTCAATTTACATCATATACTAGGGGTATCCAAAACCTTTTAGGACATAGGTATTCTTGTCCAACAAGAACTGCTTAAAATAAAATTGTCAGCCGGGGGTGTGTAAGTCCCCCAATCTGAAATTGACTAACTTAGAGGAACTTTTAGCACCATTCAGGGATAAACTGATGGGCTGGGACCTCACTAGGATAAACTGAAAGTTCTAGGACTGCTCTGGAATTAAACTTGGAAAAATCCAGAAGCTCGCCAGGCTGAGCCGTACGGATGGTTTGGACGCAGGAAGGGACTAGCCGTACGGCTGGTTTAGGCACCTTCAGTCCCTATAAATTGAGACCCTTGCTGATCATTTCAGGGGGGGGGGGAATATAGTTTTGTAGGTGAAACTCTGCAGAAATTCAGCCTGAGTGAAACACCACCAAACATTTGAGTGAAAAGAGAGGAAGATAGGCCATAACCACCATAGGTGAAGCCTCCTTCTCCCATCTTCTCTCCATCTCAAACTCTTTTGTTCTTGCTCATATTGTTTATTTACTTGCATTTTAAGCCTTGCCCTTGTCAAGTACCTTTTGTATTGTAAGTCTTGCCCTTGTCAAGCACCTCTTATATTGCAAGTCTTGTCCTTTCAAACACCTTACATTCTTGTTATGTTTCTTGGAACCAAATCATGAAATGATTCAAGGTGCCCTCACATCCAAGTATGTGAAAAGGGATAAAACCTAAAGAAGATCATGATTTGTTAATTTCTTGCCTTTAAATATCTTGATGATCTATTTTTATGGTGAAAGCATGTATCTTTATGTTGTATTTGGCCATGATGATCATGTTGGGTGATAAAGTTCCAATCCTTATCATCCCAACCTTAATTTAGCGTAAAATCCCACATTTGGGTCATAAAGATTCAATCTTTATGTCATTTTGTTATCCTTAAAGGTTTAATCTTGTATAAAGATCCCATTTTAATGGTAAAGGTTGAATCTTTACTCATCAAAATGGCTATCTTGGCTCAAAGGCCACTTTCATCAACTTTTCTTAATAATTCCACAATGATTGTCTTAATCACATCCAAAATTCTTGTTTTGGTGTTTAATCTAGTGATTAATGACATAGGGATGATATAATTTGTGTTTTGTTACAAAAGAATGGCTGGAAATGATCAAACAGTCCAGTTTCAGACAGAATGCTCTGTTTCTGTATGGAACTGGACTGATTCCTGGGAATCTGTTAAAATTCCCAGGAAGACCCCCTTTAACCGTACGGCTACTTTGTCCAGGGGCATGTTTCAGTCCAGTTCCCCTTTAATCCAGAATGTTTACAAAAGAACCCCCCCCCTTTTCTGTTAAAATCCTAACCGTTTTCTGTTAAAGTCAGTTTCTCCCGTTTTCTAAACACACACACACACACACACACACACACACATATGCACTTTTCGTTAACAAACTTATGGAGACTCGGATTTTTCCGAGGCAGCTTGGGTGATGTGAAACTCTTCCCAAGATGTAACCTGACCTCCGAACTCATAAATCTCTAACCATTTTCATTTGTTGGGTTAAAAGTTAACAAATGTGGCGACTCCGTTATCTTTTGGAATTACACCGTGTTTGATTCTCGAGGGGAAACCTTTCCATTTTTCCCGCGGGTATCTCCCGTCCCCGTTTGTTGACTTTGTGCATTTTTGTGTGTATTTTATGCTTCTGTTTTGATTTCTGGGAATGAAACTATTCTGGGATTGCCATAGACTGGGGCTTGATGATCAGAAGCTGAAAATTTGCAAAAAATAATGGATCTCCTGCTCTAGCCGTACGGCTGGTTTTACCGGACCCACAGAATATTTCAAATTAACAATTTTGTGCAGGGCAGAAACATTCTGATGGTCCCCTTTTGCTTCTTCTTGTCCAGGTTCCATTTACAGCGTCTACTTGTGCACATTTACCTCATTTTTCTTAGCCAAAAATGAATTTTCAAAGCTTGGTCATGCACAAATTTTTTGACATAAAATTGGGTTTTCAAAACCTCATTGTGCATGACCCTTTTTGTAAAAATTTTGGTCTTCAAACTCTTTTGTTGTGCACAACCTTTTTGTACAAATGATTTTCTAAAGGTTGTTGTTCTTGTTGTAAAATTTTGGTTTCAAAAACCTTTGGTTGTGCACAACCTTTCCCATGTACAAAATTTTGACTCTCGTTTGTTCATATCTTTGCTTGATTACTTGTGCAAATTACTTGTTTAAATTGTTTGTTCATGTCTTGTATATACTCTTGTTCATGCTCATGATATTAAAACGCATTGAAAATTTCTATTTTGACTCAAAAGGGAACATGGAAGACTTCACACAACGCGCACTCGACCTTGTGCACGTTCCAAAAAACCCTTTAAACCCAGGATGGATGCCACGATGCATCTTGATTGGTGCTCTTGTGCCCTTCTCGCGTGCACGGGTCCATTCCACCTCCCCTTCCGAGCCGAGTCAACCACACTTGTCCGTGACACACAAATACCGTGACCTTGGTTGGTTTTTAGTCTAGCTCACATCATCACGTCTTTAATACGTGTCCAAACGCTAATTATGGCCAAGTTAACGCCCGAGTCACCACTCCTTGTGAAAGCAAGTGTGACCAAGGTCATCTTTGACCCGGTCCTTGACTTATGCGTTAATTCCAACCATAATTAACCGAAGTCATGTATTAAGGATATGATGACACCGCGTCATTAGGCTCTAATGCTTGACCCGTTCTAATCATCTTTAAGCCCAAGTCTAAGGTCCGGGACCCCTCGTTAAACGAGGTCATGCCGGAATTTCGGTAAAGCGTTAAGTTAATCTTAACCTTAGCCGGGGCTTAATTATGATAAGAATGGCCCGTGCATTGGAACTCTGTGATGTACAAGACCTTAGGTTTGTCTCTTTTGGTCGGTGGAAGCTGCGTGCCTTATAGGACCCTCGCTCGGGATAGTCCGTCCTTGGGAGTGTGCAATACAGGTGAAATACGAGGGGTCTATAGGCGTAGTGGTGGCCTCCACTGATCCAGGATTTAGATTAGTTGCGAAAAAGAAGAGAAATCTTTTCCAACCAATTAGGAATAAAATGCGTTTTAAGGGAACTCAATAAATGAAAGCATGCTTTTGAACTGTGCTCTAATGTTTGCTCATGTGAAAGATCCCTCAATTAAAATGCTTTTCCTAAATAAAAGAGAGAAATAAAATTGACAAATTCCCCAAAATGCATGGCTCGGGTCTTTCCTCCAAAACTCTTACCCTTCAAGTCAAGTCGGTCTTCCCTCCGAGTCAAATCTCGTTGTGTCAAAGTTCTTCTTCTTACTCAAAAACATGGTTTTTTTCCGAGAATCTCATCAAAGTACCCTTATGGTTTGTGGATCTTTTGCTCAATAGGGGAATATGGAATCCCGATTGGAAATCGTCGAGAGAACCTTGGACGTCGTGCAGCGGACAATGAAAAGATTGGAATACAACCAGGGTCGCCAGGTTGGGATTGTGAGCAAGATGAACGAAAGACAGGCTCCAGATCTCGAAAGGGAAGCTGGGAGGATATGGGTCCAAATGGTTCACCCGTGCCTCCGTGAGCTTTTGAAAGATAGGGAGAATGACTGGCACCAAGAGAGGAAAAGTGTGAGAGATGAAATGGATTCGCAAAGTCGTATCCACCAAGAAGACATGAAAAACGTCCAAGCATGTATGAAAACGGTGGTAGATGCAATCGTGGATATTAGAACCCATCTCAGAAATCACCTCGAAGGCCATTTCACCAGACCTGTATCTAACAGCCCATCCCCTGTCACTCTCGTCAACCCCCGAGTGACCGTAGGCCAACCAGAAGGCCCACTTCTCCAGTCGCAACCCCCAAATGGATGTATGCAACCAAAAAATAGTCGGTTTAGACCCATCCTCCCTAAGCCAACTCACCATCAAAGAGCAGCCCCATTTCGCCTCTTCCGTGAATTAGGTATTCCAAGGGTTCAATTACTCGATCAGTTGCTCAAGTGAGGAAAGATCCAGTTACTTGATCCAAGTAGGCTCTTGGCCGAACACGCCCACCAAAGGTTTTATGAGACCCAGTTCTGTCGGTACCACCAAGGGGCAGGGCACACAACCGGGGCTTGTGATGCCTTGGAAGACAAAATTTAGGAGCTCATCGACAAGAAAGTCATCACAAAAAGGGGAAATCAGTGGGTGTAAACCCGAGCGGAAGCACAGAAGCCAAGGACGAGATTGCAAGAAAGAGAAAAAAAAAAAAAAAAACTAGGGGTGGTCTAGTTAGGTAGGTTCTAAGGTCTTCTCAAAAGTCCATTTTGGACATGTTTTTTTGCTTTCCCCATGCCTTACGAGGCAAGGTTATGTGAAGGGACGTCAAAATGATATGTAATTGGATTCCATTAACAGTAGGGTCTTTTGGGTCTGTAAAGAAGGGGTTTGAATCCCCGTGCAATGAAACAATCGTTTTCCTTCTATTCTCTCTAGACTTGAGACATTGTTTGCATGTTACATTGATTCTTGGAATTGCCTTAGTTGATATTATCAAATGATTGCTACGCTCCCAAAATGATGAATTGACTTCTAATATGCTAGTCAATGACGACTCATTAAGGACGAATGGACCAGACACAAATAAAAATGCTCAACGCAAGAAATTAATCTTGATATGAATGAATGATGTGATCAATTGGCATAAAGAGACCGTTAATGGCAAGCTTTCCCCGATACACCCTCCCCGATACACAATCCATACACTTTCCCATGCAAACCCTCGACGCGGGTCAAAAGGCGTCCCAAGACATGAAAATAAAGGATGTTGTTGCTCAACCATCGGGATTCAATCACCATCGCACGGGCGCGATCAAGCAAAGCGTTTCCCAGCCCCCCAATGATGAAAAGAGGGAAAGGAAATGAATGTAAAAAAAATAAAAAAATAAAAAATAAAAAAATGAATGAATCTATCTCAAAAGACAACCAAGAGGAAGCCCCTACCTCAAAAGAGACCCATTTATCTCAAAAGGAGTTCACCACGAAGCAAAGCGGTCCACATCGAAAGGGACACAAAAGGTGAACCAGCCGAACTACGGCGACCTGAGCTCCTCAAAACTGAGGGGAACGTAGGCAACCTTCGGGTCCGGTCATAACATGAAACAAAATCACCAAACCTTGGTCTTCTCAAAGTGACCAAATATTGCCCCATGGTCTCATCAGTGACCGATTTTCCAGAAATGCCTAGCCTGGTCTCATCAATGACTAACTCCCCTAATCACATTCTCCCTCCGATCTTGCCATTGATCGAATCTTAATCTCAATTGATCGCAACATTTATACATGTTAAGGCTAATTGCTTGCCATAATCTTGACTTAATAATAAACATGGCCCATTCAAGCAATCACTTTGATAATATTGATTAAAGCAAATTCTGAATGTCTCGACAAGTTTTTTTTCTACATCTTAGGAAAGAGCCAAACACCGAATTTCTGTCCGTAGGTTTCCTTCCTCACAAAAGGGACTCCCTCCCGTAAATGCCTATGTCAATATCGTTTGGATCAAGAATAATTTTCTCCCGTCCGTGCCTTGATTCAACTAGGCCTCTCCTAGAGGCAGAAGGAACAAAAGATATTGGAAAAGGGGTGGAAAGGATGAAAGCCCAGAAATGATGACTCCTGCAAGAGACAAGTTGCACTCCAAATAATGGACAGGGCATGCTCCGAACGGAGGGCAAGAAAGGTTCACTCTCAAGGGATAACCTAGGTCTAAAGGATGGTTCTCAATCAAAGGAAAGGAACCAGGGTTAGCAAGCCATAACGGCGCTTCAAAAAGATTAGCGGGAAGGTCATGCTTTGGTAAGTCTAGTCTGAGTCAAATCCCGGAGTCAATCCCCCAATTTTCGAAAAAATTCCCCAAAGGTCCTCAGAAAACTTTGGTAAAAAAGAGTCAACTCCCTGCGTCAACCGTACGGATGGTTTGTCCCCAGTAAAAATTCATATCAGCAGTCCATGCCAGCAAACTGCCCACACGTGAAACTCACTTTCACTTGTTCAAAAACCTGTCAAAGCATATCCTAGTTGTACATAATTGAGTCTAAACACATTTTGGAGATTCTCTCAATAAGTCACAACATCAAAAATCCCTCAAAGGACCAAGCTATGCATAAAATGAATTTGCAAAAACAAGAGATTTAAACATTAACAGAACGACAGGTTTTCATACACATTGTTTTGCAAAAATAAAACAAAAGAAAATTGTCCAAAAAGGTACAATTGCTCGGAGTCGGGGTCCGAGTCAGGTGGTGGCAAATCAGTAATGCCCAGCCCCCGAAAGGACTAAGCGCTGGGGTCGAAATGGAAAAGGGACTCTGCCAAGGTCATGTCCTCACCTGTAGGCGGCTGAAAGGAACGCCAAGTAAACTGGGATGAGGTACCCGGGCGATCAACAGAAGACGGTTCGGGCCGCTCTAAGGTTAGATGGGCAAATGGATCCGGAGCAATTTTATGGGTACCTGAAGCCCGAAGAGAATCCCGGAGAGAGATTGTATCCACGACACTCATGGACTGACTGCGGACATAGGAAGGAGGCAGCTCCACACTCGATGCCCTCTTGCGAGGCCTCTTCTCTCCGCTCACAGGACTCCTGCCTGGCACAAAACTGTACTCTGCCTGAGGCCCCTTGGAAGAACGACCGGTGAACTTCCTAAACCACTTCTTGGCCCGCCTTAAGAATCCTGGTCATCTCAGCAGTGCTCGTCCTACAACCTACACATGAAAACACAAATAGCTCAGCAAAAGAGACGAAAATGAAAGGTGTGTGTGTGCAAAGAAGAATCATACCGCCTCAACCAGGATTTCCTCAGCTGGGACCCCTTCCCCTGGAGTAGACAAGTCCACCTTGTGAACCCTGCCGTCCACGCAGACAAAAGAATAGTCTGTCCAAACCGGTGGGACTACCCCAGAAGCCACCACCTGTGGCGACCGCAGCCTCGTGGACACAAAACGGCCATATGGCTCGCCAGTGATCAAACTAGCGGCATCCACTCCCATGAGATAGGGGTCCTCCCCTCGGTCAGCCACAAACATGGTCTCAGGAGGATCTACGGGCGCCCTCTCCACGAGCTCCAACCCATGCTGCCATAAAACCCTTTCGCCTAAATAAAAGGCCTCGCCCCAGAATCCCACTAGCAGCCTCCTCTGTCTGGTCACCCGCAGGGCCTCGCTCAGATCAAAACCTATCTCCTCATACCTCGACCAAGGAAACAGGTTCAACTCCGCCGGCATGGCTCCCCTCAGTACCGCCTTCACATCGGCATAACGAATGGCAACTCGTCCCTTGGACCCCCTCTTCTCTCGAGCTTCCCTAGCCCAGCAAGTCATGGCCGGAAAAGTGAGGTCTCGGTCAAGAGTAGGCTTCCACGGATAGTTCCCAAAGACCTCGTAGTACCAAGCCTGGAAAAGGAAAAGGTAGGAAAACTATCAGAACAAAAATGAGGTAAAAGCCGAATGCAAAGAGTAAAGCGAAAGTAGAAAAGAATGAAAGAGGGAAAGGAAATACCTCTAGGATGAACTGGAAGCAAGCCAAGGACTTGCTCGCTTTCCGACTATACTTGTCGAGCTCCATGTATAGCTCGGCAAGGCCAGCCTCACCCCAAGCAATGCCTCTAATGGCCTCGGGAGTAGTCAATAAGCCGAGAAGAGGGAACATGCACATCGTGTCGGCATTGGCAAAAATGGTATTGCCAAGAAGGAGCCATACGTAGGAGCGCCCGAGTTGCTCAGCCGTAATCCGGCCTGACCAATACTCCGGAAAGTTGGCCCGGATGGCTCTCTCAACATTTTGCACCAAAATGCCTAAACCCTTGGTAGGGCCTGAGAATCCAATAAGTGCTCTGATCTCCATCTCAGGGATCCTGTCCCTCCAAAAAACCGGATGTCCGTCAAAGGAGAGCCCAGAAATGGCCGCAAAATCGACCGGAGTCACGGTCACCTCCCCCCAAC
The DNA here is from genome assembly GCA_026119855.1 of Campanula takesimana. Taxonomy (NCBI): domain Eukaryota; kingdom Viridiplantae; phylum Streptophyta; class Magnoliopsida; order Asterales; family Campanulaceae; genus Campanula; species Campanula takesimana. The sequence goes on along the minus strand of JAOWBW010000563.1, from coordinate 504,266 downwards.
TCAAGTGGAAAGTGTGGGTCGCGTCTCACCAATACTCTCCAAGGGCATTGAGAAGCCCCATGCTCTTATTGGTATTAGCCAACTTGCCCACGGCCTCGATAAAAGGCACCAAGCCGGTGCGCTCCACCCAATCCCTCGGACCAGGTGCGCCATCAATGGACTCGGGAATGTCCTCCCACAAAGAGAGGCAAACATCCAGCGATCCTCGAGATTTGAGATCACCACTCTGCAGGTAAACACAGCAAAGGTATGAATAACACAGTTTAAAAATACCAATGCTCATGATGAATGCAAATGATAAAATGAAAACAAGAAGTGAACATGCATTGAAGTTCTCCGTCCCCTTTCAAATTGCATAGACATTTGAGGGTCATTTTGAAAAATATATTTCTGTCCCCTTTCAAATTGCATAGACATTTGAGGGTTGTTTATTTGAAAAAATGTGTCTCCGTCCCCTTTCAAATTGCATAGACATTTGAGGGTCATTTTGAAAAATGTATTTCCGTCCCCTTTCAAATTGCATAGACATTTGAGGGTTGTTTATTTGAAAAAATGTGTCTCCGTCCCCTTTCAAATTGCATAGACATTTGAGGATCATTTTGGAAAAATGTATTTCCGTCCCCTTTCAAATTGCATAGACATTTGAGGGTTGTTTATTTAAAAAAAATGTGTCTCCGTCCCCTTTCAAATTGCATAGACATTTGAGGGTCATTTTGAAAAATATATTTCCGTCCCCTTTCAAATTGCATAGACATTTGAGGGTTGTTTATTTGAAAAACAAATGTGTCTCCGTCCCCTTTCAAATTGCATAGACATTTGAGGGTTGTTTATTTGAAAAAATGTTTCCGTCCCCTTTCAAATTGCATAGACATTTGAGGGTCATGAAATTTTAGGGTCTAAGTCCCTCGCAAGGAATAAACAACATTTCTTAGTACAAACGTAGGCGACAACATCCCGAGACGCGCTTAATAGCCAGTCAAAGCCTAGGGTACAAGCATTTCACGCACAAAAGTGCGGACAACACACTTTAAATTTCAAAGTATGGCTAGGCACGTCCGATTAAGGAAATGAATGAACACATGCCCATGATCATTGAGACTTCAATTTCATGAAAATGAGATCAATTTCGCAAAAATGCGCCAAAAGCCCAAGAATCCCAATTTGCATAAACATAAGCCCTAGGTATAGGAAATGCACCCATTTGACATAGAAAGGCTTAGAAATGCTTACCTCTTCGCCTTGACATAGATGTACGGTAGGAGACTTGTAGAAACCGGCTCCTGCATCCCGAAGATCAATGGTGTAACCGCGGAAATTCCGAGCCATGTCGAGCCTTTTCTCCACCCCTTTAGGGTAGCCCGTGCGTGCCCATCTCGCCATAAGTGATCCTTGAACAATCTAGGGAAGAAAAATCAAAATTGATGGAGCTTTCCCTCTCAATTTCGCCCCTACCCTTCTCTGTTTTCGTCTGGATTTTTGTAGAATGAAAGGAACATCCGTAAGGCTGTTATGTTTTGAAAAGAAGGGACGACCCATCAATCCATACAGATGGTTTGGGCAAGGAAAACCTCAGCCCAAAAGTTACACTCTGGCCCCTGGCGCCTTCCCCGAGAAGAACTTAGGCCCCTTCCCCTTTGGAAATGTTCAAAATCTCCCTAGGTGGGACTCTACGGCCGTCCTTGACATAAGCCCAGTAAAATTTGTGAGGATTATCTCCCGGCAGTCTTTGACGTAAGCCCAATAAAATTTGTGAAAATTGCTTGATGTGAGAATACCTTAAGACCGGTGAGAAAATCACATCGCCTAGCAGTTTGTAAGCCCGTCTTTGCCTAGCATGAGCAAGATCCCGTCCCCAGCATAACCTTAGGCCGTCCTTGACATGCCGTCCTTGACATAAGCCCAGTAAACCCTTAGGTTTAGAAAACCTTGTTCCCGGTCGTCCTTAGTGGGACGTAAGACCAGTTTTGCCATCAAACTCCCCAAATATGGAGTTGACCAAGCCTTGACTCAGAATAGTTGTTATAGGTGGAAGCCTTTGTCCCGGCAGTCCTTAGTGGGACGTAAGACCAGTTTTCCCATCAAAATCCCCAATAGATTTGACCAAGCCTTGACTCAGAATAGTCATCATAGGTTGAGTTCCTTGTCCCCGGCAGTCCAAAATGACGTAAGACCATCCTTGTGTAAGTCAACCCTCTCCATAGAGCCAAGTTGACCATGTCCCGCCTCTGACCCCGAGAGTCACGCTTCCTTATGTAAGTGAACCCTCTCCATAGAGCCAAATTGACCATGTCCCGCCTCTGACCCCGAGAGTCAGGCTTCCTTGTGTAAGTCAACCTTCTCTATAGAGCCAAGTTGACCATGTCCCTCTTCTGACCCCGAGAGTCACGCTTCCTTGTGTAAGTCAACCCTTTCCATAGAGCCAAGTTGACTATGTCCCGCCTCTGACCCCGAGGGTCACGTTTCCTTGTGTAAGTCAACCCTCTCCATAGAGCCAAGTTGACCATGTCCCGCCTCTGACCCCGAGGGTCACGCTTCCTTGTGTAAGTCAACCCTCTCCATAGAGCCAAGTTGACCATGTCCCGCTTCTGACCCCGAGAGTCACGCTTCCTTATCTAAGTCAACCCTCTCCATAGAGCCAAATTGACCATGTACCGCCTCTGACCCCGAAAGTCACGCTTCCTTGTGTAAGTCAACCTTCTCTATAGAGCCAAGTTGACCATGTCCCTCTTCTGACCCCGAGAGTCACGCTTCCTTGTGTAAGTCAACCCTTTCCATAGAGCCAAGTTGACTATGTCCCGCCTCTGACCCCGAGGGTCACGTTTCCTTGTGTAAGTCAACCCTCTCCATAGAGCCAAGTTGACCATGTCCCGCCTCTGACCCCGAAGGTCACGCTTCCTTGTGTAAGTCAACCCTCTCCATAGAGCCAAGTTGACCATGTCCCGCCTCTGACCCCGAGAGTCACGCTTCCTTATGTAAGTGAACCCTCTCCATAGAGCCAAATTGACCATGTCCCGCCTCTGACCCCGAGAGTCAGGCTTCCTTGTGTAAGTCAACCTTCTCTATAGAGCCAAGTTGACCATGTCCCTCTTCTGACCCCGAGAGTCACGCTTCCTTGTGTAAGTCAACCCTTTCCATAGAGCCAAGTTGACTATGTCCCGCCTCTGACCCCGAGGGTCACGTTTCCTTGTGTAAGTCAACCCTCTCCATAGAGCCAAGTTGACCATGTCCCGCCTCTGACCCCGAGGGTCACGCTTCCTTGTGTAAGTCAACCCTCTCCATAGAGCCAAGTTGACCATGTCCCGCCTTTGAAATTGCCAAGAGTCATGCCCGTTCCCCTAGGAAAGGATGACTGATATCTACCTAGCCCTTAGGTTTGGATAGCCTTAAAACTTCTCTCCTTTTCTGAACTACGTTAGGCTTGATACCCCTTCAAACGAGATACGTAGGAATCCTATACCTCTAGGTCCAGCCATGCAAACCAAAATCGGTTAAGCCGTCCTCCCATCAGATTGGGATGCTTTTTTTTTATCGACAACCCCACTTTTCCAAAGCGACGTTGCCGAGGGGCTCTGTAAGTACCCCAATCTGAAATTGACTAACTTAGAGGAACTCTTAGCGCCATTCAGGGATAAACTGATGGGCTGGGACCTCACTAGGATAAACTGAAAGTTCCAGGACTGCTCTGGAATTAAACTTGGAAAAATCAAGAAGCTTGCCAGGCTGAGCCGTACGGATGGTTTGGACGCGGGAAGGGACTAGCCGTACGGCTGGTTTAGGCACCTTCAGTCCCTATAAATTGAAACCCTTGCTGATCATTTCAGGGGGGGGGGAATATAGTTTTGTAGGTGAAACTCTGCAGAAATTCAGCCTGAGTGAAACACCACCAAACATTTGAGTGAAAAGAGAGGAAGATAGGCCATAACCACCATAGGTGAAGCCTCCTTCTCTCCATCTTCTCTCCATCTAAAACTCTTTTGTTCTTGCTCATATTGTTTATTTACTTGCATTTTAAGCCTTGCCCTTGTTAAGCACCTTTTGTATTGCAAGTCTTGCCCTTGTCAAGAACCTCTTATATTGCAAGTCTTGTCCTTTCAAGCACCTAACATTCTTGTTATATATCTTGGAACCAAATCTTGAAATGATTCAAGGTGCCCTCACATCCAAGTATGTGAAAAGGGATAAAACCTAAAGAAGATCATGATTTGTTAATTTCTTGCCTTTAAATAGCTTGATGATCCATTTTCATGGTGAAAGCATGTATCTTTATGTTGTATTTGGCCATGATGATCATGTTGGGTGATAAAGTTCCAATCTTTATCATCCCAACCTTGATTTAGCCTAAAATCCCACATTTGGGTCATAAAGATTCAATCTTTATGTCATTTTGTTGTCCCTAAAAGTTTAATCTTGTATAAAGATCCCATTTTAATGGTAAAGGTTGAATCTTTACTCATCAAAATGGCTATCTTGGCTCAAAGGCCACTTTCATCAACTTTTCTTAATAATTCCCCAATGATTGTCTTAATCACATCCAAAATTCTTGTTTTGGTGTCTAATCTAGTGATTAATGACATAGGGATGATTTAATTTGTGTTTTGTTACAAAAGAATGGCTGGAAATGATCAAACAATCCATTTTCAGACAAAATGCTCTGTTTTTGTATGGAACTGGACTGATTCCTGGGAATCTGTTAAAATTCCCAGGAAGACCCCCTTTAGCCGTATGGCTACTTTGTCCAGGGGCATGTTTCAGTCCAGTTCCCCTTTAATCCAGAATGTTTACAAAAGAACACCCCCCCCCTTTCTGTTAAAATCATAACTGTTTTCTGTTAAAGTCAGTTTCTCCCGTTTTCTAAACACACACACACATATTCACTTTTCGTTAACAAACTTAGGGAGACTCGGCTTTATCCGAGGCGGATTGGGTGATGTGAAACTCTTCCCAAGCCGTAACCTGACCTCTGAACTCATAAATCTCTAACCATTTTCATTTGTTGGGTTAAAAGTTAACAAATGTGGCGACTCCGTTATCTTTTGGAATTACACCGTGTTTGATTCTCGAGGGGAAACCTTTCCATTTTTCCCGCGGGTATCTCACAGGGTGGGGGGCCAGCCCTACGGCGGCTTACCAACCGTACGAGGCTTGGCCAGCCGTACGGTGCCTCCCTTCAGTTTCCTCGTTTTTCGCTCCTTTTGATTATCCGTTCTGCGTGTGTGACCCGTTAGGATTATACTAAGTTGGCAACGAGTCCGAACCAGTCAAACCTCGTAAATCATAAGTGGACTCTAGCAAGCCATTATGACTACCCAATTAATATAACTTTGAAATCCAAAGTTTCCTAAAATAGAACATAACACAATCTGTTTGTTACACGATGTCTATTGAACGTAAGCCATGGTCAATGGTCAACTTACTTTGTTCAATGCTTTCTCGATCCCAAATGTATTGACAATACAAATCATATTTAAGCACGGCCATGCATTTCATCAATACCATTCATCGAGTGGCCAAAGCTTGACATCTCTCTTGACGAGGAACAAATCCCATCTTGGCTTATTACTCTTCCCTATATGATTCCGATTACGCCAATCATATTCTTTATAGCTATCCGATTAGGGATAACGTTTGAATATGTCAAACGTAATTTTCATAAAGTGTAAGACTGTAATAATTTCAAGTCTGGAGATTCCAGTGATATAACTATATGAGACTTAATTATGACATTGTGACCCTGACATAAATCTCATAGGGGTCAATCCAGTATTTGTTCTCCAACAAATACCCATAAGTCTAATTGTATCATATACACATAATCATCAAATGATTATCTATTAAACTTGTAACGTCCATCCTTAATCTCGTTAAATATTTGACTTATTTGTTAAATTATTGACTTGCTTGTAAAATTCTTGACTAGCATAATTATATGCTATTTTATTTGAGTTAATTATTTAATTACTTTAGAAAATTAAGGTGGTTAAATGTCAAAGTTGAAAGTTTAGGGGCCTTTTTGTAATTAGTGAAACTTGAGGGGCCTAATTGCAATTTCTCGAAAGTTATAAGTATATATAGTAGTGTTGCTTTCTCTGAGAATCATTTTCTCTCAAGTCTTCTCGTTGCTTCCTCTGTTTCATAAAGATGGTTTAGGATTCTTCCTATTCTCGACTCCTCGAGCTTAATTATCCATCCGTTCGTGATTCTGGTCCCGGATGAATATTCGTGGCGTTGAATAGAGCGTTCCAGACCGATCAGAAATTTATTTGGGTCAACTTGATTTTTGACTAGGTAAGCTATTAGCTTCCCCTTACTTGTAATAACATGTATATATGTTATTCCCGCTACATGTTCTTGTTAAAATTGTGTTTTGGGCAATTTTTGTGATACTTGTAAATTTGGGACGACGGGAGTATTCGTATGAAAACAAGATTGAAATAGACTTGCAAATGCAAAAGTACCTGGGAATGAAAAGTATTGAAAAATTATACTCCTATTCGTGAGACGGTAAAATAGTAACTTGATTTAAATATTATTAGAAAAATCGTACCATTATTTGTGGTACGGGGAAATGAATGGAAGTATCTCTAAACGGGTATATTAGTATAATATAAAATTGTACTTATACTTTTGGGTCGGTGAAATATTAAATTGGAATAAAAGGAAATTGTCCTATTATTTATGGGACGGTAAAAGAAATGAATTGAGCCCGAAATCATGTTTTGGGTATTGCCTAAGAGTTAATAAAAGTTACTCCTACGCTTGGGATGGGAAATTTCTTAACCTGGGGAAAGAAATAAAAATTTCGCATTTTGGTACCTTGTGCGACCGCACAAAAACCCTTGGGCGACCGCCCATCTTTCTGAAAGTTTTTCAAAGGAATTGACCTGCTTGTGTGCGACCGCACAGTCCATTTTGGGCGACCGCACAATACCCTGAAAAACAAAATGTTGTTTAAAGTTTGTATAAGTTAGAAGTAACTCTAGTTAAGGTATATAACCTTAGTATAAGATGTCCTAGCAAGTGTTGTGACACCTTAGGGGCATCAGAACTTGGTCTTAAACATGAATACTCATTTAATTAAAATGAGCACTTAGTCTTGTACATGAACACTAACAGAACTCAAATGAGAACTTAAGTATAAGAGTAACAACTCTTTTATATGTCTTGAAAGTGCTATGAACAAGCACTTATGTGTTATACTTGTCTTGAAGCCAATGATTGTGCACCTTAGGGGCATTAAAACAATGACTTGAGATTGAATATCCTATGTAGGGGATTAAGAACTCGTAAGTATGAGTTGTCTAGCTCATTTACTTAATTTGAACTCGAAGTATTTTTGGTCTAGGTTTAGGGTACTACCCTAGATGGCCTAGATAAGTGTTGTAGAACACTCTAGTACGGAAAAATAGTCCCTTTGTGAACAAATGAAATGTGGACTTGAATCATAATTAAATGATAACTTGGATATAAGAGTAGTAACTCTTTTATATGTCTTGAAGTTAATGTTTGTATACCTTAGGGGTACCAACTAATGTCTTGAGCTTGAATATCCTAAGAAAAGGATTTGAAAACTTGTACGAGTAAGATGTATAATTCATCTACTGAACTTGAACTTGAGTGTAAGAGTAAGGACTCTTCTACGTGTCTTGAATCTAAAGATTGTACAACTTAAGGGCATTAAAGCTATGCCTTGAACTTGAATATCCTAGGAATAGGATCGTGAACTTGATTGGGAGATGTATAGCTCATCTTCTTAATTAAAATGTGAATATAAGATGAGTAAATTTTGTACTTGTCTTAAATAACCAAAGAGTTGGATTGATAACTTAAGTATAAGTTAATTAACTCTTGTACATGTTTAACTATCCAAGAAAATGGATTGAGAACTTGGATACAAGATGATAAAATCTTGTAAAAGTCTTGACTGTCTTGATTGTCTTGAATGTCTTGAAACCATTACATGAGTATGGTAATAAACTTGAAAGATTCTTGATGTGTATATGCAAATCTTGCATATATTTACTTGATAGAATATGGCTTCTTGATTGATTTGTACATGACATGAATAACCAAAGAATTGGGTTATGGAACTAGATAGAGAATGATTAACTCTATTACATACCTGAACTTGATACGTGTATATTGGAAGTGCTATAAATAAGCACTAGAGTGTAAATGATTTAGTTTTTAATCGTGTATATACTCAATGAAGTATATAAAATATAAAGAAGATATCTTGTCTTGAAATGAGTTCCTAAAGAAAATAAAGACTAGTGTAATATGAAGATCATTCATATAATCGTGAATACTACGATTTAAATTAATAAGAATGGTTATGGAACACAATATGTGTTAGGAAATGTATTCGATTACTAACGATACATATACGTGAAGTATGACTGTGTCTAGGTACAAGGTGACCTATTCTACTACGTGTTTAGAGTCTAAGGTGTTGGGCTCTACTTGATAGTAAGGGTATTGTGATAGACACTTTAATGTGTTAAACGTGATATGAATATGTACGTGCAAACTTGGCATGTGACAAAGTGATATACCCTACTACGTGATTGAGGTCTGTTATTAATAGACCCTAACTTGGATTGATCGTGTTACATGGACACTTACGTGCCATAGTTGAACTTGATTGGTATTCTCAATAATTGAGTACGTGTACTTGTATTCTCGTGAGCACATGATACATGATTACATGGTGCATAATATCGTGAGCACATGATACATAATTACATGGTGCATATTCTCGTGAGCACATGATACATAATTACATGGTGCATATTCTCGTGAGCACATGATACATGATTACATGGTGCATAAAGAATAGTCCACTAATAAGGGACTGAGTTCTGTTCTCGTAGTTCAAGTAAATATCTACTTGTACATTCTTGTGTGAGTCCAGCTGGTTCTCCTTGCTTGTTCGAAAATATATAGGTTCACGCTTGTCGCGAGAGCTGGGGTTTAAGTGACAATCGGGTCCCTATGTATTTCCGCCTGACCCCTTACTACCGGCCATAGTAAGGGCATAGCTTCCTTGGTTGGAGCAATAAGCCTGACCTAAGTGAATGCTAACTCCTGTCCTGTTCACCTCATGGATCTTGTTCTTGTGGATGACACTGGTTACCAGGTCTTCTTATATACTGCACAGCAGTCTCTTGTTCCTGTTCTTGGTTGTCCTCAGCTAGAAAAGCATCGACAACAAATGGTATTCTTGGGAGGAATAAGGAAGGATTCAGGTACAATGCGTGATAGGCCTATGTGCATCTTGGTGAGTTGGTTTAGCCTCTCACACTACTTGACTACTTGTTACCTGAACCTTTCTTGAGCTTGATTACTTGTTGGGTTGGCTTAGCCTCTCCTATACTTGTTACTTGATTATACTTGATATATGATTACTTGAGTATCTACTTGTATTGCATGATAACATGACATATAGTTGCATGTTAATAGCTTACTGAGATTTATCTCACCCTTTATTTGTTTAATTGTTTCCCCCCCCCAGGAAAGCAGGGGATAGTACGTAGTGAGGCTCGACTTAGCTGGGAACTTACTCAGCAGGATATTCTTGTTCGAAGTTAGTGTCCTTTTATATTTTGGTAAGGACGATCTTGTATGAGTTAATAAACTCTGGGCTTGTATTGGGGTAGTATTTGTTGTCCCTAGACAGTTCTTGTTGCTAGCTTATTTGCTAGGCATGTCTTCCACTGTATGTAACCATTTTGGTTTTAATTTTCTTGGTCTAGAACTCGTGTGAGCTATCTTAGCTCCCTACTCTTGAGTATATATATCATGTCAGTTTTGTTTTTAACAGGTATTGTTCCTATTTCCCGTTAGTTTCTTGTTTCTTGTTAATTACGCGCACCAGGTTCGAGGTTCTATTAGGGAATCCCGGGACTTGGGGCGTGTCAGTGTGGTATCAGAGCTATGGTTTAGCTCTAAGCCTGGATAGGGTCTATGGCCTAGGTTGGGTTAGTCTTGGGTGTGTTTTCGACGCCGAGTGCTTCGTTACTTGTTGTTATACCAGGCATAGGACTGGTGTTGATCCAATTGGATTAGATGGTTTGAGAATCGAGAGCGCGAGTCTTTAAAGACTTACGCGTATCTATCTTGTCTTGTGGACATTGTTTCGTGCTATATATGCATGCTTGTCCTTATCTCGTGAATTACGTGGAAGTGTATTCTCTAGTAAGAGACTACGTGCTTGATATTGTTATGAATAAGAGCTTGATAGAAGTGTGGGTGATAACACCCTATACGTTCTATGTTAATTTGGTCGTGTCATCGGTATGGGACATTGATGTGATACGTGTTATGGCTTGGCTCTTACGTGTTATGATTTGGCTTTCTATATGTTATGCCATTCTTGTTTACCACAATAGATGGTAATTATTTCTATGCTAGTATGCTTGACTATATATGTGAGCATGATAGATTTATGCATAACCTTTATGTTCTGCATTGAGAGTCTAGAAAGGGTTCTTGAGATTGTACTGGGTATTTAACCTATGTGATTGATAGTGGAATTTCTATACCAAACCAGATGGATGTATCCATTCTTGATGAGAAACTGGGGTTATCTTGAGTTGTGACAGTGCGAATACAGTGCTGACATCTGGATTAATGTTCTTGACCTCGACTGACTTAAACGAGTTGAAGATTCAACTTGAGAATTTCTTGATAGAGGATATATCTACCTTGTAGTGGATGTCTGAAGTGAGTATATGTGTTGACCTATAAGTGGAAACAACCAAGGTACGTGTGTTTTTGAGATTTCGTGGTCTTGTTAGAGATTCATGAATGAATTTCGAAGGCAGCTTCATTGTTAACTATTTGACACCGAGAGCTACATCTTTTGATGGATTGTCTTGATGGATTGATATACGTAAAGTCAGTTCTGAATATTGAAACGATGGATAACCACGACTCAGTATTTGAGATTGCCTAGTGGATTTGACCAGTATTACAGTGATCTGGAGGATATGACCAGTTCTATTATTTTAGTGGATATGTCAAGTTTCACCAATATAGTGGATTGACTAATCGAGTCTGCTTGACTTTATGTGTTTTGATGTTATAATTGATACATCTAAATTGCATAGAATATTTGTGAGTAGCTGTGCATAGTCGTGATATTCTTGAGTTCTCTTCGCTGATTATATATGTTATAATCTTAATCTAGTAAAAATTCGAGGACGAATTTTCTTTAAGGTGGGGAGGATGTAACGCCCATCCTTAATCTCGTTAAATATTTGACTTATTTGTTAAATTATTGACTTGCTTGTAAAATTCTTGACTAGCATAATTATATGCTATTTTATTTGAGTTAATTATTTAATTACTTTAGAAAATTAAGGTGGTTAAATGTCAAAGTTGAAAGTTTAGGGGCCTTTTTGTAATTAGTGAAACTTGAGGGGCCTAATTGCAATTTCTCGAAAGTTATAAGTATATATAGTAGTGTTGCTTTCTCTGAGAATCATTTTCTCTCAAGTCTTCTCGTTGCTTCCTCTGTTTCATAAAGAAGGTTTAGGATTCTTCCTATTCTCGACTCCTCGAGCTTAATTATCCATCCGTTCGTGATTCTGGTCCCGGATAAATATTCGTGGCGTTGAATAGAGCGTTCCAGACCGATCAGAAATTTATTTGGGTCAACTTGATTTTTGACTAGGTAAGCTATTAGCTTCCCCTTACTTGTAATAACATGTATATATGTTATTCCCGCTACTTGTTCTTGTTAAAATTGTGTTTTGGGCAATTTTTGTGATACTTGTAAATTTGGGACGACGGGAGTATTCGTATGAAAACAAGATTGAAATAGACTTGCAAATGCAAAAGTACCTGGGAATGAAAAGTATTGAAAAATTATACTCCTATTCGTGTGACGGTAAAATAGTAACTTGATTTAAATATTATTAATAAAATCGTACCATTATTTGTGGTACGGGGAAATGAATGGAAGTATCTCTAAACGGGTATATTAGTATAATATAAAATTGTACTTATACTTTTGGGTCGGTGAAATATTAAATTGGAATAAAAGGAAATTGTCCTATTATTTATGGGACGGTAAAAGAAATGAATTGAGCCCGAAATCATGTTTTGGGTATTGCCTAAGAGTTAATAAAAGTTACTCCTACGCTTGGGACGGGAAATTTCTTAACCTGGGGAAAGAAATAAAAATTTCGCATTTTGGTACCTTGTGCGACCGCACAAAAACCCTTGGGCGACCGCCCATCTTTCTGAAAGTTTTTCAAAGGAATTGACCTGCTTGTGTGCGACCGCACAGTCCATTTTGGGCGACCGCACAATACCCTGAAAAACAAAATGTTGTTTAAAGTTTGTATAAGTTAGAAGTAACTCTAGTTAAGGTATATAACCTTAGTATAAGATGTCCTAGCAAGTGTTGTGACACCTTAGGGGCATCAGAACTTGGTTTTAAACATGAATACTCATTTAATTAAAATGAGCACTTAGTCTTGTACATGAACACTAACAGAACTCAAATGAGAACTTAAGTATAAGAGTAACAACTCTTTTATATGTCTTGAAAGTGCTATGAACAAGCACTTATGTGTTATACTTGTCTTGAAGCCAATGATTGTGCACCTTAGGGGCATTAAAACAATGACTTGAGATTGAATATCCTATGTAGGGGATTAAGAACTCGTAAGTATGAGTTGTCTAGCTCATTTACTTAATTTGAACTCGAAGTATTTTTGGTCTAGGTTTAGGGTACTACCCTAGATGGCCTAGATAAGTGTTGTAGAACACTCTAGTACGGAAAAATAGTCCCTTTGTGAACAAATGAAATGTGGACTTGAATCATAATTAAATGATAACTTGGATATAAGAGTAGTAACTCTTTTATATGTCTTGAAGTTAATGTTTGTATACCTTAGGGGTACCAACTAATGTCTTGAGCTTGAATATCCTAAGAAAAGGATTTGAAAACTTGTACGAGTAAGATGTATAATTCATCTACTGAACTTGAACTTGAGTGTAAGAGTAAGGACTCTTCTACGTGTCTTGAATCTAAAGATTGTACAACTTAAGGGCATTAAAGCTATGCCTTGAACTTGAATATCCTAGGAATAGGATCGTGAACTTGATTGGGAGATGTATAGCTCATCTTCTTAATTAAAATGTGAATATAAGATGAGTAAATTTTGTACTTGTCTTAAATAACCAAAGAGTTGGATTGATAACTTAAGTATAAGTTAATTAACTCTTGTACATGTTTAACTATCCAAGAAAATGGATTGAGAACTTGGATACAAGATGATAAAATCTTGTAAAAGTCTTGACTGTCTTGATTGTCTTGAATGTCTTGAAACCATTACATGAGTATGGTAATAAACTTGAAAGATTCTTGATGTGTATATGCAAATCTTGCATATATTTACTTGATAGAATATGGCTTCTTGATTGATTGGTACATGACATGAATAACCAAAGAATTGGGTTATGGAACTAGATAGAGAATGATTAACTCTATTACATACTTAAACTTGATACGTGTATATTGGAAGTGCTATAAATAAGCACTAGAGTGTAAATGATTTAGTTTTTAATCGTGTATATACTCAATGAAGTATATAAAATATAAAGAAGATATCTTGTCTTGAAATGAGTTCCTAAACAAAATAAAGACTGGTGTAATATGAAGATCATTCATATAATCGTGAATACTACGATTTAAATTAATAAGAATGGTTATGGAACACAATATGTGTTAGGAAATGTATTCGATTACTAACGATACATATACGTGAAGTATGACTGTGTCTAGGTACAAGGTGACCTATTCTACTACGTGTTTAGAGTCTAAGGTGTTGGGCTCTACTTGATAGTAAGGGTATTGTGATAGACACTTTAATGTGTTAAACGTGATATGAATATGTACGTGCAAACTTGGCATGTGACAAAGTGATATACCCTACTACGTGATTGAGGTCTGTTATTAATAGACCCTAACTTGGATTGATCGTGTTACATGGACACTTACGTGCCATAGTTGAACTTGATTGGTATTCGCAATAATTGAGTACGTGTACTTGTATTCTCGTGAGCACATGATACATGATTACATGGTGCATAATATCGTGAGCACATGATACATAATTACATGGTTCATATTCTCGTGAGCACATGATACATAATTACATGGTGCATATTCTCGTGAGCACATGATACATGATTACATGGTGCATAAAGAATAGTCCACTAATAAGGGACTGAGTTCTGTTCTCGTAGTTCAAGTAAATATCTACTTGTACATTCTTGTGTGAGTCCAGCTGGTTCTCCTTGCTTGTTCGAAAATATATAGGTTCACGCTTGTCGCGAGAGCTGGGGTTTAAGTGACAATCGGGTCCCTATGTATTTCCGCCTGACCCCTTACTACCGGCCATAGTAAGGGCATAGCTTCCTTGGTTGGAGCAATAAGCTTGACCTAAGTGAATGCTAACTCCTGTCCTGTTCACCTCATGGATCTTGTTCTTGTGGATGACACTGGTTACCAGGTCTTCTTATATACTGCACAGCAGTCTCTTGTTCCTGTTCTTGGTTGTCCTCAGCTAGAAAAGCATCGACAACAAATGGTATTCTTGGGAGGAATAAGGAAGGATTCAGGTACAATGCGTGATAGGCCTATGTGCATCTTGGTGAGTTGGTTTAGCCTCTCACACTACTTGACTACTTGTTACCTGAACCTTTCTTGAGCTTGATTACTTGTTGGGTTGGCTTAGCCTCTCCTATACTTGTTACTTGATTATACTTGATATATGATTACTTGAGTATCTACTTGTATTGCATGATAACATGACATATAGTTGCATGTTAATAGCTTACTGAGATTTATCTCACCCTTTATTTGTTTAATTGTTTCCCCCCCCCCCCAGGAAAGCAGGGGATAGTACTCAGTGAGGCTCGACTTAGCTGGGAACTTACTCAGCAGGATATTCTTGTTCGAAGTTAGTGTCCTTTTATATTTTGGTAAGGACGATCTTGTATGAGTTAATAAACTCTGGGCTTGTATTGGGGTAGTATTTGTTGTCCCTAGACAGTTCTTGTTGCTAGCTTATTTGCTAGGCATGTCTTCCGCTGTATGTAACCATTTTGGTTTTAATTTTCTTGGTCTAGAACTCGTGTGAGCTATCTTAGCTCCCTACTCTTGAGTATATATATCATGTCAGTTTTGTTTTTAACAGGTATTGTTCCTGTTTCCCGTTAGTTTCTTGTTTCTTGTTAATTACGCGCACCAGGTTCGAGGTTCTATTAGGGAATCCCGGGACTTGGGGCGTGTCAAAACTTATACTAATAATTAATCATAATTATCAGGGATGGGGATTATTATAATAAACATGCAAAAGATATAATAATCAAACATTCAATATCTTTATTAAAGCATAAGCAAGTGATAACATTAATCGTTCAAATAATGTGCCTAGAGCATACAACACCAACAATCTCCCACTTGCACTAGGCCTAATTAATGTATCGAATACCCATCGACCTAACATGACCATCATGTTTTGCTTGCGGAAGACCCTTTGTCAATGGGTCGGCAATGTTATCATCAGTTGGTACTCTGCATATATTCACGTCTCCTCTATCAACGATCTCTCGAATGATATGAAAACGCCTAAGTATGTGTTTGGATTTCTGATGCGATCTAGGTTCCTTTGCTTGAGAAATAGCACCTTTATTATCACAATAAAGGTCTATTAGATTAGCAATCCTAGGAACCACCTCTAGTTTACCAATGAACTTCTTAATCCAAACAGCCTCTTTAGCAGCGTCGGATGCAGCAATATACTCAGCTTAAGTTGTAGAATTTGCTACGGTACTTTACTTAGAACTCTTCCAGGTAACAGCACCTCCATTAAGAATAAATACAAAACTAGATTGCGATCTGGAATCATCTTTATCGGTTTGGAAGCTTGCATCTGTGTAACCATTTACAACAAGATCATCTTCCATACCTCCATACACCAAGAACGAATCTTTAGTCCTTCTCAAGTACTTAAGAATCGTCTTGACTGCAATCCAGTGATTCTCACCAGGATCTAATTGGTATCTGCTCATCATGCTCAAGGCATACGAGACATCAGGTCTAGTACATATCATGGCATACATGATGGATCCAATAGCAGAAGCATATGGGATTCCAACCATTCTCTCACGCTCATCAGTTGTCTTAGGACACTAATTCTTGCTTAGAGTTATGCCATGACCTACTGGCAAATTTCGTCTCTTATAGAGTTTTCCATGCGGAATCTCTTAAGAACTTTGTCAATATATGTATATTGACTTAAACCAATCAATTTCTTAGATCTATCACGATAGATCCTTATGCCAAGGATGTAAGCGGCTTCTCCCATATCTTTCATTGAGAAACACTTTCCTAACCAAGTATTTACAGACTGCAGTGCAGGAATGTCGTTTCCAATGAGCAATATGTCATCAACATATATCACTAAAAATAATACTACGCTCCCATTAATCTTCTTGTATACACAAGGTTCATCTTCGTTCTTGATGAAGCCAAACTCTTTGACCGATTCATAAAATCAAAGATTCCAACTCCTAGAGGCTTGCTTCAATCCATAGATGGATCTTTGCAACTTGCATACTTTGTTAGAATTTTTCTGGATTTACAAAACCTTCAGGTTGTGTCATATAAACATCCTCAAGTAAGTTCCCTTTAAGGAACGCTGTTTTGACATCCATTTGCTATATCTCATAGTCAAAATATTCGGCTATGGCAAGTAAAATCTTATAGACTTGATCATTGTTACGGGCGTAAAGGTTTCATCATAGTCAATACCATGAATCTGCCTATAGCCTTTCGCTACAAGTCTAGCTTTATGAGTATGCACCTTTCCATCCATGTCAGTTTTCCTTTTGAAAACCCATTTGCATCCTATTTTACACCTTCGGGTGCATCTATCAAGTTCCAAACTTGATTATCATACATGGACTTAATTTCAGATTCCATGGCTCCAAGCCATTTATCTGAATCAGGAGCGGACATCGCTTCTTGATAGGAAGTAGGTTCGTCATCAACTATGACTTCTACTTCATTGCTATCCGTCATGAGAAATCCATATCTCTCAGGTTCGGATCACACCCTACCAGTTCTGCGAGGAACTTGAGTATTCTGATTAGGTTCCACAACTCCTTGTGAAACTTGATCAGATCCAACTATCGGTTCCATGTAATTTTCGGGTTCTTGAACCTCTTCAAGACTAATTTTACTCCCACTAATTCTTTTAAAGAGAAACTCTTTCTCTAGAAAAGCACCATCTCGTGCAACAAACACTTTGTTGTCTGCGCGGTTGTAAAAGTAGTATCCTTTAGTTTCCTTAGGATATCCCACGAAAATACATTTATCAGACTTGTGTGCGAGTTTGTCAGAGATAATCCTCTTGACATATGCCTCACAACCCCAAATCTTCATAAAAGAAAGATTCACTACAACAAAAATTGCTTTTCCCGGCACTTATTTACCGGCACTTTCATATGTGCCGCTAATTTCCGGCACTTTTGGAAAAAGTGCCGCTAATTCCCGACACTTTTTCAAAAGTGCCGCTAATTCCCGGCACTTTTTCAAAAGTGCCAGGAATTAGCGGCACTTTTGAAAAAGTGCCGGGAATTTAGAGGCACTTTTTCAAAAGTGCCGGGAATTTAGCCTGTAATTTCCAGCACTTTTTATAAGTGCCTCTAATTTCCGGCACTTTTTTATAATGTGCCGCTAAAAACAAGATGTTTGTTTTGAAATTTTTATTTAATTTTTAAATTTAATCATATTTTTCATGTAACTTTGCTTTAATTTGTTACTTATATTAGATTTTTATGGACTACAATAATAGAAATGCCCTAATATAAGTTTTTGTTTTGTAACAAATAATTGTATATGAAAATTTATAACAAAAAATGATTTAGCCTAGCGGTAGAAGGTGTGCTTCGTATGCAAGAGGTCGTGGGTTTGAATCCGGGTAAATTCAAAAATAATTTTATTTAAATTAGCGGCACTTTAAAAAGTGCCGAAAAATGCCGGCACTTTTGAAAAGTGCCGGAAATTAGCGGCACTTTTTGAAAAGTGCCGGGAAATTCTGGCACTTTTAAAGTGCTGGTAAGTATTGCCGACACCACTTTTTCCGGCACTTTCAAAAGTGCCGGGAATAGCTTTTCTGGCACTTTTTTTCAATTTCCGGCACTTTTTAAAGTGCCGGGAAAAGTCACTTTTGTTGTAGTGATTAGGATTCTTTCCATTCCACATCTCATATGGTGTTTTTGGAACAGATTTTTTTGGAACATTATTTAGTGTAAGAGCAGTAGTTTCTAGTGCATGTCCCCAAAAGGATAAAAGAATATCAACTTGACTCATCATGGAGCGGACCATATCCAATAAAGTCATATTTCTCCACTCAGACACACCATTCCATTGTGGTGTTCCAGGTGGAGTTAATTGTGAAACAATTCCACAATCTTTTAGATGATTGTCAAATTCTTGGCTCAAATATTCTCCACCACGATCAGATCGAAGTGCTTTAATAGTTTTGCCAAGTTGATTTTGTACTTCATTTTGAAATATTCTAAATATCTCAGAAGATTCACTTTTATGTTTCATTAAGTAGACATAGCCATATCTACTAAAATCATCAGTGAATGTAATGAAGTATTGATATCCTCCCCTAGCATTGTTGCTCATTGGTTCACACACATCAGTATGTATGAGTCCTAATAAGTCACTAGCCATTTCACTACTCTTAGTGAAAGGTGTCTTTGTCATCTTTCCAAGTAAACAAGACTCACAAGTTTCATATGATTCAAAATCATGTGAACTCAAAAGTCCGTCCCCATGGAGTTTTGAGATACGTTTCTCATTAATATGATCAAGACGGCAATGCCACAAATAAGTATGATTTACATCATTAGGTTTGGATTTCTTATTTACATAATAGATATTCTGATTATTTCCATTCTCAATATCAAGAACATAAAGGCCATTAAATGAACATGCAGTACAATAAAGCATATCATTTAAATAAATAGAAAACTTCTTATTTTTAATAAGAAAACTATAACCTTCATTATCCAAACAAGAAACTGAAATAATATTTCTACTCAAATCCGGAACGTAATAACAATTGTTCAAAACAAGAATTAATCCGCTAGGTAAAATGACATCATATGTTCCTACGGCTAATGCAGTAACTCTTGCTCCATTCTCCACGCGTAGGTCCACCTAGCCATCTTTGAGTAGCCTCTTATTCCTTAGTGCCTGCACATTTAAACAAATGTGAGATCCACATCCAGTATCTAATATCCAAGAACTAGAAGTAGAAAGTAGAATGTCTATAACATAGATACCTGAAGTAGATGCAGCCCCACTGCCCTTCTTCTTCATTAACTCTTCCTTGTAAACCTTGCAATTGCGTTTCCAATGACCAATCTCATTGCAGTGGAAACAGATTGCATCCTTTGAGAAGTAGGTTTAGCCACAGTAGCATCGGCAACAGTTGCCTTGCTAATCTTGGGTTTGACAACTTTTGCCTTACCCTTTCCTTTGCCTTTTGAGCCCTTTCCTTCCTTTGACACTATGAGCACATGAACGGCTTCTTTACCGATTTTCTTTTTCGCTGTCTTTAGCATCCCATGCAACTCAAACAGGGACTTATCCATGCCATGCATATTAAAGTTCATGACGAACTGATTATAGCTTTTGGGCAATGAATTAAGAATAAAATCAGTGGTCAACTCAACATCGATGGGATGGCCAAGCCTCTCTAGATGCTCAAAGTAAGCCTTCATCTTCAAAACATGAGGGCCCATAGCCCGTCCTTCACTAATCTTGCATGAGATCAAAGCAGCTATAGTGTCGAACCTTTCTTACCTTGCATGTTCTTGAAACATATCTTTCAATTCAACAACCAAGTCATATGCCTCCAAGTGTTCAAGAGTCTTCTGAAGCTCTAGACACATGGCAGCAAGCATGAGACAACCCACCTCACGAGAATCACTTTTGTTCTTCTTATAAGCGTTTCTCTCATCCTTGGGGGCAGATGATTCAGGTTCATCTTTAGGAACGGGTTCATCAAGAATGTACAGCTTGTCTTCATGCGTTAGAACGATTCTAAGGCTTCGGATCCAATCCGTGAAGTTAGCACCATTCTCTTAAAGCTTTTCCTTCTCAAGAATAGATCGCAATGATAAAGAACTTGTATTTTGAGCCATTATCTAAAATTATGCAAACATGTAATCGCATATAAGTACCAACTTAATTAAAGATATTATAATTATAAGTATTTCACAAATACTCCCACTAAATTATGTAACATTCATATACATCCAATGTATAATATAATTTAAATGGTCTAAGATCCATATTTTATTTAATTTTACTTCCGCGAGGGCAGGAAGCATAAAATTAAACTATTTAGGTAGATAACTCCTTATCAATCATATCATATATGACTCTTAGATCTTTTATGAGATTATTTCAAGACATCTTATGTCATGCATGTTTTAATATCATATGTGCCTTAGGCCCAAAACTCTTTTGATAGCCTAATTAAGTCAACCCACTTTAAACACATAGGAACCACTCTTTCACTCATCTTGTTCATTCATGGATAAAATCAATGCACCTCGCGATGGTTAGAGCGCGCATGAAAGTACCCATGTAATCCCAAGTGTTTTAATCATGGGTTGGCACGTGACTTAAATTTTTAAAGAAGGTTCACACACATAAAGTTAATAAATTAACCGAATTAATTTTATGTGACTTTAGTTGCGCTAGTTATAGGATTAAGGGAGAACTCCGTTTTTATCCATCGTACTTTGGGTCGTGTTTCACTTTTACCATTAAACTTTATTTTTTTCATTTTTACCATCGTACTACAAACAATGATGTCATTTTATGCCAAATTCGATATTTTATACCCAAATTTATTTCAATTTTACCATCGTACTACAAACAATGGTGTCATTTTACATCAAAATTTGGTATGAAATGACACCATTGTTTGTAGTACGATGGTAAAAATGAAAAAAAGAAAGTTCGATGGTAAAAGTGAAACACGCCCTAAAGTAGAATGGACCAAAACGGAGTTTTCCCTAGGATTAAAGTCTGAAACTTTGAGATTACGCCAATCTTAAACTCCTTTAAGATTCTGATCTTAATGTCTAGACTTCTGAACTTAAATCTGTTTCAGGAAACACGGTTTAAAAAACCAGCCATCTGAAATGGATCAAATCAGTGTAGTCCAAACCATCCTCATAGCATCTTGAAATTGAGAGCACAAACCGTACGGTCGAAACTAAGCCAAAGGCATCCATATTCCCGTACTAGGATCAAGAAACCAATTATACGGTCAAAACTAAGCCACAAGGCATCCATATTCCCGTATAGATTGGCCACTTGTCTTAAGATCTTTCATTGTCTATTAATCTCACAGATTACAGCAGTTCTAAACTCTTTAGAACTCTGATTTCTGCACTTATTCTGAATTCTTTGCAGAAAACTGTTTTAGGAAACACGGTTTCAAAAACCAGCCGTCTGAAACCAGTTTCTGTTTCCAGATTCGAATTCTATAAACAATTTACAGAACAATCTGGACACCAGAAGACGGAGTAACATTCTAGAAATCGGACCAGGCGCTGTACGGCTAGGCGCGCGCCGTACGCTTACTGTGCCACCGTACGGATCCTGTTCCCAATTTTCCAGATTATCCAGTTTTCAGAAATTCGATCAATCCATCATCGTATTTATACATAATCAGATTATAGAAATACGAAAAATAAAAAATAAGAATTTTAACCCATCTAATTCATACAAACAATAACCAATTTATTCCTCATACAAATTAGATCAATATTATCAAAAATTATAATCCAATTATAACATGATAATCTAAGCATGCGATCATACATATCAATCGAATTAATATTACAACCACATAATCACCAACTAGCATGCAAATTCTATATCTCATATAAAATTAATCACATAAATTCATCTAAATCATGATCATACCAATTAAATAATCGCATTAAATAATTATATCATGACTATATTTTAATTATTGATCATCAACGGGGCTCTGATACCACTGTTGGGTTTTGTGCAATCACGCGCAGCGGAAGAAAGACATGAATAAAACCCAATAGCCTAGATCCGCTATGAACAATAATTCATAATATGAAGATGAAAGAAACTAACCCTTGTAGATCGTTATGTAAAACTTGGATTAAGCGTTAAGAGAAGCGCCCTCTACCAGTGATCCACACAACGAACAGATTACAAGAACGCTTTCTTGAACTTGACTGCTAGGTCTTCGGATTGATAAATGATGTTGAAGAACGATTCTTCAAAGCTCCTAATGATTATTGTGACTTGATGATTGGGAATAATCAATCACAATAACCCAAGAATATAATGTGTGTTTTCTCGCTCAAAGAAAGACTTTGGAATTGATCAAATCAATAGTTAGGGAACAATTCCCGTCAGTTTACATTATATACTAGGGGTGTCCAAAACCCTTTAGGACTTAGGTATTCTTGTCCAACAAGAACTGCTTAAAATAAAACTGTCAACCGGGGGCAGTCGTACGAGGCTTGGCCAGCCGTACGGTGCCTCCCTTCAGTTTCCTCGTTTTTCGCTCCTTTTGATTATCCGTTCTGCGTGTGTGACCCAATAGGATTATACTAAGTTGGCAACAAGTCTGAACCTGTAAAATCTCGTAAGTCATAAGCGGACTCTAGCAAGACATTATGACTACCCAATTAATATAACTTTGAAATCCAAAGTTTCCTAAAATAGAACATAACACAATCTCTTTGTTACACGATGTCTATTGAACGTAAGCCATGGTCAATGGTCAACTTACTTTGTTCAATGCTTTCTCGATCCTGAATGTATTGATAATACAAATCATATTTGAGCACCGTCATGCATTTCATCAATACCATTCATCGAGTGGCCAAAGCTTGACATCTCTCTTGACGAGGAACAAATCCCATCTTGGCTTATTACTCTTCCCTACATGATTCCGATTACGCCAATCATATTCTTTATAGTTATCCGATTAGGGATAACGTTTGAATATGTCAAACGTAATGTTCATAAAGTGAAAGACTGTAATAACCTCAAGTCTGGAGATTCTAGTGATATAACTATATGAGACTCTCATAGGGGTCAATCCAGTATTTGTTCTCCAACAAATACCCATAAGTCTAATTGTATCATATACACATAATCATCAAATGATTATCTATTAAACTTATACTAATAATTAATCATAATTATCAGGGACGGGGATTATTATAATAAACATGCAAAAGATATAATAATCAAAAATTCAATATCTTTATTAAAGCATAAGCAAGTGATAACATTAATCGTTCAAATAACGTGCCTAGAGCATACAACACCAACACTCTCTTCTATTGCACAGGGTTTGGCTAAATATGTCGAGTGGAGTGCTAGTATGATGGAAGAAGAAGCAAGGCGGAAGCTTAAATCAGTTGAACTTCAGGCAAAGAAGACTCGCTTGAGGTTTTGGACATACTATGTACCACCGGCCACAAATTCAAAGGCAATTCATGATCAAAATTTTACTGGAAAGGTTGTTTACTTCTCCATGTGAGCCAATTTGCAATTGGCCTGGCTTTCAATTTGCTTGCTTAAATTGAGTTTTTATTTTCTTTGCAGGTCGTTGAAGTTGTGAGTGGGGACTTGTGAATACCCCTTTCCGATGAAGCGACGCATGGGAAGTATCTTGTGATTATTTTTATTTACAAAGGGAATATTCTTAACGACATTAAAATTATGAGAGTCGCCACGCCGTTTTAATTAAAGCCAAAACATTGAAAAAAGCATTTTTAGTGGGTTCGGGGGTCAAATTACAACAAGAGAAGAATATTGAACGTTATCACTCCTATTGCCCGAATTGATCGGTCTTTCTATCATGATGAATGTGTTAGTAGTGTGTTAGTGATTTAGACCGGATCCGAAGATTGCCTACGTTCCTCTCAATGTGAGAAGCTCAGGTCAGCGTAGTTCGCAGAGAATTAGAATAGGCAAAAGAATCGGGATCATGCATAATGAAGGGGGAATTACCTAAAGATTAGGGTTTAGAAGTAGTTCCTAGATCATCCTTGGGTTGATGAACCCTTGATCATCATCGGCTATGAAATAACATGTAATCATGAAGATCGCAACCCTAAATATAGCATAAATCAGGTTTTAATCTATGAACACAAAGAACACGCGAAGAACATATTATGAACATATGAATAAACATGCAAAGCTCATGAAGAAACTATGAATAAACATGCACGGACATGAATATTAAAGATCTACATTAAGAATAATGCAAGAACATGAAGAAAAAGTTAGAAAACTTACCTATGTTGGCAAGAAATAAACCTTGGATCTTCTTGAGTGTTTGAATGTTAATTAGAGAGCAAAATATTGTTTAAGAACTCCAAAATTCATACTTAGAGCTCTCCAAAATCGGACCCCTAAACCAATAGCATGGGATTGATTTATATAGTAAACTGAGGGAGAGATCTGACGGTCCAGATCATCCAGCGCAAGGTTGGCCGCCTGGCCATTGTTGAAGCCGGTGACAATAGTGGCCGCGTGGCCAAGATCAACGCGGAGCAAGGTTGGCCGCGTGGCCAATGTTGCAGGCTGACTTGATTCTTAAGCTAGAGTTTCTGCATGGTTTTAAGGAAACCATTTGTTACCTATTTTGATAGATTTTGCCATAAATGAGATATTTTGGGAATCCGGGACAAGTCTTTGCAAGGTTTCTAATTCCTATAAAGTCCTTGTATTTTTGGGAAAGTCCTAATAAACTCATTTTCAGGTCGGGTACTAACAGTAGCCCCTCGGCGACGCTTCTTGCAAGGCAATGTGGGGTCGACGATAAAAGAAGGATCCGTCTGAAACATGAGTTTCAAAACAGATGAAAGGTAAGGGAACGGTTGGACCTTGACAGGCGACCTACGTATCCGCGGGGGAATCAAGCCAAACGTAGTTCAAATCTGATGGGGAAATTGGGAATGATTTGTCCTCTTATGGGGAGCAACGTCTTCTGCTGGGGAAAATGCACCTGCTGGGGATGAGAGATGACCGCGTCGGTCGGGTGGCTGAACCTTTTCAGGTTTCCTACGTATCCTCCGAGGAATCAAGCCGGTCGTAGTTCAGAGCTATTGGGGAAAGACGAGACATCGAACTTCTACTGCGGATAATAAACCTACGGATACTATCTTGTATGAAGAACGAACATTCGTAAGCAATGAAGTTATTTGGGAAAATTAAAGACTACGTTGTCTAAATGATCCCAAGATGGAATGATAAACGCAATCAGGATCGCCAGGGTTCCTGCCGATTGCCCTAAAGTAATAGATGTCGGATCTCTCGCGAACAGAAACGCCGAGGCTTCTGCCAACCACGATCGATCAAGGATACGCATGTCATAGAGGCGCCGAAGTCTCTACAACCATACGAATCTTAATAATAGATGCCGGATCTCTCGCAAACAGAAACGCCGAGGCTTCTGCCAATTACGATTGATCAAGGATACGTATGTCATAGAGGCGCCGAAGTCTCTACAACCATACGAATCCTAAAATAGATGCTGGATCGCTCGCAAACAGAAACGCCGAGGCTTCTGCCAATTACGATTGATCAAGGATACGTATGTCATAGAGGCGCCGAAGTCTCTACAACCATACGAATCCTAAAATAGATGCTGGATCGCTCGCAAACAGAAACGCCGAGGCTTCTGCCAATTACGATTGATCAAGGATACGTATGTCATAGAGGCGCCAAAGTCTCTACAACCATACGAATCCTAAAATAGATGCTGGATCGCTCGCAAACAGAAACGCCGAGGCTTCTGCCAATTACGGTTGATCAAGGATACGTATGTCATAGAGGCGCCGAAGTCTCTACAACCATACGAATCCTAAAATAGATGCTGGATCGCTCGCAAACAGAAATGCCGAGGCTTCTGCCAATTACGATTGATCAAGGATACGTATGTCATAGAGGCGCCGAAGTCTCTGTAATCATACGAATCCTAAGCAAATATTCTGTGAAGAATGGAAATTTTAAGGGGCTTTCCGTACCCAAAGGTAACGAATATCAGTCAGAATTGCGCTAAGGGCATTTAAGATGAATTAAAGGGAAAAGATCAGGGATAAAAGTGGAATTTTATCTGAAGGGACAAGGTTGGCCGCGTGGCCAAACACACTAAACTGCAATAGTGGCCGCGTGGCCAAGACCGCTGAATGGTCAGATCTCTTTCACACGGATCGCTGATCTGACGGCTGGGGTTGCAAGAGCGAAAGTGGCCGCGTGGCCAAGGATGCTGACGGGCTGACTCCTTGGTCACATCACCAGACACCTCCCCTTTTCTTCTTCTTTTCTTCTTTCTTCTTCTTCCTTCCTCCATTGTTAACGAGTTAGAGAGAGGAAATTGGGTTTTTAGAGAGAGAAAGCTTGGATTTTGATAATCTTGAAGACTTCGTTTCACATACTTCTCGAAGCTATGGCAGATTGGATCAATGAGGCGTTATTTAGGGATTTCCCGGGCCAAGGTGGGTATATGATTCCATAACAAGAGCCACAAGGAGAGGGGCACGGTTATGCTCAGGGCGCGGGAAATGTCGGGGTTGATCCAGGAGCGGGCTTTGAAGCGGCGCCCTTGATTCCACGGGGCGGTTTGAGACCACGAGCCGCGACTTGGAATTACCACGATAATCTGCTGCGGTCTACGTTCGACCAAGATTACGATTTTTACATCGACTCTGAGCGTCATTGGTCGATGGGGCTTCCGGAGACGCGAGAGGTAAATTTCGAATTTTCATTCCTCTCCTTCTTGCACATTTGTATGTTCTATGCACATAATATGAAATGCTAGAATAATGAAATGCTAGAATTTAAATTGCTAGAATTGTAAATTACTAGAATGGTAACATACTTGTGCTATGTTTACCTGTAGAGGATCAAGGCTCGTGGGTCCACAGTGACTGTAGGCAAACTGTGGGCGTCCCTGCCGGAGGGACCGGGCGGTTTGCGTGCTCGGATCGAGGCTATGGGCTTTGGCCCATTCTTTGACAGTGTCCGCATGGTCGGGGCTACCCTGAAGGTGGCAGCGGTGATAGAGGTGTGCCGGGAGTTCTGGTGGGATACCACCCATACCTTCCACTTCAGTTGGGGAGAGATTACCATCACGCCGACGGATTTCGCGGCCATCACAGGGTTGAGGTTTACTGGTACCCCTTTGCCTTTTGATGAGAGCTTGGCGGAGCGGCGTGACTATAGACAGGCTTGTTGGGAGTCGACACCGACCTGGGAGGAGGTGTCAAGGGTTATGGAGTGGAGGCCGGGAAGGTGAATCGCTTGGTGGAGGTGGCTATTGAGGCCTTTATTAGGGGGAATATGATTTGGATTGCTTGGTTCGGCTGTTCTTATGGTACAGCTTTTCAGAGATCTTATTTCCGAGTGGGGCTACTGTCTGCCGGTACTCACTGCTAGGGGCTTTTGTGGATTTGGACCAAGTTGGTGGGATTTCTTGGGGCGGAGCCGGTTTGGCTGAGATTTACCGGGCCTTGGACCATTGATCGAGGGCTAGCTCGTCGGCCTTTGACGGGTTCCAGTTCGCCTTTGAGGTACGCTCTTGACTACCCTTCTTTTCACTTGTTGAGATTTCTGCTCCACGCTTTGGTCTGAAATGTCTCTCTCATTATATGCACAGGCCTGGGTGTACGAGGTCTTCGGTGTCGCCCCTTTTCAGTTGGTGATAAGTACCAACAAGGTTGTTCCCATCATGTCATACTGGTGTAAAGGCAACAGGGCTCCTCCCCGTAGAAACCGGGATAGGAAGACGGTGGATGCTGCTGATCTTAGGAGGGTGTTCGCGATGTCTGAGCCCATCGGGGTCAGATTTTACCCATGGAGACCGGCCAATGAGGCTTCGGTGGGTCCCTATGTAGTGGATTTGACCGCTTCTAGGGTTCTGCTTGTGGGTCTCACTGGGGAGGCCATGTATCTTGGGGAGAGGGTGGTTCGTCAGCACAGGGCTGGTGCGTTACCGTAGGCTCCTTATGACCCTCCTCGGGATATGCTCCGCCCCGCGAGGTTGGCGACTTTCTTGGCTCCCACTCCGGCAGAGCATTACAGAGGGAGTGACGACTATGCCGGCTACGTGCGGACATGGCTGATCAGCCCTCAGGTTCGGGCTCGGATGCTATCGGGAGAGGGATCGAGCTCGGCCCGGTACGTTGGTCGGAGTCGGCCTTTGGTTGACATGCCCCTTCGCTCGAGTAGCGTGAGAGTGATGAGGGGCGGCCGGGAGGTGGAGCTTAGCTTGGAGCCGACTGATGCCGATCTTGTTGAGGAGACATTCATTCCTCCGCCCGACGCTGGGGTAAGGCTTTGTGCTTTGTATTAGCCATGTTTGCACACATCTATTTCTTTCTGCATTGTAATCATTCGCCTTGGCTTCCCTCTCAGGTGACTCGGGAGGCATATATCCGTTCAGCTCGGCGGGAGAACGTGTTGATGCGCTTACTGAGGGAGGCGTACCATTCATGTACTTATCAGAGGGACGACGTTGCGTCACCCCAGCGTCGTGAGCGGTCTCCGAACGGCGCGGGCTCTTCTCACATTGGTGGTCGAGCGGTCCGGGGACGGAGTTCGGGTGCCGGTAGCTCTCGGGCTTTAGCGCGGCGTGGAGACACCACGGAGGAAGATTCTGATTAGGCGGGGTCCATCTTTATTTCCTACACTGTTAGCTAGTAGAGAGCAGAGGGATATGTATGTATAGAACCAATGTATAAAATGCATGTATGTATATCATGTTTCTAAAATGTAAATTTATTGTGGGAGCCTACTTGTGCAAACTAGTTATTTTACAAATGTTCCTAATTTTATACAATGCATGAGCCACGGAAGGGGGTAGGTACGTAGTTGCATGGATCCGTCACGGAGTGGGAGGAAACAAACTGGATTTTGCATGGAGCGATGTTGGCCGCATGGCCATGGCGAGGCCCAGAGCAATGTTGGCTGCCTGGCCATGGCAAGATCCGGAGCAATGTTGGCCGCGTGGCCTAGGACGAAGTTGGCCGCCTGGCCAAGGACAAAATCGGCCGCGGGGCCAAGGGCATATGTGGCCGCGTGGCCAAATCCTGCGCCGCCTCCGGTTTTCCTTTTCCTGGCAAGAATCGGGAGTTGTGTAGTATTTAATGGGAGTTTGTGTCCTATTCAACTTCGTACCAGCAGCTCTTTTGATCAATTTTGAGTTCCAATCATCAACTTGCTCTTCTTTTGTCATGGATCACAATGCAAGGCTTTCTAGACTTGAAAAAGGAGCTTTCATAACATCTTTGGAGAAGTGGGTTGCCAAGATATCCGGTCCTTGTCGTAGGAAATTGAGAAGCGCTATGGGATCAAGTGTCTTTGGTCATTCTTGCACATGAACTCCATCACTAACCTCTTGCAAGCTTGCGGGAAGTTTTGGAACGACACTCTTCATGTTTTCAACTTTTCTTTTAATGAGATGGTACCCACTTATGAAGACATCAAGGCGCTTTGCGGTTGCGAAGGGAAGGGTACACTTGCATTGCCCTTTGATTTTATTTCTTTGCATGACAAGTTGATAGTCTTTGGTGTGCCCGCAGATGACCTTGGTAAGTATGCTAGAGGTGGCTACGTCGACCTTTCTTGGATGCCAAGGCACTTTATGCATGCGGATGTGACCTCGGACCGTTCTTTGGACCATCTTGCCTTGTGTTTATTTGCTTCTATTCTTTTCCCTTCCGAAGTCGGATGTGCTAGTGAGGGGTGTTTGACCATGGTGAATGCGGCTCGTTCGGGACATGACATTGTACCGGCCATACTTGGGGAGCTCATTTATGGGATTCCTCATCTTGCGGTTTATGGCGGGATGCCGTGCGGCAGTGATAGACTTTTGACCATGTGGTTGCAAGAAAGGCTCCGAGTGAACAAGCCAGCGGTTTCTTCGGCGGTGACCCCATGGATGCACCGTATTAGAGGTATGGAGGAGAGGTTCGAGGGAATGACTCTCAAGGGTTGGGAGAGGTACTTGGCGGAGATGGTGACCGATGACATCAAATGGGTGGTGCCCCATTGGCACATTAATTCCGTGAAGGAGAAGCAAGTGAGATTGCACATGATTAAACTTCCGTCATTTTCTGGGACCACTTTCTACTACCCTGCTAGAGTACTCCGTCAATACGGTCTAGTGCAAACCATCCCCGAGGGTTGGGACGAGGAGAGGACCCGTTTTCCTTTCGGCATACTTCATTTGGATGATAGCGCTTCGGTTCTCCTTTCTCAAATGTGGGGCGAGGCCGGTTTTTGCCATAGGACTCTCATCACACGCTCCAACAACACCTACCTATCACGGGAGTATTTGGATTGGTTTATGGAGAGACTTGGGCAAACGGAGCAGACTCTAGAGACCCTGAGGGGCACTATTCTGGCATCCTGTGCTCCTAGTTGTTCGTTGAGGATGAAGGAGGCGATGGCTTATGAGAGGAAGAGGAGTCAGAGCATGGCTAATGGAGACGGAGCGGGGACTTCAAGGAAGAGAAAGGATGGAGAGATTCCTAGTGTCAAAGCAAAAGGGGTTAGTGAATTTGAGAGGAGGTTTTGTGAGAACCCTAACAAGAAAAAGATTCGCCGTGGTCAAAGCAAGAAGAAAGAGACCGAAGGCACGAGTGGCACTAAGGAGTAATTCCGAGGATCCTTCCATAGTCGTTCCAAACACATTGTCTTAATTTAGTTTACTTTTGTTTTAGTTTCAATTTCAGAATAGGTTATTTATTCAAAAAGTATGTCAAGCTTAGACTCATCAAATAAGTGTTAACATGCAATGACTATGAAAATAAAAGTTTTTGCTTTCAGGAAATACAACTTCTATCTTTATTGCTTGACAAGATTTGGATGTTTATTTGTTTTTTAGACCGCACCTTTTGAAAGGCTGCCTACGTTCCCCTTTTACAAATAGGACTAAGGGGCTCAGGTCACCGTAGTTCACTCCAGTCAGACTAGAATGATTTTAAAGAAAGGGAAGATAGAAGGGGGAATGCTCTAACTTTTTCCTAGACCGCCCTTGCGGGTTTTCGATCTAGCGAGCTTTGTACGCACCCTTATTTTGCATAGACCGCCCTTTGCGGGTTTTCAGTCCATCGGGCTTCTTTTTGCGTAGTAAACACATTTTTTTTTTTTTTTTTTTAAGAGGGGGAGTCTAGTCATAGTAGCGTCTGAGCTTACTGAGGTTGACCGGTTCCTTGAACGGGTTGCCATCCAAATCTGCCATTCTGACCGCTCCTCCGGAGAAGATCTTCTGTACTACAAACGGCCCTACCCAAGTGGGGGCCCATTTCCCGAGGGGGTTGAATTTGTTGGGTAAGCGTGCTTTGAGCACCAAGTCTCCTTCCTTTATGTCAACAGGCTTGACCTTTTTATTGAAGGCTTTTGTCGTTCTCCTTTGATAGGCCCGGATGTGTTCCATGGCCTTCAATCTGCGTTCGTCGAGTGTTTCCAACTGATCATAGCGACTACGAAGCCATTCTACCTCATTCACTTGGTTCTCGAGCAAGATCCTCAAAGATGGCACCTCCAACTCAATAGGGAGCACGGCCTCCATGCCGTATGTCAAAGCGTAAGGGGTCTCTCCAGTAGAGGTGCGGACTGACGTTCTGTACCCCCAAAGTGCTAATGGTAACTTCTCGGGCCAATCCCGCCCTTACGAAGCCATCTTGCGAATTATCTGCTCTATCGTCTTGTTGGCCGCCTCAACCGCGCCGTTAGTCTGTGGATAGTATGGGGAAGATTTCTTTCGTTCGATCTTGAATTCTACAAGCAAGCGAGCACACTCGGCTTCGAAATAACTGCCATTATCTGATATAATGAGGTTAGGAACCCCATACCGACACATAATGTTCTCTTTGATAAACTGCGCTACCTTCTTGGAATTCAGCACCTTGTAAGACTGAGCTTCGACCCACTTTGTGAAGTAGTCGACCGCGACGAGGACGAATTCATGACCATTACTACCGGCCGGCGAGATCTTCCCAATAATGTCTATACCTCACGTGGCGAATGGCCAAGGCGTGGTGGAACTATACAATTCGTGTGGGGGGATGTGGTTGAGGTTGGAGCATAATTGGTACTTGTGACACCGTCGAACCCATTGAATACAGTCTGTCTCCATGGTAATCCAATAATAGCCCAGTCGAGTGATCTTCTGTCTAAGCATCCTTGCATTCATGTGGGGTCTGCACAACCCGTTGTGTACTTCTTCCATTATTGCTTCAGCTTTCTTGTTGTCGACACATAAGAGCAATAGACCATCGTAATGCCTCTTGTACAAAGTATCGTCTAACAGCACAAACTGCCCCGCCAACCTTTTGAGTGCTTGCAGACTCTTGGCCTTCACATCTCCGTCAAAGGACATCTCTCCGTGCTTAAGGAATTTGTAGATTTGGGCGTACCATTGATCTCCGTTTACCTCGGCATTGATCTGGATTGCACAGCAATAGGCGGGGTTCTCTCTTCGTCCAACCCTGAATGGTTTCACGGACCTTCCCTCTGGAATTTCAACTAAGGAGGCCAATGTAGCTAGGGCATCCGCGAACCTATTTCTGTCTCGCGGCAGGAAGTGGAAGGTAACCTCTTTGAACTGTGCTATCAACTCATCCATGTAACCTTGGTACCACTGCAGGCAAGGATCAATAGTTTTCCATTTCTTCGCCGTTTGGTTAATAATCAAAGCAGAGTCTCCATACACTTCTAACTCTTTCACGTTGCGTTCTAGGGCGGCCTCCAATCCGGCTATACACGCCTCATACTCGGCGGCGTTGTTGGTTGCTGAAAAGTTCAGCTTGATGGCTATGGGAGTGTGCTCATCTTTGGGATCAATAAGTAGGAGTCCGACTCCATTCCCTCGTTTGTTTGCAGCTCCGTCAAAGAATAATTGCCACCTTTCTGCGACCTCAATTGCGAAAATGTCGTCGTCCGGGAACTCGGGGTCGGGTCCTCTTGTCTCGGTGCTTGGAGAGTCTGCGAGCTGATCGGCCATTTCCCTCCCCTTGATTGCTTTCCTCGGTACATAAATAATGTCGAACTCTCCCAAGAACACTGACCATTTAGCGAGTCTCATAGACAGGGAGGGGGATCCATTTTCGAGACTAGTAAGATCGGATGGGATACCATGTAGTGCTTAAGCTTCGTCACCACCCATACTAGGCCTACGCAGGTCTTCTCGAGCGCGGAGTAATTGATTTCGCTACCTTGTAACTTTTGGCTGACAAAGTACACTGCATTCTCAATCCGGGAATCTTTGGCTTCTTGCGCTAACATGGCTCCGACGGCGGTGTCTGTCACAGTTAAGTATAGTAGCAACGGCTTCTCCTTATGCGGCGGGCGCAGGATTGGGGTATTCACCAAATATTGTTTGATCCTTTCGAAGGCTATCTGGCAGTCATGATCCCACTCCACACTGGCTGTTTTCTTCATTAACTTGAAAATTGGTTCGCAGATGGTGGTCAGCTGATTGATAAACCGACTGATGTATTGCAGGTGTCCCATGAATCCTTTTATCTCCGTCTCGGTACGGGGCGGCTTCATCTCCAGAATGGCTTGAATCTTCCTTGGGTCGGCTTCAATCCCATTCTCGGTGACCATGTAACCTAATACTTTTCCTCTACGAACTCCAAAGGTGCACTTTACCGGGTTCAAACGCATGGCGTGCTCTCTCAACCTGTTGAAGAATTTTCTGAGATCTATCAAGTGTTGGCCCCCAGACCCTTTTGAATATATAATCATGTCATCCACGTACACCTCAATCTCCTTGTGGATCATATCGTGGAATAAATTCGTAACTGCCCGTTGGTAGGTAGCCCCAGCGTTCCTCAGCCCGAATGGCATGACAGTATAGCAAAAAGTCCCCCATGGGGTGGTGAAAGCTGTTTTTTCTTGGTCCTCCTCGGCCATCTTGATTTGGTTATAGCCGGCAAACCCATCCACAAACGACTTGACCTCATAGTGGGCGGTCGCATCCACCAACATGTCGATATTTGGCAAGGGGAAGTCATCCTTTGGTGTAGCTTTGTTGAGATCCCGAAAATCCACACATACTCTGACTTTACCGTTGGATTTCTTGACAGTCACCAGATTTGATAACCAAGTTGGATATTCGATCACCCTGATGAAACCCACACGGAGTAGCTTCTCAATCTCTTCCTTCACTTGCAAAGACCACTCCGGCTTAATGCGGCGCAGCTTCTGCTTGACTGGCTTAGCGTCTGGTGCCGTCGGGATTCTGTGCTCTACGATCGAGTTGTCAAGCCCCGGCATGTCCTTATAAGACCATGCAAACACATCCACATATTCTTTGAGTAGCTCAATCAGTGCTTCCCTTTCGGCTCCGCTGAAGAAACTCCCAATCTGCGTTTCCTTAGGCTCGGCTTCGGTTCCCAAATTCACGCATGTTAACACCTCATCGGCAGCTTGGGCTCGAGATTCTTTTTGATTAATAACCTGTTCTGAGATCTCTTTAATGTATTCATCATTTAATGTGTCTGTGTCTGCCTCTTCTAATGAATCGTTATTAACTAAGTGTATATCATTAGTTTGATTATTAGCCAATTTATCAGTTAAAAGAGTGACTATGGAGGGATACTCGGAAAGGTCGAGGGTTTCATTCATGGCAAAAGGGAAAATAGCGTTTGCAACAAGATCATAGTCTTCAGACGTAAGGTCGTCAGACTTAGAGGAAGACTCAAATTCAAAATGTAAAACACTAGACTCTGGGGACGGGGATTTTGGGTGAGTGACAGGAGATGCTGCAGGAGTGGCGACAGGAGAAGGAGTAAGCCCCAGTGTTCCCATCATAAATTCCGGAGTAGCTATAGGTCCCCCAATGATGCACCAATTCTTGAGCTTGTCCCCCATGGGTACCACCAATGTCCTTGGGTCCACCTTATCCTCAGAATCATCTCTAATGACAGCAACCATGTCTTCGTGCAGCCCCAGATTACCCATATGTTGAAGCAGATATTGGCCGTCCCACGTCTCAGTCAAACTTGGAGTTTCTGCGGCTTCTATTGCTGGCTTGTCAAGGGTTGCGGCTTCAAGTTGATCTGCCAAGTCATCTGCAACCTTGGTGGAGTACTCATGCCTGATGGTTCTAACTCTGCCCGTGGCTTTGTCATATTCCATGTAAGTCAGCTTCATGTTAGACCGATCGAATTCCACATCTCTGAAAATCTCGAACCCTTTCTGCAACTTTCCGGTGTGGTCAATCCATGGCTCTGCGAACTCAAAACACGAAAACTCCTCGCCTTCCCTGACGAAGTAGCTATTCAGGGACAGGCGGTAAGGCTGCATTTCAGGCCTTTTGTAGGGAAGCTTCATCTTTTTAAGCAAATCCATCCTTTGTTGCTCCATCTTGTCTTCAAGAGTAAGGGTGTACCCTAGACCGAACAACCCTCGATGATCAACCTCTTCAACCAATTCTGTGGGGCCTTGCAAGTTCTTACCTAGCCTTAGCCCCGGTATGAAGCCCATATTACGTAGTATCTTGATAACAGGTGCCACTTTATCCGTTGTTTTGGTGAGGTCGATGGTGCAGATCTGTGCTTGAGCGACTATTTCGAAGCCGTTGAAGAGTCGGCTCTCTTCCCCATGCTGAATCTATAATACAGGAACGCCCTTGGTGTCCGTCCCTTGGGCAGTTACGAGATCACTGTAGATGATAGTCACTTCATTACCAGATTGAAACTTCACACATTGGTGCAGGGAGGATGGGACAGCGCCCGACTGATGTAACCATGGCCGGCCGAGGAGGAGTGAGAAGGTTGCGGGGATGTCTATGACGTGGAAGTCGGTTGGCAGGATCTTTGTTCCGATGGTAATGGGCAAGGTGGCTTCGCCTATCACGGCGCGGCATGTAGAGTCATAAGCTTTGATGGTTTGCTTGGATGGGCGTAAATCAACACCATGAACACCAACCACATCCATCATCCTTGAAGGCAGGATATTAATTGCAGAACCATTATCGATGAATACACGGGGAATCTTCTTGCCATTCACCTCGACAGTGATGTATAAAGGCTCATTATGATCAACTCCGAACACTGGCTTGTCTAGCTCCGAGAAAGTGATGATGTTTCCATAGTGGATATTACCAATCATGTGGGTGACATCTTCCGGGGTAATAGTGGATGGTACCATGGTGGCGGCGAGGTTTTGCTCGAGCATGAGGCGATGGGCTAGGGAGGAGGTGAGTAGGGACCATAGTGAAATATGGGCTTGGGTTTGTTTGAGTTGAGTGAGGATAGGGTCTTCTTTGTCTAGGTCGGCTTGCTCGGGTTCCTTCCCAAAGACTTTCTTTGCACCCTTCGGGTCGGATTGGTACACTTGACCGGATCTTGTAAGGAGACAAACTTCTGCACGTAGCTCCTCCAAAGACAATGGCGAGGCATGACAAGGGGGAGAAACTTCGGTATTTTCGGCCTCCTCGAAGATTTCGGCCCAAGAAAGAGGTTGAGAGGGCTTGGGACTCTCTTCCTCTAGAGATTCGACTTCACTCACTAGTTCTTCTAAAGACAATAAGTAGCAAGAAGATTCTTTATTATTAGTCATTGGAATACAACCCTTCTCATCACAGTCCGCCACAACAGGCTTGGCCGGATCAGTGATCTCACTAAGTTCTACCATGAGTACATTGCTAGCTACATAATCTCTAGGGTCTTCGACTACTCCCTTGTGTATGAGCTCTTGCACGGCTTTCTTGAGTTCAAAACATTCTTCGGTAGTGTGACCGGTGCACTTGTGGTAGTGGCAAAACTTCGACAAATCGCAACCAAGGCGGGGAAGGTGTCCTTCTAATGGTTCGAGCATTTCTAGCGTCACCAATGCCATGAAGATATCCACCATCGTGAGCCCTATCTTGTCAAGGGCATCCATGAGCTCTAGGATACTAATCTCGCATGTTTGCACCATATTCACCCCACCCCCATTGTTGGGAAGAGGGTTATTCACCACATTTTCTCAATCTTCTTGTCATTGATCAACCCTTGTACTACGCGCTTCAATTGAATACAACCATCCGTTGTGTGCCCGATGTGCTTGTGATACTTGCAGAACTTGGAGGCGTCCAAATCACTTCTTGGGTAGGCGGGTTGGTAATTTTCTAAAGGCTTGATAAGACCTCTCTTGACTAACACGTCAAAGACTTTCCCCATGGGCATACCAAAATCGTCAAAGTGTTCTCTCTGTTGTGGAGCCCCATTCCTTGTTACGGCTTGGACATCTAGCGGGACCTCTTTCTGGACCATATTCACTTGGCCGACGGCCTCCTTTCCACCCCTAGGAGGCGCAGGCGTAGTAGGATCCTTGTAGCGGAAGGAGTTGTTGTTGTTGGTCTTTGGACTTTCCTTTGGCGGCACAATCCCAGTGAACCCTGCTTCGTACCTTACTCCGGCGTCAACCATTTCTCGCAAATCAGGGAAGTAACCATTACCTATAGCTGCTTTCATCTCCGGTAGCAAGCACTTGTAGAAAATCTGTTTCTGTTCCTTCGCTTTTGGTGGGTATTGGACCTCGCACAACCGATGATTCCACCTCTTGTAAAAATCATAAATAGCCTCGTCGGGCTTTTGCATAGTGTTCTCAAGGTCGGTTCAATTCACATGCCAATCCAAGTTAGCTTGATACTTCTCACAGAAAATGGCACTGGTTTGATCCCACGTTTGCCTCTCGCTTGGTTCTAGCCCCAAGAACCAACGCAGAGCTATACCATCCAAAGTGCTATGAAATACGCGAGCCATTTGTTCGTTGGTGCAGTCACGAGCCCTCATGGCCAACACATAACTATCCAAATGAGTCTTAGGACACGAGTCACCATGAAACATTGCCACCTTAGGCATCTTGAAATCCTTTGGGAGAGCCCCTACTTGGCTAGGGTTGATTGTCTTGGTAGTCGGTGCACTTTGCTTATCCACGGTCTCGATCAACTTTCGCATTTGCTCTTGCATGGCCATAACCACAGGGTGATTGGAGATGTCGGGGATAGTTTCTGACAGAATGACGGGAGGAGTAGTGGAAGTAGTAGCAGCGGCCATCCCAATACTCAGAGGCAACGAGGGTGCGGGTAGTTTGCTAGCGGAGAGGTAGCCACCAAGCAGTTCAGGGGAAGGTTCATAGACAGCCTTGTTCTTGCTCATGGTAGTGAAACCTTGTTGGGTGTAGAGAGAAGGAGGTGGAACATTGCGGTAGCTTGGGAATGGGAAGGCAGTAGCATTGGTGTTAGGGGAACAGTTGGTATTGACCTCTTCGTCCTCGACATAAATGAAATTTTCCCCATCGGGCACCAGTTTAGTCCCCTTTTGTTGAATGTGGCCCTTCAACTGTTGGTTCTGGTCTTCCAACATCTTGTTGCTTTCCTCGAGATTCTTGATCTTGGCTTCAAGACCGGTGAGGAAGTTCTGAAGGCTTGGGGGAATACCATTGAGAGTAGCCTCAGTGTTGAGCTCGACGGCACTAGCAGGAGGAGCAGAGGCTGAAGCTGAAGCGGGAGTTGACATTGCTGATGACGAGACTGAGAACGTGGACGGAGTAGAAGCTTCACGTTGTAGTCGACCACCCGAACGGATCCAAACTTGATTTGCTGAAAGGTTGAAGGGTAATGAATCTTTTAGGAGAGGGGGAAGGCTCATGCAAAGTATATTTTAATTTACAAAAACATACATTATTTACATCCTAATTGGTTGGAAGGGGTACCCCTTTTTCGCAACTAGTTAGAAGACTACGATCAGTGGAGGCCATCACTACGTCTATAGACCCCTCGTTTTTCACCTGCATTGCACACCCCCAAACAGACGATTTGGGCGAGGGTCCTATAGGGCAAGCGGCTTCCACCGACCATCGGATCCTACGACTAACCCTCCCTTAAAGGCATTTAACGTGATGTCTATGTTGCATCCTACGCAAGTTAATGATGAGCGGAGATCTTGACAATAAACACTCATCTCACCATGGCACGTCCCTTGTAGGGAAATCACTTTTTTGTGCACTTTCTCTCAAAGATCTCGATTCATCATTGACTTGGGGATGACTCGACATAGACAGCACGTTAATTGACTA
Organism: Campanula takesimana; assembly: GCA_026119855.1. Taxonomy (NCBI): domain Eukaryota; kingdom Viridiplantae; phylum Streptophyta; class Magnoliopsida; order Asterales; family Campanulaceae; genus Campanula; species Campanula takesimana. Next base: position 465,064 of record JAOWBW010000563.1, on the reverse strand, counting down.
TTAAGAAAAAGCTAGCCAAACCAACCGGTCAAAACCTAGGTGTGATACCTATACTAGTGTGGGTTGACACGGGTTAGGTAAAAGGTTCCCACCGTATACGGTGAGTGGAATAGACGAGTGACTCGAAAAGAGTGCGGCAGTAGCACACAAATTCCTGCACATCGAATACTCCGGGTAATGGGGACCTGTTCAGTGCTGACACGGACTGTGGTAGTGTGTGGCAAGAAACTAATTCTTTTTAAGGAGAAAAGAGAGAAGCTTTTGATGTTAGGATGATGCAATGCAATGCATGAGAGAGGGAGAGAGAGCCATGTACAAGGGAGCATAGCAGAGTTTTGTTTGACCCTAATACTAAAGCGAAGATGACAGGGGTACAAGGATACAAGGTATATAAAAATTACAAGTATCAACAAAGTACAAGTATTAACATGGCGGAGTGCGCGGGTGCATGTGTGAACATGGCAAGTGTGCATGTGCAAACATGGCAGGTGTGTGCATGTGTAAACATGGCAAGTGTGTGTAGGGTGCATGTGTAAACATGGCAAGTGTGTGAGGTGCATGTGTAAACATGGCAAGTGTGTGTAGGGTGCATGTGTAAACATGGCAAGTGTGTGAGGTGCATGTGTAAACATGGCAAGTGTGTGTAGGGTGCATGTATAAACATGGCAAGTGTGTGAGGTATATGTGTAAAGATGGCAAGTGCGTGCATGCGTTAAACATGGCAAGTGTGTGCATGTGTAAACATGGCAGGTGTGTGCATGTGTAAACATGGAAAGTGTGTGCATGTGAGAACATGGCAAAGTGTAAGGTGCATGTGAGAACATGGCAGACATCATGATGTGAACGAAAGTTAGACCCACTAAGTTTGAAAAAGTTTCAAAGCAGTCCCCAGCAGAGTCGCCACTGTGAATACCCCTTTCCGATGAAGCGACGCATGGGAAGTATCTTGTGATTATTTTTATTTACAAAGGGAATATTCTTAACGACATTAAAATTATGAGAGTCGCCACGCCGTTTTAATTAAAGCCAAAACATTGAAAAAAGCATTTTTAGTGGGTTCGGGGGTCAAATTACAACAAGAGAAGAATATTGAACGCTATCACTCCTATTGCCCGAATTGATCGGTCTTTCTATCATGATGAATGTGTTAGTAGTGTGTTAGTGATTTAGACCGGATCCGAAGATTGCCTACGTTCCTCTCAATGTGAGAAGCTCAGGTCAGCGTAGTTCGCAGAGAATTAGAATAGGCAGAAAAATCGGGATCATGCATAATGAAGGGGGAATTACCTAAAGATTAGGGTTTAGAAGTAGTTCCTAGATCATCCTTGGGTTGATGAACCCTCGATCATCATCGGCTATTAAATAACATGTAATCATGAAGATCGCAACCCTAAATATAGCATAAATCAGGTTTTAATCTATGAACACAAAGAACATGCGAAGAACATATTATGAACATATGAATAAACATGCAAAGCTCATGAAGAAACTATGAATAAACATGTACGAACATGAATATTAAAGATCTACATTAAGAATAATGCAAGAACATGAAGAAAAAGTTAGAAAACTTACCTATGTTGGCAAGAAATAAACCTTGGATCTTCTTGAGTGTTTGAATGTTAATTAGAGAGCAAAATATTGTTTAAGAACTCCAAAATTCGTACTTAGAGCTCTCCAAAATCGGACCCCTAAACCAATAGCATGGGATTGATTTATATAGTAAACTGAGGGAGAGATCTGACGGTCCAGATCATCCAGCGCAAGGTTGGCCGCCTGGCCATTGTTGAAGCCGGTGACAATAGTGGCCGCGTGGCCAAGATCAACGCGGAGCAAGGTTGGCCGCGTGGCCAATGTTGCAGGCTGACTTGATTCTTAAGCTAGGGTTTCTGCATGGTTTTAAGGAAACCATTTGTTACCTATTTTGATAGATTTTGCCATAAATGAGATATTTTGGGAATCCGGGACAAGTCTTTGCAAGGTTTCTAATTCCTATAAAGTCCTTGTATTTTTGGGAAAGTCCTAATAAACTCATTTTCAGGTCGGGTACTAACAGGACTGCATTATTGTTGCTGATGATTACGTACCATACGGCAGCCCCTTAGCAGAGCGACGGGTCAATATCTCCAGTATCAGGTGTCCCAAACTCGGCAATCCTCGTAGAGATATTGTTTCTAATTTTTCTGTGTCATCGCACAAATTAACAAAATATAAAATTGAGATTGGTAACAAACTTTTCACAAATTTTTCATGTCATGTAAACAATGCAGGGAATGGGATTGGTAGGTGCATCAAAGCATTTCATGGCCTTTGGAGGTGGAATGAGATATTGTGTTGGAACAGATTTCATGTCACTAGGTGCAAAAAAAAGCGCTATCTAAGACTCAGTCTGTACTAGTGTCTTATTAGTTTATAACTCTTGTGGATGATCGTAAGAATTATTGTTGATATATGTAATGAAAGGTTGATTGTTATTGTTCAATGGAATGTTTGTTACTTCATATTAATTTTTATTTATTTGATTTTTTGTTTATAATTTATATAATTTGAAGTAGGTGCAACAGGAAAAAATAAAAAATAATTTTACTCTTTTTTTTAAAAAAAAAAAAAAAACCCTTAGATAGAGCATAAAAAAGCGCTATGTAAGATAAATTCTGGAAATTAAAAAATGGCCCTTAGATAGCGCATAAAAAAAGCGCTATAGAAGATCCTAAGCTTAGATAGCGCAAAATAAGCGCTATGTAAGATAAATTATGGAAATTAAAAAAAGGCCCTTAGATAGCGCATAAAAAAAGCGCTATAGAAGATCCTAAGCTCAGATAGCGCAAAATAAGCGCTATGTTAACTACCATATCGGTAGCTTACATAGCGCTTTTATGCGCTATCCAAGCCCAAAAAAATCGCTATCCAAGGCCAATTCTGTACTAGTGACAAGTGGGCATGTTCATTGCATGTAGATGGTAACATGAGTATTTACCATGACCCATCTTCATTCAAGATAAGTCTTATATCCTCACAATGAAGTGGATGCCAATGTTTTAACCACACAAAGATTGTTCGTGGATTTTGAGACTGTTGGTGGACGTTTACTCGTCAGCCCGGATTCTGCATATGAAGAGCTCAGCGCAATATCTTATCTGAATGGGAATTTTGTGAATGCCAGATTGAGGCAGTGTCCAAGTTGTACTTGGAGTAGAATCCGAATGTCTCAAGATTTAGATTTGAAATGTCATTGTAGTAGGTTAAGAGTTGGAACTGCTATTAAAATTTGGGATGAGCCTCCTGCTTTTGTGGAGGGTCATCTCTTTTTTAATTGTGAATGAAATGAAATTTATCGTTTGCTCAAAAAAAAAAAAAGTTTTCCGTGGAAAGATCTGGGTGTCCAAGTGGGCATGTTCATTGCATGTACATGGTAACATGAGTGTTCCATGACCCATCTTCATTCAAGGAAAGCCTTATATACTCTCTTTAATTATTTTATTTATTTACTTTATAAATAAATAAAATATCTTTTATTGGAAAAGAATAATATTAATATATACTGGGCAAGAAAGAGAGAGTTCCATTTATCAACTCCCAAATTTTAACTCACTTTAATTTTCACTTAACCATCAAAGTGAAACTATAATGTTAAAATTTATTTAATGTGGCAAGTCATGTGGGACACATTTATATAGAATATAAAATATTCTAATATTCGCCCACTTGTCCCATAGGACGACTTGATGATCTATGACAAACTTTAAGTGCGCATATGTCAATAAATCATTTTATAATGTCATATGGACAAAACTGTTATTAAGCTAAAACTGATTGGATCATGGCGGTCACATATCATTTAAGAGACATGATCCCTTCCATGTATCACAAAATCAATTTAAACTTAAACTTTAACTTTAATGAGGTGAACCATAAGCCTCAACAGTACTATGAGGTAAACCTTAAGCCTCAATCATAATTTTAGGTAAATCATCCTCATCTATAATTTGAGGTAAACCATAACCCTCAACCATACTATCTTCAAAGAAGACCTATTATTAATGTACATTCAACAATCATAATGTACATCTGCAGAAACCTTTACACATAATGAGCTCAGAGTGTCAAAATCTTTAAACTTTAATGAGCAAACATCTGTAATGTATATATATATATATATATACAAATCCATTCATTTTATGTTAACACAGACTTTTCTGTAATACCAATCCTTTCGACATGACCATAAAATGTCTTAGGAGGTAATCCTTTAGTTAACGGATCCGTTATCATTAATTCGGTGCTAATATGCTCTATTGACACTCTTTGTTTTTGCACTTCTTCTATAACTGACAAGTATTTCAATTCCATACGTTTAGCACCTTTAAAGTACTTGTCATTTTTCAGAAGAAGAAAACTGCGGAGTCAATAAGTTCTCAGCGGCTTGGCCATAATATCGACAAACCCAAGCCCTGAGATAAGGTTCCGCAACAACATTCCTTGAACAGTGACCTCAAAGCACGCCACAAATTCTCTTACTATAGTGGAAGTAGCAATGACAGACTACTTTCCACTTTTCCATTCTATTGTTCCTATATTATTAGGAACAAATAACCGAATGCAGATTTTCTCGTATCTTCACATCCGGCATAACCTGAATCTTAATATCATATTATTTTAAGGTGGTTACACCTTCTTTACATGAGCATATAACCTTTGGTGCCTTGTAAGTACCAAAGGACTTTCATTGCAGCTTTCAGTGGTTTATCCGAGATTACTTTGATATCGACCTACTATTATATCAGCAAATCTGATTTTAGGACGAATACAAACATTAAGCTCCCTACCACTGAATTATAAGTAATAGAGTTCATTTATATTATTTTCAATTCGTTCTTGGGACATTGCATTAGACTTAATCTGTCTCTTAACTGAATTGGAAATGATCCCAGTCGAACAATTCTCTTTTATGAATCTCTCTAACACTTTATTTATTTAGGCCTTCTGAGACACTCATATCAATCATTGTGATCTGTTACAGAATATTTCTATTCCTATCACATAGGATGCCTTGCCTAAATCTTTCATTTTAAATTGCTAGAGAGAAACTCTTTACTTTTCATAATAGTCCAACATTATTAACAACAAGCAATATACAAGACCAATATAATGAACTTGCTCCCACTGACCTTTATATAGATATACACTGATAAATGGTGTTCTCCACAAATGGTATTATCATTAAGATACCATTCTCTTGAAGCTTTTCCTTCTCAAGAATAGATCGCAATGATAAAGAATTTGTATTTTGAGCCATTATCTACAATTATGCAAACATGTAATCGCATATAAGTACCAACTTAATTAAAGATATTATAATTATAAGTATTTCACAAATACTCCCACTAAATTATATCACCTTTATATACATCCAATGTATAATATAATTTAAATGGGCTAAGATCTATATTTTATTTAATTTTACTTCCGCGAGGGCAGGAAGCATAAAATTAAACTATTTAGGTAGATAAATCCTTATCAATCATATCATATATGACTCTTAGATCTTTTATGAGATTATTTCAAAACATCTTATGTCATGCATGTTTTAATCTCATCTGTGCCTTAGGCCCAAAACTCTTTTGATATCCTAATTAAGTCAACCCACTTTAAACACATAGGAACCACTCTTTCACTCATCTTGTTCATTCATGGATAAAATCAATGCACCTCGCGATGGTTAGAGCGCGCATGAAAGTACCCATTTAATCCCAAGTGTTTTAATCATGGGTTGGCACGTGACTTAAATTTTTAAAGAAGGTTCACACACATAAAGCTAATCAATTAACCGAATTAATTTTATGTAACTTTAGTTGCGCTAGTTATAGGATTAAGGGAGAACTCCGTTTTTGTCCATCGTACTTTGGGTCGTGTTTCACTTTTACCATTAAACTTTATTTTTTTCATTTTTACCGTCGTACGACAAACAATGATGTCATTTTATGCCAAATTCGATATTTTATACCCAAATTTATTTCAACTTTACCATCGTACTACAAACAATGGTTTCATTTTACATCAAAATTTGGTATGAAATGACACCATTGTTTGTAGTACGATGGTAAAAATGAAAAAAAGAAAGTTCGATCGTAAAAGTGAAACACGCCCTAAAGTAGAATGGACCAAAACGGAGTTTTCCCTAGGATTAAAGTCTGAAACTTTGAGATTACGCCAATCTTAAACTCCTTTAAGATACTGATCTTAATGTCTGGACTTCTGAACTTAAATCTGTTTCAGGAAACACGGTTTAAAAAACCAGCCATCTGAAACGGATCAAATCAGTGTAGTCCAAACCATCCTCATAGCATCTTGAAATTGAGAGCACAAACCGTACGGTCGAAACTAAGCCAAAGGCATCCATATTCCCGTACTAGGATCAAGAAACCAATTATACGGTCAAAACTAAGCCACAAGGCATCCATATTCCCGTATAGATTGGCCACTTGTCTTAAGATCTTTCATTGTCTCTTAATCTCACAGATTACATCAGTTCTAAACTCTTTAGAACTCTGATTTCTGCACTTATTCTGAATTCTTTACAGAAAACTGTTTTAGGAAACACGGTTTCAAAAACCAGCCGTCTGAAACCAGTTTCTGTTTCCAGATTCGAATTCTATAAACAATTTACAGAACAATCTGGACACCAGAAGACGGAGCAACATTCTAGAAATCGGACCAGGCGCTGTACGGCTAGGCGCGCGCCGTACGCTTACCGTGCCACCGTACGGATCCTGTTCCCAATTTTCCAGATTATCCAGTTTTCAGAAATTCGATCAATCCATCGTCGTATTTATACATAATCAGATTATAGAAATACGAAAAATACAAAATAAGAATTTTAACCCATCTAATTCATACAAACAATAACCAATTTATTCCTCATACAAATTAGATCAATATTATCAACAATTATAATCCAATTATAACATGATAATCTAAGCATGCGATCAAACATATCAATCGAATTAATATTACAACCACATAATCACCAACTAGCATGCAAATTCTATATCTCATATAAAATTAATCACATAAATTCATCAAAATCATGATCATACCAATTAAATAATCTCATTAAATAATTATATCATGACTATATTTTAATTATTGATCATCAACGGGGCTCTGATACCACTATTGGGTTTTGTGCAATCATGCGCAGTGGAAGAAAGACATGAATAAAACCCAATAGCCTAGATCCGCTATGAACAATAATTCATAATATGAAGATGAAAGAAACTAACCCTTGTAGATCGTTATGTAAAACTTGGATTAAGCGTTAAGAGAAGCGCCCTCTACCAGTGATCCACACAACGAACAGATTTCAAGAACGCTTTCTTGAACTTGACTGCTAGGTCTTCGGATTGATAAATGATGTTGAAGAACGATTATTCAAAGCTCCTAATGATTATTGTGACTTGATGATTGGGAATAATCAATCACAATAACCCAAGAATATAATGTGTGTTTTCTCGCTCAAAGAAAGACTTTGGAATTGATCAAATCAATAGTTAGGGAACAATTCCCGTCAGTTTACATTATATACTATGGGTGTCCAAAACCCTTTAGGACTTAGGTATTTTTGTCCAACAAGAACTGCTTAAAATAAAACTGTCAACCGGGGGCAGTCGTACGAGGCTTGGCCAGCCGTACGGTGCCTCCCTTCAGTTTCCTCGTTTTTCGCTCCTTTTGATTATCCGTTCTGCGTGTGTGACCCAATAGGATTATACTAAGTTGGTAACAAGTCTGAACCAGTCAAACCTCGTAAGTCATAAGCGGACTCTAGCAAGACATTATGACTACCCAATTAATATAACTTTGAAATCCAAAGTTTCCTAAAATAGAACATAACACAATCTCTTTGTTACACGATGTCTATTGAACGTAAGCCATGGTCAATGGTCAACTTACTTTGTTCAATGCTTTCTCGATCCTGAATGTATTGATAATACAAATCATATTTGAGCACCGTCATGCATTTCATCAATACCATTCATCGAGTGGCCAAAGCTTGACATCTCTCTTGACGAGGAACAAATCCCATCTTGGCTTATTACTCTTCCCTACATGATTCCGATTACGCCAATCATATTCTTTATAGTTATCCGGTTAGGGATAACGTTTGAATATGTCAAACGTAATGTTCATAAAGTGAAAGACTGTAATAACCTCAAGTCTGGAGATTCTAGTGATATAACTATATGAGACTTAATTATGACATTGTGACCATGACATAAATCTCATAGGGGTCAATCCAGTATTTGTTCTCCAACAAATACTCATAAGTCTAATTGTATCATATACACATAATCATCAAATGATTATCTATTAAACTTATACTAATAATTAATCATAATTATCAGGGACGGGGATTATTATAATAAACATGCAAAAGATATAATAATCAAAAATTCAATATCTTTATTAAAGCATAAGCAAGTGATAACATTAATCGTTCAAATAACGTGCCTAGAGCATACAACACCAACACTCTCTTCTATTGCACAGGGTCTGGCTAAATATGTCAAGTGGAGCGCTAGTATGATGGAAGAAGAAGCAAGGCGGAAGCTTAAATCAGTTGAACTTCAGGCAAAGAAGACTCGCTTGAGGTTTTGGACATACTATGTACCACCGGCCACAAATTCAAAGGCAAGTCATGATCAAAATTTTACTGGAAAGGTTGTTTACTTCTCCATGTGAGCCAATTTGTAATTGTCCTGGATTTCAATTTGCTTGCTTAAATTGAGTTTTTATTTTCTTTGCAGGTCATTGAAGTTGTGAGTGGGGACTGCATTATTGTTGCTGATGATTACGTACCATACGGCAGCCCCTTAGCAGAGCGACGGGTCAATCTCTCCAGTATCAGGTGTCCCAAACTCGGCAATCCTCGTAGAGATATTGTTTCTAATTTTTCTGTGTCATCGCACAAATTAACAAAATATAAAATTGAGATTGGTAACAAACTTTTCACAAATTTTTCATGTCATGTAAACAATGCAGGGAATGGGATTGGTAGGTGCATCAAAGCATTTCATGGCCTTTGGAGGTGGAATGAGATATTGTGTTGGAACAGATTTCATGTCACTAGGTGCAAAAAAAAAAGCGCTATCTAAGACTCAGTCTGTACTAGTGTCTTATTAGTTTATAACTCTTGTGGATGATCGTAAGAATTATTGTTGATATATGTAATGAAAGGTTGATTGTTATTGTAGAATGGAATGTTTGTTACTTCATATTAATTTTTATTTATTTGATTTTTTGTTTGTAATTTATATAATTTGAAGTAGGTGCAACAGGAAAAAATAAAAAATAATTTTACTCATTTTTTTTTAAAAAAAAAAACCCTTAGATAGAGCATAAAAAAGCGCTATGTAAGATAAATTCTGGAAATTAAAAAATGGCCCTTAGATAGCGCATAAAAAAAGCGCTAGAGAAGATCCTAAGCTTAGATAGCGCAAAATAAGCGCTATGTAAGATAAATTATGGAAATTAAAAAAAGGCCCTTAGATAGCGCATAAAAAAAGCGCTATAGAAGATCCTAAGCTCAGATAGCGCAAAATAAGCGCTATGTTAACTACCATATCGGTAGCTTACATAGCGCTTTTATGCGCTATCCAAGCCCAAAAAAATCGCTATCCAAGGCCAATTCTGTACTAGTGACAAGTGGGCATGTTCATTGCATGTACATGGTAATATGAGTGTTTACCATGACCCATTTTCATTCAAGATAAGTCTTATATCCTCACAATGAATTGGATGCCAATGTTTTAACCACACAAAGATTGTTCGTGGATTTTGAGATTGTTGGCGGACGTTTACTCGTCAGCCCGGATTCTGCATATGAAGAGCTCAACGCAATATCTTATCTGAATGGGAATTTTGTGAATGCCAGATTGAGGCAGTGTCCAAGTTGTACTTGGAGTAGAATCCGAATGTCTCAAGATTTAGATTTGAAATGTCATTGTAGTAGGTTAAGAGTTGGAACTGCTATTAAAATTTGGGATGAGCCTCCTGCCTTTGTGGAGGGTCATCTCTTTTTTAATTGTGAATGAAATGAAATTTATCGTTTGCTCAAAAAAAAAAAAGTTTTCGGTGGAAAGATCTGGGTGTGCAAGTGGGCATGTTCATTGCATGTACATGGTAACATGAGTGTTCCATGACCCATCTTCATTCAAGGTAAGTCTTATATACTCTCTTTAATTATTTTATTTATTTACTTTATAAATAAATAAAATATCTTTTATTGGAAAAGAATAATATTAATATATATTGGGCAAGAAAGAGAGAGTACCATTTATCAACTCCCAAATTTTAACTCACTTTAATTTTCACTTAACCATCAAAGTGAAACTATAATGTTAAAATTTATTTAATGTGGCAAGTCATGTGGGACACATTTATATAGAATATAAAATATTCTAATATTCGCCCACTTGTCCCATAGGACGACTTGATGATCTATGACAAACTTTAAGTGCGCATATGTCAATAAATCATTTTATAATGTCATATGGACAAAACTGTTATTAAGCTAAAACTGATTGGATCATGGCGGTCACATATCATTTAAGAGACATGATCCCTTCCATGTATCACAAAATCAATTTAAACTTAAACTTTAACTTTAATGAGGTGAACCATAAGCCTCAACAGTACTATGAGGTAAACCTTAAGCCTCAATCATAATTTTAGGTAAATCATCCTCATCTATAATTTGAGGTAAACCATAACCCTCAACCATACTATCTTCAAAGAAGACCTATTATTAATGTACATTCAACAATCATAATGTACATCTGCAGAAACCTTTACACATAATGAGCTCAGAGTGTCAATATCTTTAAACTTTAATGAGCAAACATCTGTAATGTATATATATATACAAATCCATTCATTTTATGTTAACACGGACTTTTCTGTAATACCAATCCTTTCGACATGACCATAAAATGTCTTAGGAGGTAATCCTTTAGTTAACGGATCCGTTATCATTAATTCGGTGCTAATATGCTCTATTGACACTCTTTGTTTCTGCACTTCTTCTATAACTAACAAGTATTTCAATTCCATACGTTTAGTACCTTTAAAGTACTTGTCATTTTTTCAGAAGAAGAAAACTGCGGAGTCAATAAGTTCTCAGCGGCTTGGCCATAATATCGACAAACCCAAGCCCTGAGATAAGGTTCCGCAACAACATTCCTTGAACAGTGACCTCAAAGCACGCCACAAATTCTCTTACTATAGTGGAAGTAGCAATGACAAACTACTTTCCACTTTTCCATTCTATTGTTCCTATATTATTTGGAACAAATAACCGAATGCAGATTTTCTCGTGTCTTCACATCCGGCATAACCTGAATCTTAATATCATATTATTTTAAGGTGGTTACACCTTCTTTACATGAGCATATAACCTTTGGTGCCTTGTAAGTACCAAAGGACTTTCATTGCAGCTTTCAGTGGTTTATCCGAGATTACTTTGATATCGACCTACTATTATATCAGCAAATCTGATTTTAGGACGAATACAAACATTAAGCTCCCTACCACTGAATTATAAGTAATAGAGTTCATTTATATTCTTTTCAATTCGTTCTTGGGGCATTGCATTAGACTTAATCTGTCTCTCATCTGAATTGGAAATGATCCCAGTCGAACAATTCACTTTTCTGAATCTCTCTAACACTTTATTTATTTAGGCCTTCTGAGACACTCATATCAATCATTGTGATCTGTTACAGAATATTTCTATTCCTATCACATAGGATGCCTTGCCTAAATCTTTCATTTTAAATTGCTAGAGAGAAACTCTTTACTTTTCGTAATAGTCCAACATTATTAACAACAAGCAATATACAAGACCAATATAATGAACTTGCTCCCACTGACCTTTATATAGATACACTGATTAATGCTGTTCTCCACAAATGGTATTATCATTAAGATACCATTATCTGGAAGCCTGTTCAGTCCATATATTGACTTCTTTAAATTTACACACTAAATTTTCTTTAAATGTGGTCACAATTTATTCAGGTTTGTCCATGTATATTTCCTCTTCCAATTCGCCATTCAGAAAAGCAGTTTTTACATCTATTTGGTGAAGCTCTAAATCATAATGAGCCACCAAAGCCATAACAATTCTAAAAGAGTCCTTCTTAGATACCGAAGAGAAGGTCTCTTTATAGTCAATGCCATTTTTTGTGTATAACCTTTCGCTACAAGTCTGGCTTTATACCTTTTTATGTTTCTTTTAGAGTCATGTTTTAGTTTTAAAGATCAATTTAAAATGGACTCTTTTATACCATTCAGGCAACTCTACTAAGTCTCAAACTTCATTATCATACACTCACTTAATTTCTTCTTTCAAGGCATTGAATCACTGTTCTGAATTGTTATCTTTAATTGCTTAACTGAATGAGATTGGATCTTTAACAATGCTCAAGTCACATTCATGCTCAAGATTATAAACAATGTAATCATCTGAAATAGCAATCTTTTATGTCTCACCGACTGCCTTAAAGCTATTTCATGATTGTGTTCATTAATCTCTTGCTAAACTATAATATATTCATTCAGTGAGTATTGATCGTTAATTTGTCGTTTTGATACGTTGTTAGTCTGTCATACAACAACAGGAACAACAACTTTATTAGGAATGTCAGGCAATGGCTGTTTTGCCTGATTTTTCCTGAATATCAACATTTCGTGGTTTCCCACTCCCACTGATTAAACCATTCTTGATGAATCGAGCATTTTCAGACTTAACTATTTTCGTACTGTGGTTAGGACAGTAAAATCTATACTGTTGGTCCCAAAGGGCAACAAGGGTATGAAAAATAACTAGAGGGGGGGTGAATAGCTGTTTTGAAATTCTTTTCGAACCCTTGATAAACTCAATTGCAAATGCCCACTTTATCAAATAAGCGTTATGAAATGCGCCTAAGTGAGTGAGTGAAATGCACAGCGGAATTTAGTTAAGTAAAGTAGGCGCAAAGTGTGATAAAGGGGCGCACACACACTCTAAGTATTTTGGCTTAAAGTGAGTGAAAGATGGAACTAAGGCAAATGATATAACAAACACAACACAATTCAGTCCAATCAATCTACAATGATTATACAAGCAAATAGTGATATAAGATAATAACTTGAAAGTAAATGCAAGAAATTAATACGCGCTATTTGGAGAGGTTCGATCGGGAAATGATCTACGTCCTCTACCAAGATGGTTAGTCTTGGATTTCTAATGAAGATCTTATAATATGAGAGAGTGTTACAAATTACAACGTTTGAATTTATACCTAACTCAAGATCTAATATTCTATGAAAGAACAAATCCTAGACAAAACTGATGTATCTCTTAAAGAAATATCTAAGTGATCAAACTTAAAGAGGTGCGTGTGTGAATTTAGATTCAAGGCTCTTTAGATTTTTATGATTTAGAGCACAATAAAACTAAAGTGTTTTTGCTTGAGGATCTGGGCTAAGGATGAAGGTATGAAGATGTTCTTGAGTAATATGGGAATTCAAAGGCAATATTCAAATCTTCAACAAATGCTTGAGAGAGAAATTCAGAGATTCTTAGCAACTTCAAAACGCTTGAAGTTATGGGGTATTTATAGTAGACCCCCAAAAACTAGCCGTTGGAAATCCCTTGTGGATAAGGTTAAAGGACAGATGTGCTGGAGCTCATTGAGTGGAGCACGTCTCCTTTATAGTCGTTAGACACATAACACAAATATGACCGTTATGGACAGATGTCCTTAGATGCGGGTGCATACGTGTTATTTTTCCACCGTTGGATCTTTGGCGTAGTTTGAATTTCTTCAAGTCTTCATGTCTTCAATAAATCACCAAGTGTTGAATTAACATCAATGAGGCGCGTTGAGCCTTGGGGTTCATATCATGTGCGCGTGCTTAAGTGGCGCCTGGGCGCAGTGAGAGGCGCATAGCGCATGTATTTGGACGCATAGACGCGTGGCACGTAGGTGCATCCCTTGAATCAAACTTGTGATTTTTCTTGAATCTTGATATCTAGCCCTATTCTTAAGCCTAGTCTATTACAATGGATTACCAAAAAGAATGAAGTATAAATACTTCTTACATATGGGTCTAAAGTCCATGAAATAAAATTTAGGTGATGGATCAATCAAATCTAATTAATCCTATTACATTGAAACTGATATATAAGTGGGCATACCCAACAATCTCCCCCTATTTGATTGATGCCATTACCTACTATATCAGGGACAAACATTATACTTGATAATAACATGTCTAAATAAATGAAATTGGTAAATCATGTCTCAAGTTAATGCACACACTAGTCCAAGATATAGATTTCTAATCTATTCCAATAAAGATAAATCATTACAAATGGAATGATAGAAACAACAGTTTAACACATTCAAAATGTATATGAGTTTTGGTTTTGAAATGTGTTTAAACAAAGTTTAAACTCAATTCATGAAATATGAAGCAGTTCAAATATGATGCATATGATTTTAAACAACATTCATTGTTCTACAAACAAGAAGTTTGAGTGAACAAGGTTTGAGAGAAATAGTGATGCTTTGTTCTCATTAAAACTCGAAATATGAGAGTTGATTACAAGTTTTCAATAGAACAAAAACAAAGGATGTGCTAAAACATTTAAGCACTAGAATCACTAACAAAAAATTTCTAACATCACAAAAGTTTCTAACAACTTACAAACAAAAGAAAAGAACTCCGCCGTCTTCCTTCAAACCTTCTTCGATCTCCGTCACCGAGCGTTGAATTTGTTTGGTAAGTTGAAGAGTACGGTTAGCATTTGTGAATGCCTCTATAACACCATCTCTGAGGTAGCGCAGATGCCCAACATTGACATCTTGATACTCATCAATGAAGTGTTGAGTAATAGCTTGTTGTTGAGAAAAGTTTTCAGCAATCACTTGTAAGTTTGCTTCAACAGCAACTTGCACGGACACAATATCAGAAAAAGATCTCCCTACGCGCCTATCAGCACTAGAATGCGCGGCGTTGAAATGAGTAACAATCAACTCCTTCAAAACGTCTAACTTTGAAAGCAAGGAGTGAGAGTTAAATGGCGCGCTAATCCCTGCGCTAGAAGAGGGTGCAAAGTCCATGTGCGCGCTGGGAGAATTTGCTAGCTCATCCTTGATTTCCTTGAGTTTATCCATTATACTCACCAACTTGTCTGTTGGGTTTTGAGCAAACATGCACAGCGGAATAAACCCAAAAGCCTAGATCCGATCACGATGATTAAATTAATATGGAGATGAATTTAGAACACTAACCGTGACGGAGCTTTAAAATTCTGAGATCTTCAATCTTCGTTCTTCGCGCTTCTTCGAATCACGAACGTAGGAACGACCGCAAAACTTGGATCACGAACTTTGAAGGAGTAGATGCCAACGCCCTCTATGTTTATCCACACGCGAACGAATTTCAAGAACGATTCTTGAACCGGATTGCTAGACCCAATAGAAACTCTTTCTATTTTGAAGGCTATATAGAAAATCAATGTTCTTGTTCTTGAGGAAGAAGAAGAACTTGTTTTTCTCTCTCTCGGAGGCTATCTAATTGATATGGAATCAATTCATACTGATTAGGTCGTTGTTAGAGGTTTATATACTTATTAGTCCTAAACCGTTTTGGAGAAATAGGTTAAAACCCGTCACAACACGAAATCAGTTTTTGGGCCCGAACAGGGCCTGCTCGGCCGAGTCCTTTAAGGTGCTCGGCCGAGCACCTTTGCTCCAGAAAATCTGACCTTCTGATTTCCCATGCTCGGCCGAGTCATATGAGGTGCTCGGCCGAGCACCACCAGAATTCCGATTTTAGCCTTTTAAACAATTCGTCCTTTTGTGTGTGACCCCATAGGATTATATTAAGTTGGCAATGAGCCCAAACACATTTGTGCTCATAAATCATGAGCGGACTCTAGCAAGCCATCATGACTACCCAATTAATATAACTTGTATAAGTTCGTGAATCCTTTATAGAACATATTACAATCTCTTTGTTTCACGATGTCTATTGAACGTAAGCCATGGTCAATGGTCAACTTACAGTGTTCAATGCTTTCTCGATCCAGAATGTATTGATAGTACAAATCTTATTTGAGCACGGCCATGCATTTCATCAACACCATTCTTCGAGTGGCCAAAGCTTGACATCTCTCTCTTACGAGGAACAAATCCCTTCTTGATTTATTACCTTTCCCTACATGAATCCGATTACGCCAATCACATTCTTTATAGCTACCCGATTAGGGGTAACGTTTGAATATGTCAAACGTAATGTTCATCGAGTGGAAGACTGTGATAATCTCAGGTCTAAAGATTCCAGTAATATAACTATATGAGACTTAATTATGACATTGTGACCATGACATAAATCTCATATGGGTCAGTCCAGTATTTGGTCTCCAACAAATACCCATAAGTTTAATTGTATCCCATACACCATAATCATCATATGATTATCCATTAAACTTATACTAACAATTAATCATAATTATCAGGGACGGGGATTATTATAATAAACATGCAAAGGATATAATAATCAAACATTCAATATCTTTAATATATAAATAACATTAATCGTTTTACAAAACGTGCCTAGAGCATACAACACCAACAATCTCCCACTTGCACTAGGCCTAATTAATGTATCGAATACCCATAGACCTAACATGACCATCATGCTTTGCTTGTGGAAGACCCTTTGTCAATGGGTCGGCAATGTTATCATCAGTTGGTACTCTGCATATATTCACGTCACCTCTGTTAATGATTTCTCGAATGACATGGTAACGCCTAAGTATGTGTTTGGACTTCTGATGGTTTCTTGGTTCCCTTGCTTGAGCAATAGCACCATTATTATCACAATAAAGGTCTATTGGATCAGCAATGCTAGGAACTACCTCTAGTTCAGTTATGAACTTCTTGATCCAAACAGCTTCTTTAGCAGCATCGGATGCAGCAATATACTCAGCTTCCGTTGTAGAATCAGCGACAGTACTTTGCTTAGAACTCTTCCAGCTAACAGCACCTCCATTAAGCACAAATACAAATCCAGATTGCGATCTAAAATCATCCTTGTCGGTTTGAAAGCTTGCATCTGTGTAACCACTTACAACAAGATCACCTTCCACACCTCCATACACCAAGAACGAATCTTTAGTCCTTCGCAAGTACTTAAGAATCGTCTTGAATGCAATCCAATGATTTTCACCAGGATTTGATTGGTATCTACTCGTCATGCTTAAAGCATACGAGACATCAGGTCTAGTACATATCATGGTATACATGATGGATCCAATAGCAGAAGCATATGGAATCCCAATCATTCTCTCACGCTCATCAGTCGTCTTAGGACACTGATTCTTGCTTAGAGATATGCCATGACCCACTGGCAAATTTCCTCTTTTAGAGTTTTCCATGCGGAATCTCTTGAGAACTTTGTCAATATATGTATCTTGACTTAAACCAATCAGTTTCTTAGATCTATCACGATAGATCCTAATGCCAAGGATATAAGCGGCTTCTCCCATATCTTTCATTGAGAAACACTTTCCTAACCAAGTCTTTACAGACTGTAGTGCAGGAATGTCGTTTCCAATGAGCAATATGTCATCAACATATAGTACTAGAAATAATACTACACTCCCACTAATTTTCTTGTATACAAAAGGTTCATCTTCGTTCTTGATGAAGCCAAACTCTTTGACCGATTCATCAAACCGAAGATTCCAACTCCTAGAGGCTTGCTTCAATCCATAAATGGATCGTTGCAATTTGCATACTTTATTAGAATTTTCTGGAATTACAAAACCTTCAGGTTGTGTCATATAAACATCCTCAAGTAAGTTCCCGTTAAGGAACGCTGTTTTGACATCCATTTGCCATATCTCATAGTCAAAATATGCGGCTATGGCAAGTAAAATTCTTATAGACTTGATCATTGCTACGGGTGAAAAGGTTTCATCATAGTCGATTCCATGAATCTGCCTATAGCCTTTCGCTACAAGCCTAGCTTTATAAGTATGCACCTTTCCATCCATGTCAGTTTTCTTTTTGAAAACCCACTTGCATCCTATGGTTTTTACACCTTCGGGCGCATCAATCAAGTTCCAAACTTGATTGTCATACATGGACTGAATTTCAGATTCCATGGCTCCAAGCCATTTATCTGAATCAGGAGCGGACATCGCTTCTTGGTAGGAAGTAGGTTCGTCATCAACTATGACTTCTACTTCATTGCTATCCGTCATGAGAAATCCATATCTCTCAGGTTCGGATCGCACCCTACCAGTTCTGCGAGGAACTTGAGTACTCTGAACCGGTTCCACAACTCCTTGTGAAGCTTGCTCAGATCCAACATTTTGTTCCATGTAATTTTCGGGTTCTCGAATCTCTTTGAGATTAATTTTACTCCCACTAATTCCTTTGGAGAGAAACTCTTTCTCTAGAAAGGTACCATCTCGAGCAACAAACACTTTGTTGTTCGTGCGGTTGTAAAAATAATATCCCTTAGTTTCCTTAGGGTAACCCACAAAATTACATTTATCAGATTTTGGTGCAAGTTTGTCAGAGATCATTCTCTTAACATAGGCCTCACAACCCCAAATCTTTATGAAAGACAAACTAGGTTTTCTTCCAGTCCACATCTCATATGGAGTCTTTGGAACAGATTTAGTTGGAACTCTATTTAGTGTAAGAGCAGCAGTTTCTAGTGCATGTCCCCAAAAGGATAAAGGAAGATCAACTTGACTCATCATGGAGCGGACCATATCCAATAAGGTCCTATTTCTCCGCTCAGACACACCATTCCATTGTGGTGTTCCAGGTGGAGTTAATTGTGAAACAATTCCACAATCTTTAAGATGATTGTCAAATTCTTGGCTTAAATATTCTCCACCACGATCAGATCGTAGTGCTTTAATAGTTTTTCCAAGTTGATTTTGTACTTCATTTTGAAATATTCTAAATATCTCAAAAGATTCACTTTTATGCTTCATTAAGTAGACATAACCATATCTACTAAAATCATCAGTAAAAGTTATGAAGTATTGATATCCTCCCCTAGCACTGCTGCTCATTGGTCCACAAACATCAGTATGTATGAGTCCCAATAAGTCACTAGCTCTTTCACTACTCTTAGTAAAAGGTGTCTTAGTCATCTTTCCAAGTAAACAAGACTCACAAGTTTCATATGATTCAAAATCATGTGAATCTAGAAGTCCGTCCCCATGGAGTTTTGAGATACGCTTCTCATTAATATGACCAAGACGGCAATGCCACAAATAAGTATGATTTACATCATTAGGTTTGGATTTCTTATTTACATTATAGATATTATCATTATTTTCACTTTCAACATCAAGAACATAAAGGCCATTAAATGAACATGCAGTACAATAAAGCATATCATTTAAATAAATAGAAAACATCTTATTCTTAATAAGAAAACTATAACCTTCATTATCCAAACAAGAAACTGAAATAATATTCCTACTCAAATCTGGAACGTAATAACAATTGTTCAAAACAAGAATTAATCCGCTAGGTAAAATGACATCATATGTTCCTACGGCTAATGCAGTAACTCTTGCTCCATTTCCCACACGTAGGTCAACTTCGCCATCTTTGAGTAGCCTTCTATTCCTTAGTCCCTGCACATTTAAACAAATGTGAGATCCACATCCGGTATCTAATACCCAGGAGCTAGAAGTAGAAAGAAAAATATCTATAACATAGATACCTGAAGTAGACGCAGTCCCACTGCTCTTCTTCTTCTTTAGCTCTTCCTTGTAAACCTTTTAATTGCGTTTCCAATGACCAATCTCATTGCAGTGGAAACAAATTGCATCCTTTTGGGAAGCAGGTTTAGCCACAGTAGCATTGACAACATTTGCCTTGCTAATCTTGGGTTTGACAACTTTTGCCTTACCCTTTCCTTTGCCTTTCTTTCCTTCCTTTGACACTATGAGCACAGGAGCGGCTTCTTTACCAATTTTCTTTTCTGCCTGCTTAAGCATCCCATGCAATTCAGACAAAGTCTTATCCATCCCATGCATATTAAAGTTCATGACGAACTGGTTATAGCTTTTGGGCAATGAATTAAGAATAAAATCGGTAGCCAACTCATCATCAATTGGATGACCAAGCCTCTCTAGTTTCTCAAAGTAAGCCTTCATCTTTAAAACATGAGGGCTCACAGACTGCCCTTCGCTCATCTTACATGAGACAAGTGCAGCTATAGTGTCGAACCTCTCTTGCCTTGCTTGTTCTTGAAACATATCTTTCAACGAAGCAGCAAGGTCAAATGCCTCCAAGTGCTCAAGAGTCTTCTGAAGCTCTGAACACATGGCCGCAAGCATAAGACAACCCACCTCACGAGAATCATTTGCATGTTTCTTGTAGGCGTTTCTCTCATCCTTGGGTGCATTAGAAGCAGGTTCTTCTTCAGGAACGGGCTCTTCAAGAATATAGAGCTTGTCCTCATGCTTTAGAACAATTCTAAGGCTACGGATCCAATCCGTATAGTTAGCTCCATTTTCTTGAAGTTTCTCCTTCTCAAGGATAGATCGCAGTGATAAGTTTGTATTTTGAGCCATTATCTACAATTATGCAAACATATAATTAAATATAAGTACCAACTTTATTAAAGATATTAAATATTAGTATTTCACAAATACTCCCACTAAATTATATAACCTTCAAATACATCTAATGCATCATATAATTTAAATGGGCTAAGATCCATCTTTAATTTAATTTCAAGTCCGCTTTGGCGATACTGCTCAAAATTAAATTAATTAGGTAGACAACTCTTTGTCAATCATATCAAATATGACTCTTAGATCCTTTATGAGATTTTAGACATCATATGTCTAACATGTTTTAATCTCATCTGTGCCTTAGGCCCAAAACTTTGTCTTTTGATAGCCTAATTAAGTCAAACCATTTTAAACGTATAGGAATCACTCTTTCCTCATCTTGCTCATAAATGAATAGAATTAATGCACCTCGCTTTGGCAGAGCCCACATAAAACTATCCACGTACTCGCAAGTGTTTTAATCATGGATTGGCACAAAACTTAAGTTTTATGAAGGTTCACCACATATAGCATATAACACATTTATGATCACATAAGATAAACATGTTATTCTTAAGGCAACGGTTAATAATTTAATTAATCTCATTAATTAAATTAAGATTTCATGTGATTGATTTATGGAGATAAATTCTTTAACACATTATTGAGAGCACGATTGTACGGTCGAAACTAAGCCAGAAGGCATCCACAATCCCGTACCAAATTTAGAAACTAGAAGGAACAACTATGTAAGGTCGAAACTAAGCCAATAGGCATCCACAATCCCTTACATAAAGTAACTCGATTCTAAATTCTTTTGTCCCATCAATTCATTACTTTGACCTTGACATCTGTTTTCAGGAAACACGGTTTCTCAAACCAGCCATCTGATAAACAAATTCAATCCAAAGTGATTTTAAACAAGCCATTTAATTTCAGGAAACACGGTTTCTTAAACCAGCCATCTGAAAAACAAATTCTGTCCAAAATCAACCTGCTCGGCCGAGTCCTTTGAGGTGCTCGGCCGAGCGCCTCTGTGTTCCAGAAAACCCTTTACCTCTGACGACTCTGCTCGGCCGAGTCTTATAGACTGCTCGGCCGAGCACCACGAACAGAACAGTTTTTCTTGTCGAATTTTAATTCTAAGATTGCTTTCCCGATTCATTTAGGATTTGGTGTTCATAATGATCATATCATCATGTTCATCAAAACCTTGAATAAATGATTTATTCATGAATCAAAGATCATCAACAAATCAATCCAATTAATTTTTGATAATCTAAAGGAACATAATAATCAAATTATTATTGCAATCGTAGATCCCTCATAACGTATTTAAACGGTGCGATTTTATGATTTCAATATATCTCATATACAAACATAAAACTCAGATCACATAAACATCTTGAATCCAAATTCACATAGCATGCCAAAACATAAAATCCAACTATATCATTAACATGTTATTATTAAAATAATCATGATGAACGGGGCTCTGATACCACTGTTGGGTTTTGAGCAAACATGCACAGCGGAATAAACCCAAAGGCCTAGATCCGATCACGATGATTAAATTAATATGGAGATGAATTTAGAACACTAACCGTGACGGAGCTTTAAAATTCTGAGATCTTCAATCTTCGTTCTTCGCGCTTCTTCGAATCACGAACGTAGGAACGACCGCAAAACTTGGATCACGAACTTTGAAGGAGTTGATGCCAACGCCCTCTATGTTTATCCACACGCGAACGAATTTCAAGAACGATTCTTGAACCGGATTGCTAGACCCAATAGAAACTCTTTCTATTTTGAAGGCTATATAGAAAATCAATGTTCTTGTTCTTGAGGAAGAAGAAGAACTTGTTTTTCTCTCTCTCGGAGGCTATCTAATTGATATGGAATCAATTCATACTGATTAGGTCGTTGTTAGAGGTTTATATACTTATTAGTCCTAAACCGTTTTGGAGAAATAGGTTAAAACCCGTCACAACACGAAATCAGTTTTTGGGCCCGAACAGGGCCTGCTCGGCCGAGTCCTTTAAGGTGCTCGGCCGAGCACCTTTGCTCCAGAAAATCTGACCTTCTGATTTCCCATGCTCGGCCGAGTCATATGAGGTGCTCGGCCGAGCACCACCAGAATTCCGATTTTAGCCTTTTAAACAATTCGTCCTTTTGTGTGTGACCCCATAGGATTATATTAAGTTGGCAATGAGCCCAAACACATTTGTGCTCATAAATCATGAGCGGACTCTAGCAAGCCATCATGACTACCCAATTAATATAACTTGTATAAGTTCGTGAATCCTTTATAGAACATATTACAATCTCTTTGTTTCACGATGTCTATTGAACGTAAGCCATGGTCAATGGTCAACTTACAGTGTTCAATGCTTTCTCGATCCAGAATGTATTGATAGTACAAATCTTATTTGAGCACGGCCATGCATTTCATCAACACCATTCTTCGAGTGGCCAAAGCTTGACATCTCTCTCTTACGAGGAACAAATCCCTTCTTGATTTATTACCTTTCCCTACATGAATCCGATTACGCCAATCACATTCTTTATAGCTACCCGATTAGGGGTAACGTTTGAATATGTCAAACGTAATGTTCATCGAGTGGAAGACTGTGATAATCTCAGGTCTAAAGATTCCAGTAATATAACTATATGAGACTTAATTATGACATTGTGACCATGACATAAATCTCATATGGGTCAGTCCAGTATTTGGTCTCCAACAAATACCCATAAGTTTAATTGTATCCCATACACCATAATCATCATATGATTATCCATTAAACTTATACTAACAATTAATCATAATTATCAGGGACGGGGATTATTATAATAAACATGCAAAGGATATAATAATCAAACATTCAATATCTTTAATATATAAATAACATTAATCGTTTTACAAAACGTGCCTAGAGCATACAACACCAACACTTGTCACTTTCACCAGTGACTAACTCAAGCAGTTTCTTAATATCATCAGCAACACTGGTCTCCACTTTCTTAATAGCATCAATGAAATCCTGACCATCAATGAGCTTTATTCCGGCGTCAATTCTATTATGTAACTCAACAAGAGTAGCTTTGAACATATCATTCATTTGAGCTATAGCATCACTCCATTGCTGAGGGGTTAGGAAATGTTTGTCTCTGATATCAGCGCCAATGCGCGTTATCTCCCCCTTAATGGCAGCAATCTCACCTGCCTAACAAGTAATCATTGAAGCATGGAGCTCAAATTAAGATTCTAAGTGCGCCTGGCCCTGCTGAATTTGTTGAAGCATTGAAATAACCATACTCAAATCAGTAATAGGAGGAGTAGGCGCAGGAGATTGAGGCGCAGAAGGATCAGGTAGCCTGACAGGTGAAGGAATAGCAGTGGTTTTCTTGGGAGGAGATGGAAGATACTCAGTACTTGATCTAGGGTCTTCTGTATTGGGTTGAGGCGCAGGAGCAGTAGGCGCAGAAGTGGACTTGCGCTTTTTGAAAGGTTTTGGCTCCCCCTCAACTAGATCTTCACTCAGGTCTCCAAATAACTAAGCAGATAATTGATCTCTGAGTTTTTGTTGTTCAGCAGTGAGTGAGACAAAAGATGGAGTAGGAATGGGTTGAGTAACCGAAGCAGGCGCAATGGTAACTTTCTTGAGAGGCGCAGAAGAGGTTTTCTTTGAGGTCTTTATAGGAGGCGCACGAACTATGAGAGGAGGAATAGGCGCAGAGGGAGCAGGGGCGCATACATCAGCGTTGGATCCTGCGCCTTTTGCCTTTCTTTCTGCGCCAAAGTAGCAGCCTGCTTAATTTGATAATCTTCATCTCTTTTTCTCTGCTCTTCAGCCAAACTAGCTTCCTGAGCGCGCTTGAGAGCTTCCTGGTCTTCTTTTTCAGTTCTGGGGCGCTTTGGTGGTCTGCCTTCACATTCAACAGTATCAATCCCTTTGCCTTTGTCTGTACCTATGCTAGTTCCTGCGCCAGGTAGAATCTCAGTTGCTGCGCCATCTGCTGCACCATCTGCTGCGCCATTAGCATCTCCTTCATCTGACTTAGTGGCTTCATCAACCAACTAAGCACCCTTTACTCGAGGTGCGCGCTTTACAATGTGCTTTCTGCGCCTTTTCAACACCAAGCTATCCTTACCAAAAATTGGTACATCGTCTATTTTATAGACGGAATTCTCATTAAGGAATTGTGCAAGAGCTGGATAGGTGAGAAAAATTTTGGTGAGGATTCGGCAGTGAGTTTTAAACTTTGTCTTTCCCTCACTCTTATTCTTGTTGTACTTATCAATCTGCTCAGTCAAAGTTTTGAATAGAATTTGAGGCCAATTGAGTCTGGCCTTTCCCATAACCGCAGCAGTATATTCCCACTGCTCCACCGTGAATCTATTCACATTGCCCGATTTGAACACAATAGACGCATCAACGAGATGTGCTATATGTGCCAATAGATCTCCTTCATCCCTAATCTCAACATTTTTGATATTATTCTGAAGAGTGAGGATATTGAGATAGGAGCGCGCAACAATGTTCTACGCAGCCGCTGAGTAAGTGTTGGCTTGACCGGATACGCTTTGAGGACCGTTTGGGCTGAAATTCACTGCATGCTTGATTGTACCGGTAGAAATAGTGATATCAGTATTTTGAACCACGGCACAAATTCTGTAGCGCACAAATCCTATTTCATTTGTTGGTAACTCAACGAGAGCGGCAGTGGAGAAGAATTCATCAACAGGAAGTGGTGAGTAGAGTGGTTGATCCAGCGTGAATAAGGGAGTAAGTCCAGCAGTGTGAAGGGTTGAGATAATTTCAAGCCCTATTGGATCTAATGATAGCTCAGCTCGGTCAATTGTTTCACTGGGCCTAAAATTTGCAATATCCTACAAAAACAATGATGATTTAAGTTAGAAGTGAATGAGGCGCATAGAATCATAGCAGTGAGCAAAGTAAAATAGGCGCATAAAAAATTTGAGGCGCGTAGAAAAATCAGGTGCATAGAATCATAGGCACATAAGATAGCTCAGTGATTCAAGGCGCATGATTGTAGTAGGCGCATGAAATTTTTAAGGCGCATAGATTTACAAGACGCATACTATGGTTCTATGAAAAATACTAAGGAAAAATTAAACATAGAAAAATTGACTAAGTATGAATTGAGGCGCATAAGATATTTAGGCGCATAATGTTATTATCCGCATGAAGGATTGAGGCGCATAACATTTGTAATAGCCAGAGGCGCATACATATGTTAGGCGCATAAATCACTTGAGGCGCAGAATATCAATAGGCGCATAATCATACTAGGCGTATAAATTCATAAATAGGCACATAACTATGTAAATCATTGAACTTAGCATAAAAACACATAAAATATTACAAACAAGTAAAAACATTAATCATGAAAGGAATAAGAATCAAACAGGCAAAGTTTTGAAAAATAATTTTTGAAAATTTTGAAACCCAAGTCATGCAAAAATAATGAAGAACACGAAGAACATGTCTTGAGTGCTCGAAGAACACCAAGAACACGAAAACATGAAACTTCACCAAATCAAACATACAATATGTCAAAATGACCGCAAGAAGACAAGGATCACAAACATGCAAGTCAAAACAAGAACAAATTAACAACGATTCCAGAAAATGAATTCAAAGATCCAAAAATTTAAAAAGTTCAAAAATGGAAAATTTTCAGATTCGCACAAGATATATCATTGATCGTCGTAAAGTTGGATTTAAACGACTCGAAATCACAAAAGGATCAAAACCCAACAAACGATTTTGAAAATGGAGAACCAAAACAAGATTAATCAAAGAAAATGCCATTTTTGGTTTTCAAACAAAAGGAACCCAGAAAAACAAAAAAAAAAATCAGAAATTAAAGGGTTTAAGGTTAGAGAGTCATACCATTTCGTCTTGGAGTGCTTTGGATGCTTTCTTAGGACTCATTTAAGATATAACAAATGTAGAGAGATGGAGAAGAAATGATGAAAAAAATAAGGGAGAAAGAGATAGAAAACGAGACTGGAAGAGAAAGAGAGAGAGAGAGAGAGAGAGAGAGAGAGAGAGAGAGAGAGAAAGAGTTGGTGAGGGTTTCTGGAAGGAGGGTGAGGGGGTTGCAGAGAGAGGGAGAGGAAAATAATCATGAGAAAGGAAATGTGAAGGGGTTAGATTAATATATATATAGGTTTGGTTTTCTAGGAGAAGGGAAGTTGAAGAGATGAGCATTTATGGAGGGAAAACGGCTAATAAATGGTGAGGTGACACAGGGTACGGTGCATTTAATGAAGAATGACATAAAGTACCTCGATGTGACATTTTGGGTAAAGAAAAACTGCTTCACCTCCCTTATAAGTGTATGAGCAATTTTGACTAATTTTTGCACAAACCCCAAAAACATCTGTTTTGGTGTAAGTTTGGGGTGCAAGAAATATATCCCCAAAAAATAAAAATTTGAAAAACGAAAAAAACGAGAGAAAATTAATTGCACAAGTACCCTTGAACAATTATGGAATGTCAAAAGAAAAAGATTCTCCATAATAAATGATAATAAGTAACTTACCTGGTACTTGTGAAAATTAAATATGGTCAATCATTTGAAGGATAATAAATAAGTGAGCATTGATTGAGCCACAATATTTTAGTAGGCGCATAAAGGTTTTCTTGAAACTTTGAAAATGATTTAACTTTTGAACCTAGGATATTCATAACTCAAAAAGACATAAAATCATTAGTAGTTATAAAACTATTGACTAGTTGAGTTCAAGCATACCCATTTCTCCTCTAAAAAAGATGAACCGTTTCGCGTCAAGTGCTTTCGTTAGAATGTCGGCGATTTGAAAGTCGGTTCCCACGTGTTTCAAATGAATGTTGCCTTTCTCCACGTGGTCTTTGAGGAAGTGATATTTGATGTCCATGTGTTTTGTCTTGGAGTGCATGACGGGATTTTCAGAAACTGCAACGGCTGATGTATTGTCACAGTAGATGGGACAATTTTCTTCGATTATATCATAGTCCACCAATTGCTGCTTCATCCATAGAATCTAACAGCAACAACTTCCCGCAGCGATATATTCTGCTTCCATTGTTGATACAGACATTGAAGCTTGTTTCTTACTCGCCCATGACACAAGTCGATATCCGAGGAAATGACAAGTGTCACTTGTGCTTTTCCTATCAATAGTGCACACTGCATAATCTGCATCTGAATAACCTATAAGTTTAAAATTTGAATCTTTGGTGTACCAAAGTCTAATGTTAACAGTACCGGAGAGATATCGTATAATACGTTTCACAGCAATCAAGTGCGCTTCTCTAGGGTCAGATTGATAACGAGCGCAAACACAAACACTAAACATAATATCGGGCCTACTAGCAGTAAGATAAAGAAGTGAGCCAATCATACCTCAATAGAGCGTTTGATCAACACGTTTACCTTTTAAATCCTTGTCGAGTTTATTATCGGTAGCCATTGGAGTGTCGTATGCCTTTGCATTTTATAGCCCAAACTTTTTGATTAGATCCCTTGTATATTTAGCTTGGTTGATAAATATGCCTTCATTTATTTGCTTGATTTGAAGCCCAAGGAAGAAGGTGAGTTCTCCCATCATGCTCATTTCAAACTTACTCTTGCACAATAATTCATTAGTAGAACCAAATATAATATCATCAACATAAATTTGAGCAAGTAATTTATGACCATTATGTTTGGTAATGAAAAGAGTAGTATTGATTTTACCGCAAGTGAAGCCTTTCTCAATGAGAAACTTTGATAGTGTATCATACTATGCTCTTGTTGCTTGCTTGAACCTATACAAAGCATCTGGAGTCTGTAGACATGATTTGGAAATTGAGAATCTTCAAACCCAGGTGGTTGAGCTACGTAGACTTGTTCTTGGAGTTCACCATTTAGAAACGCGCTCTCTACATCCATTTGATATAACTTAAAGTTCTTGTGAGCGGCGTAAGCTAGAAAGAGTCTGATAGCTTCAAGTCTTGCTACGGACGCAAAAGTTTCATCATAGTCAATTCCTTCTTCTTGCCTATAGCCTTGTGCAACTAACCTTGCTTTGTTTCTTATGATGGTTCCATTCTCGTCCATCTTGTTTCTGAACACCCATTTTGTACCAATCACTCCTTGATCAGTTGGTCTTGGAACAAGAGTCCAAACCTTACATCGTTCAAATTGATTGAGTTCTTCTTGCATTGCAACAACCCAATTAGGATCTTGGAGCTCTTCATCAGCCTTCTTCGGTTCAATTTAAGAGATAAATGCATTATAAGCATCAAAGTTTATAGCTCTCCTTGTACGAATGCCAACATGTAGATCACCAATGATATTATTGATTGGGTGACCTCTAACTTCACGAATTTTAGGAGGTAAGTTAGGTTGGGTTGTAGTAACTTGAAGGTCTTCATAGGCACATCTTCACCAGATTCAAAATCATCAAAATTAGGGGGTTGAACTGGTTTAGAATTGAAACTGAGGTTAACACCAGATGCAGCAGTAGATATAGGCGCGTGAGAGGAATCTAGAGGCGCATCATTCAAGGGAGGTGCAATTGAAGATTCATTGGGCACGCCATAAATTGAGTTAGGAGCAACTGATGTAGATGGATTTCCTTGAGTTGATAGATTCTGATCATGTGTAGGCGCAACATGAATAGGAGCACCTGTTTCATTTAACTCAACAGAATCATCAGCAACATTTAGAGCCAAATGTGGCTCAAGGAGAGAATGTTCATCAAATGTAACATGTAAAGATTCAACTATCACTAATGTAGATGTATTAAAAACGTGAAAAGCTTTAGAATGTTTGGCATACCCAACAAAAATACCTTCGTCAGCTTTGTCATCGAATTTACCTCTATGTTTGTTTCCGTTGTAGAGGATATAACATTTGCAACCAAAGATCTTGAAGAATGCAATGTTGGGAGCTCTACCAGCAAAGTTCATACGGAGTCTTGTTGTGAAGTTTGTTGATGAGGGAACGATTTTGAGTAAAACATGTGGTGTTGACAGCTTCTTCCCAAAAGTACATAGGTAATTTTGCTTCAGCTATCATTGTCTTTCCCGCTTCAATCAACGTCCTATTCTTTCTTTCCACAACGCCGTTTTATTGAGGAACTCTAGCAGTTGAAAAGTTGTGATATATCCCATGATCGTCGCAATATCGAGCAACACCGTTGTTTTTGAATTCTGTTCCATTGTCGGATCGAACACTTACGATGTTATCTTCTTTTTGGGTTTGGAGCAGTCTGAATAAGGTGGTAAGAATGTCATAACAATCGTCTTTTAAGATCACCATTTCCACCCATGTGTACCTTGAATAATCATCCACCACAACTAGAGTATACTTGTTTCTTTTAATACTTGCAGTGGTGACTGGTCCAAATAGATCAATGTGCAGCAGTTGCAAACATCTAGTAGTTGAAGGATTTGACTTGCTGGAGAAAGATTTCTTCAGTTGTTTGCCAAGTTGACACACGGCGCACTTCTTGTCATGATGATCAACAACCTTAGGAAGTCCTTTAACAAGATTATTTCTGCTGAGTTTAGATAGATACTTGAAGTTCAAGTGACTTAAGCGCTTGTGCCACATCCAACTATTTTCGCTCACACTTTTAGCTACAAAACAAAGATTAGTACTAGAGTTCATACTATGGAAATCAATAATATAAATATTTGTCTTACGATATCCCGTGAGTAATGTAGTTCCAATTTTTCCATTCTTGATAAGACATTGAGTTGAAGTAAAATGGCATTCTAATCCTTTGTCGCATAATTGAGATATGGATAATAAATTGTGCTTGAGTCCTTCGACGAGAGAGACTTTTTAATTCACACTTTGTCTTTCTTAAGCTTTCCATATGCTACAACTTGACCTTTGTTATTATCACCAAATGTTACAAAGGGACCTCTTTCTTCATGAACATCTTCAAGTAAGGATTCATCTCCAGTCATGTGTCGTGAACACCCACTGTCGAGAATCCATTCATACGTTCTAGCTTTAGAAGATCCAGCCATGAAGCAAAGAACCTGAAATATAAACATTAAAGCAGGTCCCCTTTATTCCTTTTCGGGTCCTAGAGTTAGCAACTTTTGACGACCCACTCTTGCTTGACCTTAGGATTTTTACGTCCTTTGGCATTGGGAGTGAATATCAAAAGGCATTCCACGGCCTTATGTCCCGAAAAATCACAAATAGAATAATGATGAAAGCCACCAATCACATGAGTTTTTACAAACTCTTTACTTTTTTTTGGGATAGCATTCTTCTTTGGGTCAGATGAGCCAGCCTTAACAAAATCCTTCTTTTAAAATTTTGGAGCGCTTTTTCTTGGAGGGCGCATAGGGATAGGAGGTGCACGGTGGTGAGGTGCGTGGCTCTTAGGAGCATAATGTGCACTCGGAGAAGGATCGCGCCTTGTTTCAAGAATGATTTTTCTAGAGGATGATTCATCTGTAGCTACTTCCTTCTCTTTAGCTTTCCCAAATTGTTTCGTTGGGTAGACATAATAGAATGTTTGTCTCTTGACTTTTTCCTGTCCTTTACCCATTGAATTAGAATGTTTTTCCTTGGGAATTTCATGAGTTTGCTGAGGTGTAAATTCACTGTCTCTTTCAGCACAGACACCACACTTAAAGTTGTCACTAGTTGATGATGTGAATCCCAAGCCACTTTTATCACCACTGGCTTTTTGGGACTCAAATATACCGTCCATAGTGACACGAGAATTGGACCACTCATTTGTAATCTTTTTAAGATTAGTGATTTGAATGACCAGTTCATCGTTTTGAACTTTAAGAAGTGAGTTCTGTTCCGTTAGATAAGTGTTTTTAACAGTAAGAGGAGTCATGCTCTTTATCTGCTCCTTAAGTAGAGATTTCTCAGTCTTAAGCTGGGAAATTTCATCACATGATAGTGCTAAAGCTTCCTTCATATCACTAAAATGACTGATTACCTTTTCAGCCTCTTTGAATAACTTTTCTTGCTTTACAATGTCCTCGTCATGATTGATTATAGGAATAGGTGCAACTTGAGGTCTAATGTATTCGCTTTTTCTGAGTTTTCTTCTTGCACTCAGATCACATCTGGAGAATAACAATCCACCATCGCTTTGAGCCGGAGTGAGAAATCCTTGTTCAACGAGCTCGCTGATGGTTGGCCCTTTCTTCTTTTTCACTTCTTGAAAACCTGCAGATTTCTTGATTGGTTTATTCAAGACATTCATATCAGGAACATCCTTTGAGTAGTCATCATTAGAATCATAAGCTTCATCTTCATCATCCTTTGCCACCAAACAAACGAGTCCATCATCAGAATCTACATCGCTCTCTTCTGAGTCTGTTTCAATCCAAGTGTTCTGCTCATTTGCTGGTGATTCTTCTTCAGTCCATTCTTCCTTTGGTTTCTTGATGGTTGGTTGAGCAGCGTTGGTGCGCGGATTTGGATTCGCTTTCATTGGGATGTAAGATCTATAAACCACGGTGTCATAAAGCCTTTCATCGATTGAGGTGAGATGGGTCAAGATGCTAAATTTCCACACGTCAAAGTGATCTTCATCAAAGACTGGAACATGTGTGTAGTTAGCAGTTGCCGAAGGTTTTGAGTTTGCCATATCGAATCGGCACCCAAGCTGTTAATCTTGAAAAACAAAAAAAATGTTTTATAAAGGTATTCGCTCTGATACCACTTGTTGGTCCCAAAGGGAAACAAGGGTATGAAAAATAGCTAGAGGGGGGGTGAATAGCTGTTTTGAAATTCTTTTCGAACCCTTGATAAACTCAATTGCAAATGCGCACTTTATCAAATAAGCGTTATGAAATGCGCCTAAGTGAGTGAGTGAAATGCACAGCAGAATTTAGTTAAGTAAAGTAGGCGCAAAGTGTGATAAAGGGGCGCACACACACTCTAAGTATTTTGGCTTAAAGTGAGTGAAAGATGGAACTAAGGCACATGATATAACAAACACAACACAATTCAATCCAATCAATCTACAATGATTAAACAAGTAAATAGTGAGATAAGATAATAGCTTGAAAGTAAATGACAAGAAATTAATACGCGCTATTTGGAGAGGTTCGATCGGGAAATGATCTACGTCCTCTACCAAGATGGTTAGTCTTGGATTTCTAATGAAGATCTTATAATATGAGAGAGTGTTACAAATTACAACGTTTGAGTTTATACACTAACTCAAGATCTAATATTCTATGAAAGAACAAATCCTAGACAAAACTGATGTATCTCTTAAAGAAAGATCTAAGTGATCAAACTTAAAGAGGTGCGTGTGTGAATTTAGATTCAAGGCTCTTTAGATCTTTATGATTTAGAGCACAATAAAACTAATGTGTTTTTGCTTGAGGATCTGGGCTAAGGATGAAGGTATGAAGATGTTCTTGAGTAATATGGGAATTCAAAGGCAATATTCAAATCTTCAACAAATGCTTGAGAGAGAAATTCAGAGATTCTTAGCAACTTCAAAATGTTTGAAGTTATGCGGTATTTATAGTAGACCTCCAAAACCTAGCCGTTGGAAATCCCTTGTGGCTAAGGTTAAAGGACAGATGTGCTGGAGCTCATTGAGTGGAGTACGTGTCCTTTATAACCATTAGACACATAACACAAATATGAACGTTATGGACAGATGTCCTTAGATGCGGGTGCATACGTGTTATTTTTCCACCGTTGGATCTTTGGCGTAGTTTGAATTTCTTCAAGTCTTCTTGTCTTTAATAAATCACCAAGTGTTGAATTAACATCAATGAGGCGCGTTGAGCCTTGAGGCGCATATCATGCGCGCGTGCTTAAGTGGCGCATGGGCACAATGAGAGGCGCATAGCGCAAGTGTTTGGGCGCATAGACGCGTGGCGCGTAGGTGCATCCCTTGAATCAAACTTGTGATTTTTCTTGAATCTTAATATCTAGCCCTATTCCTAAGCCTATTCTATTACAATGGACTACCAAAAAGAATGAAGTATATATACTTCTTACATATGGGTCTAAAGTCCATGAAATAAAATTTAGGTGTTGGATAATCAAATCTAATTAATCCTATTACATTGAAACTGAGATATAAGTGGGCATACCCAACATATACCCCTTTAACATTTCAGGATAGTCAATGACTGTCCTATCATCAAACTTCTTTTCTTGTAGACATATACCCTTACTTCCGCTGAACCGTGTAAGACATAAAAATGTCTCAAATGGGGTTTTCTTCTTGTCCATAATTCATGAAGAGTTTTAGGGATAACTTTACAGAACCCGATTAAGTATACACAACGGTCTTTAATGCATACATCCACAATTATAGGAGTAAATAACACTTACTCAACATACTCCTAACCATATCCATTAATATACGATTTCGTCTCTCAGCAACACCATTCTGCTGAGGGTACTAGGCATTGTATACTGTGCACAAATGCCTCTACATTCGAGGAATATTTCAAATAGACTTGGACATTGACCCTTTATGTGAATTTACCATAATATTCACCACCTCTATTTGACCTGACTATTTTCACTTTCGTATCTAACTGCCTTTTCATTTCATTAATAAACACCTCAAGGATGTTTACTAAATAAGCCTCTTTATGCAGTAGATAAATGTAACCATAATGAGAATAGTCAT
Organism: Campanula takesimana; assembly: GCA_026119855.1. Lineage (NCBI taxonomy): Eukaryota > Viridiplantae > Streptophyta > Magnoliopsida > Asterales > Campanulaceae > Campanula > Campanula takesimana. The sequence continues at coordinate 430,766 of JAOWBW010000563.1, read as the reverse complement.
CTTTAACGGTGATAAAATACTTTTACTTCGTTAATTAAGAGCATTAAAAGGACCACAAATATTAGTGTGTATTAGCTCAAGGAGCTGAGTGCTTCTTATGGCCATTTTCTTTACTGTGGATTTTGTATGCTTTCCTTTAATGCAGTCCACACATTTATTTCAGTCACTAAAATCCAATTGAGGAAGAAATTTACTTTACATCAACCTCAATAACCTTTTTTTGGAAAAGTGACTTAATCTTTGATGACATAAGAAAGCAAAATTTCATTTAGTGTACTACTTTTAGTGCCTTATTATCAACTTGAAACAAAGATTCAACAAATTCGTTATCGAGATTTAAGCTATAATGTGAATCACACAACTTTCCTGATCCACAAATGCGGTTGTATTTATACAACCAAAACATGCATTTACAAATATCGAAACAAAAATTAACACATCCATCTTTCCTTACTGAAACAAGATTTCAAGCACAATAAGAAACGTAGAGACATCTTTACAAGTTTAACTGACACCCATTATCTAAAGTCAAACTATAAGTCTCAATTCCTTCTATTATTGTTTTCCATAAACAAGAACTATTCATTCTCTTATTAGCTGGATTGTATTGAATCCTTGTAAGACATCAGACACGTGAGTAGTAACACTAAAATTAATCACCAGGTATTGATAGGGACTTTTATATGTTCGATTCAAAGCACACTGAAACATAATGTATACCTCCTTTCTCGAACCATTCTAATATTTAGGACAATTATTCTTGAAGTGCCCTTCTTTGTTACGGAAGTAACAAACTTACATCTCCCTCTTATTGATTTGTCCTTCATTAAACTTTTATGGGAGTCGTTCCCCTTTTCTTGTCCCTTATACCTTTGCTTTTACTTTAATGCTTCTTGCTAAGTTGGACATTCCTGTAATCGACTTAGACCAATCAACTTTCTTTGTGGTTAGTTCACTCATAATGCTACCCACAATTGATTTGTCGGTTAAGTCTGACCGGGAAAATTTATGACCTTTCTAATGAACTCAATTTCATTTACTATCTTCGTATCTAAACCTTAACTTTTATTTTCAGCACAGTCATATTCATAAGGTTCAAACATAGCCCGTTAGACCGATCTGAAGCTTCATATATAATCTTGAAATTTTATGAGACAGGTCTCATTAATGGCTGGGTTACCCAAAATAATCTGGATTTGTTAAGACTAGTCATCATAATTCAATATATTGAACTTAATGACTGCATTTACTGATGCAAAGACTTTAATTTCAGCTGCAAACTTTAATACATGCTCATCCTTTATGCTTTGAGTTAACTTTAATAGATTCAGAAGCTTGACACGTAAACTTTTAAGCATGCGTTCAAGTTCACCTTTGGGCAATCCTTAAACACACAATATAATTGATGCCAAATACTAAGAAATCACTTTTACAGATAATCATTACACACACTAGTCAAATAAGATTCTATCTTTGGATATAAACCCTACTTAACTAAGGTGCCATGATTAATCCCTTTAATGTTATAGAATATTTGCAAAGGTCCATCTTTGGATGACCTTCTAGCAAATAATCTATAATCACAATTGTTAAATCTACTTTTTATTGTCATTTGAACGGCATCCCTTTTCTCATGAACAATTGCCAAGACTTTATTTATGATAAAATATATCACATTCAGCCAGGCCACTTTGGTGACTAACAAGCTATTGATATCTTTTCCTTTTATAAGCTTATAAGATATTTTATTCAGTCATGCCACTTTGGTGACTAACAAGCTATTAATATCTTTTCCTTTTATAAGCTTTACACTTTAATCCTTAATAAGAACAACAAACTTTTACTTGGAAATTAGCTATACTTTCCAACTTGTTCTACCATAATAACAATAATAAATATAATATGAGATATTATGTGTTCAAAACTCGGGCTCTGATACCACATGTAAGAAACTTTTATTATTGTATGGATTTAACATAACAACTTTAAATGCGGACTTTAATTAAAATCCATTACAATCTTTATTTGCGCAAGATCTTATAACACATAATAAATCAATGCAATAAATAATTTAATGCAAGGACAAAATATACACATATTATACCTTGATCCATTCTAATTGTTTTGGGACGGACGGTATTTTCTTCCTTGCCTTTTCCCTTTAAGTTCTCCTGATGATGGTTGGAGATTTTCTTTTCTCTTTTCCTCTTTAAGTGAAACCTTTTATTTTCTCTCTGTTAGTTAGTACACATCCAAATGGAGTAAACTACCAAAACCACCCGCGTACTAACAACTTTTTACATATTTACATGCGTACTAACGAAACAACCGACCTAACCTGCGTACTATATACAAAATAGCAGAAATAACCAAAATCGTTAAAAAAGTTAATAAAATTTAATGAGCGTTTTTTTTTAACAAATATTACTATTATAATTTCACATTGTCCCTATAACTACCTACCTAAATGGAGGGACTAAATAGAAAATTTTTATACCCAAATATAAAATCAAAAACCTAAATTAATCTAACTCACCTCCAGCCATTCCTTTTGCTTCTGATCTCCAGCAGCGCTCCCCACCCTTTCGTTCGCCGAATCACGTCCCTGCTCCAACCGCCGACATCACTCTACTTTGCAGGCCTTCTTCTCCGGCAGGTCTCCATCACTGCACACCCCTCAGCTCAAGTGGCCACAGCTTATTCGATGCCTCCTCCCCACGCCAGCCTTTCACCATCGCACCCCTCAGCCATGGCACCCCTCATACTCACCAGTCTTCATCTCCTTTCTTTTATCCCCAGCTCGTTTTCTTCTCACCTAGCAACAAAAACTGCAAGTGTTGTGCAGCCTCTCCATCTCTCTATCTCGTCAATTAAGAAACCGCACCCCTCTCGCTTTCTCTAGATCCAGTTTGGTTACTATATTTCTCTTTGTATTGGATTCAGGATTGAGAAATTTTAGTTGATCCTGGTTTAATTTCTCTTTTGATTTTACATTGTGGTGGGTCCAATTCTCTCTAAGGTTTGAGTCTTTGATTTTGGGTGTGAGAAATTTGGGAGTTTTTCTGTTTGAATACTCATCTGGGTTTTAGAGGTAATCTAGTATATTGTGTAGTTTGGATTTGGTGAATCAAAGTATTTAAGATTTTGATGGTGGGTTGGTGGTAAGACGGTGGTTGTGGGTGTAGTGTGGTGGTGATGTTGAATAACTAGTTGAACCAATATTAATGGTTTTTTTGTAAAGCAAAAATAATGGATATTTAATTTAGTTAAACATAACATATAGTACTATTTTTTAAAGCAAATTTCAATATTATTTTGTGAGCAAATCACTTTTTTGATTTGTTTTCTTTAAAACATGTTCTGGATCTAATTATTAAGAAATAGAAGAATCTTTTATTTTTATTTAAATATTGCTTTTTATTGTGAAAATATTAAATATTATTTTTATTAGAATTTATTGAAATAAAATGTAAATAAAAAAGTCTAAAAAGTAATTATTAAAATTTGTAGTTAACTGTTCAAAAATAAAAAGGGGTTGTAGTTATGGGGTCAATTTGAAAATTATGATCGTAATATTTGTTAGAAAACTAACGCTCATTAAATTTTATTAACTTTTGTAACGATTTTGGTTATTTATGCTATTTGGTATATAGTACGCAGGTTAGGTCGGTTGTTTCATTAATACGCATGTAAATATGTAAAAAGTTGTTAGTACGCGGGTCATTTTGGTAGTTTACTCCATCCAAATGAGAGAGACGAGTAGTCCTTTTATACTTCCCTTAACCGCCTTAGCCAACCGAGTGTAAAAAGTTGACTTTTATGCCCATCAAGTTTTCGGTGGAAAATCCTCTTGTTAGTAATCTCAATTTGTTAATCCAAAGATCTAACCATCATCTTCTTCTTTATTAGATTTAGTTCGATTTTTGTTTGCAACTCTTAATTTAAACTTTAATCATTGAAAATATTTTTAATGATTAAAGTTTAAATTAAGAGTGATTTTCTCTTGCTTTTCAATAATAAAGTTCTCTCCTTTTTGTGAGAGCCGTTGTATTCTCTCCTTGTGAGAGCCGTTTCTCTCCTTGTGAGAGCCGTTGTATTCTCTCCTTAGTGGGAGTTGTTGTTTGTATATTTGTTTGTTTGTTGTTTGTTTGTTTTGCAATTGCGATGAATCTTATATATCCTCACAATGAAGTGGATGCCAATGTTTTAACCACACAAAGATTGTTCGTGGATTTTGAGATTGTTGGTGGACGTTTTCTCGTCAGCCCGGATTCTGCATATGAAGAGGTCAGCGCAATATCTTATCTGAATGGGAATTTTGTGAATGCCAGATTGAGGCAGTGTCCAAGTTGTACTTGGAGTAGAACCCGAATGTCTCAAGATTTAGATTCGAAATGTCATTGTAGTAGGTTAAGAGTTGGAACTGCTATTAAAATTTGGGGTGAGGCTCCTGCCTTTGTGGAGTGTCATCTCTTTTTAATTGTGAATGAAATGAAATTTATCGTTTGTTAAAAAAAAAAAAAAAATAATATGTGGAAAGATCTGGGTGTGCAAGTGGCATGTTCATTGCATGTACATGGTAACATGAGTGTTCCATGACCCATCTTCATTCAAGATAAGTCTTATATACCCTCTTTAATTATTTTATATATTTACTTTATAAATAAATAAAATATCTTTTATTGGAAAAGAATAATATTAATATATACTAGGCAAGAAAGAGAGAGTACCATTTATCAACTCTCAAATTTTAACTCACTTTAATTTTCACTTAACCATTAAAGTAAAGTTATAATGTTAAAATTTATTTAATGTAACAAGTCATATGGGACACGTTTATATAGAATATAAAATATTCTAACAAGTTATTCAAAAAAAATACTCATTGTGTTTGTTGAGCGTATAATGTCACATGATTAATAAGTTGTACATGTGCTCGCTCTCATCTTATTAAAATGAAAAGCACCATAAGTACTTCAACTTACACTCACACACACACAGAGAGAGAGAGAGAGAGAGAGAGAGAGAGAGAGAGAGAGAGAGGAGATGGCGTTGGTGGTGGAGAACAAAGAGTGGATATTATCAGGGTATGTACCGGAAGGCATTCCGACGTCGGAGCACCTGAAGCTCCGGAAGAGAATGTTGTACCTGGATGAAATCCCAGATCAACACGTGGCCCTTCACCACCTTTGGATCTCCATTGACCCTTATCTACGCTCCAGGATGACCGGCCGCCTCGACGGCCTCTACACCCCTCAGTTTCCCCTTAATCAGGTTCATTTTACTTTCCAACCTTTTAAGAAATACACTACTCTGTTTCTCCTAACTCAAATACTCCTTCTATTCCTAGTTCACTTGACACTTATTTCTATTTTGGTCTGTCCTAGCTCACTTGATACTTCCCAAAATAGTTTATTTTTTATAATTTTATATTCATTCTACCCCACAACTCATTCCCTCTCTTCATTTTCATCCATTCATTTATTCAACCAACACTACAATTTACCCCTCATTTTATTTTATTTTTTTTCATTTTTTACCACATATTTTCCTTATTTTATTCATTTTTCTTACTTATTGTGCCCACCTCTTGGGTGTCAACTGAAGTGGGACGGAGGGAGTATTACTTTTCAACTCAACGTTTATAAGAAATACTCTATTTTTGTCCTAACTGAAATTACATACACCCTCCGTCCTAGTTTAAGGTTCTTACTTTCCTTTTTGGTATGTCCCAGTTTGAAAATTTTGATAGCTAGGATAGTAAGAAAAATAGCGAACAGAGACACAGTGAAGATACTGATGTGGTTACACCGGGAACTACACCAAACAGAATTTGCAGCGGAATTTAAATCCAACACATCTACAGCAATATGCTTTAGACAACAAAAACTCCTCTTTATTAAAATGTTATGAATGATAACAAAGAAAGAAATCAAGAGAAGCTACCAAATATTAAAACACTAAACACTAAAAGAAAAACAAGTTATCTGAAAGAACTTGTCTCACAAAATAACTCTCACTAAAAATCTCTCAAACTCAGATATAAACTCTCTAAATACACAGGAAAATAATGAAGCCTTAGAATCCTTTTTTATAGACAAAGAAATCTCCACCAAATATGGTCATATCTTGGAGATTCTTTCAAAAGAGATTTACTCCATCTCTTCCTAATATATTGCTCCTATCTTTGAGTGTGAGATATCTACAAAACAATAAAAAGATATACACCAAAAACTAAATATAATTATTAGTATGTTAGTAAAATAAAAATATAAAAACTAAATATAAAAAGATATTTCAAATCTATCCTAAAATTAGAAAGACATAAATCCTAAATTAAAACATAAAAAAACGTGTGAAAATATACACACTTACACCATCTAAGGGTTTTAGTTGTTTTATTCCTTAAATGACAAAGAATGAATAGTGTTTTGGACACTCGTATCCTCATAAAGTTCATATATTTACAAAAAGCCTATCACTTACCCATCTACTTTTCACCCACTTGCTTTATGAATAAACAATTATATCCCCCACCCACTACTAGTCTTGACTCAAGTTTATCTTGATTCCTTATAAGCATGCAAAGTCAAACTGAGAACCTTAAACCGGGAGGGAGAGAGTATTTCTTATGTCCCTAAATTTCTAAATTTCATTTTAAGAGATATTTTGAGAATTACTACTCCCTCCGTCCTAGAGTATTTGTACACATTTCCTTTTTAGTCTGTCTCAGAGTATATGTTCACTTCCTAAAATGACAAAGAATCTTTATTATTTCTCACACTCATTATCTCTCATACGTTACTTTTATACTCACAACACCAAGCAACTTACTATTCCCCCATTGATTCTCTCTCCTACTTTACTTTTATACTCACAACACTTACATCACTTCCCTCTTTTCTTAATCTCCATGTAAATGGGAGGGTGGACATATATACTCTTGGATGGAGGGAGTACTCTCTATACAGTTCAGGGACAAAGATTCATATACTCCCTCCGTCCCACCTTACTTGACACCCAATAGGTGGACATAATTACTAAGGAAAATGAATAAAACAAGGAAAATATGTGGCAGGAAATGGAGAGAGAGAATGAGATTGGTAAATAGTAGTATTGGTTGAATAAATTGGGTGGTGGAAAATGAAGAAATAGAATGAGTGGTGGGGTAGAGTGAATGTGTAGAGTAAATATAAAATTATAAAAAGTAGACTATTTTGAGAAGTTTCAAGTGAGATGAGACAGACAAAATGAAAATAAGTGTCAAGTGAGCTGAGACGGAGGGAGTATATTTTTGTAATCTTCTTTCAAAATATATAGTTTTACAAGTATAAAGAGACTAGTGAAAAAAATTATGGTGAAACAACATTTAGAGACAATTATTTCCGAAAAAGATCATTCATTTTGATTCATTTTTATACAATTTTTTTTTTCTGAAAATAGACGTTCATTTAAGCGAGGAGAGAGAGAGAGAGTACTTCAGTTTGGGACTTTGGGCACAACAGTTAAAAAAATGTTAGTACAACATCATTAAGATGGAAATCTATATATATACTCCCTCCGTCCCACCTCACTTGAGATTTAAGGGGTGGGCACGATAACTAAGTAAAATGTGTGGTAGAAAATGAGGAGAGATAATTAGTGGAGTTAAAAGTAGGTTGATTGAATAAATTGTGTGGTGGAAAATGAAGAGAAAGAATGAGTGGGTGGGGTAGATTAAGGAGAATGAGTGGGTGGGGTAGATTAAGGATTTCGAACCGCTCCACCGGGGAGTTAGCTCCACCCAATGGTGCCGATTGGATCCACCTCATTTTAGCTACACCCAATGGTGCCGATCAAGGCCACATGTGTCCGAATTCGGTGGGACCCACAAAAAATTGAAAACATCTTAACCGCACACCCAATCGGCACGCCTATGTGGCCTTGATCGGCACCATTGGGTGGAGGGGTGGAGCTAACTTGAGTGGAGCAGTTCCGGGTCCGTAGATTAAATATAAAATTATAAAATGATGACCATTTTGGGGAGTCTCAAGTGAAGTCAGACGGCCCAAAATGGAAATAAGTCTTAAGTGAGGTGGGACGGAGGGAGTATATATTTAAAGTTGGTGAGGAGGGCTAAGGTGTTGACTTGTGGATAAGTCATAGAAAAACTTGAATTTGATGATGCTACATCAACACTATCCTCATAAATAAGTGACTTTTCATTTTTTTTTTCTATTAGTTAATAGTATAAGCTAATAATATTAGTTACTATATAAGGTAACTATTATAGTTAAATAATAGTAATAGTTACTATAATAGTTACCTTATATAGAGATTAATATTATTAGCTAATAATGTTAAACAAATAATAGTTGACTATTAATATTTATAATTAACATTTATAATTAAATTTTATAATTAATTATTGAATAAATTAAAATTACTATAATTGTATTAGTAATCGTAATAGTTGCTATATATATTAACTATTACTATTAATAGTATACTTAGTTAATCATAATAATTACTATATGAGTTAATTATCATTATAAATAGTATTAGTTAATAATTATACAATATATATTAATATTTACTATAAATAGTACTCACTTCGTCCGAGAGTAAGAGTCCTACTTCCTATTTTTATACGTCCCAGAGTAACAGTCTTTTTTCTAAAATGACAAATAAGAAAAAGAATGAATAGTATTTTGGACAATTATACCATTGTGTGCGTAAACAATGTATGACTCTTACGATAGAACAGAGGGAGTATTAATTAATCATAATAGTTACTATATAGGTTAATTATTACTATTAATTTTATTAGTGAATAATAATAGTTATTATATACTCCTATGTTAGTAAATATAATTAATAATATTAGGTAATTATAATAGTTATTTAAATTATTATTTAATAATAGTATTAGTTAAGATGATGGATACGCTATTAGTTAATATAACTAGAAAAATTATTTATTTAAGACTTAATAAAATTATTATACTAACACATTAGATGTACATTATAAACTTTTATATTTACTAATCATAATGTGTATATATAAAATCATTCTTGAACAATAGCCAATATTATCAAGTCAATTATCTATAAAATTAAAAGTTAATTCATAATGATAATAATTTATCTTTATATTCAAATTTCAATTATCCCAATTATTACAACAAAATTAGAAAATTAACACAATTTTCCTAAATTTTTAAGCAAACGTTTTAATTCATATACAATATAATTATATTACCAAAAAATATTATTTTACTTTATTAAGTAAAAACATAAAAAATAAAATACGAAAAAAAATAGTAAATTAATTTTTCGTGCAAAGCACGGGTTACCCAGGAAAGTAGACAAGAGAATCATGGAGTAGGGAGTGTTCATTAAAGGGTATTATAGGTTATTGAAAAAAGTCACTTATTTAGGAACAACTTTTAGAGATTTTTCAAAAGCCCTTTAGCTAAGCATTTATTTATTATAAGGATGCTATTTTTTTGTCCATACGTTGCTCTAAGACTAGTCTATTAGTCACTTTGATACTCATGTATAGAGTGCAAAAAACTTTTGATAGTTGTGTCGTACGACTTTTGAGCAGTAGAATTTTAACCTTGCGAACTTTTTTAAAATAAACTAAATTGTATGTCATTATTAAAAGTTATATTTTTTTAGGGGCTTTTGAAAAATTAATTTGTTTTTGAATCTCAAACGACATTAAATTAGCAATGGATGGAGTATATATATATACTCCATCCGTCTCATTTGAAGCTTCAACTTTTACCAAAATGGGTGTCCCGTTAAAAGCTTCATCATTTTCTAAAATGGAAAAAAAATGTAGTCCCCACTTATCATACTCACTCACTTCTTCCTCTCACATACTTAAATTATGGGGCCCACTTGTCATACCCATTAACTTTTCCCTCTCACATATTTAAATCGTAGGCCCCACTTGTCATGCCCACTAACTTTTTCCCTCTCACAACCCTTCTTACACTCATCACTTTCCTTAATTTGTGTGTCATCACCTAAATGGTGAAGCTTTAAATGGGACGGAGGGAGTATATTTTTAATTGGAAGTGTGTAATTCATAATAGAATTAATACGTGTAATTTCAATTTGAATGGAGGGAGTATGATTTGCTTATTATTTGCACATTTGATGTACAATGATAGAAGACACCCTATTTTATTAAAAATGTAACATTTATTTTGAGACAAACCAAAAAATAAATTGCAACATAATATGTTTACTATGAGAGGGATGAAGTAATAGTTATTTTCGTATTACCAACATGGTTGTTATTCCCTCCGTTTAGTGGCGAACTCAGAGTATATTGTAAGTGAGTACACAAGTACACTCTAAAGTGTCATAAGAAAAAAAAAATACTTGATGAGGCTCGAACCTTGAACCATCTAGTTAAAATCTCAACATTTTAACCACTAAACGATGCAACTATTTTATTTGAGTGAGTTCATTTTGAGCTCTTTGTAAACACTTGTGTCCGTCACTGCCTCCATCTCAAAATTATAGTCTCGTTTGAATTTACAAACATTTTAAGGTTGCACTACAAGTTTTGGAATTTAGTGACTTTAAAATCATTATTTTTTATTTTAAAAATGAGACTACCTTCTTTGAAAAAAAGGAAGGGAAATAATACTACACTCTCTGTCCCAGAAAGTTAGTCTCTATTTTTTTCCGCTGTTACTATGATGAACTCCGAGCAATAATTTAGATTACTTTTAATTATTCTCTCTTATTTTAAATGGAACATCAAATTAACTGATTGTGCCTGCTATAGGTACCGGATGCATTTGCTGTGGGAAGGGTAATAAGGTCAAAGAGCAGTGATTATAAAGAGGGTGATATTGTAATTAACCCTTTCTCTCAAATAGCTGAATATTGTGTGGCACCACCTCATTTTCTTACCAAGGTTGATCCATCCGATAACATTCCCTTGCCTGACTATCTTACTTCTCTTGGTAATTTCACTTAACTCCATTCATAATTTAATACTCGTTAACATATCCTCCATCCGTCCCGGTTTAATTTTCTTACTTTCCTTTTTAGTACGTTTCAGTTTAAGGTTTTTAGTTGCTTTATTCCTTAAATGGCAAAGTATGAATAGTGTTCTGGATAATCTTATCATCATAAAGTTCATATATTACAAAAAAATCATCACTCACCCATCTACTTTTCACCTACTTGCATTATGAATGAACAATTATATCCTTCACACATTATTGTTGTTGACTCAAATTTGTATTTGTTTATTAATAAGCGTGTAAAGTCAAACTAAAAACCTTAAACCGGGACGGAGGGAGTACTATATTTAGTCGAGTTCTTTTTTTTTTTTTTTGTTAACCATTAAAATGTAAATAGTAGTACTTTTTTTCAGACACGGAATAAATATATTACTTAATTCATTCTAGAATAACTATCTATTTTATTACCCTCTCCAATTCTAAATGAATGTCCGAATTTTATTTTAAAAGACATTTTGAAATTTCTGCTATTTGTACAAATCAATGACAAAGATTCATATATATATATATATATATATATATATATATATATATATATATATATATATATGCACACTCCCTCCGTCCCACCCGAAATATGACGTTTTGCCATTTTGGGTGTCCCACTCGAAATAGGACATCCCAAAATAGAAATATTTTAATATATTTATATTCAACCAACCCCACCATTTAACCCCACTCATTCTCTCTCTTCATTTTCCACCACTCATTTTATTCAACCAACACTACTATTTACCCCACTTATTCTCTCTCTTCATTTTCTACCACACATACACAACCTTTTTTTTAATTATTGTGCCCCACAAGTTGGTCTCACTTGTGGTGGGACAGAGGGAGTATATTGTAATCACCTTCTCAAATATTTGGTTTTGCAAGGATAATAGACTAATAAAAACCTTAAACATCAAGGATAGTTTTTTCAAAGAAAGACATATTTTAGACAAACATTTTTTTTTAAAATAAATATTTGTTTAGAGAAAGAAAGGGGTATTAATTAAAAATATAAATTGTGTAAAGTTTTGAAAACGGAGTTTCTTTTTGGACGCTATTATTATGAGCGGCTAAAAAGGGCTAGGATTTTTGGAAAGCTCTACTCAAACACTATCAATTAATATGCTTAATATATTAGCAAAAAATTGGATTTTTCAATTAATTTTAAACGCACATCTTTACCAAACAAGCCATAAGGAAAGCATGTGCTGGTGCTAATAAATGTATGTGCATGTCCCTGCGCATGAAACACATACTCCCTCCGGACACAAATATAAGCAAAAAAGTTGGGCTTTTTTTGGGCCTAAATATAAGCTAAAAAATTGGGTTTTAATACAAAACTTATTAAATGTAACTGTATTTAATACTCTCTTACCAAAAATACCCCTAGTTAATTACTCATTTTCAAATACAAGTGTACATTTGTTACACATTTAATATGAGGATATATTAGTAATTTTTACATATTTTTATTATAAAATCAAGACAACTAACTAAATTTAACTACTTTATTAATAAATGTGATTTTAGTTACTTTTGCTTATATTTGTGATCGGAGGGAGTAACGATCAAATTGGTATGCCTATCTACAGAGTACTAAAATCAATTGAATATTCGCCGTCCAAAACGGCGGAATAAGTAAATAAATCTTCTTACTAGAAAAAAAAACAAACTTATTAACTTATTGCAGTAAAGAAAACATTTCCTTTCAGATAAAATACGCCTTAGTCCCAACTCCCAACATGCAAATAAAATACGGTGGCCAAAATTTTGGGTAAAACGCGTTTTACAACACGTCCAGGAAAAACGTGTTTTTAAAAAAACGCGGTGGTATTTTTGTAAATATGCGGTACTTCTTCAAAAAACGTGCGGTGGCATTTTTGTAAATAATCGGAACTTCTTAAACGGTTCTGGATATCAATATAAAGCTTTCTGGATGTAATTTTTTAAACACATTTGAAGAAGGTCATGGCCAACAAACCTTCTGGATATCAACATCAAATTGTTCTGGATATATATATAAAGTCATCTAGATATGAGTTTCAAGTACATTTTAAGAAAGTCTTGGCCAAGTAAAATTCTGGATATCAACCTCAAAAGGTTCTGGACATCAATAATAAAGCCCCCTCGATATGATTTTAATGATATTTGAACAAAGTCATGGCCAACAAACCCTCTGGATATCAAGTTAATAGGCTCTGTATAGAGATAATAAAGGTTTATGGATATTATTTTTTATTGTGAAAGTGAGAAAAAAAGAAAAAAAATTAAAATTAAATTTAAAAATATGATTTTTTAGTGCAAGTGAGAGTGTATTTTTTAGTGTCAGTTCTAGTGTTTTTGATAGCCAGTTGTAGTGTTTTAGATAGCCAGATAACATTTTGAAAGAACCTTTAAAGCTGAAAAGAACCTTTGAGACAGATAACCAGAACCTTTGAATCGGATAGCCAGAATCTTTGAAAGTGATATCCAGATGGGTTTTTTGAAAGGAAATTTGAAGAGAAACATAAGTCATAGGGCTTCGCTTTCTGATTCCGTGTTTAAAATCGACAAAAGACGTCGTTTAGGCCCTCAAATTGTTATTTGAAGTTTTTTCCAGCAAATCGCACCGTTTTTTTTGCAAAACACGTTTTTCCTAATCACTTGGTAAAACGCGTTTTACAAGAGACCAACCCTTAAATACGAAACAGGACAAGTGGCGGAGCTATCAAGGAGTAAAAGGGGCAATTGCCCCTATTGACTTTCAAAAAATAAAAAATTATTAGTGTAATATTTATAAATTTTGGGGGTTTCAGTGTATTGTTGAAATTTGCCTCCTTTGAGATAAAATTAATAATACACTAGATTTTTTTCCTCGCATTGACGAAGATACATTTTTTTTTTTTTGTGCATTAATCTTTGTCGCCGTTGACGAAAATTCCTGACTCCGCCAATGGACAATACAATTATCATCTCAATGATGTCCGCAATTAATTTATGTAATTTTCTTGTCTCCATGGTGATAAAATTTTGAGACCAGATCATCTGAAGTGATCAAATTACTCACAATAATTAGGGTTGATATCTTGATAAAATCTTTTGACGTACATGATGATGTGCTATTCAAAAATCAAAATGATACATTATCAAATCGTTTGACGTACATGATGATGTGATATTCAAAATGTTACAGAAGATATTGTCTCCTTTAGTGACACTCGTTTCTTTGCTCTTAGAGTCAATTATAAATATATTACTCCCTCCGTTCCATAAAACATGACGTTTTAAACAAATGCACACAGATTAAAAAGCATTTCAAAAGTACTAATCTACCCCTGAGATTCTAAGGGTATTTTTGGTAAACTTAGCCTCATAGTTCTTGAAAAGGGAAAAACATCTTGTTATGTGGGAAATTTTTTTCCCTCTCCAACGTCAAGTTTTGTAGAACAGAGGAAGTATCTCTGTTCCAAATGACACGGGGAGGGGGAGGCCGTGGGTGTTGTTGTGTTGGGGTGGCTGGTGGGTTAGGGTTGGGAAAGTTGACTTGTGGATAGAGTTGGCGGAAGGCAGTGCATTGGTTTAGGAAGTGACCTTCAACACGACACCATTGGCATTTACCTTTGTAAGGGGCTCGGTTTCGTGTAGGGTTTGAAAAATTGGGATTGTTGGGCGACGAATTATAGGCTGACTGGGTAGGGTTTGTGTTTTTGGGGTTGTAGTGCCGGGTAGGGTTAGTATTTTTTTGTCACATACGCAACAGTGGCAGGAAACGTAGGGTTTGGATTTGAGTGTTGCTTGAGGGATAATTCTTTTGTGATGAGCTTTTCATGGAGCTCATCAAAGGAGATTGGGTTTTCGCGACTTTGGACAGCAGTGATAACGCTGTCGTAGTCGGGGTCTTGAAGTTGATCAAGAATTCTGTCAGAGAGATCATCAGGGTCAAGTGGTCACCCTAATGAGGCTAGTTGATCCGCACACAATTTAAGGTCATGCATACATTCAGTAACAGTGTGGGAACCTTTGGTGATGTTACATAGACGATCCTTAAGTTGTTTCAGATGGCCTTTAGAGGGATTGACGTAAGTTTTTGCAAGAGTTTTCCAGGCATCATGTGTGGTGGTGCACTGGGAAATAAGGGGAACTAACGGTGCGGATAAAGAGCCAGCTAGTGCACTTAAGAACAATTTAACCGGCCTAAACCAAGTATCATATGCTGGATTAGGGGTAGAGGAGGGTCCGGCGGTTGCTTTTGGGGTGGCTTTTGGGGTTGTGGTGGCGGGGTTGACAGGTAGGGTTTTAGGAGGAGCGGGGAGGCTGCCATCCAAATAGGGGTATAAAGAATAGCCAAGAAGTGAGGCCTCTATTTGAATTTTCCAGGCGATGTTATTCGTGGGTGTTAGTTTAAGGATGTGATAAAGAGAGACCATAATGAGGGGGTTTTCCGGTTCAGAAGGGTTGGAGAGGAGGCACGTCTCGGTTGCCATGATCAGCCGAGAGAGTTTTTTTTTTTTTTTTTGTGGTTTTTAGGGTTTTGGATTTTTATGCTCTTGATACCATATTGAACTCATGAATCAATGAACATTATAATTTAGAATGAAAAACAACTTAACTTTATTGATATTGTTTTGCACTATATATACTAGAACTAGAGCTATATAAGTTAGACTAATATTCTGATTAAACTAGGAAAGGAAAATAATAGGAAACCTAAAACTTGATACCCACGACAATGACTTGAGCAGGAGTCCAAGTTAGGCTGAACTCGGGTTGCTGAGTTGATGTGGAACACTTGTTACTCTTTCACTTTCCACTTCTTTTGTATAATTATAGGTTGATTGCATTATCCTAACAAAAAATTAAAACTTGTTATTTATATTATTATTGATGGCGTATGAATTAAAAGTTTTAGATTTTCTTAAGTTAAGCCAACCTATAATTATTAGTACTCAAAGTTCATACGTAGTAATGGCACAAAAGATTGGAAGATAATTTTGAAACGGAGGGAATATTTGCATGATAATACATCCGTAAATCAAGATTATTAGCATTCCCCCTATTTCATAATAATAAGCAATCATATATTGAGATAATGAAATAGTTTTAATGCAATATTAGTATAGTACAAATACGTAGTTGCATAAAAATTCTGACAAGTCAGCATTAACACTTATTACTACTATAAGGAAGGTATTTTTTATTGTTTGGGGGTGAAATACTTGATATTACTCCAACAACAAAAAAAAAATCATAATTTTTAAAATGTTATATATGATGAACAGGAGTGCCAGGGTTTACGGCATGGCTGGGGATAAATGTGCTTGGAGATCCAAAACCTGGATGCAATGTCTTCATTTCTGCTGCCGCCGGTGGTGTTGGTCTAATTGCTGGTCAATTGGCCAAACTCAAAGGTTGCCGAGTAATTGGAAGCACCGGATCAGATGACAAGGTAATATCTGTCCCATATTTTATTACTCTTTCTATCCTTAAATGAATGTTCATTTTCAAAAAAAAAAAAAAAAAATTGTTTCATGACTTATATGAAAAAACTGTCTCTAGACGTTTTTCTTTTTTTTTTCCAATTTTTTCATTAATCTTTTTATACTTGTAAAACTAAATGTTGGGAAAGAATATTACATGATTATATATAAATCTTTGTCACTAAATTGTATGAAATGTAGAGATTTTTAGATGACTTAAAATGAAATTTGGTCATTCATTTAAGGACATAGGGAGTTTGAATGACCTTTGAGTGATAATAATAAGTTTATTTAATTGTTTTATTTAAAAATATTTTTTTTGTAATAGATGATATTTACAATGGTGTATCAGTAAAAAAAAAAAAAAATACATTTTTATTAGAAAATTAAATTAAATTATAATAATTATTACTCAAAATTCAATCCAAACAAGAAAAAGCCGTATTTCGGGGAGGAGGGAGTAGTATACGGTATTAACTTTCCCAGCACTTATACACCCCGCATAGATTTGTAGAACACAAATCTACCCGCTTATACCTTGTTAAAATTACACACACACAAAAAAATTCGAGTTTGCCTCATAAGCGTTATATGTGATTTTCCTTTTTTTAATTTATTTATTAAAAATTTTGACAGTCAATTGCAATATACTCCCTCTCTGTCCCTAAATGAGTGTTCATTTTCAAGAATTTTTTGTCCCAAAATGAGTGTCCATTTTGATCATAACTTTGTTCCTAAATGTTTTTTTTTTCAAAATTTTTTTCACCGGTTTCGTTATACTTGTAAAAACTAAATGTTTTTTTACAAAGAATTACAAGATTATATATGAATTTTGTCACCAAATTGTACAAAAAGTTATGTCCTTTGAAATAAGATTTGGACACTCATTTAGGGACAGAGGTAGTATTATTTAATTTTTCTTCCAAATTTCCGTCTATACCGCAGGTTAAACTTTTGAAGGAAGAATTTGGATACGATGATGCATTCAATTACCATAAAGAGAAGGATCTCGATGCTGCCTTAGCCAAGTACGTACTTGCATATTTATTCCATCCTTAGTTTTTCTTCCACATTTCATACTTCAAATTAGATTCTCCCTCTATTCTAAAACAAAATATTAATTTATTTTAAGGAACGAAAATTAAATAAATATGTTGGGAAAGTAGGTGTTGTGAGTGGGAAAAAGTGAGAAAGTGTGGTAGAAAATAATAAGTGAGTAGTTGTGAGTCTGAAAGAGAGAGAAAGTGGAGTGTATATATATTTCTTTTGAGAAAATGGTACTTTTCATTTTCAGTGGGAAACCAAAATTTGATAAAATTGGTACTTTATTTTGAGACAAACGGGTAAACGTTTTCTTAATTAAGGACACATGAATGCTAATTCAAACAGGTATTTCCCTGATGGGATCGATATTTACCTTGACAATGTTGGGGGACGGATGCTTGAGGCTGTCCTCAACCATGTCAATACAGGCGCACGCATTCCTCTTTGTGGCATGATTTCTCAATATAACGCGGTAAATAGCTCTACATTTTTTTTGTCATTTTTTACATATGCATAAATGAGTAAGTCTTATAAAAAAAATTAATTGTTCTTACAATTGAAAAAAACCAATTATTTTTTACTTTATAATGCTAGATTTACTATTACTATAACAATATCAGATTATTATTTAGCAAATCTGACAGTCTTAAATGACAGACTGAAACAAACAATTTTATTTTGTGAAACGGATACGAGTTAAGATCACACTTTACACTAAAAAATGACAGTTATACTATTAGTGTTGCGTATCCGCCACTTGAATGCCAGTCAACCTAGCAGTTTTAATTTATAAAATTGTTTTTCTAATGCTTAGAAAATAATTTTGCAGATTTTTTTTTTTGATTATAGAATAATACTAGGGGCACAAAAAAGTTACAAAATCTTACTCACAAAATCCTAGGTGTAGTGATTTTATTGGTGCTTTTAATTAGAGTGTGGCGGGTCCACTACCGATTCAACCAATAAAATATCGTCACCTCATTTTGTGAGCAAAATTTTGTGACTCTATTTTGTGCCCCTAGCATTATTGCTATTTGATTTATTATCAATGGTTCATGTATAACTACGTATATGTTGTTGATAGATATGGACGGAGAGAGAAGGGGTACGAAACCTACTAAATATTGTAGGGAAACAAGTACGTATGCAAGGGTTTCTTTGTGCTTCCTATGTGGACCGGATGCCGGAGTTCTCCGTGCAGGTGAAAGGCTACATAAGAGAAGGGAAGATCAAATCGAAGAACAAAATTTATCATGGGATCGAGAGTTTCTTGGAGAGTTTGGATTCCTTGTTCACCAGTTCAAATGTCGGAAAAGTTGTTATTCAAGTAACACCATGACCTAAAATCGAAACTATTTCTGTTCTCCTATGTTTAACTTTGAATTATAAAGTGCTTTTAATAAGTTGCTCTTTTGGTGTTTTGATCTATGGAGATACGATTCTTGTATGCAAATGCTTGTAATAACACAGGCCATATATCTTGCGAGTTTGAGAACAATGACATCAGAGAATGTGTGACAATTTAATCGTCGGACATTTAATCAATTTTGAAGGATTCAATAGCCCAGAAAAATATAGAATTTCGGCGAAAAAAGTAAAAAAACACAGAAAAATGCCTGAAATACGAGCAATATAATTTATTTTTCAGGAGAAAAGTAAAATCACAAAAATTAATTGAATCTGGATCATACATTTCATCGGACCGCATGTCATGTACATCCAATTCATATTTAAAGGTGACTACATATATTTAAATGTAGAATTTCGGGAGAAAATTAAAAGTATAGAAAAATGCGAGCAATATAATTTATTTTTCCTTGATTCTCAAAGCCCAGTAACTTGAACCCGTAATGTGTTGGGTTTGGCCTACAGCTTGCTATGGGCTTAGACGTACTTGATGGGCTCTGAAATTTCTTAGGCTCATTAACTGCAGATTTTGAGCTTCTTGAATGACACAAGTAGCTGAAATAATCATTCAGTCAGTCACAGAAAGAAAGTTTTATATTGAATTCAATTCGATCAAATTTTAAAATCTTTTATACTGTATAATTTTAATTTTTCATTGATAACACATTTGAAAAATATATTAGTAAAATAAAAAAGGAAATTACATAAATAGATATTTCCTTGTTCCTACCAAAAACAAAGGTCCGTCCATTAATGGCCTCAGTGATCATCAGCATAGATATTATATATGGATAATGTAGATGGCTATATTTAGAAAGGTGACGATCAAATATTTGTATTACTCAAATTAATTATATACTGTACATGGCAAAATCGTCATAGTAAAGACTGACAACGACAGATCCGATGTTGCAATGAAGTAAGGCAAATCATTCATCCATGAAAACCGAAGCGAATAGGATACACCAAAAACTGGTCTCTTTTCTAACCACTAAAAAAAAAAAAAAACTGTTCAATTTTTTTTTTTTTTTTATCTTTTTTTGTGGTTTAAGTAATTTGCGTGTTTGTAGAGAGAGAGAGAGAGCGCGCACATATGAGATGAAAATTCCGCAATTAAATGAAGACGCGAATAGCGTGAGCAAATTCATGAATGGGAAACATGAGGAGGAAAGTTAAAACACAAGGTTAGTGTTTTAGAGTGGGATGGAATGATTCAATGGCTTGAAATTGGGGGCTCGGTCCCCTTAGCCAAGGCATCAAGATGAGCACCTCCTTTGGCCACCCTACTAACCAGAGGCGGAGGCACAAGGGGGCAAGCAGGGGCATCTGCTTGAAATTGGGGGCTCCGCCACTGCTACTAACCCTTTATGAAGCGAATTAATATATCAACTATTTTTTTCTTAAGACGACTAGTAATTTTGGGGATTCATCTAATATATAAATCACGCGAAGTTATGGTTTTTTTTTTTGTTTTTTTTTCTTAATAAAAAAGCGTAAATATTAGGCTGGTCTTCTAGCTGTTTAAAAAAAAAAGGAATCGATTTCTATCAACCATTACCTAGCTATTAGTTTATGTCACAAGTAGGGTTGGTTGATAGAGGAAGAAATCGGCGGCCTTCCCCTTAAATTGAATGCACATGAATTGAATAAAGCGCTACATATGGTAAAGTAATGATCATTCAAACATTTTCGTATAAAACATATCCTTAAGATAGGGCTATATTGTAGCACCTCTACGTCATTTTATATCTAAAGTTCCTTCATAAAGTCCCAAAATATGATGGGTTGGAACATGAAACACGATTACGTACATCATATTTTCAGATATGATGATTTCAACTTATGTAAGTATATACCCTCTCTATCGTATAATAACGAGTCATTCTTATGAAAAACCTGTTTTACACTAAGAGATGTGTAAAACCTGTTTTACATTAAGATATTATGTTTTACATTAGGGTTGAAAACATGTTTTACGCTAAAGCGATTGTAAAACAAGTTTTTCCTGAGATTTTCACTATAATAACTGTTGCATTTTTTATTTATTTTTTTGTACTTTCCCAAAATAAATGTCGTGTTCTAATTAAGAAAATAATTTGTAATTTTAACATGATACAAAATTTTACAAACAAGTAAAATACGTTCATTAAAAGTTGACAGTTACCTGTCAAAACTTATCATGAGACGACGAGTATATATGTTATACTCACTCTGTCCCACCCGAATTAGGATTTTTGGGTTGGGCACAGGGATTAAGGAAAAAAGTGTTGTAGTGGAGTAGGTGTTGTGAATATGAAAAATGAAGTAGGAGAGAGAAAGTGGGGTAGAGAATAATGAGTGGAAAGTTCTTGTGAGTGTGAATGTGGGTCCATTAAATAAAACACTTCTATTTTTGAGTTGTCCTAATTCGAATGGAACACCCAAAATAGAAATTTATCCTAATTTGAGTGGGACGGAGGGAGGGAGAGGGAGTATATATTAATATGAAAAAGAGGGAAAGTTGATTGAGAATTATAGGGAAAAGATGGACTGCGTGTAAAAGCCGTATACTAAAAATAGATATAAGATTCAGAAATTGGGATTTAAAAGCCGAAAACCAAGTTGACAATAGTATTGCCTTTATTTCAAAGGAGCTTCACCAAGAAATTTCTAAATTCCAAATTTAGCTAGTCTATATTTGTATTAAATTTTGCGAGATTCCGGATAAAGTTGTGTATATGGCCAATTGGGCTCTTGAAATCTTTAAAAATCATGCTAGCTAGTTCCTAAAATAGGCAAACTCAAGTGGCAAAAATAAGGAATGGTCAATCTTATGGGTCAAGATTTTAATTTATCAGTCTAAAATTGGCTAAGAAAATCATGTAGTTGTTCTGTCCATAAATAAATGAATGTCTGTTTTCGAATTTAAGAAAAAAATTATAAAAAAACATTTAAGAATTTTTAGCAATATATTGAGTGACAAAGTGGGTTAAGTAATTCCACAGAAAATTGACATTCATGTAGTTTTTCTTAATCTCCGTAATTTTATTTTTTTTGTACTAAAGTCGACATTATTTAAAAATAATTATGTTTTTTTTTTGTTTGTACTAAAGTGGGTTAAGGAATACAATTCATTCTCTAAAATTTAATATTTGGGAAAACAAACAATTCTCTATGATTTTAATAACTTAAATTACCGTAATAATTAAAAGAAAATTATAGGGGAAACTAGTTTCTCCATAAGTTATAAAAAGTCTTGTTTTTATAGGTTTTAATGTTTAGGGTTTAGGATTTCAAGTTTAGGGTTTTGGGTTTCATGTTTAGGGTTAAAGGGTTAAAAACAAGATTTTTTATAACTTAGAAGGAACTAGTTTCCCCCAAAACACACTCAATAATTAATGCTAATAGTAGTTCAAAAATTAGTAACTTGTATCGCTTTCTGCAACCTAAATGATCAGTATTTTTTAAAAAAGTTTTACTGATATTAAGAAATAAGAAGGTTGAGTGTTTAGCACTTTTACGGATCGACATGTACAAAAATATACTCCCTCTGTCCCAGAATGATAGTCCCCCTATTTTTATGGGTTTTACGAAAGAACTTTGAATAATAATTAAGGTTACTTTTAATTACTTTAATGAAATTTTTGAAATTGTTCTTGCTACACCATTATAAATACTATTAATATCAATTTTTAGATTCACATTAACATAATTATTGGTAGCTTTTATAATTACTCAAAGTTGTCTCGTAGTAACAACGAAAAAAGGGGACTATCTTTCTGGGTCGGAGGGAGTAGTACTTAATAATCACATTGGGAAATTAAGACATTGTAGTAGATATGATTCAATTTAATACTCCCTCTGTCCCTCACTAAGTCCCTCACTAAGGTTCTTAGTTTGACTTTACACGGAGATTAAGAAAAAGTAAATGTTGTGAGTATGAAAAAGTAAGTAAGAGAAAGTATGAGAGATAAAATGGGTACGGAGTTTTTGTTGTGAGAATGACAAGTGGGTCCCATATTCCATTTTAGGTAATAAAGCAACTAAGAACCTTAGTCTGGGACAAACCAAAAAGGAAAGTAAGAACCTTAGTCTGGGGCGGAGGGAGTAGTTTGACAAGAAAATGAGCATTGATTTTCAGGTAGCCTTATTCGATAATGAGCATATTCCACGACGGAGCGAGATTGGAAATATTAATGAACTTTGTACTTCTATATTACCAAAAAACAATGACAATAAAAATGTTTCTCATTGGTTTTGTAATATTATGAAATTAAGGTTATTCTTGAAATTCATAGCACACATTTGTTTTGTAATCCTCAAAAGCTAAAACCATGATGAATTAGAAGAATTTAGAGTTTGTTACAAAGAAAAAAAAATCTAGTCTAATATTCTCAAAAAATCATAAACAAGAATAAGATTCATTTACTATTTACATACATATAAAAGGGCAAAGATGGAATGCCAAAATTTACATTCCAATTAAGTTGAAATATTTTACAAGCCTAGCACATAACATTATCACCCAAAAAACCAAAGATACTCAACAAGTCTGAACCCTAAACTTAAGGTTGAATATTACTAGCTGGTAGTATCACTGCTGGCCCTTAACCTTAAAACATGAGACACAATATATAAGACAAACTAGTTTTAATTCTTAAACCCTAACCTTGAACTAATTAAGCCATTTAACAGAAAATATAACATAAATTACTTAATCAAAGAGCACGGATTACTTGGCATCGCGCGTCTCTTTAATTAATCACCCCACATCGAGACCTAATCGTGATGATTTTGTAACTACAAGCTTCAGTATCACAAATAAAAACCTGATCGTGATGATTTCTTCCAACTAAATGTTATCTAGGTAATTCACTATTATTCGGAATTGAAATCTGATGATTTCCAGCTGATTCTATCTAGCTAGCAAAAACCAGGCAAGTTGTTCCAGCAACACGTCCCTTGGTTCAGTTCATGGTTTTGTGCTGCCACAATTGGAGGCTTCACATCCAGAGAGCACGGGACTTCTCGTTGGTTGTCCATGGTGGTCCCCACGTTGGCATAGGTAAGGCTGTCAGATGACTTATTCCTGGTTGATGCATCATCATTTGCAGCGTAGTTATCAGAGAGAGGCTCGGATATTGGGAAGTCGAGAAGGCTTGCCAGGTCATCTTCCATCAAGAAATTCATCTCCTCAAAATCATCTATTGGCTTCGAGTTCATCCCTATCTCTGAAGAAAAGAAATTATAGAAATTTTTAATCTTGAAAGAAAAAATGAGACATTAATAGGAATAAGAAGAACACTACTAATCTTAAGAACATTTTTCCCTTTTTGATCCATACATATTCATTAAAGTTTCATAATCTTATATCCCCTCGTAGCAAGATTTATCCTTTTCAGGTGGTAGTCCATTAAGCTAACAAACTTTATGGTTTTCTACATTCAAACCATTTATCACACAAAAGTAAAATGAAACTTCTAGCTGATATTGAAGATTATAGCGTGAAATCAATTTTGATTTGTGTGTTCTTCCTTCCATTTTAACACTTCCCGCTAAAATTTAAGTTCAAATCACTCACGTTTATTTACTCCAATGATTGTACATGATATAGTAGAATTAAAATGTTAGGGAAACGACAAAAAGTAAGATTTGAACGGCTAAGGATAAGATCTTAAACGACAAATTAGAATTATGATTTAAATTCCACAAACCTAGCGCAATAAATGTGGAATTGAACTTAGGATTATGAACAAGATTCATGGTATAAGATAACTCACCGAGGGATGAATGACCCGTGCTTGAATCCTCCAAGTTGTTTTCAGCTGTGGCATTGCTCTCGCCAACTTTGAAAATTGACTCCACATCAATAGCATCGGTATCCTCCATTTGCTCACAATCCTTTATTCCTTTTTCATTCCCTTTCTTAGAGCTAAGAAAAGCTTTAGACTCCCCCAACACATCTCCCAACAAGCCACTATTTCCCCTTGAATATAGCTCAGGAGCCATCTCATAGTTATCGGCTTCACTTGACGTTGGGATCACATATTCACTTTGATCAGTGTTGGTGGAAGAAGCTTGTGTGATGGGTTCAAATGGTGATTGGATTGAAGGGAGCTCGGTTTTTATGCATGTTAAGCCATTGAAAGAGGTTCCCATTGTAGTAGGCAAAGCATTCATGTTGAAATTAGTACGCGGGAAAACTTGATTATAAAAGGAAGGCATAGGGGATATAGAGGATGGAGTAGAAAATGGCTTGTTTGAAGAGGAGGATAGCGATAAAGCAACACAACCATTAGTGTCACGCATAAGCTTGATATGCGAATTATCAGATGGATATGGGGCATTAGGAGATGTGAAATTGAATGAGTTGAAAACGGTTGGGTGGGAGCGATAAAAATTGGGGTTTTGGTGAAGGGAGGATGAGGAATTGAGATTTTGGTTGTGTTGAATGTCAAGAGGGTAGATTGGTAAACCAGCACGCTGGCGTCTCTTCAACCTTGTGTTCCAGTAATTCTTGATTTCGTTATCAGTTCTACCATGGAGCTACATCATAGACAAAATTCAAGATTAGTCAAATAAAAAATCCATAAGGTAAACCAAAACAAGTAGTAACTAATCAAGAAGCTTTAAAATAGAAAGAAAATACATGGCACCTAATGTAAAGTCATGATTAAGGTTTGAACGATAAACATATTAAAAAAAATTATCCAGATGAATGCATTTATTTACAAAATATATAGGCTCACTCGTATATATCAAGAACTTATTAAACACACACACACACACACACATATATATATATATATATATATATATATATATATAGAGAGAGAGAGAGAGAGAGAGAGAATGTTAATGAACATACATGAAGGGCCATGCGAGCCCATTTGTTGCCAAGCTTAGCATGAAGGTCAATAATTTGACGTTCTTCCTCAGGGGAGAAAGCGCCTTTCTTAAGATTAGGCCTTAAATGGTTAGCCCATCGAAGCCTACAACTTTTACCACATCTCATCAACCCTGAATTTCTTTGCACCGCGTTCCAGTTCCCTTCTCCGTGCCTCTTTACGTACTCCATTAAAACTGCATCCTCAGCCGTCGTCCACGGCCCTTTCTTCAATACACCACCTCGTCCACCACCACAGTTGGTGGTGGTCCGTGCCCCAGCACCGCCTTCAATGGCCATTTCTAATCTAATATATCTAGCTATATATCTTAACTGTATCTAATTATAAGGAATTAATGGAATTTGAGATTGAGTTGAGGAGAGAGAGAGAGAGAGAGGAAAGAGATGGGAGAGGGTATTTAAAGGAGATGGGATGGAAACCAGCTCGATATCTCTTCCCTCTTAGATGAAGAAAAAAGAAAGAGAGAGAGGGTTGAGACTTGATTTTGTTTGTTTCTTCTTTTTTTTTGTTTGGTTTGAGAGAGAGAGAGAGAGAGAGAGAGATGAGGAGAGAAAGGATGGAGAAAATGGAGAATGAGGTAAGGAAGTGGGACCAAATGTGAATTGAGAGAATGGAGGGAATTAGAAGCAAGTGTGAATGTGTGTGTTTCGTTGTGAAAAATGGGAGAGAGAGAGAGAGAGAGAGGTGGAAAAGAGTTATAGGAGGGAGCTTGCGTTTCGCCTCCGGTTTGTGTGCTGTGTTCTACATTCATGGCAGCGGGACGGGGCGCCCTTTTTCTTTCCTTTTCTTTTCTTGCACTTCTTATTTTTCCTTTTCTTTCTTCTTTCATATCCTAATTATTTGTATTTATTTTTTAAATATGAAACTAAAATAAATAAATAAATAAATCAGATATTAAATATTAATTTAACTGGATAGAAAAAAATCACAAGTACAGTTTTATATAAATAAAACTATTGAAGGTTAATGTGTACAAGGAGTAAATAATTCAACACTCTTCTGGTTCAAAACATCATATGGCAAACAATATTCTCCTCATGGAAATGATTTAAAAGATTACTCACCTGTCACTTGATTATATATTGTACTTCCTCTATCACAGAAAGATAGTCCACTATAGATTTTTGACGGTCAACACATGTGAGCTTTGACCAAAGATTATTATCAATCTAATCATCCCAATGAAATATTAAAATTTGTCATTGATAAATCACTTGATGATTATTCAATAACAAGTTTTAGAATTTCACAAGAATGGTTAGATTGACATTTATATTTAGTCAAAGTTCACTTGTATTGACCATCAAAAGTCAAAAGTGGACCATCTTTCTCGGACGGAGGGAGTATCATTTTGATCTTGTCCAAGATAATTCATTAAACAAAAAATTGGATTACATAGTTTTAATATAACCTCAAAAAGGTTAAAAATTAGTCTTCCCTCCGTCCCAAAATTATCTTCATACTTTTTTCGTTGTTACTAGGAAAGATCTTTGAGCAATAATTTTATGTTGACTCAATTGTACTAATGAAAATCTAAAATTTTTTATTGACACACCATAAACAATAGTATCAATAACAAATTTACGATTTTCATTAAAATAATTAAATCAAGTTAAAATCATTACTCAAAGTTCTTTCGTAGTAACGTCGAAAAAGTGTGACGATCATTTTGGGACGGAGGGAGTAATAACCATCTGTTTGAAATGTAGTCTGTAGTCTCAAGTGTAAAATTCAATCGTGACCATGGCAATTGATGCAAATCATGCAACTAATAAAGGATGCCTAGCATCTAGCAAAGACATACTACATGTACAATCACTTAATATGCAAGCCATTTTTAATCTGGATCTTGTTTTATCAGTTTTTTGTACCTTTTCTTCTTCCTTTTTTTTTTTTTTTTTTTTTTAATTGGCAACGCCGTATGATATAATCTGGGTTAGAAATCTTGTAGCAAGTAAATAAACTTCAATAGATTTGTTAGAGCAATAGAACAAGACTTGATGAGAAAAGCAAGCAATCACAAGAACACAGATTTACGTGGTTCACCAACTTGGCTACGTCCACGTGGAGGGGATAGAATATTATTATCACTGGAGAAACAATTACACAAGATCACACTAATCTACTTTGCACGAATTTTGATCACGGGGAGGGGTAGTAATTCCTATAGAAGTTTGAACGGGGGGCGGCTCCAGAGGCGCTGCCGCAGGCGAAAAATTGATCACATCTGAGCGTTTCCGCTTCGGTTAGAGAAAAACCCAAAATAGCATAACGTCACTTTTGATTCGATTTGATCCCCGCCCAAATTCCTGACTGTGCAAACCCTAGATCTAAAATTATTGATCTCTCTGTGTAAACTGAGCAAACTGAGTTACTTTTTCAAGCAACTAAATTCGGTACAGAGGGAGTGCATAATACGTATATACTAAATCCCATAGCAAATTCGTAAGAATGAGGAATCCTAATAGTAGCCTAATACTAATCGATAAGGATACAATCCTTGTTGACTTTCAACAAGTCTCTGCCAATAACCCACAAATTGGCCGGCCCATTCTTTGCGTAGACAACCTGACAACCTCTGTTTTTATGGCCCTAGCTTCAAGCCTTTGCCAAAAAAACTCTTTTACTCTTTCTGTTTCGGAATTACGAACTTGTGAATTTAACTCATTTAAATTTAGGCGTCCTCAAATTCAAAGGCATTAATCCTAACAAATCTCCACCTTGACTTTGAATCTCCCAAATAAAAAATCTTTCCTCCCCCCTCGCCTCTTCTGCTATATAATAGCTGCGAACATTAAGCAAGTCCAAACAATGTTGGAACTTGCTCCCTGCCACGGATTTTGTGAACATATCTGCAGGGTTATCCGCCGTTCCTACCTTCTTCACATTTACCCGTTTCTCTTCCCATAGGAAATGATATCTGACATCAATGTGCTTAGTCCTCTAATGATGAACTTGATCCTTGGCTAAACAAATCGCGCTCAAACTATCGCAATAAATAATAGCCTGATCCTGATGTATTCCAAGATCGCTGATCAAACCCTTCAACCATATTCCTTCCTTAGCGGACTCTGTCAATGCCATGTATTCTGCTTCTGTTGTAGACAACGTCACTGTCGCCTACAATGTAGCCTTCCAACTGACAACTGACCCACCAAGAGTGAATACATATCCGGTCATCGATCTTCTTGTATCAACATCACCCGAATCTGAAAAACCCTCGACTGCACATTTTGTTTCGCTTCCATAGACGAGACCGACGTCGCTAGTGCGCACTGTAGCATACATCAAACTACCATCTGCACTAGCATAGGATACTCGAGCCATATACTCTTTCTCCTCAGCCGATTTGGGCCCAAACGCGACTGTCTATACATTCACTGCACTCGGAGTATCTATAGCCTTAGCTGTTGACCTACCAAACCTCTCTAAAACTTTCTTGATGTATCTTTTCTGGGATAAGAACAATTTTCGTTTGGCTCTGTCTCTATAGATCTCCATACCCAGAATTCTCTTCGCATTACCCAAACCCTTCATCTCTGCGACCAGTAAGCATTTCAGCTTCTGAATCTCTGACTTATTGACTGCTGCTATCACATAGCTGTCAAATCTCTTGTACCACTGCCTAGGCGATTGCTTCATCCTACAAAATTGATCTTCTTTACCAGGAACTTGGAATCCTTCCGACTCTGTCATGTATATCTCTCCCTCTATTGCTAGCAACACTCTGATCGAAGTGTGTCTGACAACTGGTGAGAAGACCCCATAGTAGTCCACCTCCTCTCTCTGAGTGAAGCCCCTTGCAACAACGCGAGCTTTATACTTAACCTCTTCTGCCGGTGATATCCCTTCCTTTTTTCTTGAAGATCCAATTACAAGTCAAAATCTTTCTGCCTTCTGGCCTTGTGGTCAACTTCCAAGTCTGATTCCTGTGAAGAGACTCCATCTCATCACCCATAGCCGCATACCACTGAGATGACTCTGAACATGTATCTGCTTTATTGAAAGTAGAAGGTTCCGTAAGAACGGGCTCCACTTCCTCAGCAACCAGCAGTGCATAAGACACCAAGTCTTCAAATCCATACCTCTCCGGAGGCTTCCCGAAATTAGCTCTTCTAGACCTTCCTTGTTTTAACCCATGTTCCTCGGGAACTGAACTTGAACTTTCTGGTGCTTCAGTCTTTGTCTCTATTGGTGGATCCTGATCAACATCTGACTGTGGGACAACTAACTCTTCAGTATCTTGTTGCTCCACCTGTTTTTCAACATCTGACTGTGGGATAACTAACTCTTCAGTATCTTGTTGCTCCACCTGTTTATCAACACCGCCAACACTTGAACCAATCGTGGTTTTACCAGTCCATACCTCATAGGGAACTTTGAGGCCACTACTGGTATGAAGTCTATGATTAATCAAGTAACATGTTGTACTAAGCGCTTCTGCCCAGAAACGTTTAGACAACTCTGCATTGGAGAGCATGCACAACGCTCCCACAAGCCATGTCTGATTCATCCGTTCTGCTACACCATTCTGCTGTGGCGTGCCTCTGCTGGTGAGATGTCTAGAAACCTCCACCTCTCTGCAAAACGAATCGAACTCAGTACTGCAGAACTCCAAACCATTATCTGTCCGGAGCTTCTTGATCTTCTTCTTTGTCTGGTTCTCCACTACCGTCTTCCAGTCCTTGAAATTCCTTAGAACCCCATTCTTGTGCTTCATGATAACCACCCAAGTCCTCCTCGAATAATCATCAGTCATAAACAAGAAATATCTGTGCCCCCTTAGAAATTCCTGACGTGAAGGTCCCCAACACTTTAAGTGGATGTAATCAAGAATGCCTTTTGTGTTATGTATGCCCTTGGGAAAACTATTACGCTTCATTTTCCCTAGCACGCAATACTCACAAAACTTAAGATCCTTGATCTTAAGGCCACAAAAAAGATCTCTTTTAGTCAACTCATGCATCTGTCAAGTACTCAAGTGACCGAGCCTGATGTGCCACAGCTTAGACATATCTCCCTCGTTCACCTCTTCTGATGCAGCCATAGTCGACTCTGCAAGCGTCTTTCCTTGGAGGAAATACAAGGAGCCTCGCTTAAGGCCTTTCAGCACCACTTGTGAACCATTACAGACACTAACTGCTCCACCTTTACCTTTGAAATTGAACCCTTTGCTGTCTAACTGACTAAGAGAAATCAGATTCTTCGTCATAAGCGAAACGTGTCGAACCTCGTTCAAAGTGACAAACCTACCATCATGAGTCCTGACCTTGATCGAACCAATACCGACAACCTTGCAAACTTCACTGTTGGCCATGCTTATATCACCGCCAACTATCTGCCTATAACCGGTAAACCATTCTCTCCTAGAGCTGATATGGTAAGAAGCTCCTGAATCAAGAATCCACGCATCAGATGCGCATGATAATTCTGATGTTACTAGAGCATAATCCTCTTATGAACTGCTATCTCTGGCCGTCATGGCCTCTGTTGTGACTGGTTCCTTGCGTTGCTTCTTTCTGGGACAATCAAACTTCCAATGCCCCCTTTCTTTGCAGAAATTACAGATATCCCCAGGTTTCGGACCCTTCTTGTGTGAAGAATTACCTTGATTGTTCTTCTTCCCACTAGAACCCCTGTTACTTCTATTAGCAACCAAACCTGATGACTGGGTACCTGCCTCATTCCCACTCGCCTTTCGGCGTAACTCTATCGTCTTGAGAGAAGTTTTCACTTCCTCTAGAAAGATACCATCTTTACGATTTATGCACGAATCGACATAATGTTCATAAGACATAGGTAAAGATACTAAAAGTTTCAAGGCTTCATCCTCGTCATCAACAACTACTCTTATATTACGCAGTTCAAGTAATGCAGAAGTAAATCTGTCAAGATGATCATTTATGGGCGTACCTTCAGTCATACGACAATCATATAGCTTCTTCTTCATGGTATAACTTGTTGGTCAATGAACGTGTCATGTACATATCTTCCAACTTCAACCACAAATCGCTTCCGGAGTCTGTTCCTGCAACATTGGTTAGGATCTCATTATCCAACTGTCTGATGATCTTGGCGTGAGCCTTCTGATCTAACTTCTTCAATGCCGCCACCTCCTTCGCTGCTGCTATCTTGTCCTTCTCTGACTGTTCTGCTGTACCTTCTGTGGTGATTGCCTTACCCTTGGAATCCTTACGATCCTTGATTGCAATCTCCAACGGTTCCCATAAATATTTGTCTATCAACAAAGCCTTCATCTTGATCTGTCAGAGAGAAAAATTATTCTACCCATTGAACTTGTCGATCGAATCTGCTCTTTGACCCATCTTCTTGTTCTCTGCAGCGGAATCCCTGAATCTCTAACCACGAACCAAAGCTCTGGTGCCACTTGTTACCAGAGCTCTTATACCACTTGTTAGAGCAATTGAACAAGACTTGATGAGAAAAGCAAGCAATCACAAGAACACAGATTTACGTGGTTCACCAACTTGGCTACGTCCACGGGGAGGGGAGAGAATATTATTATCACTGGAGAAACAATTACACAAGATCACACTAATCTACTTTGCACGAATTTTGATCACAAAATTCCTAACTGTGCAAACCCTAGATCTAGAATTATTGATCTCTCTGTGTAAACTGAGCAAACTGAGTTACTTTTTCAAGCAACTAAATTCGGTATAGAGGGAGTGCATAATACGTATATACTAAATCCCATAGCAAATTCGTAAGAATGAGGAATCCTAATAGTAGCCTAATACTAATTGATAAGGATACAATCCTTGTTGACTTTCAACAAGTCTCTGCCAATAACCCACAAATTGGCCGGCCCATTCTTTGCGTAGACAACCTGACAACCTCTGTTTTTATGGCCCTAGCTTCAAGCCTTTGCCAAAAAAACTATTTTACTCCTTCTGTTTCGGAATTACGAACTTATTAATTTAACTC
Organism: Campanula takesimana; assembly: GCA_026119855.1. Taxonomy (NCBI): domain Eukaryota; kingdom Viridiplantae; phylum Streptophyta; class Magnoliopsida; order Asterales; family Campanulaceae; genus Campanula; species Campanula takesimana. The sequence goes on along the minus strand of JAOWBW010000563.1, from coordinate 398,000 downwards.
ATTTAAATTTAGGCGTCCCCAAATTCAAAGGCATTAATCCTAACAAAATTGAATGAAAAATACAAAGAATTATTTTGTTCCATCATTAATGTTAAAAATATGAATAGAAACGGGTGTGATTTTCAGCTTTTATTGCAAGATTTTGAGTAAATTAAATTTTACTTGACTGTCAAGATCAGGAACATGAAACTACATGAAGATGACATAAAAGACTTGTGCAATTCAAGATTGATATGCGAGTATAAGACTCGACATCAGATAGAGATCCAATTAATATGGTAAAAAGAAGATCGTACGTTGATGAAGTTCGATGAAATTCGAAGAAGAAAGCACCGTTTGTGCCGGGTAAAATTGAAATAGGTTAATGACATTTTAGACCCTAAAGTGATATACCACCTTCCCAAACGAACCCTTATGTTTTTTTTCGCCAGATCAGACCTTGATGTGATAAATACTCGCCAGATAGGGACTTTTTGACAGAAATCGTTAAAAAATCAATTAAAAAGCATGTGCCGTGCACATGACTAACAGAATTTGTTATTTTGAAGTTGAAATTTCTTTCAAGGGGGTTAAATGACATATTTGAAACTTAGGGGAGAGTTTGATAAAAAAAAACTCAAATAAATTATTTTTAAAAACTAATTTTTTTAAAATAAAATCATTATCTTTAAAAATTCAAATACTTCAATCTTAGACTTATTTATTTTTGAAATTCAAATTCTAAAATTAAAAGGGTTGAAAGTGTTTTTCTAAAAGAAAAATAAATTCATTATCTTTGAAGTTTAATTTTTTTTTTTTGAGGTTTTTAATGAAAATTCCAAATTTAGTAAGGCCGAAAATAAAAATAATTATTGGTTTCAAAAAAAAATATGTTAAGTGAAAGGGTTTTCTAATTTATTTCTAAAATATTAAATATAAAAAATAAATAAAATTAAAAAATTAAAATTTATTTTATAAACGTAATAAATAAATTTTAAATTTACTAATAATATATTTATGACTTAAAAAAATTATTTGAAAAAATTTGCAACATTTTATAATCTATTACAAGAAATAGAAATAAATTAAGGCATTAATATAACTACTTCTTTTCACTAACGTAATTTATTGCTTTTTTTTATTTAATTTAAAGATAATGAATTTATTTTTTTAAATATTTTTTAGTTTTGAAAAATAATTTATTTGAGTTTTTTTTGTCAAACTCTCCCCTAAGTTTCAAATATGTCATTTAACCCCTTGAAAGAAATTTCAACTTCAAACTAACCAATTCTGTTAGTCATCTGCATGGCACATGTTTTTTAACAGAGTTTTTAACGATTTCCGTCAAAAAGACCCTAATTGGCGAGTATTTTTCACATCAAGGTCTGATCTGGCAAAAAAAAAACATCAGGGTTCGTTTGGGAGGGTGGTATATCACTTTAGGGTCTAAAATGTCATTAACCCAATTGAAATTTGAAAAACAATAGCTCCTAAATTAACTGAGGATACGGATAGCATGGAGTGTGTTTTGGAGGAAACTAGTTCCTCCATAAGTTATAAAAAGTCATGTTTTTAACCCATAAACCCCAAACCTAAAACCCTAAACTCTAAAACTTAAACCATAAACCCTAAACCCTAAACCTATAAAATCATGATTTTTTATAACTTATGGAAAAACTAGTTTCCCCCAAAATTTTCTCGATGGCATGAGCAAGTTGGCAAATGAAATAAATAAGGTTATTGCTTATTATGTGGATGGAGCAGTGATTTAGTGGCTTAAAATAGGGGTTAGGGGATCCAAAATTTTATGTAAAGAGTAACATACAAATGAATGTTCATTATATATAAAAAAAAAAAAAAAACTCATAAAGAATATTTTTTTCCGGAGAAATTATTAATATTTCCCGTGACAATCATTAGAATGTAATTCATCCAGCTAAAAAATATATTCCTAAAGAGAAAAAATTTGGTTAGGTGTCACTGCAAATACCCCTATTTGCATCCACCAATCATATCGTGCCACATCAGCAAAATAGTGTTTCATTAGGAAATAATTATTTTAGAAAGATAATCACTCCTAACCCTGGTTAAGCTCTAATTAAGTCAAAATATCTAACCTTTTTCAATATACGCCGCTAAAACGGAGATGTCTTCTCTGTCTTTCTTCGTATTCACCGTCTAAGAAGAAAATCGATGCCCAACACCTTCAATACCTTCAATGGAATCGGAAACCAGAAAAACACGTTTTGGATTTTCGACTAACAAGAAAAAGAAGTATTGGTACTTTACTTGCGATTCTCTTGAAAATCCACTGCAATAGAGTCCATGTGAGTACTAAACGACAATCTAATGGGCTTTATTGTGGCTATGTATCAGAGACAATGTATAAATTGAATACTTGTTCCTTCCATCTTCATACTGCCTTGTAAAGTCAAAGGGTAGTCAATCAGAAAATTACTTGTACCCATCATGTTCATATTGCCTTATAATTTTCTCTTAGTTCATATTGCATTGTAAGATTTTCCAAGTTCAGGGCAGTAGATTGATTATTCTCTCATATCTTCATTTCAGTTTTTTTTTTTTTCAAAATTATTTTTAATCAAGAGTAAATTTGGAATTTTTTGAACATTCATTTTGGAACATTCGAAATAGTCATTCTCCATTGTGTTGAAAAGTAATTCATTGCAATACCATATACTAGTAGTAAAGTTTGAAATACAACAGTAATACCTATTAATATTGCACATATAATGGTTCCCGATGCAAAAAAAGAAAAGAAAAAAAAAGACTGGAAAAAATAAATAAATTAAGGACCACCAAATCTCTGCTTTATGAAATGTATCTTAAGTCCCTCCAAATCAATTCTGGGTTTGACGTTGATCTTAGAAAATTCACAAAGTCAGTTTTGGGTTTGTCCGATTCCATTGAAGGTATTGAAGGTGCTGTGCATGGATTTTCTTTTTGACAAAAAGAAATAAATTGTATCAGGTCACACCGGACCCACACCAACAACTAAAAGTTTATAAAATTCACGGAGCCTGCTGCTCCTCTTCATCTTCCTCTTCATCAAAACCCAACTCTTCCTTGAACCGCTCAACCAGAGCATGGAAATTATTAGGGTCCAATGGGGGGCACTCCAGACCGCCCTCTCCTCAGCCTCGTCATCTTGGGCAATCAACCTCAAAGTCTGCTCGGAATAAGGGATCATAGAATGAGCAGCGCGGGCCTCAACGCTATAAGCGTCGTTCAGCAGAAGGCGAGCCAATTTCTCAACAGGAACATACACTTCAGGATCAATGTGGAGTTGGCGAGCTGCATGTGTATAGCCGTCGACATAAGTAGTCTTTACTTGATCATTGATGATCGACGGCATCACGGTGCGTTGGAAGTTCACCACAGCGGCTTTTTCCTTCGACGGAATGCTCTCCTCTAGCTGCTGAAACTTTATCTCCACCTCTTCCTTCTCCTTGGCTAGGAGGGCGGCATTCTCCCTTTCTTTCTCAAGCTCCTCCCGAAGCAACCTTGCCTCCTCCTCAAACTGCCTTGCAGCTGCCTTCTGTTTCTCGACCTCAGCCTCGGTGTCCCCGACAACTTTGATCTTCTTGGCATGGGCTAATTTGGTATTTTTGCGTGCCTTATTGACTAACTCCACAGTTTGGCCTAGTTTCACTTGGGCCCGAGTCACCTTACCCTCCAGATTGGCCATCTTCTTACTGACTCTGGACCATTGCGCCGCCTCGTGTTTGGCGAGGTGGCGAGCTGCATAAAGAAGTTGATATCAATTATGGGGATGAGAAGAACAATCAGAAAACAAGCAAGTTAGAACATTACCTCGGCAATAATATGACTCTTGCGTTCGGCCATGTGCGCATAGGTGGGCGGCATGGAGTTCAATCCCTGCAAGAGATCGGCGTCAAAGGCTCGTTCCAAAATTGGCCGGCCAAGTCTCATCAACGGACCAGATCTGGCAGTACATCAAGGCTCTTCAATGGGCGGACATCGGAAAAATCTGCTGTCAAAGCATCGATCTCCTCGGAGGAAAAAGCAGGCGGAATATCAGTAGGTGGAACAGCAGAGGAATGCCTTTTGGGAGAAGGCTCCTCTGACACCTCATCACCACCATCTCTGGCCCTTTTCTCACCAAGGGACCCACCGCCATCTGCTGCCCCTACATCCTCAAAAATAGTTTCTGCAGCCTGATCCGACTCCGAAGCATTCATCGTTGCCGCAGCATCACTTGCCTGTGCCTCATCCCGTCCTCCGACAGCAACATCAATTGTAGGGAGTGGACCGGCCTCCTTGGTAGCTAAGACCTCCTGCCGGGCTCCCATATCAGCATGCCTCTTTGAGCATCCAGAAGCCTTTGATTTCAGCCTCCTCTTGTTTAAAAGCTTATTGGGGTCAGAAGAGTATATACGAGCCAACTCTCTCTCCTCCTCCATGGTCAGATCTGTCAAGTACAAAGACAAGAGTTAGAAGCCAGACGCGAAGATATAATAACATGAACGAAGACACCAAGATCAGAAGTTTACATCCGACAACTTTTCGAACTTTCAGACAAGCCTCGTCCTGAGTGCGACAGATATCACAATCCCTTATAAAAACAAAGTCGGGATGGACAACCCAATCAGGGTAGCGATTGCCTCTAGCTATGGGTACCATGACGCTCACACCAGCCCACGGTCCCGGCATAATACCCGCTTGGACGTAGTAGACATGATTGACTTTTAGGGCCGACCATTCCAATTGCTGCACCGAAGCAAATTCTGTTAGCCTTTGGACTAAGGCATCGCTCCATGGGGCCTTATAACAGGTTTTTGGATCCTTGGGAATGCTTGTTGGGATGGGGAACTCCCAGCCATGGCGGCTCTAAACTCTGATAATATGATTATTCCAACCTGACACCTTACTGACCGAACTAGAGATCAGAGCGATGATTTTGGGCCGCCTTTGCTTGCTTCTTAAAGTCAGCACGCACGTGTTTTCATTAAAGCTGCCCTAAAAAAATTGATAAAAGGCTCAGGGGCATGGCTCAAAACACAAGCTTTGACATAGACTAATAAAGGAGGTAAGGTACCTAACCGCATTAGCACCTAGCATGGCGGGGACAGCTTGCCAATCCTCTAAGAATTCACAGATGAAGGGGTCAAGAGGTAAGCGGAGACCTAGCTTAAATTGTTTAAAAAAGAATGAGACCTCGGTATGGTTTAAGTAGAAAGAATCCCTTTCTTCACTAGTGTTTAGAGGGGAGGCACGCTGGTATACTAGATCGTAATCTTCACGGGATATCCTACATGTATCATGGAGATACTCAATCATCTCGTCCCCGGCCTTGGGTTGCTTCGGCTTGGTGGGAGCCATAGTCTTGGCACTCTGCCTAGTATTTCTTCGACCACGACCTCGACCCCCTTCAGGGACGGCGACACTAAACTGATCTATTCTTTCCGAAGTACTCTCCCCTGACATAGCTGCAGAGGAAAGAAGGGAGTTAGCATCAGAAATTAAGGTAGGATCTGCATTTACCCCCCTCTCCCCATTCACTGAAGCCGAGGGGAGCACCTCGTCCTCATACAGAATGTAATGGGAGGAAATATGAGTCAGTAGGTCAGATAGACGGGAAAAAACCACTAAGTTGGGATTCATTTCCCCCAAACGATCAAACCGACGGCTATTAACAGGCCACTCCAAAGTGCCATTGAAGGCCCTATGTGTTGCAAGCAATTCCCCGATTTCGCTTAGGGGCAACAAAAACCAGGGCCCATCTGTTCTTTGGTAAACCCTACGGTTTGCTCTATGAAAACCCAGACGGACCAAAGATGAACAATCAAAGGACATTTGAAGGTATAGCAGAGGCAAAACAGAGCTAAGACGAAAACGGCGCAGAGAAATCGAAAATACAAAAGGGATAGAAGGGTACCTGGCAAAGCGTTGAAAGTCGAAAAATGAGAATAAGTGTGCGAAAAGAAGAAATATCGCCGCAAGCACCGGTTGAAGCTCACCGGAATCAAGCAACGTACAGGAGTTGCCGGTAAAGTCGCCGTCAAAGTATGTCTTGGATTCAAAAGATTTTTTGACTGTTCAAGTAAACTAAAAGGTAAAAAGGGGATTTAGGGATTTCAACCGTTTAGAATTCTCGGTTCGGGTATACCCCGAGAATTTGAACCCTCTCCATCCAAGATCTCGTGAAAATCTCGGGGTAATTGGCGGCTGCACACGTCATCGCCTTAAACCATCATTACCTACAATTAAGGATTGTGGTTTCCCCATAAAGAAAATGTCTCTTCACTTGCCCCTCGCCGCCTGATACAGATGATGTCACAATTTTGTGACATTATGAGCCTGGAAAACAGTGAACGATCAAGAGACTGCCAGTACAAACCGACATATGTACAACGACATCTCGGTTTTGACCAGGTTTGATTGAATTACGAAAAGGCTATCAGATAAGTGTATTCCATGCCGACATGACAATAAAGATCAAGCGATCGGCATTACGTTAAGACGACGTCATGAAGTAGGTTGTGTTAATGAAGTTATAAATCAAGATCATGCAAGATGCAATAAATCCAAGTCATGAAGCAGAATCAAGGTCAGAGCAACGATCAAGAGGAAGCAAGATACTTCTATTAGTATAGCAAAAGGACTCCCACAACACGGCCGGGGGCCTGGCCCTTTACAAGAACAAAAAGAAAAGAAAAGGAAAAGTAATTACAACCAGAAGCCCTAATTTTCTTCTTACTCAACATCACCATTATAACCCACATCAGTATCATCCCTGGTATCATCATCATCATCTTCACCCTATTCGTCTCTGCCGTCGTCACCGTCGCTGTCGTTACTGCCATAAGAAGATTCTTCATCATCGCTTTCCATGGGATCCGGAGATTGGTATTCTCCATTGCTATCGGTCGGGGATTCTTCATCAGGGAATGACGAACGTGGTTTTGAGGGTATCATGGAATCACTGCTGCTATCGTTTGAAGAACGCTCGTCGTGGGTGTCAGAATCAATTTCCTCTGGAAAGGCATCATCATACGACCTTTTTGGCATCATCTTGATTTTCTTGAGATATTCTTAAAGACAAGAGGAGGTTAATGGAGTTAAGAACGAAGGGGTTTAACTGGTGATGCCCTTATATATACTCTGGAATATGAAGGGTTGGTTGGCTTATACTACTCATGATGGGATTACAATTAATGAAGTTCCTCATCCCGATAGAAGTAATGACTATATTCGCCTGCGCAATAAAATCTATCAGAAGATCCAGAGATAAAAGGATTTCGGCGGCTGTTTGTCAAATCAGCAGTAACAAATCAGTAATTAATGAAGACATGACGATCTAGTTCCTATTCGGTATGCCGAGATAGAAACTCGGGGGCCACTTAACGATATAAACCGACTTGGTTTAATGGGACCCATAAACTCTGGGCTCATTCACCATAAGACCCATACCAAGAGGCCCAAGTTCTTATAAACCGACATACCTCATTAGCCCATGGTCCGGGAGCACCGGTGCTACCGAGGCCGAGATGTTAAGAGGCCTTATCCCTAGCTCGGTCTCTACAACGAGCCGAGATAGATACGGGCCAACCCATCAATAATATAGCCACCCTATTATAACGGGGGTTTACATAACAATTTGAGTAACATACAAATACAGAAGATCCTTATCCAAACAAGGAGATTCATATTACCATACAACTGGGATATCATTCATCCTTATCAGGAGTCTATCTCCAAGGAATACGAGTCCTAGATCAATACGGACATTCTGGCTTACTTGACAAGTCAGGACTCATTCACCCACACCTATATAAACAGGTCCTCTACACATGAGACGGGTAATGAACTCTTTTGGCTCTAAACTATAGTCAATTGATTTCTCTTCATTTCATACACAACCCGAATTCTTATTCTCACGCCGGAGGGCCTTCGCCGGTGAAGCCCCGGCGTAGTTTACGATTGTTCATTGTGCGCAGATCCGAACGGGAAAGTTCTTATTACTGGATTTATCCGAACCACTAGACGAAGGCTGATCCGGTACGTTTTTTGCAGCATTACTTATTCATTTCAAAACAATTTTGAAAGATCATATTTATATATTTTTCAACTTGTAATCAGTTCATTCTTACTAGCCTCTCTTTACTGACTAGGGACTTTACTTGCTGAGGATTCGATTTGTTCCACGTAAGCCAAAAAATTTGGTCATATATATAATTGGGTTTCCTGGTATTTGTTCGAAATGTGCACTATATTTGCTCGAAATTCATAAAAATTGCAAATGTATACATGATCAGTAGAGAATATAATGAGAGCAATAATAATCAAGTTTATGGTATAGTACTTGTATATATAGTTTAAGTAGTTATCATGCTATTGTTTTTACCATTTTTGGAATAAATAATAAAGGGTGTAGTTACTTTATATTTACACACATTTGGAAATAACATATATTTTGGTGACCAAATATATTTTTTGCCGTTCTAACACTATAACACAATAGTTGATAAAGAATTGTTCTATTATATTCATTGCGGCAGATGCAAGAGAATATCTAATCAAATTGCTTAAACTATGAATTCACATGAGTTCACGTAACTCGGAAAGGCAAAAGTACAAATTTCATCCTCGTAACACTTGTTTCTTTTTAACATTTTTATTCATCCTTAAATTATGAATTCACATGAGTTCACATTTGAAAGTCCATAACATATACTACTAACCTCATAAATAAGAACAATAGAATATCTAATCAAATTGCTTAATTACACACATAGATCCCAATGGGCTTACACAATATCTCCAAGTAAATGGGCCTTTTGGGCCTAATACAACAAACCTATTACTATTACAATCTTGGCGGTGGGGGTGGGGGCGGAGGTGGGGGCGGGTGTTTCATGTGAATTATTTTCCACATGATAATAGATCTTTAGTAGAAAAAAGAAAATGATTAGAAACCCGGGTAGATAAATGGAAGTTTATTCCGGAGTTACGTTCCAATTTTATTTTAAAAGACATGTTAACCTGTTAACAGTTACCCAAATATTGGTACAAATCAAATTTATATTTGTAAAATCTTGTACCTTCATGGGTAACTAAAACATTTTGTATTGGCCGCTGGGAAGATTATAACTACTTAAACTTCCATTAGCTAAAATATTTTTTCATCGGTTATAGTAAAATTAATTTCTTTCTAAAAAACATTTAAATAATTTATCATATTTTCAAAATATACGTGCACAACGAGGGTAGTTTGGCTGGATCCAGATATTTTATTTATTTCTCCAACAATAAAATTGGAAAAAGTTGTAGTTTTGGATTTTAGGTTAGAATATTGCACTAGAATGTATCCTAATGGTGTGGAAACTAGCAATACGCAAAGTAAAAAGACCAAGAAAAACCTATATGGAAATGGCCGTGGTAGTGGTGGTGGTTGATTTGGTTGTGGTGAGGGAGTTGAGCCTGGAAGATATGGCTGCGAATCACTCGAGAATGTGCTATCGCTAGCTGCATCTGTCTCCGCCCCCGACTCCCCATATGTCGGCATCCAAATCTCTTTCAAACAAAATAAATATTATTGCTTACATGTCTTTTTTAAAATAAATAAGTTAAGATAATGTAAATGTTTACTTACCTTCAAAAAATAAAAGTATGGAAGAAGTTTTCCAATCCCTGCCGTGAAAGCCTGCAGACATCGGTGGTGCGGCGGCAGGTGGCGATGAAGCGGCGGCATGTACCGATGGTGCGGCGACAGGTGGAGGCGGCGGCGGCGGCGAATCAACCGCCGGTGTAATTTCATCCATATTTTCTGAAACAGTTTCAAAAACAATAAAAACAAATTTAGACATTTATTTTAATCAAAAGCAATAAAAAAATTTGTTTTGAGACATAAGTAGTATTAATTAAAAAAAAACAAACACACATTTCCCTTATTTATAATGGTCTCTAACTTATAACTCTAACATAATTCATTTATTTATTTATTTATTTTAAAAAAAGAACAAAAAATAAAACAAACAGTAACAGTAACCCATCCTAGCAAAAATATCATGTTATCTTAATTTATTTGTTTTACAAAATAAATGTTTGAAATTTTAATATGCATTCCAAAGCAAATACTTTTCCAAATTTTGTTGTATAGTATTGCTATATTTAACTTTATATAAATTTAAACACAAGACTACATAAAAAAAGAAAAAAAATACTTATTCATTTCAAAACAATTTTGAAAGATCATATTCATATATTTTTCAACTTGTAATCAGGTTATTCTTACTAGCCTCTCTTTACTGACTGGGGACTTTACTTACTGAGGATTCGATTTGTTCCACATAAGCCAAAAAAAATTGGTCATATATATAATTAGTTTTCCTGGTATTTGTTCGAAATGTGCACTATATTTGCTCGAAATTCGTAAAAAATGCAAATGTATACATGATCGGTAGAGAATATAATGAGAGCAATAATAATCAAGTTTATGGTATAGTACATGTATATATATATATATCTATATATATATATATATATATATATATATATATATATATATATATATATATATATATATACTTTAAGTAGTTATCATGCTATTGTTTTTACCATTGTTGGAAAAAATAATAAATGGTGTATTGCACTTCAGTTACTTTATATTTACACACATTTGGAAATAACATATATTTTAGTGACCAAATATGTTGATAAAGAACTGTTCTATTATATTCGTTGCGGTAGATGCAAAACCCTTTTCGTACCCATGATGACACCAAAGGAGTAGTATTAATTAAAAAAATACAGAAGAAAAAAAAACATATAAGGGTGAGTTTGGGAGAGGCTAATAATCACTTTCAGAGATCAGAAATCACTTTTGTGGTGTTTGGATGTCAAAACTGATTCTGTTTTTAAGCTTTCAAAACGCAAAAAACTGCGTTTTGACAGAAGCAGCAATGACCCAGCTTTTGCCAAAAGTGATTCTAAAAGCTGTTTTGGTATAATGTTTTACATTGATAACCTCTCATTCATATGTGCATTTACTATATTTATAGGGTTAATTGCAATTTAGACTCTGAAGTACCATATCACCCTTCCAAGCGAACCCTAATATGTATTTTTTGTCAAATCAGGTCTTGAGGTAATTCATTTTCGCCAGTTCGGGACTTTTTGACGGAATCTAACTCAGTTAAAAAACATGTGCCATGCACGTGACTAACGGAATTGGGTAGTTTGAAGTTGATATTTCATTTAAGGGGCTTAATGAAAATTCCAAACTTAACAGGGCTAAAATCAAAACAATTATCAAAATTTTTATTTGAGCAAAAAACAATTATCAAAATATTAAATAAAAGCATTCAATATAATTTTATTATCATTACTTTTATCAATTTTTTAAATTTACCAAATTTTGAATTTTTTTTGTTTTAAAAACTATTTATTGATTTTGTTAAATCAATAAATTTTCTTGAGCATTCACTATTTATATATTTTATCTTATATAAATAATCATTTTCTTTCAAGACAAAATGAAAAATTAACTATTTTATTTTCCGTTTTATTACTTCTTAATTACTCTCTCCTTCCCAAAATAATTTTTATTTGGCTATTAACTTTTTTTTGGCTCGTTTGATAGACCAGTATGTATAAGCATTACTCCCCCCGTCCCATCCGAATTAAGATTTTCTCTCCCGACACGAGGATTAAGGAATAATAGTATTATATTGTGAAAAGTGATAATGAAATTGAATTAAGAGATTTAACATTTATGATTAAGCACTAATCATTTACCTAAAAACTGTCCAAATATAAAATTTGAGTACAGTCAAATTTGTTAATGAAATTCAAAATACAAATTTTAAATTTCAACCAAATTATCATCACCATTCTCTCCACCATTACTACCACCGGCCACCACACCACCGCACCGCCACCACCTAGAGCCATGCCAAACACCGGCCAAACACCGCCACATGATTCCCTGCTCCATTCTTACATTTCCCCTCTTTTAAGCTTCCATCCCCACCATTCTTACATTTCCCCTTCTCAGCCATTCACCACCCCTTTCTTTCCTAACCACCATTTCCATCAGAATTTACAACCACCCAATTCATAACATTCACAACCAAAAAACTCAAACCTTTATATAGCCAAATCCAAAATCAATTTCAGCCAAACAAATCTGAATCTAGATTGAACAAACAAAAGGCCGCCATTGAAGGGAAAAAATCGAATTTGAGTACAGAGGGAGAGAGAGAAAGTGAGAGCCGATGATTGAGACGGTGACCGTTGTTGGGTTTCCAAGTAACATGCGCAGCGGAAAATAGCATTTAAAATTTTATGAAACCCAAAGCCCATTGTTCCGTTCATATGATTAAATCAAATACTTGCAATATGAATACTAGAAAACTAACCCTTGATGACTTTGAATTTGGTCTTTGATCTTGGTGGAGAAATTGAAGCTTTAATCACGAACAAGTAAGAACACGAACTTTGAAGATGATGAGCTTCACCCTCTAGCGGTATCCACACCTTGAACGAATATCAAGAACACTTGATCTTGGTTGCTAGACCAAAATTGTGAAACACGTTTTCACAATTAATATGAACTATATGGAATATTATTTTGTGTATTATTTTGTTCTTCAATCTAGGATGTCTTAGAACAAAATAAAACTCTCTCAAACTCTTTGGAGACTTGCACAAAAGCTAGGGTTAAGTTCTGGCCGAATTTGGCTGTTTATATACAAGTTAGACCTATTCCAAATAGGAAACTTGTGTCAAAACCCGTCCAAAATCTTTTTCCTAATTAAATCAGGAAATCTGTCCCGACTCACTGTGCGGTCGCCCAAAATCAGGTGTGTGGTCGCCCAAACATGTGCGGCCGCCCAGCCTGGTTTGTGCGGTCGCACACCAGGATCAGAGAGCCTTAATTTTCCAATATAGTCCTTTAAGAATTCGTTCTATTGTGTGTGACCCTCTAGGATTATACTAAGTTGGCAATGGGTTCAAACATGAATCCATAAGATATGATTAGGTTCTAGCAAACCGTCATACCTACCCAAATAGTATAACTAGATACAAGTTCACATTCTTTTAGAATATGTCACAATCCCTTTGTCCACGATCTCATTGAACACAAGTCATGGTCAAACGGTCAACTTGTTTTTGTTCAATACTTTATCGATTCCGAATATGTTGATAATCCAAATGACATTGATCTAATCAATTCATATGAGTCCGGCCGAACATTTTCATCAACATCATTCCTACGAGAGGCCTAAGCTTGAGATCTCTCCGAAGAGGAACAAATCCATTTAGCTTATTATTTTTCCCTACGTGAATCCGATTATGCCAATCATACCCTTTATAACTACCTGGTTAAAGGTAGCGTTTGAATATGTCAAACATAATCTTCATCAAGTGGAAGACTATAATAACTTCATGTCTAAGGATTCAAATGACATAACTAATATGAGATTTATATATGACATTGACCATGACATAAATCTCATACCGCGGGTCATGTCCAGTACCTTATTCCAAACAAGTACCCATAAATCTAACATGATCATCCCATGATCATTTAGCCTTTATACTAGTGCTTAACAATCTCTAGGGACTGAGATTATTATAAGTAAACATGAGCAACAATAATAATATAAACATCTCTTTATCATCATGAATAAAATGATAACTTATACAACGTTTAACAAACGTGCCTAGGGCACCAACACCAACAATCTCCCACTTGCCCTAGGCCCAATCTCTAGGTATCCAATACCCATGGACCTAACATGACCATCATGTTTAGCTTGTGGAAGTCCATTTTTTAGCGTGTCTGCAACGTTATCATTAGTTGGTACTTTGCATATATTTACGTCTCCCTTATCAACGATTTCTCGAACGATAAGAAAACGCCTAAGTATGTATTTTGGATTTAGGATGTGCCCTTGGTTCGTTTGCTTGATCAATAGCACTACTATTATTACTAACAAGGTCTATTGGTTTTAGCAATACTAGGAACCATCTCAAGTTCACCAATGAATTTCTTAATCCAAACAGTTTTCCTTTGCAGCATCCAATGCGGCAATATACTTAGATTTAGTTATAGAATTAGTGACTGTACTTTGCTTGGAACCATTCCAAATTACAGCTCCACTATTCAACACATGCTCAAAATCCGATTGCGATTTTCTATTATCTTTGTCGGTTTCGAAGCATGCATCCGTGATCATCCTCCATACCTCCATAGATCATAAACGAATATTTAGTCCTTCTAAAGTTCTTAAGAATCGCTTTTACAGCCACCCAGTGAATCTCACTGGTATCGGATTGATATCTACTCGTCATGCTCCAAGCATTTAGATATATCCGGTTTAGTACTTATCATGGCATGGTGGATCCAATTGCCGAAGCAAATGGCATCTTACTCATTCTCTCATGCTCATCTTTTGTCTTAGGACATTTGAGTCTTTGCATAGAGAAACTCCATGTAACACTAACAACTGTCCTCTCTTAGAATTTTCTTTGCGGAATCTTCTAATGACCTTGTCAATGTATGTACTTTGGCTTAACCAATTAGTTTCCTTGATGCCAAGGACATATGCGGTTTCACCCATATCTTTCATTGCGAAGCACTTTCTAAACAAAGTCTTTTCAGACTGACGTGTAGGAATGTCGTTTCCAATGAGCAATATGTCATCCACATATAAAATAAAGAATAGCGTTATGCTCCCACTAATCTTCTTGTGTATACAAGGTTCATCTTCGTTCTTGATAAAACAAAACTCTTTGATTCATCAAAACGGAGATTCCCACTCCTAAAAGCTTGCTTCAATCCATCCAATGGATTTCCGAAACTTACATACTTTATTAGAATTTTCTTTGACTATCAAAACTTTTAGGTTGTATCCAATACATCCTAAAGTGAGTTCCTGTTAAGGAACGCTGTTTTGACATCCTTTTGTCAAATTTCATATTCCAAATAGGAAGATATGACTATGAGAATTCTAGTAAGTTCTTTGCTACCCATGTAAGTTTTCTCCAAGAAAACTCATTCCTCTCCTTTGGGTTTTACACCTTAGGTTAGAATGATCAAGTTCCAAACTTAATTATTATACATGGATTGCCTTTTAGATTTTATGACTCCAAGTCATTAATCTAAGTGTGGAGCGGACATTGCATCTTTGATAGGTGGTAAATACTTCATTCTCAATGAACTTTACCTTAATACTTTCTATTTTGAAATATCCAATATTTCTTGTTATAGATTGTATTCTATCATGTACGCAAGTACTTTGTATAACTTTGAACGGACTTTTCACAACTCCTTGTGAAAACTTGTTCAACTTCCATCTTAGGTCAAATTATATTTTCTAGGTCTCGAACCATTCGAGATATATTTTACTCCCACTGATTCTTTTAGAGATAAATGACTTATCAAGAAAAGCACCATCATAAGTAACAAACCATTTGTTTCTTATGAGTAAAACATTATCCTCAAGTTTCCTTAGGATATCCTATGAAAATATATTTATTAGATTTAAGCGTGAGTGTGTCCCAAACAGCTCCTTTCCAAAAGGTCTCACCATCTTAAATCTTTATGAAAGACAAACCGAGTTTTATTTCACCATTTAACCCCTTTTGATGGAACTCAAATTAGTGTAGTTATAGCGGTTTGTAATACATAACCCCAGGACAAATAATGGAAGATCAATTTTGACTTTATCATCTTATGAGCCATATCCAATAAGGTTCAATACCTCCATGTAGACACATCATTCTAAATGGTGTTCTTAGTGGAGTTTATTGTGAAACTATTTCACAACCTTAATGATAACTATCAAAATCTTGGTTCAATTATTTATCATCACAATCGAGTCAGAATCTTTGAATAGTTTTTACCAAGTATAACCAAACTTCTCTTTTAGCATAGCTACTTAATGCACCATATACATCAAAATATATTAGGTCAAGTAAGATATTAGCCTTTTACTATTCATAGTAAAAGATGTCTTGGTCCAAGTAAATAGGATTTGCATAAATTATATGATTCTAAATCATATGACTTAAAACTCCGTTCCATGGAATTTTAGATATGCATTTCTTATTTATTTGATCAAAACAATAATGCATAAAGAATTTGATTATTTATGTTATAATCCTCAGTTAATATTTCGTTCTTCAAGATTTTGGATATAAAATTTATTTATATGATAACACAATTAAGTAAATCATAATAAATAAAACACCTTTCTTATTCCAAATAAGAAATAAATATCCTTCATTATCTTATAACAAAATAATATTTTCTACTTCATGAGTAAAGTCATTTTACAAGTGTTCCACGAACAATGTTGCAACCATTGCATCATTACCATTCATAGATAAAACTTTACTATAAGCAGCCTTTCAATTTACTAATTATTGCAGTATCCAATACCCAATAATTAAATTTAGAAAGATTAATTTATAACATAAAATTCCCAAGTGGTAGTCCCACTACCATTTCTTTTATTGATTATCCAGAATTTTGACTATAATTAAAAATGGTCAATCCAATTGCCATTTTACCAAATTGCATCAATTAGAGTTATTATTTTAACCATAATTATTTCCTTTTGGTTTGACAAGTCTGTCTTACCTTTCCTTTGGCATTTGTCCTCCTTTCCATTATGAACCATGAGCATTGGAGAACCTTTCTCCATTATCTTCATCTCCGCAGTCTTTCAGCATATCATGCAACTCGGAGAGATTCTTATTCATTCCAAGCATGTTATAGTTCATCACTAAGTGATTATAACTTTTGGACAATGAATCAAGAATGAGATCCGTGGCTTGCTCCAATCCAATTGGACAACCAAGTTTCTCAAGATGTTCTATGTAGCCTTTCATATTAAGCATGTGAGGCCCCACTTGTTGCCATTTACTCATTTTGCAATAAGTGAATACAACAATGGTTTTATACCTCTATTGCTTAGATTGCTCTTTGAAACATGTCTCTCAACTCCACGCCTATCCAATAGACTTTCATAAGTTCCAAACTTTGTTGGAGTTTTGAGCACATAGTTGCGAGCGTGAGACAACTCACATCCTTAGAAACATACTCATGATTCTTGTGATTGTCTATTCTGGTTTTGGGTTCTTTAGGAATAGGCCCATCAAGAATGTACAACCCATCTTCTTGCCTTAGAACGATTCTTAGGCTCAGGATCCAATCCATGAAGTTTGTACCATTCTCTTGAAGCTTTATCCTTAACAAGGATTAATCGCAACAATTTTAATTGTCATTATCTACAACTCATGCAAAATTTCTAAAATTTTACAAGTACCAATCTCATTAAAGAGATAAATAATGTATTTTCCAAAAAATACTCCCACTAAATTATATAACCTTCTTATACATCCAATGTATAATATAATTTAAATGGGCTAAGATCCAACTTTAATTTAATTTCAAGTACGCTTTGGCGCACCGCTCAAAATTAAATTAATTAGGTAGACAACTGTTGGGTATGCTTATCACTTAACCCTCCTACATTTGTTAGAATTGATTGATACCATCACCTATGAGTATTTCTATGGACTTTAGGACCTCATGTAAAGAAGTTTATAACTTCAATTTTTAGCCAAGTCCTGTTTATAGTATATGCTTAGATTATAGGACTTGAAGCTTTGAAGTATCGAAGATTTCCTAAGCAGGATTCATTTCACTGCGCAGGATGTTCTCTGCGCAGGTCGCCACTGCGCATAGATATCTTGCGCAACTTTTGACCCTGCTCAGTTTTCAAGGTCTTATTCCCTAAACTCTGAAGAGATCTTTTAGTGACCAAGCATGGTGCGCATGCTTCCCATGCGCAACATCCATGCGCGCCGGCAATGCACATGCATTTGTGCGTGGACACTCAACCTTGGTCAAATTCCTCATCTCCTGATCTCATATTCTAGAAGCTTGGAAAGCGACAAGACAAGCTACGCTTTTTAGATTGAGTCAGAGTGCTGAGGTGTGCACAAACGACAAAATAAGCACACTCAGCAAAACCATTGGTGGAAACATGCTTCAAAGATATATCTCAAGTGAAGACAGCTGTCAACCTTCTAGAAGAAGCTTTTGAATTTGGTCTTCATGCTCAGTCTCCAACGGCTCTAAGACACCTGCGCACCAATCATATTGTGCCAGGTCATCATCTTTGATCAGAGCCCCAATGGCTATAAAGGACACCTGCGCGCCAATCACTTTGTGCCAGCTCATTGTCCTTGCTCAGAGCTCTAACGGCTATATTCAAGCTCTCAGCTATAAATAGCCTGCTCATCTTCATTTCCAAGCTGCCCCTCATGTTGGCCACTATACTTCAAGCTTACATGCTTCAAGAGCTCGAGTTTCATGCTTCATTGAGAAACCTTGAAAATCTGAAGACTGCTGCTTAATATTTCCAGATTCCTTAGAACAGCCTTCAAGATCTTCAAACCTTCAAACTCCTGCTCATATCACAAAGCCCTATATCACCAGAATTTTTGGTGCTCTTCATCTTTCATATTCATAGAGCCCAGAATCTGTCACACACACACCTCTTAAAGCTTTGATCATTTTGATCTAACTTCTTGAGATACACCGGTTTAGTCTAGGATTTATTCTTTATAGATAATAGATCTTGAGTTAGTATTGAGCTCAAATGTTGTAATTTGTAATACTCACTCATATTATAAGATCTCCATTAGAAATCCAAGACTAACCATCTTGGTAGAGGATGTAGATCTTTCATTGATCGAACCTCTCCAAATAGCGTGTTCATTATATTTACTGCATATATCCTGCTTAACTATTTATGAACTGCTTTGTTTGATCTTTCAGATTGCTACACTTTACCGATGTAATTGTTATTGCTCGTTTGCCTTAGATCCATTTTTGCGCCACTCTTTAGCCTCAAACTTAGCGCGTGCGTTTCTATCTCTGCGCAGTATACCCTGCGCAGAGCTGCTTTAAATTTCCGCTGTGCTTTTCACACTCTTGCTGCGCGCTATACTTAGCCAAAATAAGAGTTGTGCGCATTTGCCATTGAATTGCAAAAGGGTTTGAAAAGATTTTTAAAACGCTATTCACCCCCCCCCCCTCTAGCGATTTTTCACACCCTTGTTGCCCCTTTGGGACCAGCAAGTGGTATCAGAGCGAACACCTTCATAAAACATGTTTTTGTTTTTCAAGCTTAACAGCTTGGGTGCCGATTCAAGATGGCTTCAAAATCTTGGGCAATGACTAACTTTTTACATGTTCCTGCGCCTGCTCAAACCTCAGATCAAATTCAGAAAGTTCTCCAAACCTGGTGGATCCTCAAGCAAACCTCCTATTCTCTCTCATTGAGACTCAAAGAAAGATGACTTGGTCTGCTATAACTGCAGAAAGCCAGGACATTTCATTTCAAAATGCCTACTCCAAAATTTGAGTACAAGGAAAAGCAACCCTGCGCACAAAGCATCTAAGCAGTGCGGAATAGCTGCTGAAGAGAACTGCGCAGAAAAGAAGCTAAGGTCTTGGAGACTAACTGAAGACAACAATGCTGACTGAGGATGGACTGCTCTGCTTAGTGGCAAATGCTGACATCGATTCAGATTTTTCTGAAATGAAACCTGAGCATGAGCCAAGGACCATCAAAGAAAGGTCCCTTCACTCTAGTAGAAATGGGACACCTTCACCAAGCAGACAGAATGGCAAGTACCTATCTGCCAGAGCTAACCTGACAGAGCTGCGTCATCACCAACTCCGCAGCCGCGCAAGGAATCTCTTAAAGTGCCTGCTGATCTTAAATGATAACTCTACTGTAGAGCGCAAGTCAATGTTTCAACAAGCAGAAAAGATGTACTTCACTGTGCACTCTCAAGCTCAGTTGGTATCGGCAGTGGATTCTAGACACTACTGGAGATGTTAACACTCTTAAAGATATGCTTGAAGGAAGAGGTCGCTCAGTAATATATGGTGACAACATCAAAGGGCACATAATTGGATTTGGACTAATCATATAAGATAGTCTCAAGCACAACCTTCTCTCCATATCACAATTATGCGATAAAGGTCTGGAATGCCGTTTCACTTCAACGCACCGCTATATCAAGAATGGCGTTTCTGGACTAACTTTGCTCACAAGGACTCGTAAGACCAATTTTTATATTATTGATCTTAACGCTATATTTTCTATTACTAATCCTTGTTTTGTAGCAAAGAACATAAGTGAATGCAGCCAGCAATGGTATAAGCACCATGCCAGCTTAGTAAGCAGCCTGAGCAGTTTTCCTCCAGCAAGATTGCTCCAATGTCAAAACGCTTACAACCGCTTCACCTCATGTGTTTGGACCGCTCACTACCGCGAGCATTAGACCAATTTGTGGTATCTCAATGATATCCTGGCTGCTCTCCTTCGAAATCTCCAAACATAGAAGACATTGTTAGAGTTCGATACTTCAACGGAACATAATTTATGAACAACGATGTCGCTCAATATTCTGAGAACCAACAAGAACCTACAAATGGTATTCTTCACAATTTCTCTGCTGCTAGAGTTCCCCAACAAAATGGCGTTGTGGAAAGAATCGCTCGTTGATTAAGGATGGATAGACAATGATAGTAGAAGCAGTACTTCTAATATATTTCTGGGAAGAAGCTGTCAACGGTACATGCTTTACTCAGAATAAGATCCCTCATCAACAAAGCCTACATCAATACTCCATACGATCTATGGAGAGCGAGAGCGCCCAACATTGCTTTCTTCAAGCTCTTTGGCTGTAAACGCTATAGAGGTAAATTCGACGCCAAATCAGATGAAGGTATTATCGTTGGGTATGCAAATCATTCTATAAGCTTTTTGTGATCATAATAGAATAAATCTCTAGTTATTATAGTATCTGTACATGTTACTTTTGATGAGCATTCTCTCCTTGAGCCACATTTGGCTCCAAATGATTCTGATGATTCTGCTGAGAATATTAAAACAGGTACGCAGCCTCAAACTGCACCTGCGCAGAATGATAATCAAGTTGATCAAAACAGAATCAAGCAAGTCCATCCCATGCGCCAACTCTGGATGCTGCGCCAGAAGTAACGACTCCTGATGCGCAGATACCTTATTTCGCGCATGATGTTTTACCTCTTCAGCAAATCACACTTGGAGATTCTGATACTGAAGCAAATGAAATACCCATTGATCTTCGTATTCCTATCATCTAAATGTAGGGGTTCGCACATCGAGAGCATCAAACTTTGTGGTGTAGCATTCGTTTATCTCTCATGTCGGATCAAAGAAGATTGATAGAGTGCTCCATGTTTTAAGCTGGATCGATGCTATGCAAGAAGTGCAAGAGAAGCTCATCCAATATTAAGCGCTTCAATGGGTGTTCAGAAACAAGATGGATGAGAATGAAAGTATCACTAGAAACAAAGCAAGGTTGGTTGCGCAAGGCTATAGGCAAGAGGAAGGAATCGACTACGATGAAACATTTACGCCTGTGGCAAGACTAGAAGCTATCAGAATTTTCTTAGCTTATGCCTCTCACAAGAAATTCAAGCTTTATCAAATGGATGTGAAGAGCGCATTTCTCAACGGTGAACTCCAAGAGACGGTCTTCGTAGCTCAACCACCTGGATTTGAAGATAACAGATATGTCTTCAAGCTTCAAAAGGCTTTGTATGGACTTAAGCAAGCTCCAAGAGCATGATACGATACTCTATCAAAACTCCTGCTAGAGAAAGGCTTCAAGCGCGGTAAAATCGATACAACTCTTTTTATTGCTAAGTATAATGATCATTATTTACTCGTTCAAATCTCTGTTGATAATATTATATTTGGTTCTACTAATGAGTTACTTTGTAAGAGCTTTGAAAAGCAAATGAAAATCAAGTTTGAGATGAGTATGATGGGAGAACTCACATTCTTCATCGGACTTCAAATCAAGCAATTAAATGATGGCATCTCCATCACATCAAGCAAAGTACACAAAGGACTCGATCAAGATGTCTGGGCATGCTAAAGCATACGACACTCCAATAGCCACCAGCAACAAATTTAACAGACTTAAAAGGTAAGTTGATCAGACTATGTCGAGGTATGATTAACTCTCCTTTATCTTCTGCTAGTTGGCCAAGATATTATGTTGACTGGATCTGTGCGCACTATCATGCTAATTCTTCTGAAGCGCACATAACTGCTTTAAAATGTATTAGATATATTTTTGGCTCTGTTAACCTTGGACTTTGGTACACCAAAGATTCGAACTTTAAACTTGTAGGTTATTCAGATGCGGACTATGCAGCGTGTACCATTGACAGGAAGAGCACAAGTGGAACATGTCATTTCCTTAGAAATCGACTTGTAGCATGGGCGAGCTAGAAACAAGCTGCTGTATCCATCTCCACTACTGAAGCAGAATATATTGCTGATGGAAGCTGCTGCTGCCAAATCTTATGGATGAAGCAACAACCTGTGGACTATGGGATTCATGAAGAGAATTGTCAAATTCTCTGCGATGATATGTTCACCATAGCAGTTTCCAATCCTGCCAAGCACTAATACCAAGCTCATCAACATTTAATATCATCTCCTCAAGAATTAACAAGTGATCTCTTGAAAGGAGAAATGGGTATGCTTAAACTTAGCTAACTTGTCCATATAATTTATACTAATGTATTTGCTTGATAAGTGTGCAAAATAGGTTAAGTTTCATGCGCCCTGCGCAATACCTGCGCAACAAATGTCTGCGCATGAAACAACAGTTCTGAGATTTATAGAATCTCTGCGCTATCAATGCGCTGCGCATGACTATCCATGCGCAAATCATCGTGGACCGCAGGTAAGTGTTCTATTCATTAGATTTTGCATATAGGTCCTTGACTGAAAAGTCAACGCTTAGTCACAAGGGTACTTGTGTAATTAAATTTTTCCCGCGCCTCTATTCTTTGAATTTTCTTGGGAAATTACCTTTTTACCCCTGCGCATGTCCCATTGTCATTTAATGCAAACTGCGATTAATGACAGCACACCTCGCGAATGTCTGCTCACAATTTAATGAGGAAGGTGATGCGACAGCCGTCAGTCTCTCTTCGCTGACACTCGCGCGCGCAAAGACTGCGCACGCGCGTCCCCCATTCGGCCACGTCACCCTGCCAACGTGCGCCAGTACTTTCACTGACTCAGCATTTATGAGGAAGTTGACTTGACAGTGACCGGCTTAGAACTTCACACGCACACTCGCGCATAGGCCTGCACGCGCGTTCCATTTAGTGACACGTGGTATTGCTATCCTGCGCCACTGCACCTTTTCTCAAATATTTCTCAGCTATCGTGCGCCTAACCTCTCCTTCCTACTTAAACCGTTTCTCTCTCTCTACTTCTCTCTTCTCTAATTCTCTCTCACTCTATCTCTAACCTCTGTTCTAAACCTTCATATTTCATCTCCTTCTCTTTATCTTCAACCTCAATTTTTTCTTTTCTCAAATCATTTCAATGGCGCCTAAGAAAACCAAAACTCAACAACCTGAAATCATCATCTCCGACTCTTCTTCTCACTCCAATCCTGGGAACTCTCAGAAAGAAGAACTAGAACAACAATCAGGGCATCCCACCGTCAATGACATGGTATGTTTCACTATAACTTCTTACTTTTCGCCATTGTTGTTCTTGGAGGTCTCAAAACTCCCTTTTTCGATTTCTCCCTTATTTGTTGATCATTTGTGAAATCGTTGGTTGTCATGTGTTCGTATTTGCCTGATCTACTCTTTCATGTAGTTTATTTCATGATCAATGGTCGTTACACGTGTTTTTCATCTATTTCTGAGCTCCGTAACCTCCATGGCAGACGAACCGTTTTTCTGAATTTCTGGGTTTGTTTTAATGTTGTTGACTATACTTTTTACATGGTTGACTTCGTCCTGTCCATGCCGTCATTTCGATATTTTTTGTTGAATTTTGTCAACTTTTGTTTTTCGGTGTTCTTGGGTGTTCTTCATGTTCTTAAATATATTGTCTTATTTTTTTAATATTTTATTTGAACAAATGATTTATCCATCAGTATTTGTGTTCTGCGCATAGTTTTCTGCGCATATAGTTTTATCTAATTTTCTGCGCACACTTCCTTACAAGTATTTATTCTCTCTACGCATGATCCCTTTCTGCGTATGCATTCTTTTTATGCGCATCCAGTTCCTATTTTCTACGCATAAATATTTTTTTTATCATGGAACTTGTGCCAAGGTATATCTGCATAATTTGCAAATGCGCACAGCTC
This sequence comes from Campanula takesimana, assembly GCA_026119855.1. Classification (NCBI taxonomy): domain Eukaryota; kingdom Viridiplantae; phylum Streptophyta; class Magnoliopsida; order Asterales; family Campanulaceae; genus Campanula; species Campanula takesimana. The sequence goes on along the minus strand of JAOWBW010000563.1, from coordinate 373,763 downwards.
CATATGCAATAGGTTGTCTAATTCTATCTATTGTTTTACGCAGGGACACGTTTACTTCATACCTGGTTGGGAACTGATTCAGGCAGATCTTTCTCTAGACGCAGTTGGACGTCGTCTGCTACACCTTCTCAATTCCTCTGGCATTCTTCCGTTATTCACTCTTGATCAATCCTTCATAGTTCCTGCGCTAGTAGATGAATTCTTCAAAACAGCAAGAGTTGTCCCGGCTCAACTTGAAGGCAAGCCAACGGAAATGATCATGGCCACTGTACAGCGCAGTGATGTAATGGTTCATCCAAACCACATTCGCAGCCTCCTAAACTTCAACGTTGATAATACTTCAGTCAACTATGATGAGGCTCATCAATATACACTTGCACAGAAGCTCATTGGCATTCCTTCTCTTAACAAGAAGTGGCCAATGCATAACATAAAGGAATTTGGTGAGGTGATGTATCACCTGTGCACCATCATTGGAGATTCTCTCAACTGTAAGAATGGGAATAATAGGCATTTCATCTCAAAGCAGTGGGAATACTGCGCAGCCATCTTCAACGAAGTTCAACTCGACTGGCCGCAGATTATCTTCAATGAGATTGTGAAGGGAATGACCAGCTATGACAAGAAGCTGAGTGCAGGGAAGACTAAATACCGTACTCACTGCAGATTGCTAACTAAACTCTTATTGACTTATGGCGAACTGGCCACCTATGTTGAAGAACAGTCAATCAAGAAGCAGTCTTGCGACGCAAAGTACTACTCCAGAGTACATCTCCAGAACTTGCGCAGTGAGATCGGTAACACTGAATACTATGAAATCTGGCTGTCTGATTCCGCTCCCAACAAGGAACCTTAGATAGGCCCAATCCCTGTGGCCAAGTCCAAAAAGAGTGCAGGAAGATCTCTACCCGATGCTGCGCAAGAAACCTCAGAAGATGCGTATAATCGCAATGGGAAGGGCATTGCTACGCCCAGTAGCAAAAAGTTCAAGGACATTCCTTTGGTTCAATCCACCAAAGGGATTTCATTCAAAGAGGCAGATCCTTCCAGCAAACCAGCTCCTGCTCCCTCAAAGCCAACCACAATGAAGCGCAAGGCTGATTTTCGTGGTGATTCGGATGATGCTGCAGTTCAGGGGGAGCAAATGCACGAAGCTACTCAAGAAGCTGCCCCCATTGCTGATATCGCACATATCTCTTCTCGTCTAAAGCAGAAGATGCGCAGCAGCGCAAAAGGATTGAAGAAGCGCGCCGCACTAGTTCCGCAGCCTCTGACAGCAGTGATCTTTCTCCAGTTCAACCTTCATCTTCAGCCCCTGAGACTCCTACCTCCTCTTCGGATGAGCTGCGCAAGATCGTGCAAGCCTTGCATTCTGTTCAAGCGAATCAAGTCGCTACGCAGTTGCAGCTGAATCAACTCCTTACTGCTCAAACTGCTTTACTATACCGTCTTGATATGCAGCGTTTGGAGATTGATACCATTAAGGGGGGGAAAGCAAAGGATGAAGCAAAGGCAAGTGCAAGGGAAGCAAAGGAGAGAACGGAGAGTGCTAAGATGGAGGCAAAGGCAAGTTCATCTGAGCCTGCGCAAGAAACTCAAGAAAAGGCGCAAGAGAAAATTCCTATAACTTTGGATCAACTTATCCTGGACTCCCTGAGAACCATCAGCACCCAGCTCGAAAATGTCAGCGCACTACTCAATAATGTGTGCACCTTTGGAGCGATTGATGGTGAACTCAGAGACATACTGAAAAAGCTCAAGAAAACCCTCGCAGATGGGTTACTTAAAGGATTTGATGATCTTCAAGATCAGATGGAGAAGATTGGACAAGGAAGCTCTGCGCATAATATTGAAGAAGTGCGTAAATGCATTACCAAGTCCATGACAGATTTTTCTTCTGCGTTCAACGACAAGATGGACTACGCAATGCTAGATATTCAAGCCAGCGTCAACACTCATCGCCTCCATACCGACACAAGACTGGAAGCTACGCAGACCGCCATCCTAATGGATAGCAGAGAAAAGTTCATAGAGCTGGTGGATGACAATGCCGATATGCGCAGAGGCATGAACACTTACGTTGGCAAAGCTGTTGAGTTCCAGGACAAGTTTCAAAATTTAAAGGTGGAAAACATGAACAAGTTCAACAGCCTCCAGAATGAGCTGCGCGAAGCCCTGCACCGGATCAACATAGACTAGGCTTCCTTTGTAAGTATTTTACTACTTTTTGAGATCTTTTGTTCTCGTTGCGCATAGTATGTTTTATGCGTTTTTATTTTGTGCGCTTTTGTTTTTGTGCGCACTCTTTTGTTTTTCCTCTTTAAAACTTGTACTCTGTAATTGAATCCTTCAAAGTTTTAATGAGAAGAATGCATAACCATTCGTTTGTGGAACATTGAATGCATTATTATTTAAACTCATGCGCATAAACTTTACTGCTCATATTTTCTACGCATGATGTTTAAAACATTCAGTTTAAACGCATACTTAAAACGACATCTCATATTATTTGTATGCGCTGGATGATATTTCTATCTTTCCTATCTTGTAAGTTTTAATCTTTTGGATATAATAGAAATCTATAGCACTGGCTAGTGTGTGCATTGACTTGAGGCATGATTTACCATTCACATTTTTATGGACATGTTACTATCAAGAACAATGAATTGCCTTTGCTATAGTAGGTAATGGCATCAATCATTTAGGGGGAGATTGTTGGGTATGCTTATCACTTAACCCTCCTACATTTGTTAGAATTGATTGATACCATCACCTATGAGTATTTTTATGGACTTTAGGACCTCATGTAAAGAAGTTTATAACTTCAATTTTTAGCCAAGTCCTGTTTATAGTATAGGCTTAGATTATAGGACTTGAAGCTTTGAAGTATCGAAGATTTTCTAAGCAGGATTCATTTCACTGCGCAGGTCGCCACTGCGCATAGATATCTTGCGCAACTTTTGACCCTGCTCAGTTTTCAAGGTCTTATTCCCTAAACTCTGAAGAGATCTTTTAGTGACCAAGCATGGTGCGCATGCTTCCCATGCGCAGCATCCATGTGCGCCGGCAATGCACATGCCTTTGTGCGTGGACACTCAACCTTGGTCAAATTCCTCATCTCCTGATCTCATATTCTAGAAGCTTGGAAAGCGACAAGACAAGCTACGCTTTTTAGATTGAGTCAGAGTGCTGAGGTGTGCACAAACGACAAAATAAGCACACTCATTGTCCTTGCTCAGAGCTCTAATGGCTATATTCAAGCTCTCAGCTATAAATAGCCTGCTCATCTTCATTTCCAAGCTGCCCCTCATGTTGGCCACTATACTTCAAGCTTGCATGCTTCAAGAGCTCGATTTTCATGCTTCATTGAGAAACCTTGAAGATCTGAATACTGCTGCTTAATATTTCCAGATTCCTTAGAACAGCCTTCAAGATCTTCAAACCTTCAAACTCCTGCTTATATCACAAAGCCCTATATCACCAGAATTCTTGGTGCTCTTCATCTTTCATATTCATAGAGCCCAGAATCTGTCACACACACACCTCTTGAAGCTTTGATCATTTTGATCTAACTTCTTGAGATACACCGGTTTAGTCTAGGATTTGTTTTTCATAGATAATAGATCTTGAGTTAGTATTGAGCTCAAATGTTGTAATTTGTAATACTCACTCATATTATAAGATCTCCATTAGAAATCCAAGACTAACCATCTTGGTAGAGGATGTAGATCTTTTATTGATCGAACCTCTCCAAATAGCGTGTTCATTATATTTACTGCATATATCCTACTTAACTATTTATGAACTGTTTTGTTTGATCTTTCAGATTGCTACACTTTACTGATGTAATTGTTATTGCTCGTTTGCCTTAGATCCATTTTTGCGCCACTCTTTAGCCTCAAACTTAGCGCGTGCGTTTATATCTCTGCGCAGTATACCCTGCGCAGAGCTGCTTTAAATTTCCGCTGTGCATTTCACACTCTTGCTGCGCGCTATACTTAGCCAAAATAAGAGTTGTTCGCATTTGCCATTGAATTGCAAAAGGGTTTGAAAAGATTTTTAAAACGCTATTCACCCCCCCCCCTCTAGCGATTTTTCACACCCTTGTTGCCCCTTTGGGACCAACAACAACCCTGTCAATCATATCCCATATGACTCTCAGATCCTTTTTCTGAGATTCTTTTAAATTAGGCTAAGATCCAACTTTAATTTAATCTTGAGTCCGCTTTGGCGGACCGCTCAAAATCAAATTAATTAGGTAGACAATTTCTTGTCAATCATATCCAATATGATTCTTAGTGATCCAATTTCAAAAGCATGTTTAATCTCATCTTTGTCTAGGCCCAAAACTGTTTTGACGCCCAATTAAGTCCAACCATTTTAAACGCATAGGAAACTCTTATTCACTCATCTTGCTCATACAAGAATATAATCAATGCACCTCGCTTTGGCGAGCCCACATGAAAATACTCATGTACTTACAAGTGTTTTAATCATGGCATGGCAAAAGGACTTAAAACTTTTAAGAAGGTTCATCACCATAAAGCATACAACACATTTATGAGCACACAAGATAAACATGTTACGCATCAAGTTTAGCCACTAAATTAATCATCATTAATTTAAGCATAATATTTATGTGTCTTTAGTTTCTCTATAATTATGAGGATGAGACTATTTCAACTTTGGTTATTATCTCCAAATCAAGAGAACAAGAAGTGCGGCCGAAACTAAGCCATAAGGCATCCACAATTCCGCACTAATTCAAGAAACCAAGAAAGTAGTCCATGTGGCCGAAACTAAGCAATAGATGGTCTCGATGAACGTAGGCCAATTGCATCCACAATTCCACATGGATCTCCAATCTTTGAATCAAGAACGTTGTTTCTCAATTTTAGCAATTATGAACTCTTCATAATTCTAACTTCGTTTTATCTTTGAAACTTCGATTGCGATCAAGTTTGGGAAACTCAATCTCGAAGAACGTAGATTAGCCATCCAAATCTTAAACCAATCTTAGAATCACAAGAGTAAAACAAATAGGAAAATCAAACCCCAAGAACCACATCCAAACCAACTGCCAAAAACCCACTCCAGACCAGCAGGTCTGGCCTGGTCTTGTCACTGGTCCGGTCGGACCCCATCAAAATTCTAGATTCTGACTCTGACCGAAAATCAAAAACCAGAATCCTGACAACTGTGCGGCCGCCCAAGAAAAACTGTGCGGTCGCCCAAACTTGTGCGGTCACCCAAGATTTTCTGTGCGGTCGCACAGTAGCATCAGATAGAATTTTTAAAGTTCAAAAATTTGTCTCAAAATTGTTTCCCCCGATTATCAAAACTTTGATCAAATCAAAATTTATAATCAAACAATTCAGAATCCATCATAATTTTTAGTGCGATTGAATTGTGCGATTAAAGTTGTAAAACAACAAACCACATAAAATCATATAACACATAAACATCATATAATCCAATATTCATATCATGCTAGGCACATAAACAATTTATATACACACAACATGAAATAGGTATTGAAATAATCAACATGAACGGGGCTCTGATACCACTGTTGTGTTTCCAAGTAACATGCGCAGCGGAAAATAGCATTTAAAATTTTATGAAACCCAAAGCCGATTGATCCGTTCATATGATTAAATAAAATACTTGCAATATGAATACTAGAAAACTAACCCTTGATGACTTTGAATTTGGTCTTTGATCTTGGTGGAGAAATTAAAGCTTTAATCACGAACAAGTAAGAACACGAACTTTGAAGATGATGAGCTTCACCCTCTAGCGGTATCCACACCTTGAGCGAATATCAAGAACACTTGATCTTGGTTGCTAGACCAAAATTGTGAAACACGTTTTCACAATTAATATGAACTATATGGAATATTATTTTGTGTATTATTTTGTTCTTCAATCTAGGATGTCTTAGAACAAAATAAAACTCTCTCAAACTCTTTGGAGACTTGCAAAAAAGCTAGGGTTAAGTTCTGGCCGAATTTGGCTGTTTATATACAAGTTAGACCTATTCCAAATAAGAAACTTGTGTCAAAACCCGTCCAAAATTCTTTTCCTAATTAAATCAGGAAATCTGTCCCGACTCACTGTACGGTCGCCCAAACATGTGCGGCCGCCCAGCCTGGTTTGTGCGGTCGCACACAGGATCAGAGAGCCTTAATTTTCCAATATAGTCCTTTAAGAATTCGTTCTATTGTGTGTGACCCTCTAGGATTATACTAAGTTGGCAATGGGTTCAAACATGAATCCATAAGATATGATTAGGTTCTAGCAAACCGTCATACCTACCCAAATAGTATAACTAGATACAAGTTCGCATTCCTTTAGAATATGTCACAATCCCTTTGTCCACGATCTCATTGAACACAAGTCATGGTCAAACGGTCAACTTGTTTTTGTTCAATACTTTCTCGATTCCGAATATGTTGATAATCCAAATGACATTGATCTAATCAATTCATATGAGTCCGGCCGAACATTTTCATCAACATCATTCCTACGAGAGGCCTAAGCTTGAGATATCTCCGAAGAGGAACAAATCCATTTAGTTTATTATTCTTCCCTACGTGAATCCGATTATGCCAATCATACCCTTTATAACTACCTGGTTAAAGGTAGCGTTTGAATATGTCAAACATAATCTTCATCAAGTGGAAGACTATAATAACTTCATGTCTAAGGATTCAAATGACATAACTAATATGAGATTTATATATGACATACCATGACATAAATCTCATACCGCGGGTCATGTCCAGTACCTTGTTCCAAACAAGTACCCATAAATCTAACATGATCATCCCATGATCATTTAGCCTTTATACTAGTGCTTAACACGCTCTAGGGACGGAGAATATTATAAGCAAACATGAGCAACAATAATAATCTAAACATCTCTTTATCATCATGAATAAAATGATAACTTATACAATGTTTAACAAACGTGCCTAGGGCACCAACACCAACAAGCGTGGATGTCGGAGTTGTGACCGGCGATGAGGGAGTTCGCCGGTTGGTGAAGGTGAGAGTGTGCGGAGAAGGGTGTGGGTGTGAGTGCTGCGCAGAGGGAGAGAGAGAAAGTGAGGGCCGTCTGGAGTTGTAAGGCAGATGGAGGCCAAAGTGGTGTATTTCTGGTGATGAGGTTGAAGGAGATGGCGGTGATGAGAGGGAGACGGGTTAGGGGTTTTAATTTGGGGATTGTGAGCAGGAACGGCGAGGCTGTGGTATGGCGAGGAGGATGTTTCCAGCTGTTATTTAGAGGGGAGTGGTGAGGGAGATCGGAGATGATGGAGTTCGCCGGTGGGGGAGAAAGTGGGGATGATTCCGTCGATGGTGCGCAGTCAGAGTGGGGACGAATTGGCGAGGGGATGGATAGGGATTGGCGATCTGAGTTAGAGAGAGAGAGGAGAGAGAGAGTGTGTGTGTGTGCGTGTGTGTGTGCGAGTGTGTGTGTGTGTGACGGAGGAGGAAGAAGGTGGGGTATAGTTTTTTTTTTCCATTCCTTATTTTTTGAAGATGTCATTTATAACCCCTTCAAACTTAATCGCAATTCAAATTAGTCAATCTGTTAATCACGTGCTTGGCACATGTTGATTTAACAAGATTTTTAACAGATTCCGTCAAAAAGACCTTATTTGGCGAGTTTTTAAATCATCAAGACCTGATTTGACAAAAAAACATATCGGGGTTCGCTTGAAAGAGTGATATGGTACTTTAGGGTCTAAATTGCAATTAACCCTTGTTTTTATCAACGATACACTTTGAAAATGGGATTCGAGCTAGCTTGATTATTCTAACACTCATGTTTTATCAATTACCACCGTCTAATTTTATTCTCTGTTATTTATTTTATTTTCTGGGAGATATGACCAAATCAATACGGACTGCAGTAGGGCTACAACAAATTGCCCAATATCATACCTGTAGCAGTTCCGAATCGAGGAAAACACCCTTTTAAAGCTATGCTGATGACAAGCATTTTGCTTTTACTTTTTATAGGACTCACCCCAATTTAGCAAAGCTGTTAAGTTTAATGCCTTTGAATTTGGGGACGCCTAAATTTAGTGGATTAATTAACAAGTTCGTAATTCCAGGACAGAAGGAGTAAAAGGTTTTTTGGCTAAGGCTTGAAGCCTCGGCCATAAAAACAGTTAGTGCCGGCCATATTAATTTGAGCAAGCAGATTTTAGGCTAAGGCCCTGCGCCTTAGCCATAAAAACAGATGATGAGGCGCAAAGTACAAGCCAAGGAGAATGGGCCACGCCAGCTTGGTGTTTGTTTTGTGTTTGGTTTGTCTTGGCGTGTCTTAGTCAAATTAGGATTAAGGAATCCTAATGAATTAGGACTTTTCAGAGTATACGGTTTTTATACTCCCTCCGTCCTAAATTAATTCAGTTGCTTGAAAAAGCAAGTTAGTCAGTTTGCTCAGTTTTTACACAGAACAGAGAGATCAATAATTCTAGATCTAGGGTTTGCACAGTCAGGAATTTTGTGATCAAAATTCGTGCAAAGTAGATTAGTGTGATCTTGTGTAATTGTTTCTCCAGTGATAATAATATTCTCTCCCCTCCCCGTGGACGTAGCCAAGTTGGTGAACCACGTAAATCCGTGTTCTTGTGATTGCTTTATTTTCTCATCAAGTTTCGTTCAATTGCTCTAACAAGTGGCACCAGAGCTTTGGTTCGTGGTTAGAGATTCAGGGATTCCGCTGCAGAGAACGAGAAGATGGGTCAAGGAGCAGATTCGATCGACAAGTTCAATGGGAAGAATAGTTTTTCTCTCTGGCAGATCAAGATGAAGGCTTTGTTGGTAGACAAAGATTTATGGGAACCGTTGGAGATTGCAATCAGGGATCGCAAGGATCCCAAGGGTAAGGCGATCACCACAGAAGAGTCAGAGAAGGACAAGCAGACAGCCGCGAAGGAGGCAGCAGCATTGAAGAAGTTAGATCAGAAGGCTCACGCCAAGATCATCAGACAGTTGGATGATGAGATCCTAACCAATGTTGCAGGAACAGAATCCGGAAGCGATCTTTGGTTAAAGTTGGAAGATATGTACATGACACGTTCATTGACCAACAAGTTATACCTGAAGAAGAAGCTGTATGATTGTCGTATGACAGAAGGTACGCCCATTAATGATCATCTTGATAGATTTACTTCTGCATTACTTGAACTGCGTAATATAGGAGTTGTTGTGGACGATGAGGATGCAGCCTTGCAGCTTTTAGTATCCTTACCTATGTCTTATGAACATTATGTCGATTCGTGCATAAATCGTAAGGATGGTATCTCTCTAGAGGAAGTGAAAACTTCTCTCAAGACGAGGGAATTGCGCCGAAAGGCGAGTGGGAATGAGACAGGTACCCAGTCATCAGGTTTGGTTGCTAGCAGTAGTGGTGGTAACAAGGGTTCTAGTGGGAAGAAGAACAATAAAGGTAATTCTTCACACAAGAAGGGTCCAAAGCCTGGGGATATTTGTAATTTCTGCAAAGAGAAGGGGCATTGGAAATTCGATTGTCCCAGAAAGAAGCGAGGCGAGGCACCAGTCAGAGCAGAGGCCATGGTGGCCAAGGGTAGCGGTTCAGATGAGGATTATGCTCTAGTCACATCAGAATCAGCACGCGCATCTGATGCGTGGATTCTTGATTCAGGAGCTTCTTACCATATCAGTCCGAGGAGAGAATGGTTTACTGATTACAGGCAGGTGGATGGCGGTGATATAAGCATGGCCAACAGTGCAGTCTGCAAGGTTGTCGGTATTGGTTCGATCAAAATCAGGACTCATGATGGTAGGTTTGTCACTTTGAACGAGGTTCGACACGTTCCACTTATGACAAAGAATCTGATTTCTCTTAGTCAGTTAGACAGCAAAGGGTTCAGCTTCAAAGGTAAAGGTGGAGCAGTAAGTGTATGTAACGGTTCAGAAGTGGTTCTGAGAGGCCTTAAGCGGGGCTCCTTGTATTTCCTCCAAGGAAGGACGCCTACAGGGTCAGCTATGGTAGCATCATCAGAAGTGAACGAGGGAGATATGTCTAAGCTGTGGCACATCAGGCTCGGGCACATGAGCATTCGAGGGATGCAAGAGTTGGCCAAGAGAGATCTTCTATGTGGCCATAAGATCGATGATCTTAAATTTTGTGAGCATTGCGTGCTAGGGAAGATGAAGCGTAATAGTTTTCCCAAGGGCATACATAACACAAAAGGCGTTCTGGACTACATCCACGCAGATTGTTGGGGGCCTTCTCGTCAGGAATCTCTAAGGGGGCACAGGTATTTCTTGTCTATCATTGATGACTATTCGAGGAGGACTTGGGTGATCATCATGAAGCACAAGAATGAGGCTTTAAGAAATTTCAAGGACTGGAAGACATTAGTGGAAAACCAGACAGGGAAGAAGATCAAGAAGCTCTGGACAGATAATGGTTTGGAGTTCTGCAGCACTGAGTTCGATTCGTTTTGCAGGGAGGTGGGGATTTCTAGACATCTCACCATCAGAGGCACGCCACAGCAGAATGGTGTAGCAGAGCGGATGAATCAGACATTGCTTGAGAGGGCGAGGTGCATGATCTCCAATGCAGGGTTGTCTAAGCGGTTCTGGGCAGAAGCGGTTAGTACATCATGTTACTTGATTAATCGTGGACCTCACGCCGGTATTGACCTCAGAGTTCCCCAAGAGGTATGGACCGGTAAACCTGTTGATTATTCTATTTTAAGAGCTTTTGGGTGTACTGCTTATTATCATGTAGATGATGGGAAGTTAGAACCTAGAGCTAGAAAGGGAGTATTCATGGGGTATGGGGACGGTGTCAAGGGATACCGTATATGGTCTCCATCAGAAAATAGGGTAATTATCAGTAGGAACGTCGTTTTTGATGAGAATTCTGTTATTAACCCTATTATGAGATCTACGATTGTTTCGAGTGTTGGCGGTGTTGATAAACAGGTGGAGCAACAAGATACTGAAGAGTTAGTTGTCCCACAATCAGATGTTGATCAGGATCCACCGACAGAAACAGAGACTGAAGCACCAGAAAGTTCAAGTTCAGTTCCTGAAGAACATGGGTTAGCACAAGGAAGGTCTAGAAGAGCTAATTTCGGGAAGCCTCCGGAGAGGTATGGATTTGAAGACATGGTGTCTTATGCACTGCAGGTTGCTGAGGAAGTGGAGCCCGATCTTTCGGAACCTTCCACTTTCAAGGAAGCAGTTACATGTTCAGAGTCATCTCAGTGGTATGCGGCTATGGGTGATGAGATGGAGTCTCTTCACAAGAATCAGACTTGGTATTTGACCAAAAGGCCAGAAGGCAGAAAGATTGTGACTTGCAAGTGGATCTTCAAGAAAAAGGAAGGGATGTCACCGGCAGAAGGGATCAAGTATAAAGCTCGCGTTGTTGCAAGGGGTTTCACACAGAGAGAAGGGGTGGACTATAATGAGATATTCTCACCAGTGGTCAGACACACTTCGATCAGAGTGTTGCTAGCAATAGTAGCACAAAGGGATTTGGAGCTTGAGCAACTAGACGTCAAGACAGCTTTCTTGCATGGAGAGTTGGAGGAAGAGATATACATGACACAGCCGGAAGGATTCCAAGTTCCTGGTAAGGAAGATTATGTTTGTAGGTTGAAGAAGTCCTTGTATGGACTTAAGCAGTCGCCTAGGCAGTGGTACAAAAGGTTTGACAGCTATATGACAGAGATCGGATACACGAGGAGCCCGTATGATTGTTGTGTGTATCACAATAAGTTGGTAGATTGGTCGTACATCTATTTGGTGCTCTATGTAGATGATATGTTGATAGCAGCAGTCAAGAAGTCAGAGATTCAGAAGCTGAAAGGCTTATTGTCCGCAGAGTTTGAGATGAAGGATTTGGGTAGCGCGAAGAAAATTCTGGGTATGGAGATTTATAGAGACAGAGCCAAACGAAAACTGTTCTTATCCCAGAAAGGTTACATCAAGAAAGTTTTAGAGAGGTTTGGTATGTCAACAGTTAAGGCTATAGATACTCCGAGTGCAGCGAATGCACGGTTGTCAGTCGCGTTTGGGCCCAAGTCGGTTGAGGAGAAAGAGTATATGGCTCGAGTACCCTATGCTAGTGCAGTTGGTAGTTTGATGTATGCTATGGTGTGCACTAGGCCGGATCTTGCACAAGCAGTTAGTGTTGTTAGTCGGTTCATGGGTAATCCGGGTAAGGAACATTGGCAGGCTGTGAAGCGGATCTTGAGGTATCTTAGAGGTACCAGTGATGTCGGTCTCATCTATGGAGGTGGAGCAGAGTGTGCAGTAGAGGGGTTCTCAGATTCGGACTATTCGGGTGATGTTGATATAAGAAGATCGATGACCGGATATGTATTCACGCTTGGTGGGTCAGTTGTCAGTTGGAAGGCTACATTGCAGGCGACAGTGACGTTGTCTACAACAGAAGCAGAATACATGGCATTGACAGAGTCCGCTAAGGAAGGAATATGGTGAAGGGATTGATCAGCGATCTTGGGATACATCAGGATCAGGCTATTATTTATTGCGATAGTTTGTGCGCGATTTGTTTGGCCAAGGATCAAGTTCATCATGAGAGGACCAAGCACATTGATGTCAGATATCATTTTCTAAGGGATGAGAAATGGGTAAAGGTGAAGAAGGTAGGGACGGCGGACATCCCTGCAGATATGTTCACAAAACCCGTGACGGGGAGCAAGTTCCAACATTGTTTGGACTTGCTTAATGTTCGCAGCTATTAGATAGCAGAAGAGGCGAGGGGGGAGGAAAGATTTGTTATTTGGGAGATTCAAAGTCAAGGTGGAGATTTGTTAAGTTTAATGCCTTTGAATTTGGGGACGCCTAAATTTAGTGGATTAATTAACAAGTTCGTAATTCCGAAACAGAAGGAGTAAAAATAGTTTTTGGCTAAGGCCATATGCCAAAGCCATAAAAACAGAAGCTGGCCATCGAATTCACGCCAAGGATGTGTTGGGCTGTTTGGTCGTTGGCATTGGCGTGGGCATGGAGCAGCAGCTTAAGTAAATAAGGAATAAGATTCCTTATATAATTGGTCAACAAGGAAAGCAATTAAAGTCTCCTAGTTAGAATTAGATGACACGTCATATTCACATACAAGAGAGTAATTGGACTATTAGGATTTTTCCTTTTGTTTTCGAATTAGAATTAGGGGAACTGAGTAAACGTATGATATACTCACTCCGTCCTAATTTAATTCAGTTGCTTGAAAAAGCAAGTTAGTCAGTTTGCTCAGTTTTTACACAGAACAGAGAGATCAATAATTCTAGATCTAGGGTTTGCACAGTCAGGAATTTTGTGATCAAAATTCGTGCAAAGTAGATTAGTGTGATCTTGTGTAATTGTTTCTCCAGTGATAATAATATTCTCTCCCCTCCCCGTGGACGTAGCCAAGTTGGTGAACCACGTAAATCCGTGTTCTTGTGATTGCTTTATTTTCTCATCAAGTTTCGTTCAATTGCTCTAACAAAAGCCTATTTCATTTCTATGTAAGTTTACGAAATTCAGGATAAAGTTTAGTATTGTGCCCAGTTGAGGTTCATCTTTAAATGATTATATACATATTGCAAGTCCCAAAATAGCCAATATCAAGTGGAGTAAAAAAGAAAAAGACGGAAATAAGGGAAAAGTCAATCTTGTAAGTCAAGCTCTTATATATCAACCCAATTAATATATATATATATATATATATATATATGCGCTCAAATGAGAACCACACTTGCGTGAGAACCATGAGAACCAAGCATAAATATTAGATTAGAATCAAAATCAAGGGTCCAGATTATAGATATATTGGATACACTTGGATACAATACATAAATTTTGATATTGCACTTGGATACAGTAGCTTAACAATTACTGTATCCAAGTGTTGCACTTGGATACAGTAGGTTCAAAATTATTGTATCCAATTGTATTTTTGAAAATTAGCTACTGTATCAAAGTGTATCCAATGTATCTATAATCTGAACCATTGATTTTGTATTCAATCAAACGGTTATGATTGGTTCTCACGGTTCTCATTTAAAATGGTTCTCACAGGAGCGCGACCCTATATATATATATATATATATATATATATATATATATATTATTTGTTTATTTTTTTACTTTTTTGGTAGGCTAAAGCCCATGGTGGTAGAACTAGAACCTCATTGAAATTATCATGGCTAGTAGGGCTGTAATTTTTTTGAAAATTCCGAATCTGAACAACCAGATATGTGGATTGCCATCAAAATTTTAAAAGCGAGGTTTTTTTCTTCAAAATGCCCTATTTTATGTTGGGAGATATGACATTGCCCTGTTCTGAAATTGAGCTAGCTAGTGTGTCGTAGCAAAAAAATAAATCGATCATAATTTTGACAAATTTGAGTTTTTGTATGTTGCACAAACTAGCAATATATGGAGCCCCCCTATGTTACATTATTGACATTTTCATTAAAGTTAAAAATTAAAGTAGGTCAGTCTTAGAGAGCTTTACATCAACCGGAAAAATCTTACTCCTTCCGTCTTAAAAATGAATGTCCAAATTTATTTTAATAGACACTCTGAAAATGTATGATTTTTGTACATTTTAATGGCAAAGATGCATAGATGTTCTTGTTATCCACTTTCTAAGCATTTAGATTTTTTTATCATAAAATGAATAGCAAAATATTTGGTAAAAAAAAAATTTAGGGAATGTTTTTTTTTTAATCAAAAACACATTCAATTTCGGACAATTTTTTTTCTGAATTTAAACATACATTTAGGGATAAAAAAAAAGTACCATCTCTCACTAGTAACTTCGTTTGCATGGGCCCAATAAACGGCCGATAAAAAAGCTCTCATCCTGGTGATCATCACGTTAAGTGAGACACAATTTCATTTTAGATAAATGCATTGGACGAAATTTATGAAATAACAAAAATTTAATTTCTAGTTTACACAAAGGAAAGAGAAATTGATGTTTGCCCATTCTATCGAATTCAGTAGAGCCTGCACTTGTGCACAGGCGCGACTCATCAGGGAAGCATGTGCTTAGGCCCTCCAAAAAATAGCTGAATTTATGAAAAAATTCAAACCGAACCAAACCAAACCGTTATGGTTCGGTTCGGTTTGGTTCAAACCGCAGTTCAATTGTGTGGTTCAAACCCACGATTCAAACCGTAACTCATTATTTGTTTGAATTTTCCGTGATCACGGAGGATGAGCGAAAGATGCGTGTCTTTAAGGGGAAAATCAGAGGAAGAGAGAGGCCGAAGGAAGAAAAACACTTTACAATATCGATCTGGGTGAGAACTTGGTTTTTCATGTCACAATTAAGATAACAAATAATGAAATTAATATTTGAATAAGATACAAAATATGGGTTAGAATTAGTCTATGTAATGTTTTTTTATTGGTACAACAATAAATACTAATAAATATATGATTTTTTTTGATAAGATACAAAATGGGGGGGGGGGGAAGGTTAGGATAATTAGTTTATGTTATGTAGTTTGGTTTGGTGGTTCGGTTTGGTGGTTTCAAACCGCGGTTTGGGAGGTCAAACCATAAACAAAACCGAACCAAGTGATTTGTCAATATTTGAGACCGAACCGAACCATTCGTGCTTGAAAACCAAACCAAACCGCATGATTTGGTTTGGTTCGATCTCAAACCGCGGTTTGAACCAAACCACTTACACCCCTAACAGGCGCGACTCATCAGGGAAGCATGTGCTTAGGCCCTCCAAAAAATAGCTGATTTTTGGGGACCCAAATTTTTTATACAATTCATTGGTGATAGGCCCAATTATCTGTACCAACTTGGCCCAAATGTTAATTGTTCAGCCCTAATCCACCAAAAGATAATCTCTTTGGATGAGTAGGCATCCACGACAACCCAATTCAAAAATTTGTTTTCTTTTGTTTTTTGGAAGAAATCCGTTTTTTTAAGGAAAGAACTAATTGAGTGAAAAAAAAAAAAAACTAATTCAGAATTTGACTTTGAAAAAGACAAAATTAATTCATAAATAGACTTTAAAAACGAACTAAAACCTAATTTAAATATTGAGCTTTACCTTTCTGAGGCGAGACGAGGTAAATAAGCGAGTAGACGAGTGAGGCGAATAGTCACTAAATTCGAGGGGCCTCGCTAGAAAATTTGCTTTGGTACCAAATTTAGAAGGACCGGCCCTGCTTGTGCATCAATCAGCCGTGGAGAACCAAGTCTCTTTACCATTTTTTTTTAAATTGGGATAATCTCTCTACCAATATCAATCACTGAAAACTGAAAAGCCTTTCCTGATTTAGAGTGAAGAGGTTACATAACTGTCACGAGAGTGACGCAGCACGGAAGCGATAGATATTCGTGATTAGCGCACTAAACACAAGAATTCACAAGCGATAAATCCTTAAACACAATAAACTGGAATCCACCAGAAAAGAGAAGAAATTCTCTTTGAATAAAGTTCAATTGAATAAAATAAGTTGTAACCTAAAACGATGAAAGAGATGAGTATTTATACTCCTAACTAAACCCTAGAAAATAATAAAGAAAGTCCTAATTTCAAAAGGAAACAAACAAAAATGTAATAATGAATTGTTTTAATAAAAAACTGCAATTAACTCGGCAAATACGTCTTCAGTCGTCGGCACCGAGCGGACGCTTGCATTGAACCAGGCGGGCGCTCGCGTTGAACAGAAATAATCCCCCGGAATCAAACCCAAGTAAGCGGGAGCTTGGTGAGTCGTGGGCGGGCGCCTGGAATGCGGTGCTGGAATTCTCTGTCTTCGCTCCTACATCAGTCTCCTCCACTTCTAAAGAACTCGACCCCGAGTTATCACCAAGATAAAGAACCACATCCGCGTGGTATTCATACATATGCCCCGAGCTTGCACCGTTGTAAGCAAACTTCACTCGTGGCCAAGCTAATTTCCACTGTTTCGGCTTGTCTCCACAAACACTGCTGATCGCATTCCCCACAATCCGGTTAGTATCCTTAGTTTGTCCGTCCGTCTGCAGCTGTGCGGCAAGAATTTTCTCATTATGTATGAGCATCATGACTGGTTCATCGTTCGCAACCCCTTTCTCAAAACGCAGAACAGAAGCTATCGCAATGTTATGCTTTGCCCATTTAAACATCAGAACATTATCCTTGCCCCGATAAGTACTGTCATGATCATATTGCCAAGGGCGACTAAGCAGTATATGACATACATCCATATTCAGAACGTCACAAACAACCTCCTCCTTATAGTGTTTACCAATAGATATAGGGACCCTGCAAGTCCGTGACACCCTGAGTTCTGAACCCTTATTCACCCATGCCAAACTAAATGGTTTCTCATGAAGTTCAGTTTTTAACCCTAAAAAGTCCACCAATTTCTGCGACACTAGATTTTCAGTGCAACCACTATCAATAATTAAATTACATACCTTTTTCTTAACAGAACAGTGTGCTCGGAACAGATTCTTCCTCTGCCCCTCATCCTTGGGAGATAGCAGCATCTGTTGAAGCACAAATCCAACTCGCTCCCCAGACTCCTCTTCAGAAAATTCGACCCCTTCTTACTCATTAGGGACGCCTTCTTCCTCCTCGTCTTCTGCTTCTAGAATCGCAGCCGTTCGCCGGGTGGGGCAAACATTGGATCTGTGACCCTGTCCGCCACAACGAAAACACGTATCCCCTGTTGGCTTGGCATAAGGGTTTGTTGTTTTCTGTACTGGAGCTTTGTTTCCTGTGGAGCTACTAGTGTTGTCTGTACTCTTAGCCTGTGGAGTTAGGTCTTTAACTGTTGTCCCATTCTCCTTATCAGTCCCTGCTTCAGAACTACCCTGTTGATTCCATTTGTGAAACGGTATAAAATTTGTCAAACCCGAATTTTCCATAAGTTCGGCCTTCAAAGCCAACGTGGAAGCATCCGTCAAGGTCCACACTTGATGCAAACCCATCTTCTCCTGTATCGAACTTTTCAGACCGTTGATGTAGCGTGCAACTTTCTGATCCTCGGTTTCTTCGATCTCAACCCGCGCAGTATACCTCTGAAACTCAGTAGTATACTCATCAACTGTTCTCTTTCCCTGCACACAGTTGAGATACAGTTTATACAAGATCTGTTCATAATCTACTGGTAAAAACCTCTCAGAAATCAACTGCTTCATGCGCCTCCAAGTTTTAACTGGCCCCTTTCTTTGCCGTCGTCTCTGTCCCGCGAGTTTGTCCCACCAAACCGCAGCAGTACTCTTCAATCGGATCGCCACCATCTTTACCTGTTTATTCGCAGGTACCTCCATAACCTCAAAAAAGCGATCAACATCATTCTGCCAATCTAGGAAATCTTCAATCCCCATGGTTCCATAGAAATAAGGAATATCAGCCTTAATTCTATAATCATGGCGGTGTCGATTATTACCTTGATCCGACTCTTCATCATTAACAACCTCTTCTTCAGAACTGGACTCTTCATCATCCCGATTCTCTGCCCGTTGAGGACGTCGAACTGGATCTCGGGTGGATCAACCCTGTCTCTCTCACCCTACGGTTCTGATTAACATTCTGACCCTGTTGAGCAGTCACCAACGCAGCAATCTACGTCGTTAAGGCAGCGATAGCGGTGGTAATCCCATCAATATTCGCCTTTATAGCCTGATCTCCCATAATGATTTAGTGATGCAAAATACAGGATATGGCCTGCTCTGATACCAACTGACACAGCACAGAAGCGATAGATATTCGTGATTAGCGCACCAAACACAAGAATTCACAAGCGATGAATCCTTAAACACAATAAACTGGAATCCACCAGAAAAGAGAAGAAATTCTCTATGAACAAAGTTCAATTGAATAAAATAAGTTGTAACCTAAAACAATGAAAGAGATGAGTATTTATACTCCTAACTAAACCCTAGCAAATAATAAAGAAAGTCCTAATTTCAAAATGAAACAAACAAAAAGTAATAATGAATTGTTTTAATAAAAAACTGCAATTAACTCGGCAAATACATCTTCAATTGTCACGCCCCGAAGTCCGACATTGGACGGACCTCAAAGAATGACGAACGAAACCGAATAACAATCGAACCCAAAAATGAGAACTGAATTTTTCCTCATCTTATAAACAAACTGAAATGATACAATATAAAATCTCGAAGCGAGTACATCAGAGAAACTATCCTCTGACCAAAAACTCAACCTGAATAGTCTCAAATATTTACAAACTCTAAAACTGTAACAACTTTACAAAAGTTATCTATACATAGCAAAAACAATACATGTATTTAAAGACGTAAATTCCCACTTAAGCTTCACAACTCTACTGCAAAACCTTCATGTCTCAACGACACTCCACCTGGAAGGGAAAGGGTTAACAAAAAGGGTGAGCACAAATTGCCCAGTAAGAGACTTGCCAACACAAAGGTGTGGGGCACTGTATAGAAACCCCACCAAGAACAAACAGCAATAACGAACCCAACCACCCGATATATAAGTGAGGAGCGAAAGATTACAAACGAATCAAATTCCGAATCAAAGTTCCGAAGTCAAAGTCCATTACACTTGAGCTTGCCAAATGCCCAAAGTCAAAGTTGACTCTTCGTCATAGTATCACTTGCGCAAATGATACTATGACTAGGAGTCACAAATATAACAACCGGTGTTAAAGTCATCTCTTGTTGAGGAATCAAGTATCAAATACTGTGTAAATGGCAGAGTAACAAAAACGAATAACCGAATCCAAATGAGTTGATCCAATAAACGATCACGAATAACAAAGCAAACTGATTCAATAATTCCTAAGCCAAAGAATGAAAGGGTACTAGATTGACAAAACCCTTACCTCAACTCCGAGCTAATCCAAAACAAAGTATTCAACTCATCTTAACCATCTTTATCTAATATAACAAAGACATAAATAGTACAAGAGTTAGTATCCATTAAAATGCTTTCAAATATTAATAATTCATAACAAGTCACAAGAGCATTATAACTATACAGTTACTGCAAAAAGGACTACAACTATGCATTCTTAACCAACATATATTAATAGTGCTCTGAAAAATACTCAAATTAGACCAAAGAATCACTAAATTCTAACTTTGGATGAATTAAATATCATAAATCACAATTTGGTCATTTTTAACACATTCGAATATACAGCTGCCACAATATATAATTTCTGGGATTACAAGAAACAGAATGGCCATAAAATATTTATCCCATTGGAAAGAGCATGAAAAACTAATGAGTTTAGACTCAAGAATCACTCAATTCCGAGTCCGGGTGAATTAATTATGAATTACGCTAGATCAATCAACTTCCGAGTTCATCGGCAAAACACTGCTGCAAAACAGGGATCCTGGGAACAAACTATTGCCATTATGAATCTGAAACCTATTCCATTTGAAAGCTCTCGAAAAATTACTCAAGTTAGGCTCAAAAACCACCTCATTCTGATTAATAACGAACAAGTTATGAGCTATTAAACATTAACTAGATTTGTTAGCCTGCAGGCACCAATCTGAATAATTTCCAACCGAAGGACTAAACTGTAATTCTAATAGTTTTAGGGGCCTAAATGAAAATTTGTATGAACACAGTGACTAATTTGTAAATTCAAAAATCAGACTTCATCTTCTCAAAACAACATTCTAGCAGTAATTGTTGAGTTACAATTACAACTCAACCTGGATATCTCAAGTACTAAATAACATCATATATACACACATCAAATTAAAAGTAAACTACAAAATTAAGCATAGTAAGTGTCAAACTATATCAATTTGTATTAACATATAATACACACACCTCAACACACACAGCTACACGCACATACACACCCTCCAACAAACTCTTCCTCCAAATTGAACCAAGATCATATGCAGTTAACACACATATACATAGCATATTAAATAAACCCATAACATAGGAATAGCCAAATTATAAAGTTAGACAAAATAAGACTAATATATGAATCAATTAAATAAAACACCAATTAACACCATACACACACAATACATACGTACAAGAGTATATACTCGAAATTGTTTTTGGATTTTCTCTCAACTTCATTTCCCCTTCGTCTGTATATATTTTCTCTACTAATATCTCTGTGTACAACTAAAAAGTATGACTATGGAGAAAGAGTCTAGGCATGATGCTGAGTCATTCAAAGAGAGAGAGAGAAAAACTTCTATATGATGCACATCTCCTACTAATCCCATGTGACCTGTCAATAAGACCTTATCTTTAATGTTTTTTTTATTTTCTTTTCTTTTATTCTCAAGCTAACATACGTGTCTAACATAAAGAAAGAATTACTTATTCTTAAATTTACAAGTCCGAAGTATCTCTATTTTATTTACTTCCTTGGTCCTAAAATAATAAGTTGTGCTAAGTACAAAATTATTATATTGAGTCATATTTAAAAATTACCCATTCCGTCTCAAAATAAGTTGCACTAATTAATAAATAAAAATTACTACTTCCTCTGTCTTAAAATAATTTACACTTAATTTATTATATTCAAAATAATAATATAATTTATAAAATGCAAATCCAAGTTATCCACTAATGCACACATATAAAAAGTGTCAACTATATACATGCAATATAGATTGTTTAACTGGGGTGTTTCATATAACTGGTGATAATTACTTTTATTCCTGATAAAGTCTGAGGTTCCATCCCAAAACCAATTGGCAATGGGAGGAGTAGCCCAGGATCCTTATATAGTCAATGCTTGGCTAGTTAATTTCCGATGTGGGATAATTGTCTCTAACACGCCCCCTCACGTGTAGCCGGGCTTTGCCAAGACTTACAACGTGGACTTGTTACGGGTGGCGCGGATCAACATCGTGGGCCGTTGGGCCTGCACGTGTTACGGGCCAGCTCTGATACCATGATAAGTAACCAACTCCTTTAAAACCTTAAGGTGTTGGAGAGGGCACCTACAATGTATATCAAGCTTCAACACTCCCCCTCACGTGTGACCCGGTGACACACGTGGAGAGATTAACAAACATGCCACTTATCGGGCATCAACATAGTGCAATTTTTAGCACCTAATAATCCCGGGTAATAATATGCAACCGGTCTATGTGTTCAATGACATTTTCCGCCTGAATTATGCATGAAGAAGGCAAGGAATCATTCATCATTTCAGGTTGCCAGTTTATATGCAGTTACTTTTTATTTTAGGAGTTGATTGACGATGGAACAATTTCTCCTAGTTGAATATTTTTCTTTTCATCTTTTGTGTCGTCTATTGGTTATATTACAGAATTGGTCTGTTTGGTGGCCTGATTACTTCTGCTTCCGCTGTTCTTTTTTAATCTCGTTACTTTTTTTTTTCTTTTTCTTAATGTTATTATTTTTCCTCGTTGTTTGAAATAAATCAATGGATGATTTTTGGTACGATCCCGTTTGCTTTGATACATTACCATCATCCTATGATATTTGTCAGTTGTGTAACGGTTTTGGTCATACCGCAATAAACTGTTTGCGCCGTTATGAACCAACTAATACCATGCATAATGATTCTTCTTTTTATTTATCGGATTGGTTATATCCGGAACAAAATGAACCCTTAGATTCAAATGATTGTTCATCCGACGTAGACGAACAATTAACTCATGTTAATGAGTCATCTTCTTCCCGTTTCTTTCCTACTTCAAATTGGTAGGCTGATCATCTTTTCAATCAATTACACTGTCTTCAAAAACTCTCGTCTCAATCTTTGAAAGATTATTTTTCTGAAGTAAAATCAATTTCCTATGCTCTCGGTAAGGCTGGAAATCCAATTTCTGAACCCGAGCTCATTAATTTTCTTGTTGATGGACTTGATTTTTTTTATATTAAATTTGTCAATTATCATTTTTTTTCGAAAACCCATTATTTCTTTAGATTTTCTTTATTGTCACCTATTTGACATAGAACAAGGAGCAGCACCTTGCTTAAACCAACAATCAGCACGTTGCCTGGGCCAGCCATCACATGTACAAGGTAGCCATGTAATTCGTTCCACAACCCAAATTACCCAGTTCAGCACCTTGCCTTCTCTTTCTCAAGGCCCATTGCCTCCTTCTCCAGCCCGCCCATCACCATTGGGCCGGCCCGAGCAGCTCTCTCTTGCTGCTATCCAGACCCCCTTGGTCATCCCTCCTGGGCAGAATAATGGAATTTGTGGGCCGCAAGAACAAGAACCCACTAACCCACCATCATGTCCTCTTCCAGGCGACCCCATCATACAATTCTCCAGCATGCCACTCTCCACTCCTCAGTATGCTATGGATCAGCTCTCTTTTGATCACATTCTAGTACCTTGTTCGTTGATGAATACTCCATTTGACTTCAGTCTATGGTCTACTTTTCAATGTCCAACGCATTTGATCGATAGATACCGTCGAGATTTTATAAGTGTTATTCACGAAAAACACTATGAAAATGAGTAGTACACTCTATATCCTCCGAAAGAGTGGTATTACAAGCCTTGTCATAATCACCTCTACCTTCGGCTTTTGTTCAACGTAAATGAGTTACTTTCTGTATTCCCTATCGGCATGATATTTTTCTCATCTTTACCTTGGCAATTAAGGGGACGTTCTTCAAGTTCAAGCTGCATCTTCGTACCTACACTTTGCTTGAGGGAGGGTGTTAACGTAACATGCACCTAGTGCATATCTTTTGTATATATTTATAGAGGTATTGTGTAAGTAGGATTATTGTGTTTATTTTAGTCATTATCCCCTTCCTTATATCTAGAGATATATTCCCAATATACTCATATCTTTCAGTAGTGTGAGGTCTCTTTTGTATCATTATATAATGAGAATATACTAGCCAAAGGCACTCACGTTGAGTCCTTACCTTCAGCCCTTCTCTTGTTATTGTGGTTGATCATCTTTCTCAATACTCTTCGTCTCATGCATTCTTCTTGTCTAAGATGGTATCAGAGCCACCGATCTATGGTGGTCTGACTTCCGCTGCTTCTACATGGGACACGTGCAGGCCCAACGGCTCACGATTCTTCTCCGCGCCACCCGATTAACAAGTCCACGTTGTAAGCCTTGGCAAAGGCCGGCTACACGTGAGGGGGCGTGTAAGAGACAATTATCCCACATCTTCTAAAGAGAGAAACATGGACCGGTTGAGTTACTCCCCTTATCACCAATTGGTTTTAAGGGGAATATTGTTGGAAAAAGTGTGTTTTGAAGGAAATAATGAGTATTTTCTGAAATGAATTATTTGTCGAAATGACAAAATGTTTGTGGGTTTGTGTTCTACTCCATGAGGACATAAAGATTGATTATTCATTTGTCCAATTTGGTTAAGGGATGAGTAAGATATGAAGGCTCAAAGTAAGTGGGTTGGAATGGGGATAATGTGTTATCCCACATTGAAAAAAGATGTAAAAGTGGGTAAGTTTATATACTACTATGCTTTCCATAGTGGTATGAATGTGTGGCATAGAGGCTCTCTCTCGCGCACAGGTGCGCAGGGGGGGTGCAAATCAAGGGCCCGATTTGCCTACCGGCTACCGAACTCATGTGCGAGCGCGTCCTGCGGACACGAATGTAGCCCCGAAATGGGCTGCTCGCGCGAACCCACTTTTTGCTATTTTTTTGGACAAAAACAGTCCAGACCTTTGAGTTTCTCCATCAGTTCATCAGTTTTGGTGAACTGAAACACTTAGGATTCCGAATTAACTCTGTGTTAATTCCTCCTCCCTTCAGTTATCTTTGGATGCTGTATTAACAAACCTACACCTCCAGTTTACACACACGAAATGTTCCACCACCAACAGTCCCTTGCAATTTTCTTTTGCTGCATATTGATAAATCCCTCTTTCCATTGCTCTCCTGCATTCTGCATTGGTGGTGATCAAAACCAAGCTCAGTGTCAATTCGCCGGAAGTTCCCTTGTACACTTACGTTCCGGTCCGCGCCGTTTTATCCTGGGAAGCAACCGTCCGACTGATCCTCAAGCACAATTCGGTGAGGGGACGAAATTGCTTTAAGGAGAGTGTGCTTCACACGACTCGGGAAAATTTCAGTATTGGGTTTTAATTTTCTGCTTGCTGTTTTAGCTTATTTAAATTCTGCATCTGTTTTCTTTCGTATATTACCTGTTATTTCTTAAATTTTGTCTAACAATCTTAAAGCAATTTCGATTCCAATCGAAGGATAACAGAAAAAAAAAAAAAAAACAGAAAACTGAAAATAAAACAGTAACTAATACCTTCTGGTTTTGTTTCAGAAATGACTAATGATTCGAGCACTGCTAACAAATCTGCAACTGGTTCGGGAAAGGATTCCGAGACTCCTCGTACGGAGGATACGCATCGTGTGGAAACCAATTCAAGGAATATGGTTGTTCCAACTGTTCCGGCTCATCATAGTGAGAAGCCGGAGAAATTTGTTGGCCAAGATTTCAAACGTTGGCAGCAAAAGATGCTCTTCTATTTGACTACCTTGAATTTAGCAAGGTTTCTCAAGGAAGATCCGCCTGTGTTGGGTGAAAACGAGGCTGATCCGCAAGCCGTAATCGCTCTTGATGCTTGGAAGCATTCTGAGTTTCTTTGCCGAAACTATGTGCTCAATGGGTTGTCTGATACACTTTACAATGTGTTTAGTGTGAAGAAGACGGCAAAGGAGTTATGGGAATCCTTGGAGCATAAGTACAAAGTTGATGATGCGGGTTCAAAGAAGTTTATTGTAGGCCGTTTCCTCGACTACAAGATGGTAGACTCTAAAACTGTTAGGAGTCAAGTGGAAGAGTTGCAAGTTATAATTCATGAAATTCTTGCCGAGGGAATGATGATGTGTAAGAACTTTCAAGTGGCTTCTATCATTGAAAAGTTGCCTCCCTCTTGGAAGGATTTTAAGAATTATTTAAAACATAAGCGAAAGACTATGGATGTGGAAGCGCTTGCTATTCGTCTCCGTATTGAAGAAGAGAATAGGGTTGCAGAAAAGAAGTTGAATCACCTTCTAGTGGCAAAAGCTAATGTGGTGGAGCATGGTGGTAGTAGCTCCAAGAATAAAGGGAAAACTAAAGTTGTGCCCGGAAAAGGTTCTAGTTTGAAGGCTAAAGGAGGAATTTCGAAGAAGAAATTTGTTGGAACGTGCTATAATTGTGGCATTGCGGGCCACAAGTCCTCCGAGTGTAGAAAGCCTAAGAAGCAAGTTAATATGGTTGATGTTATGACAAATGAAGTTGCCGATATGACTTTGGTGGCGGTAATTTCCGAGGTGAATTTGGTGGGTTCAAACCCAAATCAATGGTGGATTGACACCGGGGCTACTCAACATGTTTGTTCCAACAAGGACATGTTTAGTACCTTTGAAGCTTTTGAAAGTGGAGAAACATTGTTTATGGGAAATTCGGCTACCTCCGAGGTGAAGGGTAAAGGGAATGTGGTGTTAAAAATGACTTCGGGAAAAGAGGTGACTCTTAGTAATGTGCTTTATGTTCCCGACATCCGAAAAATCTAGTGTCCGGTTCTCTTTTGGTTAAGCACGGGTTTCGTGTTGTGTTTGAATCCGATATGGTGACATTGTCTAAGAGTGGAATGTTTGTAGGCAAAGGCTATGTGAGTGATGGTATGTTCAAGCTTAGTGGAATGGTTGTGAAAGCAAATGTAATGGCTAATAAGCCAAGTGGTATGGTTGCAAATGTAATGGCTAATAAGCCAAAAGTCAATGAAATGAATAATTCTTCTGCTTACTTGCTTGAGTCCTCTAATTTGTGGCATGGTAGATTAGGACATGTTAATTATGATACTATACGTAGATTAATTAACTTGAATTGCATACCAAAATGTAAAATAGACTACAAACATAAATGTGAAACTTGTGTTGAAGCAAAATTCACAAAACCCCCGTTCCATTCTATTGAAAGAAATAATGAACCACTTGATTTGGTTCACACGGATTTATGTGACTTCAAGTCAACACAGTCACGAGGGGGCAATAAGTATTTTATGACTTTTGTGGATGATAGTACAAAATTTTGTTATGTGTATCTTCTCAAAAGTAAAGATGAGGCAATAGAAAAATTTGTTCTCTATAAAAATGAAGTTGAAAATCAACTTAACCGGAAAATAAAAGTCATAAGAAGTGATCGTGGTGGTGAGTATGAATTTCCTTTTGAAGGTATTTGTGCTCAACATGGAATAAAACATGAAACAACACCACCTTATACACCACAATCCAATGGAGTTGCAGAACGGAAAAATCGGACTCTAAAGGACATGATGAATGCCATGTTAATTAGTTCGGGGCTACCGGATAACATGTGGGGTGAAGCCGTATTGTCGGCCAACTATGTGTTAAATAAAATGCCTCGAAAGAAAATAAATAAGAGCCCCTACGAAATGTGGCATGGAAGAGTGCCATCTTACCAATACTTGCGAGTGTGGGGGTGTCTTGCGAAGGTTGCAATTCCACCACCTAAAAAGGTGAAAATTGGACCAAAAACTATTGATGGCATATTTATCGGGTATGCTCACAATAGTAGTGCTTATAGATTTCTTGTGCATAAATCTGAAATTGAAGATATACACAAGAATACTATAATGGAATCAAGGAATGCTTCTTTCTTTGAAAATGTGTTTCCATGTAAGAGAGACGGAGCAAGCTCGTCTAAAAGAACACATGATTCAATAGAAGAAGAAGGAGATGAAGAAAATCATCATGATGGAAATGATGAAGAAGAGGTGGAACCTTGACGGAGCAAACGAGGTAGGGTAGAAAAATCTTTTGGCCCGGATTTTTTTAACCTATATGCTTGAAGGTGAACCACAAAGTTACAAAGAGGCCGTGAACTCTTCGGAAGGACCTTTGTGGAAAGAGGCCATAAAAAGTGAGATTGATTCCATTTTACAAAATCACACTTGGGAGTTAGTGGATCTTCCTCCAGGAAGTAAACCACTAGGCTATAGGTGGATTTTTAAAAGGAAAATGAAGACGGACGGAACAATCGACAAGTATAAGGCAAGACTTGTAATTAAAGGTTACAAGCAAAAGGAAGGCCTTGATTACTTTGACACGTATTCTCCAGTTACGAGAATAACATCTATAAGGATGATACTTGCCATTGCTGCTTTGCGGAATCTTGAAGTACATCAAATGGATGTTAAAACAGCCTTTCTAAATGGAGAATTAGAAGAGGAGATTTACATGGAACAACCGGAAGGGTTTTCTGCGCCAGCGGAGCAAGAAAAGAAAGTGTGCAAGTTAATAAAGTCTTTGTATGGCTTGAAACAAGCACCAAAACAGTGGCATCAAAAGTTTGATCAAGCCATGTTGGAAAGTGGATTTACAATAAATGAATGTGATAAATGTGTCTATGTTAAAAGTACGGAAAATGGCTACGTCATTTTGTGTCTTTATGTAGACGACATGCTTATCATAAGAAGTTGTGATAAGATGATAAAATCCACAAAGAATATGTTGAACTCAAAGTTTGACATGAAAGACATGGGTTTAGCTGATGTAATTCTTGGCGTGAAAATTTCTAGAATTTCAAATGGACTTGCTTTAAGCCAGTCACATTATGTGGATAAAATTCTTGAAAAATTCAGCAAGGATGATTTAGCTATAGCTAGAACCCCAATCGACATGAGTCAACATCTCTCAAAGAATAGAGGCGAACCAGTTTCTCAAGTTGAATACTCGAGAATCATTGGAAGTTTAATGTATTTGATGAGTTGTACAAGGCCAGATATTGCTTACACAGTTAGCAAACTGAGCAGATATACAAGCAATCCTAGAGCGGAGCATTGGAGAAGTATAGTGAGAGTACTAAGGTACTTTAGGCACACTCGAGAGTATGCATTACACTATACTAGACATCCAGCTGTGATTGAGGGATATAGTGATGCTAATTGGATATCCGATATAAAAGACTCAAGGTCTACGAGCGGATACGTGTTTACATTAGCAGGAGCAGCTATATCATGGAAATCTTCTAAGCAAACGGTTATAGCAAGATCCACAATGGAATCTGAGTTTATAGCGTTAGATAAATGTGGTGAAGAAGCCGAGTGGCTACGCCAATTTGTAGAAGATATTCCAAGATGGGCAAAGCCTGTGCCACCAATCTGTATACATTACGATAGCCAATCAGCAATTGGAAGGGCACATAATCATTTGTATAATGGTAAGTCTAGACACATACGTCGAAGACATAATACCATTAGACAACTACTTTCAACTGGTACAATTTCCATTGACTATGTTAAGTCAAAGGAAAATTTAGCGGATCCGTTAACCAAAGGGTTAAATAGAGAGTTAGTTGAAAGTTCAGCGAGGGGAATGGGACTTAAAGCCTCTTAAAAGTTAAACACAGTGGAAAACCCAATCTAGATGACTGGAGATCCCAAGAACTAGATTCAATGGGACAACCTAACTGTTAAAAGACTTGTCGCGTCACTGTGGGGGATCCAACCCCATGTCCATTCCTGTTAGTGACATCCCGAAAGGATGAGGATAAGCATTTGGCTTTTAATGATTCTTATGCGTCGAAAGATTCGAGCGGGGTAATACGGGTTACTTATAAGAATCACCTATGTGAGAGAGAAGTGGGGCCGCTTCGAGGAGAATTGCGTGAGGCTCAATTCTTAGACCCTCTCACAGAACCAGGCTTATGTTCAGGGCCATGAACGAACATAACTATGAGAATTGAAATGAGTTAGGACGTTACTTGTGTCAAGCATATGATCGGCTACACAAAAAGCATAACGATTCAAGGACATCGCGTCTATCGACTCGCTAGTAGAGTAAATATACTTGTACGAGCGAAGATTCAATGGGCATTCCCACATCTATCGTATGCAAGTTTTCGTCTGCCGGACTTGATCACCATATTCCGCATTATTTCTTCATGTGGGGGATTGTTGGAAAAAGTGTGTTTTGAAGGAAATAATGAGTATTTTCTGAAATGAATTATTTGTCGAAATGACAAAATGTTTGTGAGTTTGTGTTCTACTCCATGAGGACATAAAGATTGATTATTCATTTGTCCAATTTGGTTAAGGGATGAGTAAGATATGAAGGCTCAAAGTAAGTGGGTTGGAATGGGGATAATGTGTTATCCCACATTGAAAAAAGATGTAAAAGTGGGTAAGTTTATATACTACTATGCTTTCCATAGTGGTATGAATGTGTGGCATAGAGGCTCTCTCTCGCGCACAGGTGCGCAGGGGGGGGTGCAAATCAAGGGCCCGATTTGCCTACCGGCTACCGAACTCATGTGCGAGCGCGTCCTGCGGACACGAATGTAGCCCCGAAATGGGCTGCTCGCGCGAACCCACTTTTTGCTATTTTTTTGGACAAAAACAGTCCAGACCTTTGAGTTTCTCCATCAGTTCATCAGTTTTGGTGAACTGAAACACTTAGGATTCTGAATTAACTCTGTGTTAATTCCTCCTCCCTTCAGTTATCTTTGGATGCTATATTAACAAACCTACACCTCCAGTTTACACACACGAAATGTTCCACCACCAACAGTCCCTTGCAATTTTCTTTTGCTGCATATTGATAAATCCCTCTTTCCATTGCTCTCCTGCATTCTGCATTGGTGGTGATCAAAACCAAGCTCAGTATCTATTCGCCGGAAGTTCCCTTGTGCACTTACGTTCCGGTCCGCGCCGTTTTATCCTGGGAAGCAACCGTCCGACTGATCCTCAAGCACAATTCGGTGAGGGGACGAAATTGCTTTAAGGAGAGTGTGCTTCACACGACTCGGGCAAATTTCAGTATTGGGTTTTAATTTTCTGCTTGCTGTTTTAGCTTATTTAAATTCTGCATCTGTTTTCTTTCGTATATTACTTGTTATTTCTTAAATTTTGTCTAACAAGTAACTCAACCGGTCCATTGCCGACCCAGTCCAGCCCATACTAACATTCAGGCCTCTCGCTTATTCTTACCCCATCTCTAATTCTAAGAATTCCGTCTTTGAATTCTCAAATAGTATTTTTAACTAAATGGTTTCGCCATTAACACTTTGACTACTGAAATCATATTTATTTTCAAAGTTTGTTCTTTCTGATTCATAATTTGAACTTATAACTCTTCGTATAAGAAATTTGACTGCCTTGAATTTGTGCATATCAAATAAGAGATGGATCCGCTAAATATCTCTTTAAAAGTGATATGTGAAATATTCTTCAATCTAACTAGCTCTTACGTACAATCATGCAAGCATTTTTAACGTATAGCTGGTCTGCACCGCTAAGAACTTTGCAGATTTCATCATTGATCCACGATAATTCATATGAAATCA
This sequence comes from Campanula takesimana, assembly GCA_026119855.1. Taxonomy (NCBI): domain Eukaryota; kingdom Viridiplantae; phylum Streptophyta; class Magnoliopsida; order Asterales; family Campanulaceae; genus Campanula; species Campanula takesimana. Next base: position 342,472 of record JAOWBW010000563.1, on the reverse strand, counting down.
TATCTGACCGAGGTTATAGAAAATCTCAAAACAAAACTCATCGCAATGTGTTTCTCATTTCTACCCAAGAATTTGGAGTGGTTGCTAGATCCCTTAAGGCCTCTGATGTTTAGACGTAACTTGTTGACATACTAAACTCTTTCGTACAAACGCAGACTCAAACTGCAGCTCAACAATCTCGCTCTTCATATTTAGTAGTGATTATGGAAATTCATATACATTCAGGTATTATCAAACTTGACCATTTGGTTGAATTTGTAATCTTCATTCTTCGTTTCATGCTTCAAATCAATATCCTCTAAAACAGACCATTAATTACGGATCTTTATCACTTCATCAAAATCAAGGGTAAAAGTCGGATTTCTCATCATGTTGAAGTTTATTCTTGATAATATACAAGTTCAAATCCTCCATCTACGTCTTGTTATCTTTTCTAACAATGAAGATTGTTCTATCATTTGTGCAAATATCTCCAGAAACACGGAACTTTGATTTCTAACTCCAGCATTTGTATATCCGTTAATAAGATTATGTCTATCCACTAATAAGATCTTCTATATCTACTAATGCGTATTTTCGTCTTCCCCCTACTCTTTCTCCTCAATACATTCGCAACAAAATTAGCTTTGCGGGGGTGATGTCAAATAGTACCAATCACAATCTTTGAGTAATTTCAGACACCTCCTCTGTCTCATATTCAATTTATTCTATAAGAATAATAATTGAAACACTTTCTGATCGGTGTATGTCTCGCAAGGAATCACTTTGAATAATACCGTCAAAATTTCATCGCATAGATAAATGTTGCATGTCTCTGAAGGTTTAACGCAAAAATAACTCTCACAGTTCAAGATCATGAGTGCGATGATTCTTTCATGATTTTTCACGAAGTGTGCACATTTTCATTCCAATGTTGCATTAACACGCAATCTAACCCTTATCTGATGTATCGTTGTATATCGCAAATCTTCCTGTCTTAGAAGATAATGTCTGAGTAGCTGCAGAAATTAATTGCTCTTTTAACCTTTAGAATCTCTTCACATTCAATTGATCATTCAAAACTCGTATGTTTCTGAATAGATCGAGGCAATGAGTCGTCACATTTAGTTGACCATTGAAAACTCATATTTTTCTGAATTGATCGAGAAAATGAGCCATCATTTCAAATCAATCCCTTCGTACCAATTGTTAAGGAGAAATCACAATTCTTCAAATTCGCAAATGATTTCTTGTCTCTTAGCTTTGTAGAACTATTATCAAATATAGTTCATGGTCATCCAGACAATCAAATACATTAGAATCTCATTTTGTTGAGTTCTCGACAATCAAGGCAAAGTCTCAAAGATTCTTATGTTTTCTTTACAACAAAACTGAAGCACCCCAAAGTGACACACCCGACTCAATTAAACTTTAATCAAGAAGGCCTTGAAGTTGACTATTAAGTTTCCTTCCATTCCATTGGTATCCTTCTGTACAAAATCTTTGATATAGGTTCACTTTTCGAATAAGTTCAATACTAATCTCGATTTCTTTACCTGGAAGGTCTGCGAAAATCCTCTAGAAAGATATAGGCATACGCTTTAACAATCGGTATTTCATTCAAACTAGGTATATCCACTTAAGTATCAATGACATGTGACAGATAATCATGATAACCCTTTCTCGCTTTAACCTCTCAAGGGCGAAATTAAATTATCGCCGTCGACTACTTTATCTCACATAAAAGAGAACCGAGACCGACTAGCCAAATCAAAAGTAACTTTATTCAAGTGACAAACAATTTAGCATGATGCACAATGAGCCAATGCATTTCAAATACCGCATCGAAAATGCGCTTAATGCAAGGAAATAATGTTTTCAAGAAATTTTCTATCACATAGTTTTACCGAACAAAACTTATTGATCATAAAGGCACGTAACAAAGTACCACTAGGGTAGCAAATGGCAATTCCGAATTCAAAGTTTGAGGCTTAACACTCAAATTATGAGCCATAGCATGTAATGAATGAATGCATAATACAAAAATTAAATAGTAAAGAAACATCTCTAGAGAAAATAGGGAGAGTACCTGTGAACCAATTGTTGGAGCCCATAGCTTTACCGAAGTCATGGTCAAAACCTTCTTTCTAAGTGCAAACTGTATTTTCACCTGGAAATCCTGTCCTAGTGGTGGATAAGAGTGCCTGTTCCGCAATGGACAATCCTTTGACACAATATTGTCCTTACAAGAGTTGTAACATTGCCATTCATTTGTATCACGAGTCAATACCACGCTTGTTGCCACAAAAATAACAAGAGGCCACAGAAATATGAGATGCCACTGCTATATAATTGTAACGACCCGAAACCCCGGCACTATTTTAGTCATAAGTTGAGCACTTGTGGGTGACGACCCGTCCCAATTTTATATAAATTTTACACTGAATATTATTTTATAATTTAAATTTTGTTAGTTTGATTATTTTAAAAGGACTTATTTGATTCTAGTAAAATATTAAATAAAAGTATCTGAGTTGCAAAAAGATTTATTAGCTTAACTAGAAGCTAAAATAGTTGAGTTAGTATTTGTGATTAATGACAAGGGGTTTAAGTGTTAAAGTTGAAACCTTGGGGTTTAAATGTAATTGATCAACCTTGAGGGGCCTAAGTGTAACTTGGAAATTATTTAACCCATTTACCCGATCTCTCTCCTTCTCTGCGACACTTTCCCATTTCTCTCCAAATTTTCTCCATTTCTACTCCTTCTGTTCTACGAGGAGTTCATCCACTCTTTCTTCAATTACTCCTTAAATACTTCTCTGTTTCAAGATCCGACTTCACCAAAATGTTCGTGGCGTCGAGTAGATCAAGTCCAGCTATTCAGAAAAATATGTCATCGGTATTATTTTCGGTACTATTTTTGTAACAAGTAAGTTACTTACCCATTTTCTAGTATATTAACGCTCATAATTATGATCTATGATGCTTGGGTTGTTAATTGTTGGTTTATAGGAAGTTTGTAATTTATTTGTGTTTTGGGTAGTTTTAGGATAAATTGTTGTTGGGTTCCAATCGTGGTATAAATGGTTTGTTGTTGTTATGGAAAGCTTTTATAAGCTTAGAGGTCATTTTTAGACTTCATTATACAAATTAGATATTGTGAATTACAGGTGAAATCCGGGTTGGATGAGTAGTAATGGACCACAAGTACCATTTGTTAACTTTGATATCACTCTCTATATGTATTTGGTTCTTGAATTGAAACTAGGTTGAGTCAAAAATGTTGAGTTTGAGTGTTAGGATGAAAGGAGGAAATTCCTGGTAGTTCGATTGAGTTGTGCGGCCGCCCAGTTTGGGTGTGCGACCGCACAATCTTCTGAAAGGTTTTGTTCTTGGAAAATACCAAAGTGTGCGACCGCACAGATCATTCCGGGCGACCGCACAGTGTCCTGAAAAACTGATAATTCCTAGAATCAATGTGTTTAGGTCCCGACTTGGTCTAGAACCTAGGGGTTGACCTCGAATAGCTAGATAAGCGTATTGTGAGCTAAGTAGCTTCGAAGAGTGGCCAATAATGGGTGTGTTTAATGTGTATTATCTTAGGAATGTACCTAGGAGTACGGATTCAAATTGTGAATGGAATAGTTAACAATTATTTGACTATGATGATTGTATTGAGATTATTTTAGACACTTAATGTGCTAAATGCGTACCTGTGAATGTGCAATGATTACATGCCACCTTATTAAAGAAAAAGGGCTAGTCCACTACTTTTGGATTTGCCCCAAGTTGAAATTTGTTTCCCGTATTTCAATCAAGTAAATACTACTTGTGTGAATTTTATGTGTGTCCAGCTGGTTTACTTGTCGGGGGTGTATAGGTTTGCGCATATTGTGAGAGCTGGGGCTAAGCAATAAACGTAGGCCTATGCATCTGTGGCCGTTGCTCTTACTTTTGGCCAAAGTAAGGGTCTTGCTTCCCTAATTATTGGAGCATCATGCACAATAGTTAGACAGCTTTTATTTGTTCTTGGGTTGGGGTACTGGGTAACAGGTCTCCACCAATATTGTGAAGCTACATCAAATATGAGAGCTGACTTCAACGACTGCAACATCGTCAGTTATAGTATATGAATGGGTTGGAGGAATAAGGTGCAAGAAATATCTTTTGTAATGTGTGCTTCCGCTTTATATGTTGCATAATGGGTTGGTATAACTACCCGTGTTGTATGCTACTTGATGATACGTGATACGTGATGTTATTTCTTGTTCATACTTACATGTATGCATATCATGTAGTTAATGTAGTAACTTACTGAGATTTATCTCACCCCGTTTCTTTTTATCTTTGTTCCCTAAACCCCCCCCCCCCCAGGAAGCAAGTGATAGTACGTTGTGAGATCGCATGTGGCTGAGATCGGTCGAGCAGGTTACCTCCTCTTAGGGTAATGCTCCATGGCGCTTTTGTATATCATTCGTTGAGATCGTGGTCGTATAAAGTATGTATGTCCGGTTGTACTTTGGTTATATCTGCTGCTAGATGTTCTTTCTTCCGCCTTTGTAAGTTGTCTCCGAGTTGTAATCTCGTTGAGGTGTTATTTGATGGTATTGGTTTGATGGTTGGATTCACGCGCCAAGTTTGGTATTTAGTATTTTGGAGTTGCATATTATGTAAATTTTATATATATGGAATTATTGATTTCCGGGGCGTGACAATAATCCTCTTTGGTGAATTAGTTGCCCTCATCATTTAGTAACTACTGATCATATACTTTTCTTTATCCTCGCGATTGTACCTATAATCCTTTTTGTCATCCATATCATGTTCAACCATCATTTCTCATTCCACAACTGTAGTGTATAGCTTTAACTTGAGGCAATTTATTGAACTCTGATAGTTGTCTTGAATTCCCTTTTAACTTCTTAGCTCTCCCAAACTTGTCTTTTCTAGTACAAAGGAAACATTACGGGACATTTTAGGGACCTTGTTGCATGTTAAGTCACAGTCATTTATCCTTCCTCATTATTAATTAATACTTTTGTTTTGCCTCCATTCTCGATCATAGGCAGAAAACCTTTCTTTTGGAACAAGTAAAAAAAAAAGACATATTCTTTGCACACCTTCAGTCCCTGAGTTGAATTCTTTTGGTTACCCCCCCCCCCCATTGCACTTTTCGAATACACATACTGACATAAAATATCTTCTTCATCCTATTTACGCATTGTCGGCCACACTAGAATCAGTCGAACCCACAAACTTTATAATCCACTTAAAGAAGGCCAAAGAATCTTCGTTTTATCTTTTACGTGATGACATAGTCGCTGCACCATAGTCTTTAGTACAGTTCATAATACAAAGCATAACATAACATTAATATGACACATAATGCACATTAGCTTTTTAAGACATTATAATGGGATTAAAACTCTTTTTTTTTTCTCAAATGCGATCGTTATGTGTGGTCCAACTATAATTAAATCAACATAGTTAATTGGGTAGGTCAAACTACATTCATACCAACCTAGTTCTTATCGAACACCATCGGTAATCAATTCAGGGGCCCTTCTGAATTAACATCAACGGCTTTCGATATATGGTCTTTTGGTTCATAGCCAATCATTAAGGAATTTTTTTTAAGCATATCAAACATATACCACACAATGCAAATTCGATTCTTAAAAAATTTCTGAACAATACCGATGCCAAGACAAATTCTTTACCAACTTACAATCCCTTATGGTTCTAGAAGACCAAATGAACATAAACATATACTCTCATAATCAAACCTAAGGCTCTAAACGACCGAATGTTCATAAACCTATGCTCTGATACCACTCTATCACGCCCCGAAGTCCGACATTGGACGGACCTCAAGGAATGACGAACGAAACCGAATAACAATCGAACCCAAAAATGAGAACTAAATTTTTCCTCATCTTATAAACAAACTGAAATGATACAATATAAAATCTCGAAGTGAGTACATCAGAGCAACTATCCTCTGACCAAAAACTCAACCTGAATAGTCTCAAATATTTACAAACTCTAAAACTGTAACAACTTTACAAAAGTTATCTATACATAGCAAAAACAATACATGTATCTAAAGACGTAAATTCTCACTTAAGCTTTACAACTCTACTGCAAAACCTTCATGTCTCAACGACACTCCACCTGGAAGGGAAAGGGTTAATGAAAAGGGTGAGCACAAATTGCCCAGTAAGAAACTTGCCAACACAAAGGTGTGTGGCACTGTATAGAAACCCAACCAAGAACAAACAGCAATAACGAACCCAACCACCCGATATATAAGTGAGGAGCAAAATATTATAAACGAATCAAATTCCGAATCAAAGTTCCGAAGTCAAAGTCCATTACACTTGAGCTGGCCAAATGCCTAAAGTCAAAGTTGACTCTTCGTCATAGTATCACTTGCGCAAATGATACTATGACTAGGAGTCACAAATATAACAACCGGTGTTAAAGTCATCTCTTATTGAGGAATAAAATATCAAATAATCAAAGTGTAAATGGCAGAGTAACAAAAACGAATAACCGAATCCAAATGAGTTGATCCAATAAACGATCACGAATAACAAAGCAAACTGATTCAATAATTCCTAAGCCAAAGAATGAAAGGGTACTAGATTGACAAAACCCTTACCTCAACTCCGAGCTAATCCAAAACAAAGTATTCAACTCATATTAACCATCTTTATCTAATATAACAAAGACATAAATAGTACAAGAGTTAGTATCCATTAAAATGCTTTCAAATATTAATAATTCATAACAAGTCACAAGAGCATTATAACTATACAGTTACTGCAAAAAGGACTACAACTATTCATTCTTAACCAACATATATTAATAGTGCTCTGAAAAATACTCAAATTAGACCAAAGAATCACTAAATTCTGACTTTGGATGAATTAGATATCATAAATCACAATTTGGTCATTTTTAACACATTCGAATATACAGCTGCCACAATATATAATTTCTGGGATTACAAGAATCAGAATGGCCATAAAATATTTATCCCATTGGAAAGAGCATGAAAAACTAATGAGTTTAGACTCAAGAATCACTCGATTCCGAGTCCGGGTGAATTAATTATGAATTACGCTAGATCAATCAACTTCCGAGTTCATCGGCAAAACACTGCTGCAAAACAGGGATCCTGGGAACAAACTATTGCCATTATGAATCTGAAACCTATTCCATTTGAAAGCTCTCGAAAAATTACTCAAGTTAGGCTCAAAAACCACCTCATTCTGATTAATAACGAACAAGTTATGAGCTATTAAACATTAACTAGATTTGTTAACCTGCAGGCACCAATCTGAATAATTTCCAAACCGAAGGACTAAACTGTAATTCTAATAGTTTTAGGGGCCTAAATGAAAATTTGTATGAACACAGTGACTAATTTGTAAATTCAAAAATCAGACTTCATCTTCTCAAAACAACATTCTAGCAGTAATTGTTGAGTTACAATTACAACTCAACCTGGATATCTCAAGTACTAAATAACATCATATATATACACATCAAATTAAAAGTAAACTACAAAATTAAGCATAGTAAGTGTCAAAATATATCAATTTGTATTAACATATAATACACGCACCTCAACACACACAGCTACACGCACATACACACCCTCCAACACACTCTTCCTCCAAATTGAACCAAGATCATATGCAGTTAACACACATATACATAGCATATTAAATAAACCCATAACATAGGAATAGCCAAATTATAAAGTTAGACAAAATAAGACTAATATGTGAATCAATTAAATAAAATACCAATTAACACCATACACACACCATACATACGTACAAGAGTATATACTCGAAATTGTTTTTGGATTTTCTCTCAACTTCATTTCCCCTTCGTCTGTATATATTTTCTCTATTAATATCTCTGTGTACATCTAAAAAGTATGACTATGGAGAAAGAGTATATACTCGAACACACTTTTGACATACTAATGGGCCAACACAGCGACAAGCCCCAAAATTCTATGCTGATAAGTCGCGAAACATAGAAACTTATAAATTATATTTATATCTAAAAAAAAAAAAAAAAAAAAAAAAAAAAAAAAAAACTCTGGAAATTGAAAAACTGGATCAAGTACTAAATACAAGAACTGACGCGAAATTAAATGTTTTAGGCTTCGTTTGTTTTCCGGAAAATGGTTTTCCCCCTTTTCTAAAGAAAACATTTTCCTTACCTCCACCTAAGGAAAACATTTTCCAGAAAATACTGATGACACAAAATTATTTTTGAACACTCCTCCACCTCCGCCTCGCCCCTTTCCCACACCACCCCCCACCCCCTCCCAAAAAAAAAAAAAAAAATCTTTTCACTCATATTAAAATTATTTTTGAACACCTCCCCCACCCCTACTACCCCCACCACCCACCCACCTCCACCCCCACCCTACCCCACCATCCACCCACCCTCAAAAAAGAAACTTTCTTTTCACACACATTAAAATTATTTTTGAACACCTCCCCCACCCCCACCTCACCCCTACCCCTACCCCACCACCTCCCCAACACCATCCATCCCACCTCCCTTCAAAAAAAAATTTCATACTAATTTTTTTCTCATATTAAATTATTTTTTGCTCATATGAAAATGTTTTCCGGAAAACATTTTCCTTAGATTTACCAAACAACCAAAAACATGTTTATGTCATTTTCAGGATAACATTTTCATTTTCCGGAAAACATTTTCCGAGAAATCATTTTCCGAAAAATGTTTTCCCCCAAACAAACGGAGCCTAAAATCGAAAACTTCGATTTCAAATTTAAGGAAATGACTCAAAACAGCAAAATCCAACTAATAATACATAAAATTCATTGGAGGATCCTTGGTCTAAATTATCTGAAACGCAAACAAATAAACGGAGTATAAAATAAATTAAGTCTTGCGCAGGAAAAATATTTGTTGTGAGCCCAGTACGTTGTGCAGTTGTGCTCCACCTTCACTTGATAAGTTATTGTAATATCAGTAGAATTATTTGTTGATTGATGCATCACTTGGCCCTACGGCGCTCAAGTAGTACAAGGCCTCCCTACGGGGTTGAAGAAGGGGAGAATACCATTCAGAGAAAGTCGGGGGAACCGGAAATTCAAGGAGACTGGTTACCATCTCTTGATCAAACATATCATCCTTGGATGTCATCCCTATTATGGAAATATACAAATGAGAATGTAACTAGAATTTAATCTCAATATCGGCTTGTCGTTTTTACCTTATCACGATATTAATTAGGTTGGTCTAGAAATTTATAATTCCATTAAGATGAGATATGGACATGATTCAAAAAAAAAAAACATATTTTTGTTTCAAAAAATCAATTAGATTGAATTTCGACAAACATTGTTCTAAAATTTGCTATCAATAATATTTTTAATAGTGCATCAATACAATTTTAAAAATTTCATCAAAATTCAATGGAGTTGGCCTAAAAAATCAAAGTGCAACCTTTTTTTTTTTGTTTTGTGAAGGAGGGTGGGTTGTTAAATTTTGGTGTGCCAGAAGGAGGCTACACTTTGTTTCAAGCATACATAAACGTGGTGGTGAACCATATTTGATAGCTACATGAAACCACGTATAAAAACTCATTAGTATATTAAAAATCTAACAAAAATAAATTAATAACTCACCGATTTGAGGTGGAAGATCCGAGCTTAATTTCACCACACGATTATTTGATTTTAAATTGAAAGTATGTGGCTCTTCCATCTGTGCATCTTCTACTAGTAGTCCTTCCCCTTCATTGTGTACAAACACATTCTCACTACTAAAAGGAGATTGTGTTTGCGATGGGGAGGTAAGAAATTGTTGGGTTTGGAAGGGATCGAAAAAATAGAACATGGAGCCGTTGTTGTCGTCTTTGACAAGGCTCACGGGTGGAATAACAGAGTGGTGTGGAGAGTTTGGGGATATAAAATTGAATGATTTTACAATAGAGAAGGATGGTTGTTGAATTTCAGGGGGAGGATAGATCGGCAAGCCCTCACGCTCACATTTCTTTAGCCTCATATTCCAGTAATTCTTGATATCATTATCGGTTCTACCTTCAATCTGCACCACAAACAAATATTAAAACAAATTGATATATGTGCGTGCAAATGCAAGTCAACAATTACAAGTAAAGGGGTTACTCAAAAATATAATAAAGGAGGTTAAGTTGTGGCAACATATGAGTCGCAAAATTGGGCCAACACTTGCAATATTTATAAATGTATATTGATTGAAAAAAAATATACTAAATTAACAAAATGTGGGCTCCAACTTAATAAATATTTAACGAAAATTACTTAGGTTGGAATGAGATCAAGTTTGAGATGTTAGATATGTGTCTAACTTAGGCTCAAAATCGACTATGTTGGAATAAATGCTCAAAATACTTCTATTTATTGTCTCAATCTCAAACAATCTATGTACTTATATCTAATAACTTTCTCCATCAAATGAATAAACAAGCATATCCTACAATCATGAATATAAAGCATAACAAGTAAAAAACAAAATATTAACCTGTTATTACTTATAAAAAAAAGTTGTCACAACTCAATCTTTTGTTAGATGTTGATGTGATTAAAAATGCAACAATTATTTATGACTTTAGAATATACAGAGTCAATTTTGTTAACCATATTTTTGTAAAGAGCTGGACTGCTGTGCGACCGCCGCACGCCGTGCGACGGCGCCAGCAAGCCCCCCCCCCCCCCTTTTTTTCATTTTTTTTTCCTGCCAATTTTTTCTTGCCAAAAGTAACACTTTTTATAAAGGAAATGTAACACTTTTTTTTTTCAAAAATTTACCACAATTTTACTGAAAATAAATTAAAAGATAACATAAGATTGACAACTAAACTAATGTAACATTTTATAATAAAATGTAACATTTTTTTATGAAGAAAATAACAGTTTGGTCTTAAAAAAGTAACACTTTTATTGTAAGATGTAACAGCAGTTTCGCAAATAATATAAATATTTTTTGTGATTAGAAAAAGTGTTACTTTTTTAAGACAAAACTGTTACTTTCTTCATAAGAAAGTGTTACATTTTATTATGACGAGCAACTCACTTGTTTTGTATGTTAAAAAATATTTTTTAAAAAAATAAAATAAACCATATCATGACCTATGTAGTTTTATTTGTCTCATCGAGACGAACACAACGGAATTTTTTTTTTTAAAAAAAGACTTCAAAATCTCAAGATATAGCATTTTAAAATTATTTGAGGTTTTTTTTTTTTTTTTTTAGCAAACACGTGGATTTTGGGAAAAGGGGGGGGGGGGGGGCGTCTCACGCGCCGTCTCACAGCGTGAGACGGTCGCATACAAGTATTGTTCTTTTGTGAAATTTTGTTTTGGTAACTTAAACGCACACTAATATTTGATGGCTAAGCATCCTAAGAAATGAATTTGCAATCTAAAATAAATATTTTCCTCCTAAATTCAATGTCAAACTCCTAGTTTCATTACATCTATGCTATGTAAGGATTAAAAGTGATAATTAAACAAAGTAATCTTTTATAAAATCAATATCTATTACTCCCTCTGTCCCTAAATGAGTGTCCAAATTTCATTTTAAGGGACACTGAAAATCTCAACTTTTTGAACAATTTGGTAACAACGATTCATATATAATCTTGTAATCTCCTTTCTAAACCTTTAGTTTTGCACGTATAAAGAAACCGGTGAAATTTTTTTCGAAAAAAAACGTTTAGGGAAAAAGTTATGTTTAAAAAAGACACTCATTTAGGGACAAAGATTTCTTGAAAATGGACACTCATTTAGGGACAGAGGGAGTAGTATTTAAATTGCATGAAATTTATGCAAAAATGTTTCGAAAGAAGTATAGATAATGTCATGTATTGAGAGTAAAAAAAAGGAAAGAATTACATGATTGGCAATGATAGACCACTTGTTTCCGTACTTGGATTGCAATCCAATTATTTGTGCTTCCTCTTCCGGACACATTGGACCTTTTTTGAGATTAGGCCTGAGATGGTTAATCCAGCGCAACCTACAGCTCTTGCCGGTTCTCAATAGCGTTGTATTCTTATGTATGGAATTCCAACCCCTTTCTCCATGCATCCTCACATAGTCACACAAAATCTCATCCTCACTTGGCGTCCATACGCCCTTGTTGAAATTGTTACCTCCTCGTCGAGGCGAAACACCTACTCTTGCTCCTAGTACAACAATGTTGTTGTTGTTGTTGTTTCTCAACATCCTGCCATTATTGATTGTGGCCATTAGTTATCTCTAAAAGTACTGTAATTTGGAACAAAAAACTAAAGATCGAAGCACAAAACAAGAATCTGATTTGTTGGTTTATGTCCAAGTAAAGAGAGCAAGAAAACGAGAAATCACTCAGAGCACTATAAACATGGGGCGAGGCTGGCATTTATAGGCGTAAATGACTACGTTTTATGGCTTTCACAGCGCATCGTTTACTGTACTTTATGTGCCTTATTTAATTTATTTCTTTATATTTCTTTTCATAAATACTTATTACATATCAACGGTACCAATTATCTGCAGATAGAAGATAATTTGAAAGAAATTAAAATGTTGCTAAAAATGAAATTAAAAGCATAAATTCCATTTTCCAAATATTTTTGGGTACTTGAGTGATATGGAAAACCAATTTTTCATAACATGAAAATTTTGCTTTTATAGTACTGAAACCTAACACGTAGTCTGGATCCTGTAAGTTGTAAGCTGAAAAGTGTTTCAACTAACTAATTGAAAATTGGGGGTTTTATAGTCCTAGTTTACGAATTAAAATAATCGGTTGAATGTTTAATTTTTAAATCGTGGGCTTTAAAAAGCCTAAAATTGATTTTAATTATTTTGGAAAAACCTATTTTTATAAGATTTTATGATAATTTTCCGCCTTTTTGTTACTTTTGCAAAATTAGCATTTTAACATAAAATTAAGATCTAAAATCTTTAAATTTGTACAAAAGGCATTTTACTTAAACCTTCAAAAATATTATCCAAATATTTTGTGTATTTGCTAAAAAAAAATGTGCATTGTGCATTGCATATTTTTTCAAGGTTACATTTTTTATTGTTTGTATGTTAATAAGTTGTTTTGTTTTATTTTTCATAGAAACTTTCTTGGTCAATTCAGAGCTCGAGCTCGATAAGTTTTAAACAAGCTCGAGCTCGACACCCCAAAGCTCGACTCGGCTCGGCTCGGCTCGTTTACAGCCCTACGTGCGCCCACCTTCCGGCTTCCGCATCCTCCTTCCAAGGTTCCATCTCTCTCTCTCAAACACACACATACACACACACTTAAAACTTCAAAACAAAATATTTCTAAACCTAAAAATCGTTAAAATAATCTGAAACCACATGTTTAATCGTATCGTTAAGACAAACCAAACAAGTATTGTCATGATATGATTCATATTTCAATAACTAAATACTATATTTGTTTTTTTTTACTTTTTTAAAAAAAAAATGAACATTCATTTCTCAGTTGTTCACTCATGAGAAATATTATTCTCAATGGTGTAAACAAGTAACAACTGATAAGTCAGTTTCTTAGTTGTTTAAACCTAAATGAATGTCAAACTACATCTCATTTATCTCAGTTACTTAAAGCTAAAATGAATGTGCTAACAACATCTCCTTCAAACACATGATAATTTCTCTCTCACATATGTTCACAATTGAGACATCATTTGTTATATGTTTTAACTAAATATAAGTGTGTTGTCACATACCACTTAAACTACAAAAATCAAATTCACTCACTAAGGACTCAATTTCTCAGTTGTTTTAAGTTCATGATAAATGTGATGTCCCCTTAGAAACAACAGAGATAGATTGTTGTGTAATGTCACATGCCCCTTAAATAGTTAAGAGATCAATTTTTTTCAATTGTGTAAAGCTAAATATTTTTTTAATAAATGCAATTTTACATCTTTTATGAAGCAATTCCTTATTGTTTAATATTAAAGTTAAGAGATCAACTTCTTTGTGGTTGTCGACAGAGGTGGGTCAATGGCCGGAATAGTAGCCGGTGGTAGGCTGTAGATCGGTAACCGTCACAATGATATTATTAAACTTGCTTGAACATGAATCCGCCAGAAAGGGAGATCCGGGAGCTAGGCGGGAATGTTGCTGTTCTAGTATCACAACAACCTACAAGGTAGTGATGGCCGGAGTTGTCGCTGGAGGTGGTTGTAAGTGGCGTTCATCAGATGGAGGTGGTTGCCGGTGACGAAGTTGGTGGTGGAGGCCAGTGACAGAAGGTGGTAACCGCTGGCCGGCGAAAAAGGGTTTGCCGGAGGGTGGTGGTCGCCAGTGACCGGAGGTAAAGGTGAAAGGTGGTTGTCTCCGATGACTTGAGGAGGTGGTCAAAGGTGGTTGTGACCAATGGTCAAAGGTCATAGAGGAAAGGGGAAGGGTTTTTGGTTGGGTTATAAGGATTTTGTAAACATTTTGATTTCATCATAAGTAAAAACCCCCCAAATTGAAGAAAATGAGATGAAAGTTTGGTGATGCCAAAAGGAGTAATCACATCTTAATCCATTCATATTTCATGTTCAAACTTAACTGGAAGGTAAGGTTCATAGTTTCAATTTTCAGTAATAACTGAAATGATTTTACAAGTTTAATGGTCTTTTCTCTAACAACTAATATTCGAAAACCTAAATACCCTAATTTTTGATTTATTGGTTTCATTTACTTCAAGGGTGAATTGCCGTAAAATTGGAATTACAAGAACAAGATGAATACCTAAATGCAAATTATATTTCCTAATCCAATTTTATGATTTGAAATTAGATTACCAAACATACGGGATAACAAGAATATAACAATCATATTTCTTACTCTAGAATAATCTTTGGGCAGAATAATATAACAACAAACCCTCAGTTCCAAAATGGCTTGGGGTTCAACAAAAACATCAGGTGAGAGTATATCCCAAACCTTTATTTAGCAAACAAATTGATTTTGCGAGATGTACGGCCGAGATTACCAATCTCTCTCGAATGACCGGTGGAGATAGTTTTGCTTTAGATATGTTCGGCTGCCCCAAACAAATGTCAAACCCATCTTGCCATACATCTAGCCTACGAACTTATGCCATCAAATGTCCACCGCAAGCCACAAAAGAAAAGGAAGGAAAATGTTAGAGATATGGCTTTAAAAGATAAGTCAGAGAAAAGAAGACAAAGATAGGAGCACAGATGGAGAACGACTCGTGCTCATCAGCACGAGTCGTGCCCTAACTAATTATCATGAATGGATGGCCAAGGGTGAGTCGGGCTCACGAGTGGAATTGGCAGCGCACGAGTCGTGCCCTCCAGCACGAGTCGTGCCCAGTGGCAGACTCAGATCCGACGCAGAGTGCTGAAATCGTGTGGATCATTTTGTTTCTTTGTGGGAATTATTTTTGGATTCCTTATGTCTTCATAGTTAGGTCTCTAGTAGTATACTCCCTCCGTCCCAGCTCACTTGAGACTTTTTGACCAAAACTGGTCAACTTAAGGTCGGTTTGACCAACACTTTATAGAAATATTTATGATCCGAACAAAAATTAAAAAAAATGTAAAATGACCACCATTAAAAATCCTCTCAATAACAATTTTTAAAAAGTTTTTTGGAACATAAATATTTCTATAAAGTGTTGGTCAAACCGACCTTAAGTTGACCAGTTTTGGTCAAAAAGTCTCAAGTGAGCTGGGACGGAGGGAGTATATACTAGTGAATAACTAGTAGCCTCCATAACACACACAAAGAGAAAGTAAGACCATGTTTAATAGTCAACCAATTTTGGTTCACCAAGAGCAATTTTGTGAACCAAAATTAGTTCATGCCAATTAGTGGTGAATGAATATTCGTTCATGGCCATGAACGAATTCGTGAACGAAAATTGGTTCGAAATATATGTGTATTTTGTAATTTTGTCATTTTCAAAATTATATTATTTAAACAAAAATATTAAAAATATTTATAATTTCTTTTTCTCTATAAATAGAGTCTAATTTTGTAATATTTGACATAATTTTACATAGTTTTAATATTTATATATTTAAGTTGTTTCTTGCTCCAAACGACGCAGTTTGTGTCAAAATATCAAAAACAATATTTAAATTATTTATATTATAATTTTATAACATCAAATTACTAATTAAAAATATATTTGTGAACGAAAAATTCGTCACCACTACATGATGTAAGCTGGCGTGAACGAAATTTCGTTCACATGCCAGTTTCGTTCACGTGGTGAACGAAAAAATCGTTCACCATTGTGCATGCTCTAAGAGAGATCAATAATTCTAAATCTAGGGTTTTACACAGTTAGGATTTTGTGATCGAAATTCGTGCAACATAGATTAGTGTGATCATTCAGAGTGTGTTTCTTCTGTAATTGTTTTCTTCAGTCATAATAATATATGTTCTCCCTTTGCTCGTGGACGTAGCCAATAAGTTGTTGGTGAACCACGTAAAATTTGTGTTCTTGTTGTCGATTTGCGTTCGTTATTATATGTCATCTTTATTAGATCTGTTTTATAACAGACAAAAATGACAAAACAGAGTATTCCGGATTCTGATTGGCATTCCCTTGGTATGCCAGAAATTCGAACATTGAACTGCAAAGATAGTAGTAAGTGTTTGCTTTGTTTCACAGCACCAATCTGACGATAAGGCATGTTTACTACAGACAGGCCCGTCTCAATAATAACAGAGGCCCTGTGCTAAACATGAAAGTGGGGCTTTTAGTGTTCATAAAATTTACAGAAATGATGCAATAATGTTTAAGTAATAAATAAATAATTCATTAAAATTAAAATATATTATCAAAAGAAATTAAACTTTTTAGTTAAGGTTTGAAAAAATAGATTGACCTCCTAAACTAAAAAAAAAGTGGGAAGAAAGCTCAAAAACACATAATATAAGAAAAGGCCTAATAAAAGAAAATAAGTCCAAAAATGAAAATGTGAGATAGGAGAGAAATTAAAAAAGTGGGAGGAAAGCCCAAAAAACATAATTCTATAAGAAAAACCCAAATAAAAGAAAAGAAACCCGAAAATGAAAATGAAAAGAGAGGCCAAGTAGGAAGAATTGAAATTTTAAAATGCTATGTAAGGCAGGGGGATTCGAACTCGGGCTTGCTGGAAGGAAGGTTAAACAACCTAGTTAACCGTCTGTACAGTCACATTACTCAGATTTATTTGGTCTTCAATATATATATATACACATAAAAATGAAAAAATTGGGGCCCCCAAATTTATTGGGCCCTGTACTATTGGACTGCTTGCATTTGCCCAAAACCGAGCTTGGTAACAGACAAAAAAAAAACAACAACAACAACAACATAGTGATAAAATGTGAATAAGCTGTTCAAAAAACTGAATTCCATCTTCCTATTGAACTTAGTTAAATACTCTCTCCCTCCCGAAAAGTTAGTCCCACTTTTTTTGTTGGTAACTTGACTCAACTGTGAGCAATAATTTATGTTACTCCCTATGTCCCTAACCCTAAATGAATGTCAATTTTCAATAAATTTTCGTCCCAAAATGAATGTCTTTTTTGAGAATAACTTTCTCCCTAAATGTTTTTTGTTTTCAAAAATTTTTTCACAAGCCTCTTTATAATTGCAAAACTTAGTGTTTCGAAAGAAGATTTCATGAACATAAAAAGATCTCTGACACTAAATTGTACAAAGAGACTAGATTATGAGATGTCCCTTTATTTGAAATTTAGACATTCATTTAGGGACAGAGAGAGTAGTTTTTAACTATCCTAATGAAAATCGAAAACTTCTTATTCATAGTGTTTACAATGGTAAATCAATAACAAGATTTAGATTTTTATTATGATAGTTACAATTAATCTAAATTATTGCTTAAAGTTGACTCAAGTTAATAACCAAAAAATTGAGACTAACATTACGGGACGGGTGGAGTACTAGACAACCACCAAGATCCAACAATTGCATTTCTACATATTATTCACAAAGTATATTTCTTGAACATGAATTCAGTCCATAGCCCAAGCCAATGCTTCTAATGTCACGGAAAGTTACATCTAATGCCAGAATGATACAAGAATCAAGTTCCCTGAAGCAATATTATGAATATCGTGGGAGTCGGATTGTACCTGTCCTATAACATATTGGAAGAAGCGAGTAATCACATCAAGCATCAGCACGAGCCCAGTTTGTTTTCTTCATACGACATCACTGAAGCATTCCCGAGTCATATTGAGTTTCCAGAAAGTCTTTGAAACCAAACTCATCCTCAAATTTTAACCACCTACTCAAGATATACCAACAAATCTTTGATGAAATCAAGGTTTAGTGTGTCCCTGACAATAAGAAACAGGCCGAGAGTTATAACAAGTGTGATTCCTGATGACATTATCCCCTGTTCTAGTTCTTGAGGGAGTTTTCTCCCCCCTCTTACTGCCTCTACCAAGATTAAAGCCAACGAGCCCCCATCTAAAGCAGGCAAAGGAAGAAGGTTGATCACAGCCAGGTTAATATTCAGAATTGCTGCAAATTGGTATAGCCCATTAACATTGGATTTCGCTACTTCTGCACCCACTGCGATAATTGCAACAGGACCAGAAACTTTGCTGGCAGTTTGTGAAAAATTAAGGAATGTTTGTTTCAAGCTGTCCAAGACATTATATGTAAGACCCCAGAATTCACGCCCGGTGAACTTGAAAGTTTCTACTACATCCTTTGGTTTAATATTTGTAATCTTAGTGTTCGGAGATAACTGAACTCCAATTCGACCTGTACCATCTGGATTCTTATCAGGGGTAACATTTATATCAAAATCTTGCTTTCCCCTCTCAATCTTGAACGATACACTAGCTTTGGGATTGTTCTTGATGGCATCAACAACCTCAGAAACCAAATCGGGCCCTGATTTTGGCAACTCAATCCCATTAACAGCAAGGATTACATCACCAGGGAGCAACCCATCTCGGGAAGCAGCTGAAAAGGGCCTTACTTCTGGCACAAGAACTCCAGGGAAGGAATTTTGCACAGGCAATCCAACAAACAGTACTTGTGCAAGAATAATTAAATAAGCAAAAATTATATTGGCAATCACACCAGCTGAAATAACAAGAACTCGATCGAGAATTGGTCTATTCTTAAGTAAATTTTTATCATCAACAGGAATTTCACTATCAGGATCATTATCAGGAAACCCCACAAACCCACCAAGAGGAAATGCCCTGATTGAGTATTCTACCTTGTTTGCATTGAATTTCGCCAAAACCGGACCGAATCCCACTGCAAATTTACTTACATGGATGCCCTGTAGAATAGCTGCAAGGAAATGACCACTTTCATGAACTACAATGATAGCTGTCAACACAGAAACTGCCTCTAAAACTGATTGAGCACTCTCAAACCCACCAAAACCGAAATCGGCTAAAGCCGGTGTCCTGGAAAGATTCTTGTTTCCATGTCGGCATCTAGCCTTGTCATGTAAAAATTGATTCTTAGGATGAAAATTGAGGGTTGAGTAAATTGAAGAAGGTATTGATCTGGGAAAGAGGGATTTGGGTTTTAGTGGGACATCTTGGATGGGTGATTTTGAATCGAGGAATCTGATTGATGGTGTGCAGGGGGAAAGGTTAATGATCATGGTGGGTTTGAGGCTTGAGTGTGAAGAATTATCAAGAAGCGAGGGATTGAGCTGAAGAGGGAAGTATGGGGGAAGGGGGAGAGAGGGAGGGATTTGGATAATTCATGTTTTTGGGTATGTGGAGGGGAAGTGAGTTTGAGATGATGTGTCTCACCTCATTTGACTTTCTAGTTCACATGAATTAACAATGGAAAAAAATCGAGTTTTTTTTTAAAAGTGGCATGCGTATTTTCTGCAATATATCAATTTGACTCGCGTACTTTGGAAATATCAAATGTGGGTTGCGTACTTAATGTTTTGAAAATTTTGATGCCACTTTTTTAGTGCCCGTTAAAACATAACGGGACATTCCATATAAGGAGTAAAACTGTAAGGAATAAAACTTAAAGTGCTAAATTAAAAAATACCATCTAAACCTATCTCTTAAATTTCCAGTCACTTCCATAACTTCCGAAAATCTCCATAAATTCCGGCCACCTCCTTATTTTCCAATAGATATAGGGACCCTGCAAGTCCGTGACACCCTGAGTTCTGAACCCTTGTTCACCCATGCCAAACTAAATGGTTTCTCATGAAGTTCAGTTTTCAACCCTAAAATGTCCACCAATTTCTGCGACACTAGATTTTCAGTGCAACCACTATCAATAATTAAATTACATACCTTTTTCTTAACAGAACAGTGTGCTCGGAACAGATTCTTCCTCTGCCCCTCATCCTTGGGAGATAGCAGCATCTGTTGAAGCACAAATCCAACTCGCTCCCCAGACTCCTCTTCAGAAAATTCGACCCCTTCTTACTCATTAGGGACGCCTTCTTCCTCCTCGTCTTCTGCTTCTAGAATCGCAGCCGTTCGCCGGGTGGGGCAAACATTGGATCTGTGACCCTGTCCGCCACAACGAAAACACGTATCCCCTGTTGGCTTGGCATAAGGGTTTGTTGTTTTCTGTACTGGAGCTTTGTTTCCTGTGGAGCTACTAGTGTTGTCTGTACTCTTAGCCTGTGGAGTTAGGTCTTTAACTGTTGTCCCATTCTCCTTATCAGTCCCTGCTTCAGAACTACCCTGTTGATTCCATTTGTGAAACGGTATAAAATTTGTCAAACCCGAATTTTCCATAAGTTCGGCCTTCAAAGCCAACGTGGAAGCATCCGTCAAGGTCCACACTTGATGCAAACCCATCTTCTCCTGTATCGAACTTTTCAGACCGTTGATGTAGCGTGCAACTTTCTGATCCTCGGTTTCTTCGATCTCAACCCGCGCAGTATACCTCTGAAACTCAGTAGTATACTCATCAACTGTTCTCTTTCCCTGCACACAGTTGAGATACAGTTTATACAAGATCTGTTCATAATCTACTGGTAAAAACCTCTCAGAAATCAACTGCTTCATGCGCCTCCAAGTTTTAACTGGCCCCTTTCTTTGCCGTCGTCTCTGTCCCGTGAGTTTGTCCCACCAAACCGCAGTAGTACTCTTCAATCGGATCGCCACCATCTTTACCTGTTTATTCGCAGGTACCTCCATAACCTCAAAAAAGCGATCAACATCATTCTGCCAATCTAGGAAATCTTCAATCCCCATGGTTCCATAGAAATAAGGAATATCATCCTTAATTCTATAATCATGGCGGTGTCGATTATTACCTTGATCCGACTCTTCATCATTAACAACCTCTTCTTCAGAACTGGACTCTTCATCATCCCGATTCTCTGCCCGTTGAGGACGTCGAACTGGATCTCGGGCTGGATCAACCCTGTCTCTCTCACCCCTACAGTTCTGATTAACATTCTGACCCTGTTGAGCAGTCACCAACGCAGCAATCTACGTCGTTAAGGCAGCGATAGCGGTGGTAATCCCATCAATATTCGCCTTTATAGCCTGATCTCCCATAATGATTTAGTGATGCAAAATACAGGATATGGCCTGCTCTGATACCAACTGACACAGCACAAAAGCGATAGATATTCGTGATTAGCGCACCAAACACAAGAATTCACAAGCGATGAATCCTTAAACACAATAAACTGGAATCCACCAGAAAAGAGAAGAAATTCTCTATGAACAAAGTTCAATTGAATAAAATAAGTTGTAACCTAAAACAATGAAAGAGATGAGTATTTATACTCCTAACTAAACCCTAGCAAATAATAAAGAAAGTCCTAATTTCAAAAGGAAACAAACAAAAAGTAATAATGAATCGTTTTAATAAAAAACTGCAATTAACTCGGCAAATACGTCTTCAATTGTCACGCCCCGAAGTCCGACATTGGAAGGACCTCAAAGAATGACGAACGAAACCGAATAACAATCGAACCCAAAAATGAGAACTGAATTTTTCCTCATCTTATAAACAAACTGAAATGATACAATATAAAATCTCGAAGCGAGTACATCAGAGAAACTATCCTCTGACCAAAAACTCAACCTGAATAGTCTCAAATATTTACAAACTCTAAAACTGTAACAACTTTACAAAAGTTATCTATACATAGCAAAAACAATACATGTATCTAAAGACGTAAATTCCCACTTAAGCTTCACAACTCTACTGCAAAACCTTCATGTCTCAACGACACTCCACCTGGAAGGGAAAGGGTTAACAAAAAGGGTGAGCACAAATTGCCCAGTAAGAGACTTGCCAACACAAAGGTGTGTGGCACTGTATAGAAACCCCACCAAGAACAAACAGCAATAACGAACCCAACCACCCGATATATAAGTGAGGAGCGAAAGATTACAAACGAATCAAATTCCGAATCAAGTTCCGAAGTCAAAGTCCATTACACTTGAGCTGGCCAAATGCCCAAAGTCAAAGTTGACTCTTCGTCATAGTATCACTTGCGCAAATGATACTATGACTAGGAGTCACAAATATAACAACCGGTGTTAAAGTCATCTCTTGTTGAGGAATCAAATATCAAATACTGTGTAAATGGCAGAGTAACAAAAACGAATAACCGAATCCAAATGAGTTGATCCAATAAACGATCACGAATAACAAAGCAAACTGATTCAATAATTCCTAAGCCAAAGAATGAAAGGGTACTAGATGACAAAACCCTTACCTCAACTCCGAGCTAATCCAAAACAAAGTATTCAACTCATCTTAACCATCTTTATCTAATATAACAAAGACATAAATAGTACAAGAGTTAGTATCCATTAAAATGCTTTCAAATATTAATAATTCATAACAAGTCACAAGAGCATTATAACTATACAGTTACTGCAAAAAGGACTACAACTATGCATTCTTAACCAACATATATTAATAGTGCTCTGAAAAATACTCAATTAGACCAAAGAATCACTAAATTCTGACTTTGGATGAATTAAATATCATAAATCACAATTTGGTCATTTTTAACACATTCGAATATACAGCTGCCACAATATATAATTTCTGGGATTACAAGAATCAGAATGGCCATAAAATATTTATACCATTGGAAAGATCATGAAAAACTAATGAGTTTAGACTCAAGAATCACTCAATTCCGAGTCCGGGTGAATTAATTATGAATTACGCTAGATCAATCAACTTCCGAGTTCATCGGCAAAACACTGCTGCAAAACAGGGATCCTGGGAACAAACTATTGCCATTATGAATCTGAAACCTATTCCATTTGAAAGCTCTCGAAAAATTACTCAAGTTAGGCTCAAAAACCACCTCATTCTGATTAATAACGAACAAGTTATGAGCTATTAAACATTAACTAGATTTGTTAGCCTGCAGGCACCAATCTGAATAATTTCCAACCGAAGGACTAAACTGTAATTCTAATAGTTTTAGGGGCCTAAATGAAAATTTGTATGAACACAGTGACTAATTTGTAAATTCAAAAATCAGACTTCATCTTCTCAAAACAACATTCTAGCAGTAATTGTTGAGTTACAATTACAACTCAACCTGGATATCTCAAGTACTAAATAACATCATATATATACACATCAAATTAAAAGTAAACTACAAAATTAAGCATAGTAAGTGTCAAAATATATCAATTTGTATTAACATATAATACACGCACCTCAACACACACAGCTACACGCACATACACACCCTCCAACACACTCTTCCTCCAAATTGAACCAAGATCATATGCAGTTAACACACATATACATAGCATATTAAATAAACCCATAACATAGGAATAGCCAAATTATAAAGTTAGACAAAATAAGACTAATATGTGAATCAATTAAATAAAATACCAATTAACACCATACACACACCATACATACGTACAAGAGTATATACTCGAAATTGTTTTGGATTTTCTCTCAACTTCATTTCCCCTTCGTCTGTATATATTTTCGCTATTAATATCTCTGTGTACATCTAAAAAGTATGACTATGGAGAAAGAGTATATACTCGAACACACTTTTGACATACTAATGGGCCAACACAGCGACAAGCCCCAAAATTCTATGCTGATAAGTCGCGAAACATAGAAACTTATAAATTATATTTATATCTAAAAAAAAAAAAAAAAAAAAAAACTAAACTCTGGAAATTGAAAAACTGGATCAAGTACTAAATACAAGAACTGACGCGAAATTAAATGTTTTAGGCTTTGTTTGTTTTCCGGAAAATGGTTTTCCCCCTTTTCTAAAGAAAACATTTTCTTTACCTCCACCTAAGGAAAACATTTTCCGGAAAATACTGATGACACAAAATTATTTTTTAACACTCCTCCACCTCCGCCTCGCCCCTTTCCCACACCACCCCCCACCCCCTCCCAAAAAAAAAATCTTTTCACTCATATTAAAATTATTTTTGAACACTTCCCCCACCCCTACTACCCCCACCACTCACCCACCTCCACCCCACCCTACCCCACCATCCACCCACCCTCAAAAAAGAAACTTTCTTTTCACACACATTAAAATTATTTTTGAACACCTCCCCACCCCCACCTCACCCCTACCCCTACCCCACCACCTCCCCAACACCATCCATCCCACCTCCCTTCAAAAAAAAATTCATACTAATTTTTTTCTCATATTAAATTATTTTTTGCTCATATGAAAATGTTTTCCGGAAAACATTTTCCTTAGATTTACCAAACAACCAAAAACATGTTTATGTCATTTTCAGGATAACATTTTCATTTTCCGGAAAACATTTTCCGAGAAATCATTTTCCCCCAAACAAACGGAGCCTAAAATCGAAAACTTCGATTTCAAATTTAAGGAAATGACTCAAAACAGCAAAATCCAACTAATAATACATAAAATTCATTGGAGGATCCTTGGTCTAAATTATCTGAAACGCAAACAAATAAACGGAGTATAAAATAAATTAAGTCTTGCGCAGGAAAAATATTTGTGTGAGCCCAGTACGTTGTGCAGTTGTGCTCCACCTTCACTTGATAAGTTATTGTAATATCAGTAGAATTATTTGTTGATTGATGCATCACTTGGCCCTACGGCGCTCAAGTAGTACAAGGCCTCCCTACGGGGTTGAAGAAGGGGAGAATACCATTCAGAGAAAGTCGGGGGAACCGGAAATTCAAGGAGACTGGTTACCATCTCTTGATCAAAACATATCATCCTTGGATGTCATCCCTATTATGGAAATATACAAATGAGAATGTAACTAGAATTTAATCTCAATATCGGCTTGTCGTTTTTACCTTATCACGATATTAATTAGGTTGGTCTAGAAATTTATAATTCCATTAAGATGAGATATGGACATGATTCAAAAAAAAAAAACATATTTTTGTTTCAAAAAATCAATTAGATTGAATTTCGACAAACATTGTTCTAAAAATTTGCTATCAATAATATTTTTAATAGTGCATCAATACAATTTAAAAATTTCATCAAAATTCAATGGAGTTGGCCTAAAAAATCAAAGTGCAACCTTTTTTTTTGTTTTGTGAAGGAGGGTGGGTTGTTAAATTTTGGTGTGCCAGAAGGAGGCTACACTTTGTTTCAAGCATACATAAACGTGGTGGTGAACCATATTTGATAGCTACATGAAACCACGTATAAAAACTCATTAGTATATTAAAAATCTAACAAAAATAAATTAATAACTCACCGATTTGAGGTGGAAGATCCGAGCTTAATTTCACCACACGATTATTTGATTTTAAATTGAAAGTATGTGGCTCTTCCATCTGTGCATCTTCTACTAGTAGTCCTTCCCCTTCATTGTGTACAAACACATTCTCACTACTAAAAGGAGATTGTGTTTGCGATGGGGAGGTAAGAAATTGTTGGGTTTGGAAGGGATCGAAAAAATAGAACATGGAGCCGTTGTTGTCGTCTTTGACAAGGCTCACGGGTGGAATAACAGAGTGGTGTGGAGAGTTTGGGGATATAAAATTGAATGATTTTACAATAGAGAAGGATGGTTGTTGAATTTCAGGGGGAGGATAGATCGGCAAGTCCTCACGCTCACATTTCTTTAGCCTCATATTCCAGTAATTCTTGATATCATTATCGGTTCTACCTTCAATCTGCACCACAAACAAATATTAAAACAAATTGATATATGTGCGTGCAAATGCAAGTCAACAATTACAAGTAAAGGGGTTACTCAAAAATATAATAAAGGAGGTTAAGTTGTGGCAACATATGAGTCGCAAAATTGGGCCAACACTTGCAATATTTATAAATGTATATTGATTGAAAAAAAATATACTAAATTAACAAAATGTGGGCTCCAACTTAATAAATATTTAACGAAAATTACTTAGGTTGGAATGAGATCAAGTTTGAGATGTTAGATATGTGTCTAACTTAGGCTCAAAATCGACTATGTTGGAATAAATGCTCAAAATACTTCTATTTATTGTCTCAATCTCAAACAATCTATGTACTTATATCTAATAACTTTCTCCATCAAATGAATAACAAGCATATCCTACAATCATGAATATAAAGCATAACAAGTAAAAAAACAAAATATTAACCTGTTATTACTTATAAAAAAAAGTTGTCACAACTCAATCTTTTGTTAGATGTTGATGTGATTAAAAATGCAACAATTATTTATGACTTTAGAATATACAGAGTCAATTTTGTTAACCATATTTTTGTAAAGAGCTGGACTGCTGTGCGACCGCCGCACGCCGTGCGACGGCGCCAGCAAGCCCCCCCCCCCCCCTTTTTTTCATTTTTTTTTCCTGCCAATTTTTTCTTGCCAAAAGTAACACTTTTTATAAGGAAATGTAACACTTTTTTTTTTCAAAATTTACCACAATTTTACTGAAAATAAATTAAAAGATAACATAAGATTGACAACTAAACTAATGTAACATTTTATAATAAAATGTAACATTTTTTTATGAAGAAAATAACAGTTGGTCTTAAAAAAGTAACACTTTTATTGTAAGATGTAACAGCAGTTTCGCAAATAATATAAATATTTTTTGTGATTAGAAAAAGTGTTACTTTTTTAAGACAAAACTGTTACTTTCTTCATAAGAAAGTGTTACATTTTATTATGACGAGCAACTCACTTGTTTTGTATGTTAAAAAATATTTTTTAAAAAAATAAAATAAACCATATCATGACCTATGTAGTTTTATTTGTCTCATCGAGACGAACACAACGGAATTTTTTTTTTTAAAAAAAGACTTCAAAATCTCAAGATATAGCATTTTAAAATTATTTGAGGTTTTTTTTTTTTTTTTTTAGCAAACACGTGGATTTTGGGAAAAAGGGGGGGGGGGGGCGTCTCACGCGCCGTCTCACAGCGTGAGACGGTCGCATACAAGTATTGTTCTTTTGTGAAATTTTGTTTTGGTAACTTAAACGCACACTAATATTTGATGGCTAAGCATCCTAAGAAATGAATTTGCAATCTAAAATAAATATTTTCCTCCTAAATTCAATGTCAAACTCCTAGTTTCATTACATCTATGCTATGTAAGGATTAAAAGTGATAATTAAACAAAGTAATCTTTTATAAAATCAATATCTATTACTCCCTCTGTCCCTAAATGAGTGTCCAAATTTCATTTTAAGGGACACTGAAAATCTCAACTTTTTGAACAATTTGGTAACAACGATTCATATATAATCTTGTAATCTCCTTTCTAAACCTTTAGTTTTGCACGTATAAAGAAACGGTGAAATTTTTTTCGAAAAAAAACGTTTAGGGAAAAAGTTATGTTTAAAAAAGACACTCATTTAGGGACAAAGATTTCTTGAAAATGGACACTCATTTAGGGACAGAGGGAGTAGTATTTAAATTGCATGAAATTTATGCAAAAATGTTTCGAAAGAAGTATAGATAATGTCATGTATTGAGAGTAAAAAAAAGGAAAGAATTACATGATTGGCAATGATAGACCACTTGTTTCCGTACTTGGATTGCAATCCAATTATTTGTGCTTCCTCTTCCGGACACATTGGACCTTTTTTGAGATTAGGCCTGAGATGGTTAATCCAGCGCAACCTACAGCTCTTGCCGGTTCTCAATAGCGTTGTATTCTTATGTATGGAATTCCAACCCCTTTCTCCATGCATCCTCACATAGTCACACAAAATCTCATCCTCACTTGGCGTCCATACGCCCTTGTTGAAATTGTTACCTCCTCGTCGAGGCGAAACACCTACTCTTGCTCCTAGTACAACAATGTTGTTGTTGTTGTTGTTTCTCAACATCCTGCCATTATTGATTGTGGCCATTAGTTATCTCTAAAAGTACTGTAATTTGGAACAAAAACTAAAGATCGAAGCACAAAACAAGAATCTGATTTGTTGGTTTATGTCCAAGTAAAGAGAGCAAGAAAACGAGAAATCACTCAGAGCACTATAAACATGGGGCGAGGCTGGCATTTATAGGCGTAAATGACTACGTTTTATGGCTTTCACAGCGCATCGTTTACTGTACTTTATGTGCTTATTTAATTTATTTCTTTATATTTCTTTTCATAAATACTTATTACATATCAACGGTACCAATTATCTGCAGATAGAAGATAATTTGAAAGAAATTAAAATGTTGCTAAAAATGAAATTAAAAGCATAAATTCCATTTTCCAAATATTTTTGGGTACTTGAGTGATATGGAAAACCAATTTTTCATAACATGAAAATTTTGCTTTTATAGTACTGAAACCTAACACGTAGTCTGGATCCTGTAAGTTGTAAGCTGAAAAGTGTTTCAACTAACTAATTGAAAATTGGGGGTTTTATAGTCCTAGTTTACGAATTAAAATAATCGGTTGAATGTTTAATTTTTAAATCGTGGGCTTTAAAAAGCCTAAAATTGATTTTAATTATTTTGGAAAAACCTATTTTTATAAGATTTTATGATAATTTTCCGCCTTTTTGTTACTTTGCAAAATTAGCATTTTAACATAAAATTAAGATCTAAAATCTTTAAATTTGTACAAAAGGCATTTTACTTAAACCTTCAAAAATATTATCCAAATATTTTGTGTATTTGCTAAAAAAAAATGTGCATTGTGCATTGCATATTTTTTCAAGGTTACATTTTTTATTGTTTGTATGTTAATAAGTTGTTTTGTTTATTTTTCATAGAAACTTTCTTGGTCAATTCAGAGCTCGAGCTCGATAAGTTTAAACAAGCTCGAGCTCGACACCCCAAAGCTCGACTCGGCTCGGCTCGGCTCGTTTACAGCCCTACGTGCGCCCACCTTCCGGCTTCCGCATCCTCCTTCCAAGGTTCCATCTCTCTCTCTCAAACACACACATACACACACACTTAAAACTTCAAAACAAAATATTTCTAAACCTAAAAATCGTTAAAATAATCTGAAACCACATGTTTAATCGTATCGTTAAGACAAACCAAACAAGTATTGTCATGATATGATTCATATTTCAATAACTAAATACTATATTTGTTTTTTTTTACCTTTTAAAAAAAAAAAATGAACATTCATTTCTCAGTTGTTCACTCATGAGAAATATTATTCTCATGGTGTAAACAAGTAACAACTGATAAGTCAGTTTCTTAGTTGTTTAAACCTAAATGAATGTCAAACTACATCTCATTTATCTCAGTTACTTAAAGCTAAAATGAATGTGCTAACAACATCTCCTTCAAACACATGATAATTTCTCTCTCACATATGTTCACAATTGAGACATCATTTGTTTATGTTTTAACTAAATATAAGTGTGTTGTCACATACCACTTAAACTACAAAAATCAAATTCACTCACTAAGGACTCAATTTCTCAGTTGTTTTAAGTTCATGATAAATGTGATGTCCCCTTAGAACAACAGAGATAGATTGTTGTGTAATGTCACATGCCCCTTAAATAGTTAAGAGATCAATTTTTTTCAATTGTGTAAAGCTAAATATTTTTTTAATAAATGCAATTTTACATCTTTTATGAAGCAATTCCTTATTGTTTAATATTAAAGTTAAGAGATCAACTTCTTTGTGGTTGTCGACAGAGGTGGGTCAATGGCCGGAATAGTAGCCGGTGGTAGGCTGTAGATCGGTAACCGTCACAATGATATTATTAAACTTGCTTGAACATGAATCCGCCAGAAAGGGAGATCCGGGAGCTAGGCGGGAATGTTGCTGTTCTAGTATCACAACAACCTACAAGGTAGTGATGGCCGGAGTTGTCGCTGGAGGTGGTTGTAAGTGGCGTTCATCAGATGGAGGTGGTTGCCGGTGACGAAGTTGGTGGTGGAGGCCAGTGACAGAAGGTGGTAACCGCTGGCCGGCGAAAAAGGGTTTGCCGGAGGGTGGTGGTCGCCAGTGACCGGAGGTAAAGGTGAAAGGTGGTTGTCTCCGATGACTTGAGGAGGTGGTCAAAGGTGGTTGTGACCAATGGTCAAAGGTCATAGAGGAAAGGGGAAGGGTTTTTGGTTGGGTTATAAGGATTTTGTAAACATTTTGATTTCATCATAAGTAAAAACCCCCAAATTGAAGAAAATGAGATGAAAGTTTGGTGATGCCAAAAGGAGTAATCACATCTTAATCCATTCATATTTCATGTTCAAACTTAACTGGAAGGTAAGGTTCATAGTTTCAATTTTCAGTAATAACTGAAATGATTTTACAAGTTTAATGGTCTTTTCTCTAACAACTAATATTCGAAAACCTAAATACCCTAATTTTAGATTTATTGGTTTCATTTACTTCAAGGGTGAATTGCCGTAAAATTGGAATTACAAGAACAAGATGAATACCTAAATGCAAATTATATTTCCTAATCCAATTTTATGATTTGAAATTAGATTACCAAACATACGGGATAACAAGAATATAACAATCATATTTCTTACTCTAGAATAATCTTTGGGCAGAATAATATAACAACAAACCCTCAGTTCCAAAATGGCTTGGGGTTCAACAAAAACATCAGGTGAGAGTATATCCCAAACCTTTATTTAGCAAACAAATTGATTTTGCGAGATGTACGGCCGAGATTACCAATCTCTCTCGAATGACCGGTGGAGATAGTTTTGCTTTAGATATGTTCGGCTGCCCCAAACAAATGTCAAACCCATCTTGCCATACATCTAGCCTACGAACTTATGCCATCAAATGTCCACCGCAAGCCACAAAAGAAAAGGAAGGAAAATGTTAGAGATATGGCTTTAAAAGATAAGTCAGAGAAAAGAAGACAAAGATAGGAGCACAGATGGAGAACGACTCGTGCTCATCAGCACGAGTCGTGCCCTAACTAATTATCATGAATGGATGGCCAAGGGTGAGTCGGGCTCACGAGTGGAATTGGCAGCGCACGAGTCGTGCCTCCAGCACGAGTCGTGCCCAGTGGCAGACTCAGATCCGACGCAGAGTGCTGAAATCGTGTGGATCATTTTGTTTCCTTGTGGAATTATTTTGGATTCCTTATGTCTTCATAGTTAGGTCTCTAGTAGTATACTCCCTCCGTCCCAGCTCACTTGAGACTTTTTGACCAAAACTGGTCAACTTAAGGTCGGTTTGACCAACACTTTATAGAAATATTTATGATCCGAACAAAAATTAAAAAAAATGTAAAATGACCACCATTAAAAATCCTCTCAATAACAATTTTTAAAAAGTTTTTTGGAACATAAATATTTCTATAAAGTGTTGGTCAAACCGACCTTAAGTTGACCAGTTTTGTCAAAAAGTCTCAAGTGAGCTGGGACGGAGGGAGTATATACTAGTGAATAACTAGTAGCCTCCATAACACACACAAAGAGAAAGTAAGACCATGTTTAATAGTCAACCAATTTTGGTTCACCAAGAGCAATTTGTGAACCAAAATTAGTTCATGCCAATTAGTGGTGAATGAATATTCGTTCATGGCCATGAACGAATTCGTGAACGAAAATTGGTTCGAAATATATGTGTATTTTGTAATTTTGTCATTTTCAAAATTATATTATTTAAACAAAAATATTAAAAATATTTATAATTTCTTTTTCTCTATAAATAGAGTCTAATTTTGTAATATTTGACATAATTTTACATAGTTTTAATATTTATATATTTAAGTTGTTTCTTGCTCCAAACGACGCAGTTTGTGTCAAAATATCAAAAACAATATTTAAATTATTTATATTATAATTTTATAACATCAAATTACTAATTAAAAATATATTTGTGAACGAAAAATTCGTCACCACTACATGATGTAAGCTGGCGTGAACGAAATTTCGTTCACATGCCAGTTTCGTTCACGTGGTGAACGAAAAAATCGTTCACCATTGTGCATGCTCTAAGAGAGATCAATAATTCTAAATCTAGGGTTTTACACAGTTAGGATTTTGTGATCGAAATTCGTGCAACATAGATTAGTGTGATCATTCAGAGTGTGTTTCTTCTGTAATTGTTTTCTTCAGTCATAATAATATATGTTCTCCCTTTGCTCGTGGACGTAGCCAATAAGTTGTTGGTGAACCACGTAAAATTTGTGTTCTTGTTGTCGATTTGCGTTCGTTATTATATGTCATCTTTATTAGATCTGTTTTATAACAGACAAAAATGACAAAACAGAGTATTCCGGATTCTGATTGGCATTCCCTTGGTATGCCAGAAATTCGAACATTGAACTGCAAAGATAGTAGTAAGTGTTTGCTTTGTTTCACAGCACCAATCTGACGATAAGGCATGTTTACTACAGACAGGCCCGTCTCAATAATAACAGAGGCCCTGTGCTAAACATGAAAGTGGGGCTTTTAGTGTTCATAAAATTTACAGAAATGATGCAATAATGTTTAAGTAATAAATAAATAATTCATTAAAATTAAAATATATTATCAAAAGAAATTAAACTTTTTAGTTAAGGTTTGAAAAAATAGATTGACCTCCTAAACTAAAAAAAAAGTGGGAAGAAAGCTCAAAAACACATAATATAAGAAAAGGCCTAATAAAAGAAAATAAGTCCAAAAATGAAAATGTGAGATAGGAGAGAAATTAAAAAAGTGGGAGGAAAGCCCAAAAAACATAATTCTATAAGAAAAACCCAAATAAAAGAAAAGAAACCCGAAAATGAAAATGAAAAGAGAGGCCAAGTAGGAAGAATTGAAATTTTAAAATGCTATGTAAGGCAGGGGATTCGAACTCGGGCTTGCTGGAAGGAAGGTTAAACAACCTAGTTAACCGTCTGTACAGTCACATTACTCAGATTTATTTGGTCTTCAATATATATATATACACATAAAAATGAAAAAATTGGGGCCCCCAAATTTATTGGGCCCTGTACTATTGGACTGCTTGCATTTGCCCAAAACCGAGCTGGTAACAGACAAAAAAACAACAACAACAACAACATAGTGATAAAATGTGAATAAGCTGTTCAAAAAACTGAATTCCATCTTCCTATTGAACTTAGTTTAAATACTCTCTCCCTCCCGAAAAGTTAGTCCCACTTTTTTTGTTGGTAACTTGACTCAATTGTGAGCAATAATTTATGTTACTCCCTATGTCCCTAACCCTAAATGAATGTCAATTTTCAATAAATTTTCGTCCCAAAATGAATGTCTTTTTTGAGAATAACTTTCTCCCTAAATGTTTTTTGTTTTCAAAAATTTTTTCACAAGCCTCTTTATAATTGCAAAACTTAGTGTTTCGAAAGAAGATTTCATGAACATAAAAAGATCTCTGACACTAAATTGTACAAAGAGACTAGATTATGAGATGTCCCTTTATTTGAAATTTAGACATTCATTTAGGGACAGAGAGAGTAGTTTTTTAACTATCCTAATGAAAATCGAAAACTTCTTATTCATAGTGTTTTACAATGGTAAATCAATAACAAGATTTAGATTTTTATTATGATAGTTACAATTAATCTAAATTATTGCTTAAAGTTGACTCAAGTTAATAACCAAAAAATTGAGACTAACATTACGGGACGGGTGGAGTACTAGACAACCACCAAGATCCAACAATTGCATTTCTACATATTATTCACAAAGTATATTCTTGAACATGAATTCAGTCCATAGCCCAAGCCAATGCTTCTAATGTCACGGAAAGTTACATCTAATGCCAGAATGATACAAGAATCAAGTTCCCTGAAGCAATATTATGAATATCGTGGGAGTCGGATTGTACCTGTCCTATAACATATTGGAAGAAGCGAGTAATCACATCAAGCATCAGCACGAGCCCAGTTTGTTTTCTTCATACGACATCACTGAAGCATTCCCGAGTCATATTGAGTTTCCAGAAAGTCTTTGAAACCAAACTCATCCTCAAATTTTAACCACCTACTCAAGATATACCAACAAATCTTTGATGAAATCAAGGTTTAGTGTGTCCCTGACAATAAGAAACAGGCCGAGAGTTATAACAAGTGTGATTCCTGATGACATTATCCCCTGTTCTAGTTCTTGAGGGAGTTTTCTCCCCCCTCTTACTGCCTCTACCAAGATTAAAGCAACGAGCCCCCATCTAAAGCAGGCAAAGGAAGAAGGTTGATCACAGCCAGGTTAATATTCAGAATTGCTGCAAATTGGTATAGCCCATTAACATTGGATTTCGCTACTTCTGCACCCACTGCGATAATTGCAACAGGACCAGAAACTTGCTGGCAGTTTGTGAAAAATTAAGGAATGTTTGTTTCAAGCTGTCCAAGACATTATATGTAAGACCCCAGAATTCACGCCCGGTGAACTTGAAAGTTTCTACTACATCCTTTGGTTTAATATTTGTAATCTTAGTGTTCGGAGATAACTGAACTCCAATTCGACCTGTACCATCTGGATTCTTATCAGGGTAACATTTATATCAAAATCTTGCTTTCCCCTCTCAATCTTGAACGATACACTAGCTTTGGGATTGTTCTTGATGGCATCAACAACCTCAGAAACCAAATCGGGCCCTGATTTTGGCAACTCAATCCCATTAACAGCAAGGATTACATCACCAGGGAGCAACCCATCTCGGGAAGCAGCTGAAAAGGGCCTTACTTCTGGCACAAGAACTCCAGGGAAGGAATTTTGCACAGGCAATCCAACAAACAGTACTTGTGCAAGAATAATTAAATAAGCAAAAATTATATTGGCAATCACACCAGCTGAAATAACAAGAACTCGATCGAGAATTGGTCTATTCTTAAGTAAATTTTTATCATCAACAGGAATTTCACTATCAGGATCATTATCAGGAAACCCCACAAACCCACCAAGAGGAAATGCCCTGATTGAGTATTCTACCTTGTTTGCATTGAATTTCGCCAAAACCGGACCGAATCCCACTGCAAATTTACTTACATGGATGCCCTGTAGATAGCTGCAAGGAAATGACCACTTTCATGAACTACAATGATAGCTGTCAACACAGAAACTGCCTCTAAAACTGATTGAGCACTCTCAAACCCACCAAAACCGAAATCGGCTAAAGCCGGTGTCCTGGAAAGATTCTTGTTTCCATGTCGGCATCTAGCCTTGTCATGTAAAATTGATTCTTAGGATGAAAATTGAGGGTTGAGTAAATTGAAGAAGGTATTGATCTGGGAAAGAGGGATTTGGGTTTTAGTGGGACATCTTGGATGGGTGATTTTGAATCGAGGAATCTGATTGATGGTGTGCAGGGGGAAAGGTTAATGATCATGGTGGGTTTGAGGCTTGAGTGTGAAGAATTATCAAGAAGCGAGGGATTGAGCTGAAGAGGGAAGTATGGGGGAAGGGGGAGAGAGGGAGGGATTTGGATAATTCATGTTTTTGGGTATGTGGAGGGGAAGTGAGTTTGAGATGATGTGTCTCACCTCATTTGACTTTCTAGTTCACATGAATTAACAATGGAAAAAATCGAGTTTTTTTTAAAAGTGGCATGCGTATTTTCTGCAATATATCAATTTGACTCGCGTACTTTGGAAATATCAAATGTGGGTTGCGTACTTAATGTTTTGAAAATTTTGATGCCACTTTTTTAGTGCCCGTTAAAAACATAACGGGACATTCCATATAAGGAGTAAAACTGTAAGGAATAAAACTTAAAGTGCTAAATTAAAAAATACCATCTAAACCTATCTCTTAAATTTCCAGTCACTTCCATAACTTCCGAAAATCTCCATAAATTCCGGCCACCTCCTTATTTTCCGGCCACCTCCTTATTTTCCGGCCATTCACCTCCATATTTTTTATCATCTTCCTCAATCGCTTTTAATCGACGACGCTCAATCGCACCTCCAGCCCATCAGTCGCCGGTGTATAATATCAACAAGAATGACTTCGACGACGTCGTTCAGAAGCTCACCGGACTCTCGCCGCGGTGGACAGGCTTCGGTCAGCCTTCGGCTCCGAACAACCCCCTCCCATCTCCAACCTCGGGGTTCGTTCCGCCGTTAAATTTCCCAACCGCTTCTTCGCCGCTGGCGTTCAGATGCTTGCCGTCGCCAAAATCTCCATATCCGGTGCTATCTCCAGGCTCTTTCAGCAGTGAATCAATTTGGGTTTTAACAGTTCCCTCTATCACCGACACCGCCAGTACCGAGCCCCTCCTGGAAAAGTCGTTGAGATTCTCCAATTAGATCATGCTTGTCTCCATAAAAGGTAAAGATAAAGTTCCAAAGATTAGGTGATATGTATATGTTGAAGGGTTGAATTAACTGGTGGTAATGTACATGAATGTTGAGAAGACATGTAAAAAGAAGGACTAGGGTTTGCCTTTTTGTTTGTTTAGTCTGGATTGCTGTTTAGGAATTTTTGAGACACAGAACAAATGAACATTTGAATGGCTGGAAAATATGGAGGTGGACGGAATTTATGGAGATTGCCGGAAGTTATGGAAGTGACTGGAAATTTAAGAGATAGGTTTAGATGGTATTTTTTAATTTAGCACTTCAAGTTTTATTCCTTACACTTTTACTCTTTATATGGAATGTCCCGTTATGTTTTTAACGGGTATTAAAAAAGTGGCATCAAAATTTTCAAAACATTAAGTACGCAACCCACATTTGATGTTTCCAAAGTACGCGAATCAAATTGATATATTGCACAAAGTACGCATGTCACTTTTGCAAAAAACTCGAAAAAAATCATTGTGGACTTGTATCAAAATTAAAATCAGATAATTTCTTTAATCTGACGAGTAATCTGTATTTGTGACCATCATACTATTTAGACGTCATCAATTTGACTTTTGACCACCAAATTTTTATGTTTACAAATGTCATATTTTTAATAGCAAATGTCGTCCAAATCAATGACGTCAGTTAATTAGCTAACGAGATTTGAGGATGTTAACCAGAAAACATTAACAACATTATCCTCCTTGTCCTTGATGAAATACTTACAAACTTTGCCATTACTTACCATCGACCATGAATAACCCCCATATTCCCTCAATACCAGGAAACAAACACCACATCAACAAAATAATTACTTCCTTCCAACTCTACCCACCACCGTCAGCATTAACACTGCCATGAACATGGCAAAATGTTTTTATATCTATCTCATCCAAAAGAAAACGAATTAAAGGGGTAAGTCAAAGGAAACCAAAAAATTGAACCAGCCAAAAGATGAGTTTATAGCCAAAATGACCTGTGTACTAGCTTAAAATAACACTTTACTTCCGTGCTGCCTAAACACTAAATGTATGATGCGTACTATGATTTTATTAGCAAAATTCAACAAATCACCGTTCATTCGTCAATTTTTTCTGACAGGAGTTATTTTTTCTAACTGTCCTTAAATTATTTTATTGACTGTTAAATAACTTAATGAAAAATTTATTTAAGTTTTCAAATTTGACCCTAATATAAATTTAAGCCTCATAACAAAAAAATAAAATAAAAATCACATAACACCCTTTCCTTAACGAACCTTAACCTTATTCTCTCATTCTCCCTCACCCCTTCATCTTCAACCCTAGCACCACTTCCTATATATCTCTCTCTATTTCTATCTATATCTCTATCTCTATCTCTATTTCTCTCTCTTAATCGGAAAGAGGAACATCAAACACACCCTTTCGATTCAACCTAGGTATGCCTAGAATTTGCTGTAAAATGCAATTTCAATCAAGATAATGCACCCGAAATAATTAACACATGTACGATTAATTTGCAAGTGAATCGAACTAAGGAGAAGGATCTGGGATTAATCTTGGAGTGGATTTACCCAAACCCACATAACCTTTTTTTTTTTTATTATGGTGGTGGTTGTGGTTTGAAATTGGTGGTTATGGTGGCAACGACGTAGTGGGGTGGTGGTGGAGGATGGAAGGGGAAGTGTGGTAGGGGTGGAGGAGATGAGCAGATGAAGTGGAGAGAGAGAGAGAGAGAATATAGTTAAAGTCCGCTAGGGCAAAGGTGTTATGTGGGATTATTTTTATTTATGAGGCTAAAGTTATATGAGGTGGTCACTTGTGAGAACACCTAAATCCGTCTCATAGAAGAAACAGGTCGACCCATGACCTGTGTGTTGGAATAGAGGACCAACCGGGAACTAGCAAACGGAGCAAAGAAGAAAATTACGTCGGAGGGGCAGATGGTTTGGGTCACCGCCCAGGATCATTGTTGGCGACCGCCCACTTTATCAGAAGGATCATCAGTGAGGAACTTGGTTTGGGCGACCGCCCAGGGGCATTGTGGGCGACCGCCCAAGTGTCGGGGCAGATCTGGACTGAGTCGATTTTTGGGCCAGATTTCGGGTTTCTTGTCCGTATAGGGTTAGGGTTTTATTCTAGGATGCATATATAAGCAATGTTCCGCCCCCATACTCATTGTAACTCAGATTTAACATATTATAGTGCAAGATCCTGGCTTGGTAGTGCCCCCAGACGTAGTCAAACATACTGACGAATTGGGTAAACAATTTCTTGTGTTCTTTTGTCTTTTGCTTTGTTTCTTTATTTCTTGTGCTTGTTTGTGGTGCGGTGATTCTTGAGATTTACTTAGGTGTTGGGAG
Source organism: Campanula takesimana (assembly GCA_026119855.1). Lineage (NCBI taxonomy): Eukaryota > Viridiplantae > Streptophyta > Magnoliopsida > Asterales > Campanulaceae > Campanula > Campanula takesimana. The sequence goes on along the minus strand of JAOWBW010000563.1, from coordinate 303,515 downwards.
GGCTTTTCCACAATAACTGGTATCTAGAGCTCCGGTTTAACGATCCGGTTTTATCAAGCAATCAAGAATGGGCAAGGATAAACAAGCGGTGGAGAAATTCGATGGATCTGACTACGGGTTTTGGAGGATGCAAATAGAGGATCTCTTGTATAATAAGGATCTCTACATGCCTCTAAAAGGAGTCAAGCCGGAAAGCGAAAAACAGGAAGACTAGGATCTCATGGATCGGAAAGCCTTAGGGGTCGTTCGATCTACTTTGTTGAAGTGGATCGCGAAGACTACCAAGAAGGCGAAAACCACCAAGGAGCTATTGGATTATCTTACTGAGAGATTTGAAACACCATCTGTTGCAAATAAGGTTGATTTGATACGCAAGATGGGTAATCTCAAGATGCAAGAGGGAGGATCCATAGATAAACACATCGATGAGTTTATGGATGTTATAGATTCATTGGCTGCGTTGGAGATTACTTTCGGTGACGAGGTTCATGCTTGTAAATTGCTAGCATCCTTACCAGGAAGTTGGAGCGGAACGGTGACGGCATTAAATGCTTCAGCAGGTAAGAACAAATTGAAGTATGATGATGTTAAGAACTTTCTCTTGGGTGAGGAAAATCGCATAAGAAGTTGGGGACACCGTCTACTTCGGAATCGGTTTTGGCTACAACTAGTAGGGGAAGGTCGGGTTCTAGCAATAAAGGGAGAACAGGGTCAAGGGAAAGTGTAATAGGAGGTGGGGATCAGTCTGTGGAGAACAAAGAAAGACCAAGGGTTGCAAGAGGATCGGTAGAGTGCTATCATTGTAAGGAGTTAGGACACTACAAGGGGATTTTCCCATGCGAGGGGATAAATCGGTGAATGTGATAATCGAAGGTGACGATGTACTGATTCTGAGCGTTAGTAGTGCGCTAGAATCATGGGTGCTGGATTCGGGGGCATCATTCCACTCATGCGGGCATGCGGGGGAGATGGAAAATTACAATTCCGGTGATTTCGGAAAGGCTATCTGGCGGATGGAAAGCCTTTGGAAATCAAGGGGAAGGGGGATGTCAGAATAGGAGCATCGGACGGGAAAGTCTTACATCTACATGGGGTCAGACACATTCCGGGTTTGAAAAAGAACCTGTTATCAGTTGGGCAGCTGGGTGAAGAAGGTTACATGGTAACTTTTAGCTGCAGGAACTGGGTTATTACCAAGGAGGATTCTGAGATCGCTCGGGGTAATAGGGAAGGAAGATTGTATTTGACAGACACCAAGGATAGTATCGCGGTGGCGTCAGCCAAGGGTGATACGGATTTGTGTCACTGTCAATTGGGTCACATGGGTGAGAAGGGTAAGTTGGTTCACACGGATTTGTGGGGACCAACCCCGGTAACTTCTCGAGGTGGTGCGTCATATTACATGACCTTCATTGATAATTCGACAAGGAAGGTCCGGGATTACTTCTTAAAGGGGAAAGATAAAGCTTTCAGGATATTTAAGAAGTGGAAGGCCTTAGTGGAGAATCGGACTGGACTCAAGGATAAATGCTTGAGGTCTGGAAATGGTGGGGAGTATGAGCTCAGGGAGTTTGAGGAATGCTGTGATGCGAATGAAATTTGCTGGATATTCCAGACTCGGGTATGAGCAAGACGGTTCATGATGACCAAAGACAAGGGGTCACTGAAGATGAACCAAATACTCTAGGACCGGATATTCCACTGCGCAAATCTAACAGAGAGTGTAGATCGGATGCAAAGGCTCCAAGTTTCTTAAGCAAGGTGAAGTTGAAGCTGGGTATAGCTTCAACGGGGCTTGGAGAATAGGGGAGGAGGTAGGCACTACCATGATCAAGGTGAGAACTATGGCACTAAGGATGAGTTGAAGAACGGATACGGGGCTTATATGCGGTTGATCTCTAGGTGGGAGATTGTTGGAATAGAGGACCAACCGGGAACTAGCGAACGGAGCAAAGAAGAAAATTACGTCGGAAGGGCTGATGGTCTGGGCGACCGCCCAGGATCATTGTGGGCGACCGCCCACTTTATCAGAAGGATCATCAGTGAGGAACTTGGTTTGGGCGACCGCCCAGGGGCATTGTGGGTGACCGCCTAACTGTCGGGGTAGATCTGGACTGAGTCAATTTTTGGGCCAGATTTCGGGTTTCTTTGTCCGTCTAGGGTTAGGGTTTTATTCTAGGATGCATATATAAGCAATGTTCCGCCCTCATACTCATTGTAACTCAGATTAACATATTATAGTGCAAGATCCTGGCTTGGTAGTGCCCCCAGACGTAGTCAAACATATTGACGAACTGGGTAAACAATTTCTTGTGTTCTTTTGTCTTTTGCTTTGTTTCTTTATTTCTTGTGCTTGTTTGTGGTGCGGTGATTATTGAGATTTGCTTGGGTGTTGGGAGGGCTTTTCCACAACACCATGTACAACATTCTCCGCTAAGCGTAGGATCCCAACCCATGCTCCACTCAAAATCTGCCACGTGGCAGTGATCCATTGGCCCAAAAAGATTTTATTTTTTTCCCAGAATTTTTTATTTTCGCTTTTTTTTTATATATATATTTTTTTAATGTTTTTTTCGTTTGCCAAAACTAATACTTAGTATAACTAAATGTTACAACTGTGTTACTTATAAAGTAACATTGTTTATAAGTAAACGTAACACCAGTTTTACAAACAAAAAAAATAGCTCATTTTACTCATCTTTCAATTGTAATACTAACTATAAATACGTGTAACACTAACAATAACTAAATGTAATTATCGTTATACTGAAATGTAATAGTGTTTTTTCAGAATATTTTTTTATTTTTGAGTATTTTGATTTTATTTTTTAAAAGAAAGTAACATTTGAAAAATAACAACTTATATAAATGAATGTAATTATTTGTACAAGTAAATATAACACTTTAGTAGATGAAATTGTAACAGATTTTTATAGATAATGTAATACTTTTATATGTATCATGATAAATTGAACCCATTGTAACTTATTATGTGAAAACATATAGATATACTCCCTTTGTCCCAGACTAAGGTTCTTACTTTCTTTTTTGGTTGGTCCCAGACTAAGGTTCTTAATTGCTTTATTACCTAAAATGGACCATGGGACCCACTTTTTATTCTCACAACAAAAACTCTCAACCCACTTTATCTCTCATACTTTCTCTTACTTACTTTTTCATACTCACAACATTTATTTTTTCTTAATCTCCGTGTAAAGTCAAACTAAGAACCTTAGTCCGGGCCGGAGTGAGTACTATTATACAAGTAAATGTAACTGTTTTACAATGTTATTATACAAGTAAAATGTAACATTCATTTATAAAAATTGTTACTTTCTTATTTTTACAATGTTACTAACACAAGTGTTTTTAGTTCTAAAGTGTAAATGATTGAATTATTATTTTTCTATACATATGTGTTACAATTATGTATAAACACTGTTACATATAAGTATCACGTTCGTTACATTTTAGTTAGGGGTGGCCAAACCGGACCGGAGAAGCACGGAACCGGAGCAAACCAGTGAATAAACCGGAACCGGAGTAACTGGAACCGGGAATCATAAGGGCCGGTTACGGTTCACATAAATGGCAAACCGGAACCGGACCGGAAATCCCTTGTTTTTCAATAATTTTTAACCTGTTTATTCATTATTGTACGATAAAAACGAAAAAAGGGGGGGGCGTGGAACCGGACCAAAACCGGATGCTGATAACCGGAACCGGTGTAACCAAGGGCCGGTTAAGGTTCACATAAATGGCGAACCGGAACCGCCGGTTCCGAACCGGAACTGGCGTTGGCCATCCCTAATTTTAGTTATAATAAGTACTCCTTCTGTTCCAGACTATGGTTCTTACTTTCCTTTTTTGTTTGTCTCAGACTAATGTTCTTATTTTCCTTTTTGGTTTGTCTCAGACTAAGGTTCTTAGTTGTTTTATTACCTAAAATGGACCATAGGACCCACTTGTTATTCTCACAACAAAAACTCCCTACCCACTTTATCTCTCCTACTTTCTCTTACTTACTTTTTCATACTCACAACATTTACTTTTTCTTAATATCCGTGTAAAGTCAAACTAAGAACCTTAGTCCGGGACGGAGGGAGTATTACTTTTTGGCAAACGAAGAAAACATAAAAAAAAAGAAAAAAAAACATTGTTACTTTTCTGTATTTATGTATTACTTTTATGTATACAAACTGTTACATATAAGTAACACGTTTGTTACATTTAGTTATAGTAACTACTCCCTCTGTTTCATGTGAATTGAGACTTATTTCCCTTTTTGTCCGTTTCACCTCAATTGAAACTGCCCAAAATGGCAAACTTTTTAATATTTTATATTCACCCAACCCCACCCATTTAACCCCACTAATTCCTCCTCTTCATTTTTCACCACTCATTTTATCCAACTAACACTACTATTTACCCCACTCATTCTCTCTCTTCATTTTCCACCACACATTCACTACTTTCTCTTAATTATTGTGCTTTTTTTTTGTCTCAATTCATATGAAACAGAGGGAGTATTACTTTTGGCCAACCGAAAAAAAAACCAAAAAATAAAATAAAAAATAAAAATAAAATAAAATAAAAAAATCTTGTGGGTCATGGATACGGGTCATGGGTCAAAAATGACCCGTCTCTACTATGAGACGGGTCATGGTATTCTCATACAAGTTTTTGTCAAGTTATATTAAGGACACATTTGAAAATTTAATTAATTTTTTTGTTAAGTTATTTAACAGTCGTTAAAATAATTCAATAACCGTTAGAAAAAATAACAACTAATTGGAAAAGTTGACAAAGGAACCGTGCTTTGGTGAATTTTCTTAATAAAACTATAGTCCGCATTATACATTTAGTGTTAAGCAGTACAGAGGTAAAAGTGTTATTTTGAGATAATACACGAGTCATTTTGGCAATAAACTCGCCAAAAGATCTAATGAAAACAAATAATCCCTTTGTCCCATAACAAAGTACCCATTTTGCCATTTTTGGTGTTTCATTATAAAGTACCACTTACCGAAAGGAAAAGATTCTCTCCACTTTCTCTCTCGTTTCACTCACAACAGTTATCCACTCACTATTCCCTGCCTCACTCTCTCTCTCCTTCCCACTCTCAACTAGAGCCGTCAATTCGGGACAACGGGACGGGACAAAACTATGATGTCCCGCCAACTATACGGGACGGGACGAATTTATCGCCGGACGGAAATTCCCCGTCCCATCCCAAATCATCTCGGGACGCGGGACAAATACGGGATAAAAATGTTGGATTTATTTCAAAATCGTTATTTTGTGATCGGGTGATTGCGTCAACTTATCCCGTATTTGTCTCGCATTGTCCCGCGTCCCGAGATGATTTGGGATGGGACGGGGAATTTCTGTCCAGTGATAAATTTGTCCCGTCCCGTATAGTTGGCAGGATATCATAGTTTGTCCCGTCCCGTTGTCCCGAATTGACGTCTCTAATACTTAGTCTTTACATAAGTATTATAACAATACTAGATAATGCATCATCACAGTTTGCAATAAATCCAACAAATACTAATACTAGTCATTACTCATTAAGCAGCAAGTTTGTTCAAAAGAAAAAATAGAAGAAAGCAAAAATAGAAGAAAGGCAACAGCAAGGCAATAGCAAGGCAGCAACACAACCAGCAGCAATAAATACTAATACTAATACTTGGGCCCGCTTGGGTTTTTTTATTGGGCTTGGCTTGTTTGAGTTTGGGAGAATTGGGCTAGGCTGGATTTAAAAAATGTGGGACGTCCCGTCCCATCCCGTTTTATCCAGCGTCTCATACGGGACGTCCCGAATAGTCCCGCATTTTTTCGGGATAAGAATATACTGTCCCGTCCCGTCCCATATATAGCGGGACGGGACGGTCCCGAATTGACGGCTCTACTCTCAACATCTACTTTTTCCAACATTTTTTCTTAATACCATTGCAAAAAATCAAATGGGTGCTTTGTTATGGGAGAAAGGGAATAAATATTTCATAAGGACCGAAATCATATTTTTTAAATTTCACAAAAAAGTTAAAGAAGTTCAATCTATCCAACCCAATTCGAGCTTCTGTTGGGTTATGGAGACAAAACCTAGATGGAAAAGGAAATTAAATTTGAGTCATATAAGAATTCATGGAATTCCTTATTTGACTAGGTTGGAATTTAATTTTCCTTGGGATTCCGGGTTTCCTACTTAGTTTATGTTTTGGACATGTTGCCTATATAAACCAAGTGATGGTCATAAACATGGTAAACTAGAAAAAATAGCTAGAGAGAATTTGTGAATCACAAAGAGGACCAAGTGAGTGCTAGCCCTTAGGGGTGCCCTTAGGGGCATTCCATGGACGGGTTAAAGCATGTCTAGGGTGAGATGTGTGATGTGAGTGTTTACATGGAGAGGTTATCTCCTTGCGATATACTCCCTCCGTCCCAGCTCACTTGAGACCTTTTGACCAAAACTGGTCAACTTAAGGTCGGTTTGACCAACACTTTATAGAAATATTTATGTTCCAAAAAACTTTTTAAAAATTGTTATTGAGAGGATTTTTAATGGTGATCATTTTACATTTTTTTTTATTTTTGTTCGGATCATAAATATTTCTATAAACTGTTGGTCAAACTGACCTTAAGTTGACCAGTTTTGGTCAAAATGTCTCAAGTGAGCTGAGACAGAGGGAGTAGAGTGATAGGCTTTATTGTAAACAGACAAAGATTGTGATATTAGTGAAATATCCTGGCTTGGCAGTGCCCCCAGATGTAGTCATTGTTGTTGACGAACTGAGTTAACAAATATTGTGTTCTTTTCTTGTTGATTACTTTCATATTATTCGTATGCATGGTTGTTGTGTCTCACCATTATCAGAATTGTATGGGCAAGAACTGCACGGATATACCACAATTCCCCAACAACTGGTATCAGAGCTTCCGGTTAGGAAGATCAGGGCAGTCCGAGTTGATTGAATGTGGCTGCAGGAACGCAGATCAGAATTAGGGGCTGCAAAAATTCTTTATATTTTATGATTACTAATGACCAAATAGGATCAAGGTTTCAAAAATTCGGATGGATTTGGGACTGCAGGTATTCAGGTCAAGGTTGCAGGTAACATAATCATAGAAGGACATGGATCCAAGATCAGGGTTGCAGAATCTGGTTTGTTGCTAAGGTTTGCAGGGATCTAGACGGATCGTGTTATTAAGGATTTGTGGGTGCAGTGATAATGGGCGGAGATTGATCAACATAGAAATTCGTTGGTGCGAATTTGGGCAACGGATTTGGATTATGAAAGTTGCAAGAGAGAAAGATTCTAGTTTTCCAGACTTTGATAGATGATTGATTGCATAGGTGTGCAGATCATGTGTAAGCACAGGAAATAGGCATACGGGGTACGTGCAGCAGATGTGCATAATTAGTGTAGATTCCGTGCAGTGCACGTGCAGATTTTGTGCAGAAGACATGCAGAGAGCGTGCAGAAGGGTACTGAATATGTGCAACAAGCGTATGGGGTATGCAGAAGTTGATAGATGTGCAGGAGAATTCAAAGGTGCATGGAAGAGATACTTGATTGGCCATTGAGCAGCTAGGAGGAAGGTTGTGAGGTCGCCTTCAGCTGTGAGATGTGGAGAATTGCCGTGGTAGCTAACTTGGTAGCTCGTAAGGCAGATGATGTTGTACACCACATACAACATGTTTCGCATGGGTTGTTGCCTGGAATGCGAGGATGGCGGGGGCCGAGATCGCCATGGCGGGAGAAATTTCGCCAGGAACGGTATGTGGTAGAAAGTTGGTTGTGAAGGGTGGCCAGCAAGAGTGACAACTTGACCAACATGAGCGTTATCCAGAATCAGTTGCAGATAGGTTGCCTTGGTACACAGAAAGACCAAGACTGTGAAGGCACGCGGTGCATAGGGGTTCGTGGATAGAAACAAGGAACAGACGAGCGGAGATGATTGCATAGAGGATCACTTTGGGAAGTGAAGACTCAGAGCAAGAGAAGTTTCCGGCAGTTATGTTGAAGAGCTACGCTTCGCTTCAACTCGTTTTTGTGGGCTTTGGTGAGCCTAGTGATGAGACTTTTGGCAAAAGTCGAATGTGGTGGTGACAATGTTTGAAGAGTCATTATCGGGTGGGAGTTTTGACGGAGATGGTAGTCACATGATTTGGTTTAGTCTCCAGGTGGGAGATTGTTGGGTTATGGAGACAAAATCTAGAAGGAAAAGGAAATTTAATTTGAGTCATATAAGAATTCATGGAATTCCTTATTTGACTAGGTTGGAATTTAATTTTCCTTGGGATTCCGGGTTTCCTACTTAGTTTATGTTTTGGACATGTTGCCTATATAAACCAAGTGACGGTCATAAACATGGTACACTAGAAAAAATAGCCAGAGAGAATCTGTGAATCACAAAGAGGACCAAGTGAGTGCTAGCCCTTAGGGGCATTCCATGGACGGGTTAAAGCATGTCTAGGGTGAGATGTGTGATGTGAGTGTTTACATGGAGAGGTTATCTCCTTGCGATATAGAGTGATAGGCTTTATTGTAAACAGACAAAGATTGTGATATTAGTGAATATCCTGGCTTGGCAGTGCCCCCAGATGTAGTCATTGTTGTTGACGAACTGGGTTAACAAATATTGTGTTCTTTTCTTGTTGATTACTTTCATATTATTCGTATGCATGGTTGTTGTGTCTCACCATTATCAGAATTGTATGGGCAAGAACTGCACGGATATACCACAATTCCCCAACAGCTTCCTCTTCCCAGATCTGTACCCGAACTAAATTTCATCCTCTTAGATCAACCTCCCTTCTTATTTTTTTCTTAAACTAGACCCACTGTGATTTCAACACTTGCGATGGGTTGTTCAACTGGGTGCGCGACTGTGGTGAGCTAAGAAAAGAAGCGACAATAGTGGTTATTGCATTACGGGTGCAAAGAGAAAGGGGAAGCAAGGATGGAGTGCTGAACCAAGGGCCGACGGGAGTGAGGATGCATGGCGGAGATGGTTGGGGAGACGGATTTGGGAAAGTAGGTTTGCACATTAGTTGGGATGAGGCAGTTTGGGGAATGTTTAAATGGAGAAGAATACCGTTTTGAAACTTTTAGGGTTTCCATTTACTTTCTTACAAATAACCCTTCATTTAACTTTATTACGTTACATACAGAACTGTTACTTGGATGAAAAATAACCAAAATAAAATTTTAGATCTATTTCTTAAAGTATTAACGTCTGCCTGTCAGCAAACCCGTTAAATTTATAACAATCGTTAATGATTTAGGCGACATTTGCAAATAAATTAATAGTACAAAGGTCACATTTATAATCGTAAAAAATTGGTGGTTAAATTGATGATACCCAAATTGTACGATGGTCAAAAATATAGTTCACTTTTAATATGACTGTAAGGCTAAGTTCAAACTTAGTATTTTGAAATGAAGAGGGTATCATCTCTTAGCATTGTAACATATCCTCAATGTTAGAGCAATTGAACAAGACTTGATGAGAAAAGCGAGTGATCACAAGAACACAGATTTACGTGGTTCACCAACTTGGTTACGTCCACGGGGAGATGAGAGAATATTATTATCAATCTGGAGAATTCTTTACAAGATCAAACTAATCTATGCTAGCACGAATTTTGGTCACAAAATTCCTGACTGTGCTAAAACCCTAGATCTAGAATTATTGATCTTCTCTGAGCACTCTAATAATTTGTCTATGAAATCTGAGGTGTGATTTTAATCTAAACTACTGGCCTCTATTTATACTAGTAAAGTTTATCTCAAAATCACTTAGGAACTTGGAAACCTAGTCCAAAACTGACTTGGAAACCTTCCTTCTGCGCCGTGTCCCGGAATTATGAAATCTCTCTGTTGTTTAATCCTTTAACTCGGCGTCCCAAATTCAAAGGCATTAACCCAACAATCTCCACCTTGACTTTGAATCTCCATGACAACAAACCTTTTCTCCCCCCCTCGCCTCTTCTGCTATCTAATAGCTGCGAACAATCTGCAAGTCCAAACAATGTTGGAACTTGCTTCCCGTCACGAGTTTTGTGAACATGTCTTCAGGGTTGTTCGCCGTCCCTACCTTCACCTTTACCCGTTTCTCATCCCTTAGGAAATTATATCTGACATCAATGTTCTTGGTCCTCTCATGATGAACCCCAAGATTGCTGATCAATCCCTTCAACCATATTCCTTCCTTAGCGGACTCTGTCAATGCCACGTATTCTGCCTCTGTTGTATACAACGTCACTGTCGTCTACAATCTAGCCTTCCAACTGACAACTGACCCACCAAGCGTGAACACATATCCGGTCTTCGATCTTCTTGAGTCAACATCACCCAAATCTGATAAACCCTTGACTGCACATTATGTCCCATCTCCACAAACGAGTCTGACGTCGCTAGTGAGCACTGTAGTATACATCAAACTACCAAATGCACTAGTATAGGATACTGGAGCCATATACTCTTTCTCCTCAACCGATTTGGGCCCAATCGCGACTGTATGTGCATTCACTGCACTCGGAGTATCTATAGCCTTAGCTGTCGACCCACCAAACCTTTCTGAAACTTTCTTGATGTATCTTTTCTGGGATAAGAACAGTTTTCGTTTGGCTCTGTCTCTATAGATCTCCATACCCAGAATTTTCTTCGCGTTACCCAAACCCTTCATCTCTGCGACCAATAAGCCTTTCGACTTCTGAATCTCTGACTTCTTGACTGCTGCTATCATATAGCTGTCAAATCTCTTGTACCACTGCCTAGGCGATTGCTTCAATCTACAAACTTGATCTTCCTTACCAGGAACTTGGAATCCTTCCGACTGTATCATGTATATCTCTCCCTCTATTGCTAGCAACACTCTGATCGAAGTGTGTCTGACCACTGGTGAGAAGATCCCATTGTAGTCCACCCCCTCTCTCTGTGCGAAACCCCTTGCAACATCTCGAGCTTTATACTTGACCTATTCTGCCGGGGACATCCTTTCCCTTTTCTTGAAGATCCACTTGCAAGTCACAATCTTCCTGCCTTCTGGCCTTGTAGTCAACTTCCAAGTCTGATTCCTGTGAAAAGACTCCATCTCATCACCCATAGCTGCATACCACTGAGATGACTCTGAACATGTATCTGCTTTATTGAAAATAGAAGGTTCCGCAAGAACGGGCTCTACTTCCTCAGCAACCTGCAGTGCATAAGACACCAAGTCTTCAAATCCATTCCTGAAATTAGCTCTTCTAGACCTTCCTTGTGCTAACCCATGTTCTTTAGGAAATGAACTTGAACTTTCTGGTGCTTCAGTCTTTGTCTCTGTTGGTGGATCCTGATTAACATTTGAATGTGGGACAACTAACTCTTCAGTATCTTGTTGCTCCACCTGTTTTTCAACATCTGACTGTGGGACAACTAACTCTTCAGTATCTTGTTGCTCCACATGTTTATCAACACCGCCAACACTTGAAACAATCATGGATTTACCAGTCCATACCTCATAGGGAACTTTGAGGCCAATACCGGTATGAAGTCCATGATTAATCAAGTAACATGTTGTATTAAGCGCTTCTGCCCAGAAACGTTTAGACAACTCTGCATTGGAGAGCATGCACAACGCTCCCACAAGCCATGTCTGATTCATCTGTTTTGCTACACCATTCTGCTGTGGCGTGCCTCTGCTGGTGAGATGTCTAGAAATCTCCACCTGTCTACAAAACGAATCGAACTCAGCAGTGCAGAACTCCAAACCATTATCTGTCCGGAGCTTCCTGATCTTCTTCTCTGTCTGGTTCTCCACTACCGTCTTCCAGTCCTTGAAATTCCTTAGAGTCTCATTCTTGAACTCCATGATAACCACCCAAGTCTTCCTCGAATAATCGTCAACCAGGCAAGAAATATCTGTGCCCCCTTAGAAATTCCTGACATGAAGGTCCCCAACTCTCTGAGTGGATGTAATCCAGAACGCCTTTAAGATCCTTGATCTTATGGCCATAAAGAAGATCTCTGCTAGTCAACTCATGCATCTCTCGAGTGCTCATGTGACCGAGCCTGATGTGCCACAGGTTAGACATATCTCCCTCGCTCACCTCTTCTGATGCAGCCATAGTCGACTACAAGCGTCTTTCCTTGGAGGAAATACAAGGAGCCCCGGTTAAGACCTTTCAGCATCACTTCTAAACCGTTACAGACACTAACTGCTCCACCTTTACCTTTGAAACTGAACCCTTTGTTGTCTAACTGACTAAGAGAAATCAGATTCTTCGTCATATAAGGAACTGTCGAACCTCGTTCAAAGTGACAACCCTACCATCATGAGTCCTGACCTTGATCGAACCAATACCGACAACCCTGCAAACTTCAATGTTAGCCATGCTTATATCACCGCCAACTATCTGCCTATAACCGGTAAACCATTTTCTCCTAGGACTGATATGGTAAGACGCTCCTGAATCAAGAATCCACGCATAAGATGCCCATGCTGATTCTGATGTTACTAGAGCATAATCCTCATCTGAACTGCAATCTCTAGCCGTCATGGCCTCTGATGTGACTGGTGCCTTGCCTTGCTTCCTTCTGGGACAGTCGAACTTCCAATGCCCCTTCTCTTTGCAGAAATTACAGATATCCCCAGGTTTCGGACCCTTCTTGTGTGAAGAATTACCTTGATTGTTCTTCCTCCCACTAGAACCCCTGCTGTTGCTACTACTAGCAACCAAACCTGATGACTGGGTACCTGCCTCATTCTCACTCGCCTTTCGGCGCAATTCCCTCGTCTTGAGAGAAGTTTTCACTTCCTCTAGAGAGATCCCATCTTTACGGTTTATGTACGAATCGACATAATGTTCATAAGACATAGGTAAAGATACTAAAAGCTGCAAGGCTGCATCCTCGTCATCAACAACTACTCCTATATTACGCAGTTCAAGTAATGCAGAAGTAAATCTGTCAAGATGAACATTTATGGGCGTACATTCAGTCATACGACAATCATATAGCTTCTTCTTCAGGTATAACTTATTAGTCAATGAACGTGTCATGTACATATCTTCCAAATTCAACCAAAGATCGCTTCCGGAGTCTGTTCCTGCAACATTGGTTAGGATCTCATCATCCAACTGTCTGATGATCTTGGCGTGAGCCTTCTGATCTAACTTCTTCAATGCCACCACCTCATTCGCTGCTGCTATCTTGTCATTCTCTGACTATTCTGTTGTACCTTCTGTGGTGACTGCCTTACCTTTGGGATCCTTACGATCCCTGATTGCAATCTCCAACGGTTCTCATAAATCTTTGTCTACCAACAAAGCCTTCATCTTGATCTGCCAGAGAGAAAAACTATTCTTCCCATTGAACTGTCGATCGAATCTGCTCCTTGACCTATCTTCTTGTTCTCTGCAGCGGAATCCCTGAATCTATAACCACGAACCAAAGCTCTGGTGCCACTAAGAGAAATCGCAACAAGAAACTCCAAACGCATACAATCGAAGACAAAACACCAGCAGTTTCTGTCCGGATACAATTTTGGATGCTACGGACATCAACATCCAATCTCCACCGTTCAGATCGAATATCTATGAGTCCCGAAGCTACTCACCGAAAATCAGCACGATCCAACGGTGAACGAATGCGCTACGCCTTTTTCTTCACCGCTGCGCTGGATAAAAACAGACCAGAAACTGCTACCTTGTTTTTCTTTGATCTTGGATCTCTTCCGTCGATGCTAATTCTCCTTTTCAACCAAGCTCTGATGTCACTTGTTAGAGCAATTGAACAAGACTTGTTGAGAAAAGCGAGCGATCACAAGAACACAGATTTACGTGGTTCACCAACTTGGTTACGTCCACGGGGAGAGGAGAGAATATTATTATCAATCTGGAGAATTCTTTACAAGTTCACACTAATCTATGCTAGGACGAATTTTGGTCACAAAATTCCTGACTGTGCTAAAACCCTAGATCTAGAATTATTGATCTTCTCTGAGCACTCTAATAATTTGTCTATGACAATCTGAGGTGTGATTTTAATTTAAACTACTGGCTTCTATTTATACTAGTAAAGTTTATCTCAAAATCTCTTAGGAACTTGGAAACCTAGTCCAAAACTGACTTGAAAACCTTTCTTCTGCGTTCTATCCCGGAATTACGAAATCTCTCTGTTGTTTAATCCTTTAACTCGGCGTTCCAAATTCAAAGGCATTAACCCAACACTCAATTACACTTTCTTTTTCAACTTTATATATTCCATAAATTTTGATAAATAAAATTGTAACCTTAATGTAACATATCCTCAATTACACTTTCTTTTTCAACTTTATATATTCCATAAATTTTGATAAATAACATTGTAACCTTAATGTAACATATCCTCAATTACACTTTCTTTTTCAACTTTATATATTCCATAAATTTTGATAAATAACATTGTAAACCTTAATGTAACATATCCTCAATTACACTTTGTTTTTCAACTTTATAAATCATAAAGCACTCATTATTTAGTATTGGGTTAATGCCTTTGAATTTGGGACGCCGAGTTAAAGGATTAAACAATAGAGAGATTTCGTAATTCCAGGACAGAGCGCAGAAGGAAGGTTTCCAAGTCAGTTTTGGACTAGGTTTCCAAGTTCATAAGAGATTTTGAGATAAACTTTACTAGTATAAATAGAGGCCAGTAGTTTAGATTAAAATCACACCTCAGATTGTCATAGACAAATTATTAGAGTGCTCAGAGCAAGGTCTGTAATTCTACTATTACATAGTTAGATATTTTGTGATCAAAATTCGTGTAGCAGTAATAGTGAGATCTTGTAATCGTTTCTCCAGATTGATAATATTATTCTCTCCCCTCCCCGTGGACGTAGCCAAGTTGGTGAACCACGTAAATTGGTGTTCTTGTGATCGCTCGATTTTTTTTTTTTATCAAGTCTTGTTATTGCTCTAACAAGTGGCATCAGAGCTTGGTTGAAAAGGAGAATTAGCATCGACGGAAGAGATCCAAGATCGAAGAAAAACAAGGTAGCAGTTTCTGGTCCGTTTTTATCCAGCGTAGCGGTGAAGAAAAAGGCGTAGCGCATTCGTTCACCGTTGGATTGTGCTCATTTGCGGTGAGTAGCTTCGGGACTCATAGAACTTCGATCTGAATGGTGGAGATTGGATTTTAATGTCCGTAGAATCCGAAATTGTATCCGGACAGAAGCTGCTAGTGTTTTGTCTTCGATTGTATGCGTTTGGAGTTTCTTGTTGCGATTTCTCTTAGTGGCACCAGAGCTTTGGTTCGTGGTTAGAGATTCAGGGATTCCACTATAGAGAACAAGAAGATGGGTCAAGGAGCAGATTCGATCGACAAGTTCAATGAGAAGAATAGTTTTTCTCTCTGGCAGATCAAGATGAAGGCTTTGTTGGTAGACAAAGATTTATGGGAACCGTTGGAGATTGCAATCAGGGATCGTAAGGATCCCAAGGGTAAGGCAGTCACCACAGAAGGTACAGCAGAACAGTCAGAGAAGGACAAGATAGCAGCTGCGAAGGAGGTGGCGGCATTGAAGAAGTTAGATCAGAAGGCTCACGCCAAGATCATCAGACAGTTGGATGATGAGATCCTAACCAATGTTGCAGGAACAGACTCCGGAAGCGATCTTTGGTTGAATTTGGAAGATATGTACATGACACGTTCATTGACTAATAAGTTATACCTGAAGAAGAAGCTATATGATTGTCGTATGACTGAATGTACGCCCATAAATGTTCATCTTGACAGATTTACTTCTGCATTACTTGAACTGCGTAATATAGGAGTAGTTGTTGATGACGAGGATGCATCCTTGCAGCTTTTAGTATCTTTACCTATGTCTTATGAACATTATGTCGATTCGTACATAAACCGTAAAGATGGGATCTCTCTAAAGGAAGTGAAAACTTCTCTCAAGACGAGGGAATTGCGCCGAAAGGCGAGTGGGAATGAGGCAGGTACCCAGTCATCAGGTTTGGTTGCTAGTAGTAGCAACAGCAGGGGTTCTAGTGGGAGGAAGAACAATCAAGGTAACTCTTCACACAAGAATGGTCCGAAACCTGGGGATATCTGTAATTTCTGCAAAGAGAAGGGGCATTGGAAGTTCGACTGTCCCAGAAGGAAGCAAGGCAAGGCACCAGTCACAGCAGAGGCCATGACGTCTAGAGATTGCAGTTCTGATGAGGATTATGCTCTAGTAACACCAGAATCAGCATGCGCATCTGATGCATGGATTCTTGATTCAGGAGCGTCTTACCATATCAGTCCTAGGAGATAATGGTTTACCGGTTATAGGCAGATAGTTGGCGGTGATATAAGCATGGCTAACAGTACAGTTTGCAGGGTTGTCGGTACTGGTTCGATCAAGGTCAGGACTCATGATGGTAGGGTTGTCACTTTGAACGAGGTTCGACACGTTCCGCTTATGACGAAGAATCTGATTTCTCTTAGTCAGTTAGACAGCAAAGGGTTCAGTTTCAAAGGTAAAGGTAGAGCAGTTAGTGTCTGTAACGGTTCAGAAGTGATGCTGAAAGGCCTTAAGCGGGGCTCCTTGTATTTCCTCCAAGGAAAGACGCTTGCAGAGTCAACTATGGCTGCATCAGAAGAGGTGAACGAGGGAGATATGTCTAAGCTGTGGCACATCAGGCTCGGTCACATGAGCACTCGAGAGATGCATGAGTTGACTAGCAGAGATCTTCTTTATGGCCTTAAGATCAAGGATCTTAAAGGTATTCTGGATTACATCCACTCAGAGTATTGGGGACCTTCACGTCAGGGATTTTTAAGGGGGCACAAATATGTCTTGTCTATGGTTGATGATTATTCGAGGAAGACTTGGGTGGTTATCATGGAGCACAAGAATGGGGCTCTAAGGAATTTTAAGGACTGGAAGACGGTAGTGGAGAACCAGACAGAGAAGAAGATCAAGAAGCTCCGGACAGATAATTGTTTGGAGTTCTGCAGTACTGAGTTCGATTCATTTTGAAGACAGGTGGAGATTTCTAGACATCTCACCAGCAGAGGCACGCCACAGCAGAATGGTGTAGCAGAACGGATGAATCAGACATGGCTTGTGAGAGCATTGTGCATGCTCTCCAAAGCAGAGTTGTCTAAGCGTTTCTGGGCAGAAGCGGTTAGTACAACATGTTACTTGATTAATCATGGACCTTACGCTGGTATTGGCCTCAAAGTTCCCGATGAGGTATGGACTGGTAAATCCATGATTGTTTCAAGTGTTGGAGGTGTTGATAAACAGGTGAAGCAACAAGATACTGAAGAGTTATTTGTACCACAGTCAGATGTTGAAAAACAGGTGGAGCAACAAGATACTGAAGAGTTAGTTGTCCCACAGTCAGATGTTTATCAGAATCCACCAACAGAGACAAAGACTGAAGCACCAGAAAGTTCAAGTTCAGTTCCTAAAGAACATGGGTTAGCACAAGGACAAGGAGGGTCTAGAAGAGCTAATTTCAGGAATGGATTTGAAGACTTGGTGTCTTATGCACTGCTGGTAGTTTGATGTATGCTACAGTGCGCACCAGCAACGTCAGACTCGTCTATGGAGATGGGACAAAATGTGCAGTCGAAGGTTTCTCAGAATTGGGTGATGTTAATACAAGAAGATCGAAGACCGGATATATATTCACGCTTGGTGGGTCAGTTGTCAGTTGGAAGGCTACATTGCAGGCGACAGTGACGTTGTCTACAACAAGAGCAGAATACGTGGCATTGACAGAGTCCGCTAAGGAAGGAATATTGTTGAAGGGATTGATCAGCAATCTTGGGGTTCATCATGAGAGGACCAAGCACATTGATGTCAGGTATCATTTCCTAAGGGATGAGAAACGGGTAAAGGTGAAGGTAGGGACGACGAACAACCCTGCAGACATGTTCACAAAACTCGTGACGGGAAGCAAGTTCCAACATTGTTTGGACTTGCAGATTGTTCGCAACTATTAGATAGCAGAAAAGGCGAGGGGGGAGAAAAGGTTTGTTGTCATGGAGATTCAAAGTCAAGGTGGAGATTGTTGGGATAATGCCTTTGAATTTGGGACGCCGAGTTAAAGGATTAAACAACAGAGAGATTTCGTAATTCCGGGACAGAGCGCAGAAGGAAGGTTTCCAAGTCAGTTTTGGACTAGGTTTCCAAGTTCCTAAGAGATTTTGAGATAAACTTTACTAGTATAAATAGAGGCCAGTAGTTTAGATTAAAATCACACCTCAGATTGTCATAGACAAATTATTAGAGTGCTCAGAGCAAGGTCTGTAATTCTATAGTTACACAGTTAGGAATTTTGTGATCAAAATTCGTGTAGCAGTAATAGTGAGATCTTGTAATCGTTTCTCCAGATTGATAATAATATTCTCTCCCCTCCCCGTGGACGTAGCCAAGTTGGTGAACCACGTAAATTGGTGTTCTTGTGATCGCTCGCTTTTCTTATCAAGTCTTGTTATTGCTCTAACATTTAGATTTCGTTCTTGCTATAAATTTATTCTTATCTCTAATTACTCCCTCCGGTCCAAAATATCTGTCGCTTTGGAGCAATTTTTTGGTCCAAAATAACTGTCACTTTTGGGTCAAAACAATTAAAATTCCTAATTTACCCTTACATTGGAAGTTGATTTACTTTATTACTCCCTCCGGTCCAAAATAACTGTCACTTTTGGACCAAAATTTTGGTCCAAAATAATTATCACTTTTGAGCTAAATGTCTCTTTTAGCCTTGCATTGAAACTTGTTTTCTTTTATTAATTGTCTTAGTGTGAGACATTAATTTAAGAAAGTTGCACACTTAATAGGGGTAAAGTTGGAACTTTTGTCATCAAACCATGATAATAATTGCATTTCTTAAGAGTTGTGCAAATGTAAAAAGAGACAGTTATTTTGGACCGGAGGGAGTAATTTTTATGTCGACATTATGCTTATCTCCAATTTGTTCTTACCAAAAATACATGCTTGCCCTAAATTTCTCTCTATCCCAAAATTTTATCAAATTGAAGGTGAGTATGTATGTCATAAGAATGATTTAGAGATAAGCATAACGCCGACATAAAATTAATTGGAGATAAGAACGAATTCACCAATTTAATTTTATCTCCAGAATAAATAGAATCCAGCTAATCTAAGTGTTTTTGAATTATTCTTGTTTGGGCTTATGAAGCTTGAACACTAGAAAAAAAATAAAAAATGAAAAGATAGTCCATAATTGCTAATTCACTTGGAGAGACTTATGTGACCCATGACTAAAATGGGTCGTGATCGAATAAGGCCTAAACTAACTATATTAAGGCTTAAACTCGCTATTCATTTCTAGGTGCTGTAAGGCCTAAACTCACTATTCATTTCTAGGTGTTTTAAGGCCTAAACTCATTGTTTTAAGAACTACACTCGCTATTTATTTTAGGTGTTTTAAGACCTAAACTCACTGTTTTAAAACTTAAACTCGCTATTTTAAGGGTGAAACTATATTTAAAAAGTGGTCGGGCTCAACTTAGCTGGTACGCGTCCATCCCTCTTCAAACTCCTTGCTTTACACTAGTGATACGGGGCAAACGCAACGGAAAAGAAGAATAAAGAAAATGGATAGAAAAGGATAGGATGCTCACCACTTCAAGGAATCCACCTTGAAGATATAGGGCATAAACAACTCACCACTCTAAGGAATCCACCAAAGAGATACAGGGTTGTGTTTATTCACCACTAAATGGAATCCACCGAATAGATAAAGAACAAGAAAAGATGGCACAAAGCACAATCTTATATTTTATAAACTCAAATTCAAATCTCCTTACAATGACTATTTCTAGGGTATTTATACGTTACTTGGAACATCCCTCCAAGTCTAGGAATACGAAAGATTCTAAGGGATTAAGATAATAATTATTATTTAGGATTAAGATAAAATAGAAAGCTCAAAAGACATGCTAAACATCAAGATAGTCCAATTTTCAGATGAATCTGATTTTCTGACTACCCTTCACGAAAATATCCATAACTCTCTCTAGAATGATTCAAAAAATGATCCAAAAAGTGCTCCAGAAACTACATCCAGAGGCCTTTCCAATGGTATATTATTTGTAACGTTTGGCCCAGTAGATTGATAGATACAACCTCTTGAAGTTGACTGAAATTATTAAGATTAACAAGTGCTAACCATTTGGCTCCGGCGTCAACTAGTCAGAACCCCACGGATTTTTTCTAACAAACAAAAACGAACCTCTGGCTTTATTGAAAAACAAACAATTGAAATAATATAATACTGTAGGAATCAAAAATTGGTACATGAAAAAAATAAAATCTGCAAGTATATAGTTGTCCATTTGGAGCGACCATATAAGTAAAAGACATGAATTGGCCTCTCAATTAGGTTACATTAGTGTTACTTGACTAGTTCTTTGCACTGCACTATAACAATGTTTCTCTTATTATTAAATGTCACAGCTGACCTCTTAAATTTCTTACGAAACGTATTTTATTTATTTGTAAATTAATTGTATTATGATGCATTGAAATAAGAGTACTTATTTGATTTGAAACACAACTATTATTTTGAGACGGCCAGAAAATGTGAAAATGACATCTATATATATAATATAGGAGAGTTTTTATCTCATTCCACAATACACCACATGGAATTATGACATGGAATTCCATGTGGCATTCTCTAATAAGCATATGCTACACATTGTTTCAAAGTAATTCAAAGTTATATTCCTTAAATTTAGTATCAAATTTTATAATTTCCTAAAATGTAGCATCTAAAATTTTCTAAAAATGCTTGATCTCTTAATTCATAATTGATTAAATTTGTTAATAATATATTTGAAAAGGTCAAAATTTCAATTATTATATAAATTATTAATTACTTTTCTTGATAAATATGTCAAAAATGTTAATATTATGAAGAAAAAATCGATTAATAAATGATAAATTTAATTTTCAGGCAACTTAATAGGATCATCAACACACAAGAAATTATGCAAAATTTTGAGGCACAATAAAGGTTTGACAAAATTAACAAATGTAATTTGAGCGATAATTTTCAATTTTCGTCTAAAAAATTTAATGTATTATTTCTAAATTACAAAATAATTTTAATGCAGTTTTAATTTCATTTTTATATGCATCTTCATTTATAATTTTAATTAATTAATTTTTTTTATGCTCCGTCGAGTATCGACGGGCTACTTACTAGTTTATTATAGGACAAACACGGTGAATTCTATTTACAAGGCATCACTGCGTACAAGGCACGATAATGCCAAAAATACCCTTACCCGGATATGCGTGTTTCGTGTACACGCTCACGAAATAATGGGTTTATTTCGTATAGTTTTACACGAAATATTCAAAAGTAGAAGTTGTTAGTTTCGCATGATTTTACATGAATATTGCGATGCGTTTCATCCAAGTTTACACGAAACATAACAGTGCATTTCATAAATATTTACACGAAAGCCATGCTGTTCACCTAATTTGACACGAAATAAACAAGTCTGATGCATAATTCAAACATCCAAACATCCAAACAAACAAATGTCATACAAACTGGATAATTCAAAAACCAATACATGATACACACATACTATGACCTATTTCTTGCAATTCTTGCTTCGTTCGCCGCATTTGAGAGTCGATTTAATGTGTCTATTTGAGCTCTGTAGGGCATAACCAGGTTACTTGCGCTTGGATCACGTTCATTCTCCCAATATATCGCTGGTGATGGTATTGGGTAATCATTATCTGGCATGTGCAGCTGCAAAAGTAATAAAATAGTTAAATATAACGAATTTAAATAAGATAGTTAAATATAACAAATTTAAATAAGATAGTTAAATATAACGAATTAAAGTATCATACCAATATAAAATGGTTTCCCACATGTCCCAACACAAGTGTGTCTGTGGGTGGTCCTACTCCTTGTGGTACAGTCACTGGAAGGCATGTGAAGCCACTGGTTTGCGTGTACGAGACAAACACCACATTATACCTCGTGGCAATGATGTGCCCTAGCTCTAGGAGTATCATATAATTATATTCAAGGGCCGGGGAGGTATAACAAGCAATGCGATTGTAGAGCTCGTCTATAGGTCTCCAAGGTATAACTCTCTGATAAAGCGCACGGCGACTATGCAGCTCAATGCAACAATCTGACCGCACTTGATGCCACATGCCCTCATTTCCGTATATCTGCGCTGCTACGGCTCTATAGCCACAATGTCCATCACCACTCACATCTGTGATGCCTTCAATAAATGGGACAATGAAAGGCATAAACGACAAAGTATAGCCAGAAGTATGCAGATTAGTGACTTTGAGTTGCCCATTTCCCTTTCCATGACCCCGAACCCGTCCTCGTCCTCGTCCTCGACCTCGACCTCTCCCACGACTTGAAGCAGCTAGTGGTGGAAGAGACGTAGGAGTAGTAGGGCTAGATGGTGTACTGTTTGGAGCTGATTTCCGATTGGGCGTGGACTTCAAACTCGATTGGGTTGATGCAATGAATGAAGATCTAGACATGCTGCTAGTGGATAGTGGTGTAGCGGGGACTCCAAAATATCTGTCAGTATGCTCCCAATCTGACAGTATTCTGGAATTGGTGGTTCGTGGTTTATTTGTCTTTGAAATATGATCTGGCTCAGAAGCACCTCTGGTTTGTGGATGTAGCCCTTCATTTATCGTTTGGAATATCTTTCTCTTCACTGGCTCAGGTGCGTTTTGTAGGTCATTCCACATAGCTTCAAAAGAATTTTTATTGATTGAAGGCTCAGTTGGACAGTAGTCTAGTTCAATGTCCAACTTCTTCCAAAAATCATGAATCGAGGACAGCTCAATCCGGCCCCCAGAGTTTCATATGCATGCAATCTCGTGACTACATGGAAGTCCATGTGTTCGCCTGAAGTAACACCCACAGTTTGAGGGATCCGCTTTGATGATGTCCAAGGCTACCTTTGACACTCGCCCCAATATGTCGTGATACAGATTACAGGTCTTCATATCATTTGGAATTCTGCTCTTTGATTTCTCCATACTAGCTTTGATTTTTGTTATTTTGATTTTCATGATCTCATGAGCCTTTTTGAAGATTGTGTCAAAAGTAGAAGAAGCACTTCCCAAGGCCTTCTTCAACCTGCTATGCTCACTCTCAGACCTGTTCGTGGTGTGGGTTCCGAAGTGTAGTAACTTATCCGTGTGCATAGACAGAACATTCGGAGAGTATGGAGTAATCCATGTATCACGGATGTAGCTCAATAAATCAGGATAAGCGCCGAAACGTTCACAAAACCGTTGCCAACGGGTGTTCCATTCTTCGCAAGTAGCGGCTGATATTGCTTCATTGAATTTCCTCATGAATGATTTCGCGAATTCTGGGCTACCAGTTTTAGCCAACGCTCTCTTTTTATCATTGACTTCGATATGCCTTCGACACAAATGGTGTGCGGTCTCGGGAAATACTGTTTGGACAGCATTAATGAAAGCCAAGTCACGATCAGTGAAGAAAACTGTTGGCATATGAGGAGGTTGAAAAAGACTGCGCAAATTCTTGAGTGCCCATGTGTAATTATCAATCTTCTCATTTTGGAGGAACGCATACGTAATTGTGAAATTCTTCCCCGTGGAAGTAAATCCTAAAATCTGAAGAAATGACAGTCCATAGCAGTTGGTGTTGTAGGTGCAGTCACCTTGTATCATTTAAAGATAAATAAAGTTAGAAATGAATAAAATTGCAATTAAAAAAAAGGCAGTCTGATATTTCGTGTAAGATATTACGAAATTTACCTTATATCTCGTGTTACTTTATACAAGTTTATACCATACAACTCGTGTAAAGTCATACGACTGGGTTCACAACAACTCGTGTATTTCTACACGAAATACTTTCAGAACAGTCTGTAAAAAACAGAGTCAAAAACAGATTCAAAAAAATTACCTTGTACTACATATGGGAAACAGTTTAGCATATTCGATGCTAGTGGGTGAGAGAAGAATATGTCGCCGATGATGTCACTCTCATTGGCTTTCCTCATAAAGACGATATATCGATGATCGTTGAGTAATTTTATGAATTGTTGTAGCGGGGATCTCCCTTGACGTTCTTGTCCTCTAAATTTTAGGAGGGCATTGTGGACGTGTGTCTGAGTACTCACGTTCTTCTTATCCTTCTTCTTTAACATCGTGAGAATGTTATTTGGACGCATTGAAGACTGACTTGCGGTACACACCTCCTCATATTCATAATTTGTCAATTTTCCGAGCGGATGACCTTCTGGATACGTTCGGAAGTCATGATTGTAAGAACCATGCTTGACAACGTAACCCCATAACCCATCACCCCTTTCTTTGGCCCGAATTTCAAAATTGCACCTAATCTTCTTTGTGCTACTCAACCTCTGATTCTTTGATTTGCCAGCCCTATAATTGCCACCAAAATGACATACTATCTTTACGTAGGCTAGGATATTACCACTTGTCTTCCTTGAATCTTGTATAGAAAGGGTTATATTTTGACGGGCCGCAATATCCCGTACGTGTTTAAGAAGCTCATCCCTATTTGAAAATAATAGTGATGTGTTGAATTGATCACTGACATCCGGATATTGACCCTGCAAATTATATTAGCATCAATTTAGTTTCAAGATTGGATTTTTATTCTGATGTGTATTTCAAGATTTGATTTTTATTTTGATGTGTACTTCAACATTGAATTTATATTCTTATTTTGATTATCATACGAAATAAAATCTTAAAAACTTACTTCATTGCCGCGTGGATTTTGATTCTGATGTGGAGAATTTGGTGCCCATCCTTCTTCTTCAAAGGTAAATTCTACAACATCAAGGTTAATATGATCATAAGAACTTGGAGAATGTTGTGGAGAACGTTGTAGACAACGTTCTGGAGAATTGTGCGAGGAATCCATAATATGAACTTAGAGACTTGAATTCGTGGTTAATAATGAATGGTGAATGGGGCTGTTAAGAATGGGTGTTATGCAGTAGGGTTTAATATATAAAATTCAGGGTTTAAGGGTTCTGGGTTTTACGTATCTCGTGTATATATACACGAGATACGTAATATATTTCGTGTATAGGTACACAAAATAATATTTTATTGTTTAAATGGTTTTCGCACAAAATTATACGACATGGTGTGCTCCTCCTCGTGTATGTGTACACGAAATAGTCTGTGTTTTGTTTAATTGGTTTCGTACACGAGATGGTGTGCTTCAAAACGTGTATTATCAAACGAAATATTTCATATCTGTCGTGTATTTGTATACGAGACATTGGTTTCAAGGTGCTCTTCGATGATTTGCCACATGATGTTAATGATACGCATATCCTATGTTAAATTATTGAATTGTGGTGTTATTTTGAGCAATATATTGTACATTTAGATTATGAGCGACGTCATAGAGGTAATTAAACATGTTATAATAAGTTGGACGTACAAACATGATTATATATATGAATGAACCATCATACAATATCATATCATCCATCACATTCATTTATAATCAAATTTCTTGTTTTTAATAACATCTCCCCGTTACACACGATATCAGGGGTCATATACTCGTACGTCATACAGTCAGAACTCCAGACAAGTAAACTGAGCATAATATACTTTAGAGACGGATGAAGAGAATGAAAAAACTCGCATCACTTTTGAAAGAACAGATAATATACATAATAAAGATATATACATAATAAAGATCCAGCACATCACCAAACCATAAACAAGATATCATAAACCATAAACAAGATATCACTGTTCCAATATACATAATAAAGATCCAAACATGACTCATCATCTAAATGTGATCTCCTAACATCTCGTGGACCCGTGTGATAGTAGCTCTGGCATCCTCAGGTATCCTCTCATACGTCAGCAAGGGAAGTAGCATATCTCTGATGCCGGGTAGCGCCGCTGCAAGCCCAGGTTGAGGTGGAATGTCAATTGTGGGCTCATGTAGCGGATTACTAATCCGAACATGACTCCTTATCCGAAACCATTCCATATAGTCCAGAGTCACAGGAGAAGACTCAGTCACTAATGGCCCCAGTCGACAATGTGGATCGTAAGCATTCATGTCGAACTCAATCCACTCTGTCCAAATATCATCCCGGTCACCATATGCCTTCTTGTAACCCTTCTGACCAACCATCAAAATAAACGTCACGTAAGGCAAGGGCTGCTGTCTGGGGATCCTCTGCTAGATCGCGAACTGCCTGGTAACCCGGTCAGGCATATACGCCTCAGTGATGTCTAAGAAGCGTATAATCCCTCTGAAGTAGGATACCGGCAGAAGCGCGTCCACTCCGGTACCATAAGGAGTCCAACAAACCTATATAACTCACTTTGTTAGGCAACGTCAACAGAATACTCCATCCGTCCCAGTGAAAGTGGCACTAGTACCACTTTCACTGGGACGGAGGGAGTATAACAATTTATAGCAATTTAAATATAAATAACTCACCCACTCAACAGGCATCGTGTCTAGGGTGCGGCGATACATCAACAGATGCTCCATCTCCCTCCCAGCTCTATCACTACGTGCCCATCTAAGGGCTCTCGGCTTCCTCTCCTGCCATCGCGGGTTCAAAAGTCGCCGGAAGTCAGGGAAGTACTCGTATATCCAGCCCTAAAATGTATGTAAATAAATTAGTGAATAATGTTACAACAATATACCTAGAATATGAGTGACGTCATGGAGTATTAAAGAAATATTAAATATTAACTCCAGCAGAGTCGAACAACCACCCATCTGAGCGCATCCGGATCTGGACGCCTTCCCCAACTCGCGGTACAAGTAGGCCAAAGCAGCTGATCCCCAGGAGAGACGCCCCACTCTCGGCAGATCCATGCACAAGGAAATATAGGTTGCAGGCATCTTATCCTAACTCTTGTCCACGAACAACGTGCAACCCAAGAGGAACAGGATATAAGTAGAAGCCCGCTGGTCATCAGTCATGGCTGAACGGGTCTGAAAGGCTAGCCGGAGGTCATGTAATGTGTAGGACGTGCCCCTCAGACAGCCGATGAGGTGTCTCTGGATCTCGCTCAGGTCAGGCTCTGGATCCTTTATCCTAACCGGAAAACCTATACAACTAATACCTATAAATTGAAAATTAAAAAATTAATAAATTTAATAAAATTTATGAAATTGATAAAAGTAAATAACAACAATATACCTAGAATATGAGTGACGTCATGCATCGTGATCGTCATCTCCCCCCACGGCATATGGATGATCATGTGTAAACATTCTACTTTACATCGTATTTGTCACGCATGTTCACTAGGGAAAATTACTAGGTTACCTTTTGTTGCTTCTAGTTCTAGTACTGTTCTTCCTTTTGATATAATTCATAGTGATATTTGGACGTCACCCATTCTTAGTAATTCGGGTCATCGTTTTTATTTATTACTATTGGATGATTACTCAAATTTATTGTGGACATTTCCCTTAGATCATAAATCTAATGTGTTTTCCATCTTCCTTAAATTTCGAAACCATATTCGTACTCAATTTGAAAGGGAAATCAAGAATATTCAGTGTGATAATGGAAAGGAATTTGACAATACTAATTTTTGGAACTTGTGTCAACAAAATGGGATTTCTTTTCGACTTTCCTGTCCATATACTTCTTCCCAAAATGGCAAAGCCGAGCGTTCCATTCGAACCATTAATAACATGATTCGTAGTATCATGACTCATGCGTCCGTCCCATTTTCTTTTTGGCAACATGCTCTCGAAATGGCTACGTACCTTCTAAATATCCTACCTCATAAAACTACGGATTCACTCACCCCTCTTCAGATTTTGTATCATAAGTCTCCATCATATTCACATCTTCGGGTCTTTGGGTGTTTGTGCTATCCACTTTTTCCTTCTACCACAATTCACAAATTACAGGCACGTTCCACTCCGTGTGTGTTCCTAGGTTATCCGTCCCATCATAGAGGTTACAAATGTTATGATTTAGCATCTCGTAAAATCATTATAAGTTGACATGTCATTTTCGACGAACATGTTTTTCCTTTTGCCAATCTCCAAACTACATCTGCTCCTTCTTATGATTTTTTGGATCATTCCATCAGCCCACATATACTTCAACAATGGACTAACCATCCAGTCCATACGCTAGAGCCCAGTAGCCGCGGCCCAGCTACACCTCCGGCCCACTCCCCATCTGGTCCACTTCAGTCCCCTTTCACCAGCACCTCTCCTGGTGACACTATTCCTGGGCCGGTTCCTTTAAGCCCAGCGCCTCTTTCTTCTAGGCAGCCCTCCCCTTGTGCACCAACTTCGTCTATACATCCATCTATCCCTTCTTTATCTCGTGGTCCGGTCACTCGCAGCAAACATGGTATTTTTAAGCCAAAACAATTGTTTAATCTTAGCACTACCATAAAATCTGCTCTTCCTCGTAATCCCGTGGCCGCCCTTAATGACCCTAACTGGAAATTGGCTATGTCTAACGAATTTGATGCTCTTATTGAAAATAGGACTTGGGATTTAGTACCCCGTCCACCTGGCACTAATGTTATTCGTTCTATGTGGATATTCACTCATAAGCACAGGTCTGATGGGTCGTTTGAACGCCACAAAGCTAGACTTGTGGGAGATGGCAAAACCCAACAAGTTGGTGTTGATTGTGGGGAAACTTTCAGCCCGGTTGTCAAACCAGCTACTATTCGGACAGTCCTTAGTTTATCCCTCTCGAAAGGTTGGACAATTCATCAGCTAGATGTCAAGAATGCATTCTTGCATGGAGATCTTAATGAGACGGTGTATATGTATCAGCCGTTGGGTTTTCGGGATAAACAATTTCCGGATCATGTGTGCTTACTCCGTAAATCTCTATATGGGCTCAAGCAAGCTCCCCGTGCATGGTACAAACGTTTTGCAGACTATGTCTCCTCTCTTGGTTTCACTCATAGAAAGTCAGACCACTCGTTGTTCATCTATCGAAAAGGTGGGGACATGGCCTATTTTCTTTTGTATGTTGATGACATCATTTTGACCACCTCCTCGGATTCTCTCCGGTGCTCGATCATGTCTCAACTTAATTCGGAGTTTGCAATGAAGGATCTTGGTCCGCTTAGTTATTTTCTTGGGATTGCTGTCTCTCGCCAACCGGACCATCTCTTTTTATCTCAACGCAAGTATGCTTCGGAAATACTTGAGAGAGCAGGTATGGCTTCCTGCAAACCGGCCAGTACACCCATTGACACAAAACCCAAGCTAGCCGCCACCACCAGTCCTCCATTTTCCGATCCTTTTCTGTATCGGAGCCTTGCTGGGGCCCTACAGTATCTAACATTTACTCGGCCAGACATTACATACGCCGTACAACAGGTGTGCCTCTTTATGCACGACCCTCGTGATGTTCATATGAATGCTCTAAAACGCATTCTTCGCTACATTAGTGGGACACTTGCGCATGGCCTTTGTCTGTATCCGTCAAACACTTGTTCCTTAATTTCATACACTGATGCCGATTGGGCGGGATGCCCGGATACTCGACGTTCCACCTCCGGGTATTGTATGTTCCTTGGGGACAATTTGGTCTCTTGGGCGGCTAAGCGGCAACCTACGGTATCTCGGTCTAGTGCCGAAGCCGAGTATCGTGGGGTTGCGAATGTGGTTTCTGAATCCTGTTGGGTGCGCAATCTGCTTCTCGAGCTCCATTGTCCGGTTACGAAAGCCACACTTGTTTATTGCGACAATGTTAGTGCTATTTATCTCTCCGGCAACCCAGTCCAACATCAACGTACCAAGCATGTTGAGTTGGATATCCACTTTGTTCGAGATAAGGTAGCACGTGGTGAGGTTCGTGTCGTCCACATTCCATCCCGTCATCAGGTGGCGGATATTTTTACGAAGGGCCTCCCTTCGATTCTTTTCAATGATTTTCGGGACAGTCTCAATGTCCGTCCTCCTCCCGTTTCGACTGAGGGGGTGTGTTAAAGGATATGATAATATCCGTGTAAATAGGTTGATTAATATAGTTTGTTATTATCTCTTATTCAAATAATGTTTAGTTAGCTTAGATAGACTTATCATAGCTAGAATAGTGGAACTGTTCATTGTATTTATACCTTTGTAAATGAGTTATATAGGCATCGAAATATATCATCTTTCAATATCAATGCGTGGTCAAGGCTCATTTATGTTGACCATAAAAAGTCATAATGAGACAAAGATTCCAGGCACAGAGGGAGTATAATAAATTTGTCTTACATTTGCAGCTAAAGTGAATGGTCTACATTGCAAGAATCCGTCCCTAGTTGAAGCCAATGATTTCTTTTTCAGTGGCTCCACCTCACCGGCAACACATCAAAGAAACAAGGGTCGCACCTTCTGGAATCAACCCACCCCACACTCACCCACGAGCCACTGAGATCATCACTGTTCTAGAAGGTTCCCTAGAGGTTGGTTTCGTTACTTCAAATCCTGACAACCGTCTGATCACTAAGGTACTTCAGAAGGGAGATGTGTTTGTCTTTCCAGTCGGACTTGTCCACTACCAACGTAATGTTTGGAATGTAAATGCAGTGGCCATTGCTGCTTTGAGCAGTCAAAACCCCGGTGCTATAACTATTGCTAATGCTGTTTTTGGGTCAAATGCACCTATTAAGAGTGATATTCTAACCAAGGCATTCCAACTGGATCAGAATGTGGTGGATTATCTTCAAGCAACGTTCTAGTCTCTATGCTTGCAAGTAGTAGCAAAGATAAAGTTTAGTTTGCCGAGTTGGTTTTGTGTTAATTTAATTGCATTATTTTTTCATGTTGTATTTGTTGACGTTCTTAGCGTTAAACCTTGCAAGAAAAATGTACTATTGATTAATATTCTCAATTTATTGTCCTGTCTTTATCTATAATTTCAATAGTAGTAGTACTATTTTTGTGAATTTTCTCATTTTGAGATAAATTTAACATTACTTTGAGCACTTTGTTGCACTGAACGTCAGCCTGCCATTTGAAAAATTCTAAGAATTCAAATAATCTACTCCCTACGTCTAGCTAGAAGAGTAACATTTGAGTAATCGGATCTGATTATTCAAATGTTAGTCTAAATAGACTCCAACACCATCTCTGCTTGAATTTAGTACAACACTAAGACATAGTAGGAGCCTCATTAAGCGGATGTCACAAATATGTTATCGACAACAATTATAGTTTATGCCATATATATATAACATGTTAAAATAGGGAACATTATAAAATATTGTCCCAAAATAGTGACTCTAAGAGAAATGTTGTCCCAATAGTGTTGAAACAAGAAATATGGGCATGTGTCCTAAAGATATACTCCCTCCATCTCATCCGAAATAGAATTCTTAGACCCGACACAGAGATTAAGAAATACTAATATTTTATGGGGAAAAGTGGTTTAAAAAGTAGGTATTGTGAGTATGAATGAGAGAGAAAGTAGGTAGTGAAAAGTTGTTGCGAGTATGACACGTGGGTCCCATTAATAAAAAAAAAATAATAGAAACTTCACACTTTTGGATGTCCTATTTCGGGTGGGACACCCAAAATGGCAAAACGTCCAATTTCGAGTGGGACGGAGGGAGTAGTTGCCTGGTCTAAGGGTGTCTGAACCATCAGAAATGCAGTTTTCAGATCAACTAGCTATCCATGGCTGTTTTCAGATCAACTAGCCATGCTAAACAAGTTTAAGCTATTGTTGTCGTATTCATTAATGGGGTTTCGGCTCTAATCTTCCAATCATTATTTTAAAGTTTCCGGGGTTAAGAATGAAATTAAGAATCTTAATTTAAGATTCATATTGGCTTATGTTAATGCTGTATGGATAAGCAATGATTTAAAATGCAAAACACTCCGTATACATACTTCCAAGTCATGCAAGTCGACCTCATACAGACAAAAAGAAAAGAGCCACCCAAGATTCACAAGACCATCTCCTTCCTTATGATGACGCCCTGAAATTTGGGGTCAAGGAGACGGATCTCCGGTTTGCTGCCTCTTGATCCTGAATCACAACACAAACGAGAACATCGTTAGGACCAGAGCCGGGTTTGAATCCGGCTTAGGCCCTCGGGTGTGAGAATGAGATCTCTAAGGAAAACCTAAGGAAAAAGGCATGTGAAAGCCTTGTGTGTATGATTAGGGTTAGAGTACGTACCTTGCCCATAGGGGCGAAAAGGAGTATTTATAGGAATGAAGAGGGAGAACGTGGAGAGATGAGATCTGGGTACTAACCGTCTTCGTACTAAACTATGCCACGTGCCACGATCTCATTGGTCTTATCAGGAAAGGACACTGAAAAGTGGTGTGTCGTTGGTGGGTTGTGGAACCACTACTCACAGTCATGGTCTGACATGTACGGATCATTAATGTCTCTTGGACGTATCTGTCAGATGGACACTACGGGTTCCGGGATGATTGCTTGGGACACAAGCATGAGGCTCACGAAATAACGGGAGGCAAAGCCTCTTTCATACGGGATCAATGGATGGGCTGGGACCTCGGGCATAGCCTCTCATAGGTTTATCCGGTTCGTTCTCTTTCTTCAGGACTCGGCTAAGATAGACTCGATCTGTCCGGTCCGTACGGGCTTGGCTCCGGTCTAACAAGCACGGGCTTATCACCTTACTAATCAACAATACGCGGCTGATTTATTTAAATATCATCATTCACATAATTAAAGAAATCTAAAAGTGAGTTTTTGGCGTACTCGCACATCATCTTTTAAACATATTGACCGATTCTCATCAACAAATCCATAATCCAAATGTAAGTTAACCGGCTTATCACCACTTAATATGAAATACTCCCTCTGTCCCGCTTTAAGGTTCTTACTTTCCTTTTTGATTTGTCCCAATTTAAGGTTCTTACTTTGTTTATTACCTAAAATGGAAAGTGGGACCCACTTGTCATTCTCACAACAAAAACTTCCTACCCACTTTCTCTCTCCCACTTTACTTTTCATACTCACAACATTTACTTTTTCTTAATCTCCGTGCAAAGTCAAACTAGGAACTTTAAATTGGGACGGAGGGAGTATCCTTTTACTCTGAAGAAAGATTTAATAAAAATAAACTTTAACTGGAACACCCACCCTTTAGATAAAGCCTATATAAATGCAGCTCTAAAGAAGTTTTGCTTCATCCCAACAAACCTTTCTCCTTCAACTACAAAGCAAACCTTTTACTTCTTTAGTTTGTGATTTTGTACTTGAAAATGGCAAATCAAATTGTCCTACTGAGTTTGGTTGCTCTTACTTTCTGCTGCCTTGCCTATGCTTCTGACCCTTCTTCCACTCAAGATTTCTGTGTGGCCGATACCACTAGTTCAAGTAATTACTCCCTTTTTCTCATAATAACTGTCACGTTCTTTTATTCTAGTCTGTCCCAAAATAAGTGTCGCGTTTCTGAATATAATAAATTTTCGTTGCATTTGCAGCTAAAGTGAATGGTTTGCCTTGCAAGAACCCATCTCTAGTCGAAGCCAATGATTTCTTTTTCAGTGGGCTCCATCTGACGGGCAACACATCAAACAAACAAGGTTCCAGGGTAACACCCGTCTTTGCAGCTCAGCTACCTGGGCTCAACACTCTAGGAATTTCAATGGTCCGGATTGACTACGCACCTTCCGGAATCAACCCACCCCACACTCACCCACGAGCCACTGAGATCATCACGGTTCTAGAAGGTTCTCTCGAGGTTGGATTTGTTACTTCTAACCCTGAAAACCGACTCATCACTAAGACACTTGTCAAGGGTGATGTGTTTGTCTTCCCAGTCGGACTTGTCCACTACCAACGCAATGTTTGGAACGTGAATGCTGTTGCCATTGCTGCTTTGAGCAGCCAAAACCCCGGTGCTATAACTATTGCTAATGCTGTTTTTGGATCAAATGCACCTATTAAGAGTGATATTCTAACCAAAGCATTCCAATTGGATAAGAATGTTGTGGATTATCTTCAAGCGACGTTTTAGGATCTACGTTCGTGAGTACTGAGTAGTAGAAAAGATGAAGATTTAGTTCGCCGAGTGTGTATTGTGTTCATTAATTAATTGCATCTATTTTTTTTTTTCTCAAGTTGTATTTGTTTATGTTCTTATTGTTGAACCTTGCAAGAATCATGTATTGATTAATATTTTCAGTTAATTTTCCTGTTCTTTTCTTAAATTTTCGTTTGTAGGAGTAGTAACTTTTTTGTGGATTTTCTCCTTTGAGATAATTTTCGCATTACTTTGATCACTTCTGTTGACCTGAATCTCATCCTGCCATATGAAGAATTCTAATTTTTTTAAGTATGCTACTCCCTCCGTCTCACTAGAAGAGTAAGAATTTAATAATTGGATGTTAAGAAAAAATAATCTGATTATCTATTAAATCCCTGAATTGTCTTCACAATTTGCATTTCAACCGGGTAGCAAATTTTGGAGGCGAGAAAGTACTGAATGTTAATTTAGATTATAGCCAATTTTCTGTATGAATGCTGACTAAAAGGAGATACACACCTCTCCTACTTGGATAGAAAGAGTCATGAATAATTGGACTTTTAGATGTTAACTACTGTAGTAAAGAAATTCTTGCAATTTTTGGATCAACTAGCCATGATTTGGCCACCTAAGATTTCAGTCCACTGGCCGGTGAGATGAGCAAGATTTGTTTTGTGTGTTCAACCAAGCAAATTGATCATGGATAAACAAATTTCAGAAGATAATTCTTAATACACCATGCTAAACAAGTTTAAGCTACTGTTGTCGTCGTATTCATTAATGGGGTTTCGGCTCTAATCTTCCAATCATTATCTTAAAGTTTCCAACCCATGCAGGTCGACCTTATACAAACACAGAAAGAGCCACCCCTCTATCACTAATCAACAAAACACGGTTGATATCTTTAAAAACTACTCACATTATTGAAGAAATCTAAAAGTGAGTTTTTGGCGTACCCACGCATCATCTTTTAATCATATTTGACCATTTCTCTTCAACCCACCCGCCCATAATCCAAATGTAGGTTAGCCGGCTTATCATCATTTCATATTCTATTACTCTGACAAAACATTTAATGCAAAAGAAACTTGAAGTGGGAAGCCCTTTAGGTAATGCCTATATAAATGCAGTTCTAGAGAAGTCTTGCTTCATCACAATTCACAATCAACCTTCTGCTTCGACTACTCAGCAAACCTTTTTCTTCTATTAGATTTTGAATTTTGGACTAAGAAATGGAAAATCATATTGTCCTACTGAGTTTGGTTGCTCTTACTTTCTGCTGCCTTGCTTATGCTTCTGACCCTTCTTCCATTCAAGATTTTTGTGTGGCCGATATCACTAGTGCAGGTATTTACTCAAACAATCTTACAGTAAGTGTCGCATTTTCTTTTTTTTTTTTTATCCACCCCAAAGTAGTGTCGCATTTCTAAATATGGAAATAGTCCTAGTTCAATTTTATAATGGTACTGGTAATGTACAAACAAGTAAAACACATTCTTTTAAGGAGACTGGTCGACAAACCAACGACGACACTTATTTTGAGACAAAATGAGTAGTAACTTTTATGATGCATTTGTATAACCATACTAATTAAATGCATATATATATGTGGTAGCTAATAAACTTGCACTACATTTGCAGCTAAGGTAAATGGTCTCCCTTGCAAGAATCCATCCCTAGTTGAAGCCAATGATTTCTTTTTCAGCGGGCTCCACCTCACGGGCAACACATCAAACAAACAAGGGTCTAGAGTGACACCAGTATTTGCAGCTCAGCTACCGGGGCTCAACACTCTAGGAATTTCAATGGTTAGGATCGACTACGCACCTTCCGGAATCAACCCACCCCACACTCACCCACGAGCCACTGAGATCATCACTGTTCTAGAAGGTTCTCTCGAGGTTGGATTTGTTACTTCAAACCCTGAAAACCGTCTCATCACTAAGACACTTGTAAAAGGTGATGTGTTTGTCTTCCCAGTCGGACTTGTCCACTACCAACGTAATGTTTGGAATGTAAATGCAGTGGCCATTGCTGCTTTGAGCAGCCAAAACCCTGGTGCTATAACTATTGCTAATGCTGTTTTCGGATCAAATGCGCCTATTAAGAGTGATATTCTAACCAAGGCATTCCAACTGGATCAGAATGTGGTGGATTATCTTCAAGCGACGTTCTAGGCGTGCTCTACGCTTGCAAGCTTTTAGGAAAGATAACGATCTAGTTTTCGTTTCGTGTTCATTTTATTCCATCTTTTTAATTTCCCAAGTTTTATTTGTTGATGTTTTTTTATTGCTAAACCTTGCAAGAAACATGTATTGATTTTCATTTTTTCCTGTTCTTTTCTTCAGTTTGCAAAGAAGTACTACCATTATTTTGGATTTTCTCCTTTCGGTATTATTACTTTGACACTTCTGTTGCACTCACACTCAGCCATACGACGAATTCCAAAAATTCAAGTACTCTACACAATCTGTCTCAATAGAAGTGTAACATTTGAATAAACAGATAATTAAAAAAAAAAAAAAAAAATTGTCTACTAAACCTCTACATTGCCCCTAACAATTTGCATTACAACCACGTAGCAATATTTGAATTTAGCATAGGCGAAAAAACATTGAAGTTTAAGTTTTTCAATTGATGCATGAAAGTTGTCTAAAAAGAAAATGTTACTCCTTAACGGGACAGTCCAAAAAACAATGCACATAACTATTTGGGGCAAACGACCTATTTATGCAACGTAGTGTCCGATTTATATCAATTAATGCAACGTAGTAGCGACTTCTTACATTGTGAAACGTACTTGAAGTAGTTGTATCAAATAATGCAAAGTTCGACACAATTTGACAAGCGTACTTGAAGTAAGTTGTATCAATTAATGCAACGTAGTAGCGGCTAAAAGTTATTACGTTGCATTATTTGATACACAATAAGCAAGTACGTTGTCTATTTTCAAAAGTAAGCACTACGTTGCATTAATTGAATATTAAAACCTGATACATTGCATAGATCGGTAATTTTCCCTAACTATTTGGACAGTAAAGTAGTTAATATAGGCACACATTCAGTTCATATGGAACTGCAGATGGCTTGATGTATTTGTCGCATTAATCGGACTTTTAGATGTTTAAGTGTCTGTAGCGTGGCGGACCTATGATCAGTCATAAGGGTGCAAGTGCACCCATTTGTTCGAAATAAAGTCTCGCCACTGCTACTGCACCCTGCTGATCTCACCGAGGCGTACGTTTCTAATGAATAACAGCATAAAACCATACCGAACCAAACGCTTCTGTATTTTTGGCTTCTGTTGACGCTAGCCTAGCATAGGATGAGATCATATTATACACCTTACACTCTGTGTAACAGATCGGGAATCACTGTTTTATACTTTCCTCTGTTTTTCCTGTCTGTCGATCACGGCCAAGATTTAGCCACATAAGATCTGAGACACTATGGACGGCCAGATGGGCGAGATTGTTTTGTGGGGCTCGCCTATCTCAAGCGAATCAACCTTGGGCTAAACAATCTTAAAAGCGACAATTCTCAAGCGCCTTGTCAACCAAGCTTTTGTTACTGCTATTATCATAATCATTAACAGGTCTTTAGCTCTAATGTTTCAATATTATCTAAAATTTGCCAAATTCATATTGGTTTCTATTAATATAAGGATAAGCAATGATTTACGACGCAAAGCACTACAAATACAAGCTTCCAAGACATGCAAGGTCGAGTCATGCATGTTTAACATTATACAGGGAAAAAAAACCACCCTAGATTCACAAGATCATCAAAAACTAGTAAACAATATGCGGCTGATATCTTCAAAAATCGTTCACATAGTTACAGAAATATAAAAGTGAGTTTTTGGCGTACTCGCTCATCATTTTTTTAATCATATTGACCAATTCTCAGCAACCTGTTCATAATCCATGTAGGTTAATCAGCCGGCTGATCACCACTTATATCCTATTACTCTGCAGACAGATTTGATCAATTCAAAAAACCGTCGCTTCATGATTTTGGACGGCAGTCTAATAAAATGACTCATCAACAGGTGTTTAATCGCCAGGATTTTAACATCATATCCGCTACCTATAAATAGGTAGAACAAGGAAATCATATCTCATAAACACAGTCTAATCACTTCTTTCTTATATCTATATAGTCTCACCTCTTATAATTAAGTACTTAATTACATTGGAACTTTGAAATGGCAAAGCACTTCAGCATCTTAAGTCTGTTAGCTCTCGCTTTCTTTTGCCTTGCTTTTGCATCAGATCCAGCACCCGTTCAAGATTTCTGTGTAGCCGATACAAGTAGCTCAGGTAATAATTTTTCATGTTTAGACTATATAGCATTCATTATAACTAACTAACTAGCTTGCGTAAAATCTGATAAATTTTTTCTTACTTTTTCCAGTCAAGGTAAATGGTATGGCTTGCAAGAATGCATCCCTAGTCGAAGCCAATGATTTCTTTTTCAGTGGACTCCATCTGACAGGCAACACAACAAACAAACAAGGGTCCAGGGTTACACCCGTCTTTTCAGCTCAACTACCGGGGCTCAACACTCTAGGAATTTCAATGGTTCGGATCGACTACGCACCATCCGGAATCAACCCACCCCACACTCACCCACGAGCCACTGAGATCATAACTGTTCTAGAAGGTTCCCTTGAAGTTGGATTTGTTACCTCAAATCCTGACAACCGTCTTATTACTAAAGTGCTTCAGAAGGGAGATGTGTTTGTTTTCCCTGTGGGACTTGTTCACTACCAACGTAATGTTTGGAACGTAAATGCTGTGGCCATTGCTGCCTTGAGCAGTCAAAACCCTGGTGCTATAACTATTACTAATGCTGTTTTTGGATCTAATCCGCCTATTTCGAGTGAAGTTCTGACCAAAGCGTTTCAACTGGATAAGAAAGTTGTGGATTATCTTCAAGCTACATTTTAGACTCTCGGATCTCGCAACTGAAATCAAAAGGGGAAGATGAAGATCAAGTTTATTTGAAATTTTATTGTTTTTTTATGAATCTGTTAATTATGTATGATTTTGTTGATGTTCTTTATGTTTGGATCCCGAACAATTATAATAAACTAACGATTCTTTGTTTCAACCAGAAGCTTGTTTTGCTTATTTTCTAAAAGTGTTAACTGATAGTATTACAATGTAGATCTCTCTTCGGCGTACTATAGCATTTTATCGAACATCTTAAAACTTCATATTCTGCTTTGAATGGCCTTTAGGCTTTAGTCCAAATGTGACAATCATTTTAGACCAGTTTTTTGGTGGATTAGAAAAAAAAAAAAAAAACTATAACTATCAATTTTAGACAGAAGGGAGTACTACTTATTCTTGTTATGGCCACTTCATTTTCTCAACATAAATGACGAACTATTGTAGAAAAATCAGGATATTTTTGTCATGGTCATATTATGATCACAGGACTCATTATTTTTCAAGAGCTTAATTTGATGTATCTAGTTTCTCCAACGGTATTGTACTATCATGTGTTAGCTGATTTTGGAGCTAGCTGTATTTATATCGTTGTTAATCACAAAATTATCTATTACAATTCTTATACTGCAGCGCCCAAGCCGACATAAGATTCAGTTGGAGAATAAGATGGAGCGGGCCGTGTGGAGCGGACCGAGACTGAATATAATGGACCGAGCTTGACCAAGTCAAACAAGTGAGATCAAGATCAAGTCAA
Organism: Campanula takesimana; assembly: GCA_026119855.1. Classification (NCBI taxonomy): domain Eukaryota; kingdom Viridiplantae; phylum Streptophyta; class Magnoliopsida; order Asterales; family Campanulaceae; genus Campanula; species Campanula takesimana. The sequence continues at coordinate 263,792 of JAOWBW010000563.1, read as the reverse complement.
ATAAAGATAGAATCAAGAGATTATATTTTACCTTATTTAGAGATATAGTTTACTTTATTTAGTTGATGTATTTTAGGAAGAGGAGTATTCCTCAAGAATAGGGTTCTCAAGAATAGGGTTTAGGCTTTACTATAAATATAGGGTTAAGTTGTTGTAAATCTTTGAGAGTGAATAAACACAAATATATTATCATACTCCTCTCCACCATCCTATGCAGAGGCGTTGAAAGGGGCTACATCATCTCCACCAACACATACGGTGGTAAGAAAAGATATTAATCCGCCATTTGCACTTCCGCCTCTTGGTGGTTTTACTTTACCGCCTCGCCCGGTGACACTAGTGAATTCTGAACCGGCTGTTTTGTTTACACCAAGGGAGATTGGTGTAGTAGAGAAGAAATTAGAATTCATAATTGTCTTGAAGTTTTCTTCGGGGCGTCCTCACCTTCGTGTCATCCAGGATCACATTGCAAAGGAGTGGAGACTTAAAGGAAGTTTTATTATTGGCTTATTTGATCCGAGACATGTGATGGTCTACCTCACATCGGGAGAAGATTTAACTCGAGCGTTGTCTAAGGAATCGCATATGATTAACAATTGTATGTACCGTTCGTTCCGCTGGTCAACAAGTTTCACATTCAGATATGATAGTCCCTTGGTGGCAGTATGGGTACGTTTACCTAAGCTTCAGTTACATTTTTTTGCTCCTGCCATGCTGGAAAGAATTGGTAACGGACTGGGCAGATTTTTACGGGCGGATGATAGAACATTGGCGCTCACACACCCAAGCTATGCTCGTATCTGTATTGAGGTAGATGTATATCAACCTTTACTAAAACGGATTTGGATTGGCACGTCCAAAGAAGAAGGTTACTATCAGGTGCTTGAGTTTGAAGGAAACATCAGATTTTGTAGCGGTTGCAGCCTTCTAGGACATGAAGTCATTGACTGCCGAAAATGATTAAGGAAACCTAAGGTGTTTTTGGAGAGGAGTCAAGGTATTCAACAGACGGAACCTAAGGGGAAAGAAAACAAAGAGATTTGGATTCCAGTGGGTGAGAAGAAACAACCGTGGACATCTAAACACCCTTGTGGTGGCATAGTTGCGAGTGAGGTGCTCGGTGGCGCTCAGTTGGAAGTTGTCGGCGGTTCCAGCAAGCCGATAGTCCCAACAGATGAGGCGGATATTTTGGCTCAAAAGGCGGATAATCAAAATTCAAATTTCGAAGATGTGATCGTAGCTCAATCTGGAGGAGATTTAATTGAAAATATCACAAATAGTGACGAGGGCGAATTAGTTGCAAATATCCCTAAAGAAAATCATTTGGCTGCGCAATTTGTGGAGTCTAGTGCGGAAGTGGCGGGCCAGAGAATTGATACCATGGTTGGATTTTCAAATCTGAATAATAATACTCCTAATGGTGCTCTAATTGAGGAGATTAACATGGCTAGTGGCAGTAATGCTATAGAAGTGGGGTCTATGGGTCAATGTGATATTTGTCCCACTGATATTAACTCTTCCGTGTCAGTTGTCGTGGATACTTTCGAGGTAAATACGGGTCTCAAAACTTTGGTAGTTTCTGCTGCAATTGGAAAACAATGGGGTGCTCTGGCCACTCAAACCGAGTGTATTGCTTCGCTGTCAACTCATGCTTTGGATAGAGAAGCTCTAAATCTCGCTCCGAAAAAGGTTATACAAATTCAAGCCTCTTCAGCTCCTAACTTACGTCCCTCTACTGCTCGTACACCAAATCCTAAATACTTTAATCCCGAATTTATAAACCCAAAAAACCTAAAAGAAGCTCTTACCCTTCGGGAAAATGCGATTCTGAACCAGAAGGAGGTCTTTCTGCTACATCTCCTTCAGCATATCAAGAAGCTCGCATGTATGGAGGTATTGGAGGAGTTCTTGTGGATCCTTCGGCTCCAATGGCTGACTGCGACAATTTTGAAGATTATTACAATGAAGAAGATGGCTTTCAAAAAGTTAAAGGGAAACGAAGAAAATCTGATGACCGATTACGCTTCCGCGATGAAGCCATCGTTGCCATGGTGGGCAACACGGCGAAGAAGAAAAATGACGGGAGGAGCCCAAGCCTCTTCGCGGCACGGGACGTGCACGATGAATGCGTTGAGGAGGGACCCGTTCATGATGGCCAAGAAGCCCTTCACGGCACGGAGTGTGCGGGACAAACGCGTTGGTGCAGGCCCGGGACGGAAATCATTGTTACCATGGTTGGCAGCATGGTGAAAAACGAACACACGGCGGGAGGAGCCCATAGAAAGCCTCTTCACGGCACGGGATGTGCACGACCAACGAGTTGAGGAGGGACCCGTCGTCATGAACCAAAGACTAGAGACTGGCGCTGCATGAAGAGCAGCATGCTGGAAGTTAAAAAAAAAAAAAAAAAAGAATTGTTCCAAGCAATTTGCGAGATGGTGCAGCACGGTACATAAAAGAACGCAGGCCAAGCCGTTGAAGGAAAAGACACGAAGACTACTCATGTGCAGAAGAAAGATGAGGGCAAGGGTCATGTGAATGGATGACATTTTTTTTTCTTTCACTCCAGTTTAGTTTTGAAAAAAAAAAAAAAAAAAGCCTGGGCTGCTGGACGTAGCAGCTTGACTGTCGAGTTGTTAAGTCACTTGTGCTGTCAACGTTGCACACAAGTGGACTGACGATTGAAAAACATAATTTTTCTCTCCCCGTTTTGATTGTCGTATTGGCAAGTTAGGAATCTACGTTGAAGATCCTCCAACTTGAGGGGGGAGTTGGAGAATAAGATGGAGCGGGCCGTGTGGAGCGGACCGAGACTGAATAGAATGGACCGAGCTTGACCAAGTCAAACAAGTGAGATCAAGATCAAGCCAAATAAAGATAGAATCAAGAGATTATATTTTACCTTATTTAGAGATATAGTTTACTTTATTTAGTTAATGTATTTTAGGGAGAGGAGTATTCCTCAAGAATAGGGTTTAGGCTTTAATATAAATATAGGGTTAAGTTATTGTAAATCTTTGAGATTGAATAAACATAAATATATTATCATACTCTTCTCCACCAGTTTTAACTGATTCCTATTCATAACAGGGACAAAGCCGCGCGCTGGTATTTTTTTAATCTTTTAGATTTTTGTTCACACCGTGCATAATGCGCTTCAATTTTTTTTTATCATATTGACCAATTCTTAATTTAAAATCCTAAAGTTGCTAGCTTTAAATAAGATACATTTTCCTTTTGTTTTAGACCATCAGTCTAATATAAGCAATGACAAATTAATGCAAATAATGCCATGTACAAAGCTATTTTGGTCTAACTGTCATCCCTTAATCACATTGACCATTTCTTAGCTGCCAGCCCTCAATAAACCGGCCATGTATACTTCTTGCCGCCTCACCACTGATAATGATTTACAGAGAAAAGACCTTTTATTCTGAAGAGATTAGATCAAATCCGATTACAGACCCTTAAATGAGTTTGGACGGCTATTAACATTAGTTAATCACTAAGGTTCAAGAACTTCACAAGTCTAGTTCGTCATCAACCGCGCAAACGGGAGCGTTTTCTACCAACTTGCTCGCAAACGGGGGCATGTTATCTCACACAGCTCGCAAACGGGAGCGTGTATCAAACCGCTCGCAAACGGGAGCGTTTCCTATCAACTTGCTCGCAAACGGGGGCATGTTATCTCAGACAGCTCGCAAACGGGAGTTCGTCATCAACCGCTCGCAAACGGGAGCGTGCATCAAACAACTCGCAAACGGGAGTGTGTTATTAAGTCGCTCACACATGGAGCGCACCCCCATCTTTCACAATTTCAAAATTCCCCTCTTTCTTTAAATTGCGGCCGTGGTGGGCCGCCTCAAGCCACCACACCTTTTTAAATTTTTTGTGGCCGTGTCCTCAAGCCACCACACCTTTTTAAATTTTTTGTGGCCGTGGTGGGCCGCCTCAACCCACCACACCTTTTTGAAATTTTGTGGCCGTGGTGGGCCGCCTCAAGCCACCACACCTTTTAAAAATTTTGTGGCCGTGGTGGGCCGCCTCAAGCCACCACACCTTTTAAAAATTTTGTGGCCGTGGTGGTCCGCCTCAATCCACCACACCTTTTTTAAAAAAAAAATAAAAAAAATAAAAAAAATTGTGCCCGTGGTGGGCCGCCTCAAGCCACCACACCCTTTCCATCCGCGAAAGCCGCTCACACAGGGAGCGCACTCCTATCCTTTGTAATTTCAAATTCCTTCTTTATTGAGTCTTTGTTTTCTCTTGTCGATGTCCTCGGCGGTTGTCTTTCTTTCGTCGACGCGTTTTGCTTCGCAATCCACGTCGCCGAGGGGCTCCTTGGACCTCTCACCCCGATTGCATACAAAGTATTTTTATTTAACTTATTTTTGTTGATTTCTGTTACTTCGGTTAAGTTCCTAAATGATTCCGTTCGTTTTGGACTAAACTGCATAACAGAGTTAACTTTTAGGGTCATTCTGTCATTCTGTCATTTTTTACCCGCGGGTGCTTCCGGCACTGCCAGTGAGCCGCGCGCGCGTCCCGCCCCAAAAGCCGGACCCGCGCGCTTCCCACTTTGGCAGTAACGGATTGCACCTTAAACGGATTGCACCTTATTTCCCTCCCTTTTCTTATTTACAAACATCTTTTCTTGATCACAAAAACCATCTTTTTACATCCACATTCATCCCCCCTTTTCTCATTAACTCTCAATCCCAAATTCTAAGCCTTTTCCCAAAAACTAATATTTCTTTCATTTATTATTTGATTTCTTTTATTTTTTATTTTTTTTTATTCATTTATCTTATTTGTGATTGGCTCATTCCATTTCACATGGATGACCAATTTCCCTCCATCATTTCCCTCTCTTTTTTACCTATAAAAACCATCATCTCCTACCTTGGAAAGGGACCTCATTTTTTAGACCTTAATCTCACATTTTCACTACACCTACACTATACACAATTCTCTACACAAATTCTCCAACAAGAGTTTTTATACAACAAATTGTTCTACAACAATTTCATTACAACAACAACACTTTCAAGTCAAGGTTCCAAGTCCTCTTTCTCAAGGTACAACTCCATTTTCTTCCTTTGTTTTCTTCTTCTTGATGTATGCAATCTCCATTAATGGGACATGCCCAACATGACTACCTCACATATTGAAGTTAGTTAAGGTTATCTCCCTACATTTTAATCTTAACTTTAATTCACCATGTTAATTTCTCTTCATCTCTTAATGTAATTCTTTAACATTACTTGTTACATGTAATCTTTATCATTAAATAAATAAAACAATTCTATTTTATTTCCCCTTTATTTCCCCTTTTCCTCTCATCACAATTGTTAGCACATTTCTATTTAATTAATTGAAGGACATGTAAATATTAGAACACCAACAGTAACAAGACCCGCGTAAGCGGGGCGGAGTGGGTGTTTAAGTACTTCCCACTCCGTCACCTAACCCCCGAACCCTTCTCTCCCGAATCTCTGGTTTTGTACATAAATTAGGCTATTTCTAGGTTTTTCTTATGTTCCATTAAAAACATAGGTGGCGACTCTAAACAATCTAAAAACAAGTTAGACATCCTAGGATAATTCACCGCTCTAGCCAAGTTGTGGTTTCCCGGGGTATCTACAGTGGCGACTCCGCTGGGGACGATTTAGAGGGTTAAACTTGCGTTCTTAACTTTTGGTGTTCTTATTACTGTTTTCTGGGCATTCTGGTAAAAAAGGGTGGGAAGCGCGCGCCTCTGGCCTTCTTCGCCTAAAGCGCGCGCGTCCGACCCCAATTACCAGAATCGCCCGCCTCCTTTCTTGTCCTTCAATTCCATGTTTCTGTGCTAACAATTACTGCAGGGGAAAGAATTTTTTATTTAGGGTCAAGGCAATCCCTTGAACCCACTGATTCGCAGATACTGCCCAGAATCGGGCGCCTCTGCCCTTTTTTGTCTACCGCGCGCGCCTTCCGAATAGGCAACCCAATGCGCGCGCTTCTGGGCGCATTCCCGGAACAGAACAGTGCACAGAAACAAAACAAAATGACAGTGTGTGGGCACCGGGCCTGCATATAATTTCTTTTACTTTCTGTTTATTTTTATCGGTCACACGGGTGATTCGAAAGTTGTAAATTACGTGCTTATTTGTTTTTTTTTTTTTTTTTTTTTTATTTCCTTTGAAAAAAAAAAAAATGTTTTGTCACATGTTAGACCTCACACTACATGCACATATTCTTATCAACTGCTCACTATCGAGTCGCACAGTCCAACCCCAAACCCGTCGAGGCCCGTCCTAGAAAGTTTCAAGCTCCACTCGACCTTGGCTCTTTCGAAGCGGTAAACCTCAGCCCGTGGCGTAGTTCATGACTACATGCTGGGGGTGACCTTTGAGCCTCATATTCTAGACCATCAACATAGTGTTTCGCCGAACACTTGAGACTGTACACCTCTAGAATTTAAGAACCCCTTTTGCCGACTAGACTTGTGTATCAACTTCCAGATCCTTGGAAAAGACTACACCTTAAATCCCAGATTGTACCTTGTCTCGATTGCTTCTCAATCCCAATCCAATGATGAGCTTCGAACTAGTCTAGAAAGCTTCGAACCCACTCATTCAAAGGCGAATAGAATGCAATCTTGTGCTTTACCTCAAGCATCCTTTGTCACGCTGGACAACCTTGCTCCTCCCAAGCAACCGGACGATATGCTAAGCCTAGCATTCCTTAGTGCCTCTAGACCGCCTATCTAGAGCACCGCCCCTTCCGGGCGACTAACAATTTTTTGTGCTTGGCGAGTTCATTTGGCACTTGAACTCGCCCACCGAGATGAATTGTATCAACTCCTTCTGCGGATAGTCATCTTGTAGCTCAGGATCGTCCTCCCATCTACTACCCTTGGTAAAAATAGGCTCCACCTTCTCCTCAACTATCTCGCATTGCTCCACATTTGGATCTAGAAGCCACTCATCACCGCGCCATGAGCCTTCTTCCTCTGTTAGAGCAAAATCCCAATGGTTACTGTATACCATAGCAACCTCCACGAGAACATCATCAGCAAGACCCATGATGATTTGTGACTGCACCTTCTCCTCTAGAGAATCCATCACTTCCTCGCTTCCCTTCCCCTCCTTGTAGAAATTACAAACTTCATCAGGTCTCGGGCCTCTCTTACTAGAAGATTTTCACCACGAGGGTGCCAATAAGCCTTGTTTCTTCAACACGACTTCTGTCTTGATGTTTCCAACCTAGACACTCATATTTTTGCACGAACGCTGCATGTGCACTGCACAATCGCTGCACGCGAACTGCACGTGTACTTCACACGAACTGCAGGGCCTTCATCTTGATTTACCAAAGAATAAAATACTATTCCTCCCATTAGTCTTGTCGATCGTTGATTCAAATCCTTGACCCATCTTCTTCTTTGCATCGGAATCCCTAGATCTCTAACCAACATGCTAAAAATCTAAGTAGTTTGCTATTGTGTTCCTAAGAGTCTTTAAGAGATGAAGAAGTATTCTCTTGAGAAAATAAGATATTACACAATGAAAATGATTAACTAAATGATGATATGACTTTGGTAATGTGAAGCTGATTGTGAACTTAGTGACCTTTCGTTTCGCATCCTTAGTTAGATTATCTACAAATATGCAAAAATTTCCAAAATTTAATAAGTACCGGTTTTCATTAAAGAGATAAATGATGTATTTTTCAAACAAAATACTCCCACTAAATTATACAGCTAACGTGTGTGAATTTGGGAACCGAAGCTGAGCCAAAGGAAACACAGATTGGAAGCTTTTTTAGCGGAGCCGAAAGAGAAGCACTGATTGAGCTACTCAAGGAATACGTAGATACGTTTGCGTGGTCTTACAAGGACATGTCGGGGCTTGACAGCTCGATCGTAGAGCACAGAATCACTACTAGAAAAATAAAAATTTGAAATGGACAAGTTCATTGCCATTTAACCAAATTCGTTGCTAAATTGGTAAATGGCATTTGGTCGTCCCCAATCTCTGGTCGCTAACCGGTACCAAACGTGGTCGTTGCCAAACAACAACGGAAAATTCGTTGCCAATTTTGATCAGCTGACAATACAAAATGGCAACGGCCAAAATGGCAACGACTTTTCAAAGAAAGGAAGAAATTCTACCCCCCCCCCACCACACCTAAAGCAAACATTGTCCTCAATGTGTCAAATTAGGACAACTTAAAAAAAATAAGGATGGAGGACATAGACATGTTTAAAAAATTTGGTGAATAAGAAAAAGAAGAAAAATAAAACAAAAAAAAAAAAAAACTATCTTATTATCATTATCAAAATTGTCTTTATAAAACTTTTTCCTATCCATTTCTTTATAAACTTTTATCATTTGAGAATTTTGATAAAGAGAAGTAGGAATATATTGGGTATAAATTAAAAATTCTAAGTATTAATATAGAATTTAAAAACTTTATTAAGTACAAGTGTTGTTCAAATATATGTTTAGGACATAGAATCGCTTAATCCCAATCATAGTTATCACTTAGGATCCCCCAATTTTATTAGAACCCTTGTAAGGTACTCTTAGGATTCTTGGTGACCAGCACAGGTGTATTCCAACTCTTCAAACAAGGCAAACCAGCAAGAGGAAGCAAATCAGTAGACCAGTAAACAAGTTGCCGATCAACTTACTAAAGAAGTTGCCGATCAACTCCATTCTAAACTTGCCGATAAAGAAAGACAGTCTGTACTGTCAGTCAGGTTACATCTTTTCATCTTAAAGTCAACCTTGCTGATTGTCCCTGTCCTTTCATACTTTTTTATCTATAAGTAGTTTAACTGCTCTGTCATGATTGCTGCGCCGTCTGACACATAGCTAGTTTTAGCTATACTTTGTCCCTACTTGCTTTTTGCAGGTAACCGGTTGAGACAAAGGGGTCCTTACCCATCAGACTTTTGCAAGCATGCGTGTACCACATATCTTCGCCATTAATGCTAAAGATACCGCATTTAATGCTCCTCAACTACCCAGCTAGATATTCAAATTGCAAGCCTTCTTCTACAAGACTCAAGACATTCACTCCTCTTATAAATAGTGGACTTGGAGCATTGAAGAAGGTTGGTGAAAATAGAGCATTGAAGAGAGTTGAATGTTTTTTAGTATTCATTAAAGACTCAAACATTCTGTGTCCAGATAATCACTAGATCATTTAATAGGACATACACTTGTGCACCAACTCAAACAACATTGTTAGTATTCCCCAAATAGATCATTTAAGGAATACGTTGTTTCAGTTATTCACACACCCACCTGAGTGAGATAAGTTCTCTTGAACTTGCCGCTCAAAAACACTTGGTCAGATTTGTTTTACGATCCTTTAGAAATTTCTAGAACTTAGTCTTTGTATACCGGCAAAGCCGTGCTTGTAATAGACTAGAGATATCTAATAGTACTCTTAACCCAAATCCAAGTTCTGACCAAACTTGGTAGAGGACGTAGCAGTATTTACACTGTGAACCCCTCCAAATCCCTGTGTCTCTGTTGCTTACCTTATCATTTGCTGGTTGGAATTCTATCACCGGCAGATTGCAAATGTTCGTACTGATTCATTGTAATTTTCATTTACCAATCTCTTGAAACTGCATTGAACTTTTAGAAACAACTTTATGTTTAAACTAAGCTCTAAAAACTATTTCTTACCGATTTAAAGTGTGAGTTAAAAATTAGTCATATCTTCTCCGCTGCGCTTACTGATAATAGTTTACAAATTGATAAGTGACTTTGCATTTAAAAGTGTTTCTTTGTAAAAGTTTTAAAAAGGCTATTCACCCCCCCCCCTCTAGCCTATTTTCCTACCAATTGGGCCTAACAATTGGTATCAGAGCTTGGAATTTTGAAAGAAATTTCCAAGCTTTGCAGCTTGTATTGCCGATACCATGACAGGAAAAATCATGCAGTCATTTAATATCACTACCATACCGTTGTTAAATGTCAACGAGTTTGGTGTCTGGAAATCTCGTATGATAAAGTATATGAACTCAATCGATGATCGGTTGATGAAGGTCATAGAAGGTGGTCCAATCATTCCTTTAAAAGTCTCAACCACCTATAGACCTATTCCCTCCACTCCGCTGACACAACATGCTGATCGTGACACTGAACAAGAAACCCATGTTCAGATTGAAGAAACCTTGGTCGAGAAACCAAGAGAGGAATGGACTGAGGACGACAAACTTTCAGCTGCCCTAGATGGAAAAGCATGCCACATTATTTCTTATGGTTTGGACGACAAACAGTATAAACTCATTGACTTGTGCTCCACGGCTCAAGAATGCTGGAACAAGCTCCTTGCATACTTTGAAGGTGATGAGCAGGTAAAGGACAACAGACTCTACGATTGTATTGCTGAGTTTGAATCCTTCAAGAAACAAGATGGTGAATCACTAAGGAGTGCCTACGACAGATTCTGCGAGGTAAGTAATTTATGTGCTTCATTAGGAAAGGTTTATACTATGAAAGACCTGAATATTCATTTTCTAAGTTCTTTGGGAAATGAGTATCATACCAAGGTCACCGCTGTTAGAGAAGTGAGAGACTTGAACAAGACTTCTATTCAGAATCTTGTGTCTAGTCTATTCCTGTATGAGAGAGAACTGCAAAAACTAACGTTCTCGATAAAAATTTCAAAAACTTGTCTCTAACAGCTCAGTCACAGATATCCTTCCCTTCAAACAAATTCCCTCCTATAGATCCCCATCCAATACCCTGCAATTCCAAAACTCCTGAAACTACCTCAGAACAGCCTATGGAAGAAGATGAATTTGCCGCCTTCGCTAGGAACTACAAAAGGTTTAAAGACTTCAAAAGGATGCAGAGAGGAAGCTACCAGCAACCAAAATCATTCACACCAATATTTCAAAAACCAGCAAGTTACAACAAACCCTCAACAAGTGCTACCGACGGAAAGAACAACAAAGGTGATCTTGTTTGCTTCAACTGCAGAAAACCTGGTCACTTTGCTTCTAAATGTCCTCAACCAAAATATGAGTATGTGAGGAAGTCATTCAACAAGATACATCCCAAGTCTCGAAGCTTTGTTGCCGATGAAAGCACAGAAAAGGCCTTGCCGGTTTGGTGTGAAACTGACTCAGACGAAGATTCTGATGAAGATGAAGATGCCGATGTAAGTTTTATCGCCCTAGACATGGAAGATGCCGATACATCCACATTACCGACTCCAGTCTACCGAGATCCATCTCCTCCAATATCTCCAGTCAGAGAAGAAGCTACTGGAAGACCTCAACCACACTTCAAAGAGATTAGTGTCAAAGCAGAGAACCCAAATGGATACAGAGTTCACCAAGTGGGAACCTCTCTCTATGGTCAGTGTAAATCTATTCAATTCACTGCTAACAAACCTAAACCCTTACCAATGACCAGAAAATTCTCATTCACTGAGCATCCTAGCATTGCCAAAAGTTTATCTAAACCTATCTCTTCTCTACCTGACTTCTCTCCCAAACCTATTCCCTCTGCCACCAAAATTTTAGCTGATCCCTTTCCTGAAATATCCAAAGCTGAAATGGTAGAGACAATGGATGAACTTTTTATTGATCATGAGAAGCTGAGTAGCGTTCATAAAGTGATGGCTGCTGATTTCAATAGAATTTCTGCAGAGAATGACTTGCTTGTGTCTGAACTTAAGGTTCTCAAAGGACATGAGCTTGAGTCTGTTCTTCTAAAGAAAGAAAACCTGGATCTCAAAAGCCAAGTAGCAGTATTGATAGCTCAGATCGAAGATCTTGTGAAAAGAAACAATCATCTCTCAAGGATTGTTGATTCTTACACAATATCTAGAGTTGCTGTTGAAACAATCCTACAGACCCAAATGTCATATAAGGACCAATCTGGGTTAGGAATCCAGCAGCAGTAGCTCTACTGAAACTTGTGCGACCGAGAAAAAGGATGACAAAGTTGAATGTAGTCCTGTTAATTCAGTGCATAAGGATGCTAAGCCAATATACAGTGCTGTGGCAATGAAGTATCCTAAGAACCAAAACAAAAGGAATAACAAGCACACACAAAGATATGTTAAGGTTGCTGATACTGAGTCTGCCGATAACGGTATTCTTGGTGAATACATCAGCAGAGCTAGTACTGCCGGTCTAACCACATCTGCTGCCGATGGACAAGTACCTAAAAAGGTAACTGCCAAAGGTAAACAGAATGGAAAGAAAGGCAACACTAGCACCTTTAAACCTACTAAGTTTGTGCCTGCTCAATTCCCTAGTTCTGCCGATGCACTGACTAAACAGAATGACGTTCTACCGACTCCACAGCCTATCAATCAAGTGAGATGTTCTAATTGTTCTGATTATGGTCACAAGGCTCATGAATGCCTCTTGAAGCACCTATCTGGACCCACTGAGGTTACATCCTCTAGTGGTGGCCAGATGTGGTTGCCAAAGAGGAACTAACCCTCGGACCCAAGAATAAGGGGGACCATAAGCATACCGTTTTATTTCAGGAATGCTTCATGGCCTCAACTGGTGCAAGCAAGGATTTATGGATTCTAGATAGTGGCTGTTCAAGACACATGACAGGATTTGCAGATCTACTTGCCGATATCTCAGAAGCATCAGGTCTCCCAGTGGTTTTCGGTGATAATGCAAAAGGAAAAATCATCGGTATTGGTACCATCAAGAGAGGTGCAGTTACTGTACAGAAGGCCTCTCTTGTGGATGGTCTAAAACACAACCTTCTATCTATATCACAATTCTGTGATAAAGGAATGCAATGTGTATTTACTACTTCCAGTTGCTTTGTGAAAGACATTGCTTCCAATAAAACTCTTCTCACTGCCAATAGAAAAGGTAACATTTATGCAGTAGACTTAAGTGCTATTACTGGTGTTGCTAATGTTTGTTTTGTAGCTAAGAACATCAGTGAGTAGACTTAAGTGCTATTTAGTTCTACTAATGAGTTACTTTGTAAGCGCTTTGAGAAGCTCATGAAAAGCAAGTTTGAGATGAGCATGATGGGAGAACTCACATTCTTCCTCGGGCTTCAAATCAAACAATTGAATGATGGCATCTTCATTAATCAAGCCAAATACACAAAAGACTTGATAAAGAAATTTGGACTTGAGAATGCTAAAGCATACGACACTCCAATGGCCACGGGAAATAAGCTTGACAAAGACTTAAAAGGTAAGAAAGTTGATCAAACTTTATATCGAGGTGTGATTGGCTCTCTCTTTAATCTTACTGCAAGTAGGCCAGATATTATGTTTAGTGTTTGTGTCTGCGCGCTATCAAGCAGATCCTAGAGAAGCGCACTTAATTGCTGTTAAACGCATTATTCGTTATCTTTCTGGAACTGTTAACCTTGGACTTTGGTACACCAAAGATTCGAATTTCGATTTGCTAGGTTATTCAGATGCAGATTACGCAGCATGCACAATTGACAGAAAGAGCACAAGTGGAACTTGTCATTTCCTTGGAAATCGACTTGTTGCGTGGGTAAGCAAAAAACAAGTTATTGTGTCCATTTCCACAACAGAAGCTGAATACATTGCTGCTGGAAGCTGCTGCGGCCAAATCCTATGAATGAAGCAACAACTAGTGGACTATGGAATTCATGAAGGAAATTGCCCAATTTTCTGCGATAATATATCCACCATAGCAGTCTCCAACAATCCTGTGATGCATTCAAAGACAAAGCACATCGACATCAAATATCATTTTCTCAAGGACCACGTGGAAAAAGGAAATATTCATTTAGAGCACGTGGGTACAGACAATCAAATTGCTGATATCCTCACAAAGGCTCTTGACGCAAAGAGATTTGTCTTTCTGAGAGGAGAAATGGGTATGATTGAACTCAGGTAACTTGTCCATATGATTTATTATTTCTAAAAATCTCGTGTTTGCTTAATAAGTATTCAAAGGTTAAGTTTCATGCCTCTGCGCAGCCCATGCGCAGTAAGTTGATATGCATGGAATAGTTCAGTTATGAGATTGGAAGAATCTCTGTGCTATGTTAAGCGCTGCGCATAATGTCATGCGCACTTCACGTGGACTTCAAGTAAGTGTTCTATTCATTAGATTTTTCACATAGGTCCCTGACTGAAAAGTCAACGCTTAGTCACAAGGGTACTTGTGTAATTAAAATTTTCCCGCGCCTTTATTTTTTGAATTTTCTTGGGAAATTACCATTTTACCCCTGCGCATGTCCTATTGTCCTTAATGCACACTGCAAGATGACAGCGCCTTTTCGAATATCTGCTCACCATTTAATGAGGAAGGTGATGCGACGGCTCTATATTACCTGCGCGCCAATCATATTGTGCCAGGTCATCAACCTTGATCAGATCCCCAACGGATATAAAGGACACCTGCGCACCAATCATAGCGTGCCAGCTCATCGTCCTTACTCAGAGCTAGAGTTCATACTATGGAAATCAATAATATAAATATTTGTCTTACGATATCCCGTGAATAAGATAGCTCCAGTTTTGCCATTCTTGATAAGACATTGCGTTGAAGTGAAATGGCATTCTAATCCTTTGTCGCAAAAAGTGTGAACGAAAATAGTTGGCTGTGGCACAAGCGCTTAAGTCACTTGAACTTCAAGTATATATCTAAACTCAGCAGGAATAATCTTGTCAAAGGACTTCCCAAGGTTGCACTCGATGACCTTGATGAAACCCACACTGAGGAGCTTCTCAATCTCTTCTTTGACCTGCAGAGACCATTCTGGCTTGATCTTTCTGAGCTTCTGCTTTACTGGCCTGGCATCTTCTCTGATCGGAATCCTGTGCTCCGCTACCTTTCTGTCTAAACCCGGCATGTCTTTGTATGACCATGCGAACACATCCACGAACTCCCGTAGTAATGCAGTCAATCTGTCTCTGTCGTCTCCCTTGAAGAAGCTTCCAATCTTGGTTTCTTTTGGCTCTTCTTCGGTACCCAGATTAACAACATGCAATTCTTCGTCAGCCTTTGGACCATTCTCGCCACGACTACGGACTTGTTGAGCAAGTTCATTTAAGTATGTTGTGTTTTCGTGGTCTATTTCATCATAATTTGAATCGTTATTAACTTGTTCGTTAAGTTCATTATTAGTTAATTCATCATTTATGATGTTTGCAATCTCAGGGTACTCAGAAATATCAAATTTTTCATTAGCAAAGAAAGGAAACACACGCTCGGCTATGGCCTCCAAATCCTCTTGGGTGAGGGTATTAGAGACACTCTTGGACTCGAAAGTAAGTGTGAGCTGCTCTTCCTTTGTTGCCGTGCGGGGTATGCAACCCATTTCTTGGACTAAGAATTCCTCGGATACCACGGGCCCTTTTGTTGAGTACCAATTGTTGATCGGCTCGGAGCTTGGCGGGATCTCACTGATAGTCTCGTTCATGATGACGGTGTCATGGATGGCGTTAAAAATTTCTTCGAGATGGTTAGCCAACATTGTGACAGTCAGGAAGGCGAACGGCAAGGTTCGAGTTTGTGTAGACTTCTTGGATTTAAACAAAGCTTCCCCAAAGGATGATTTTCCACTCCCTAATATCGACATGCTAGTCGACTCCACTGCGAAGCATATGGAACATCATTCATTTTCTCACGCTTATCTTTTGTCTTAGGACATTGAGTCTTGCTTAGAGAATTCCTAATATTCCAGGACTGAACTGGAATTAAACTTGGAAAAATCCAGAAGCTCACCAAGTCGAGTCGTACGGATGGTTTGGGCGCATGAGGAGTTGAGCCGTACGGCTACTTTAGGCACCCTCAGCCTCTATAAATTGAACCCCATGCTGATCATTTCATGGGGGAGAAACAACATAAGAGAGATTACTCTGTCAAAATCACTACAGAAGTCTGAGAGGAGTGAAACAAAGAGTGAAAAATGCAAAATTTTCATTTCTTTCCCAGGTTAAGAAATCTCCGTCCCCAACGTAGGAGTAACTTTCTATTAAAATTTTAATACACCCAGGAGTATACAAACATTTTCTTAACACCTATCTTTTCCATTACTGGGCGGTCGCCCAAAATGCTCTATCCCAGACCAAACCTTTCAGTAGTTATGGGCGACCGCCCATAATTGCTGAAAAGTTGAGTTGTTCCATTTCAAGTGATTTAAAGTTCAATCTTGGTCTAGGTCTTAGGTGATATCCTAGAGTACCTAGAGAGTTGTTGTGAAACACCCTAGTGTTTGAAATTGGTTCCTTTGTGAGCATAAGAGTTGTGGAATTTGACTAAATGTTGATTGGATATTGGTGAACATCTTTTGATGTGGTTTGGATTGGTTCATCTTTGTGATGTTCGGAGAAGACTCTTGTGCCATAGCCATGAGTTCTCACTGATGTTCTTAGCTACAAAACAAACATTAGCAACACCAGTAATAGCACTTAAGTCTACAAACATTTTCTTAACACCTATCTTTTCCATTACTGGGCGGTCGCCCAAAATGCTCTATCCCAGACCAAACCTTTCAGTAGTGTTGATTTTCCTATCATTAATGGCCGTATGCCATGATGGACCCAATTACCGAAGCATATAGAACATCATTCATTTTCTCACGCTCATCTTTTGTCTTAGGACATTGAGTCTTGCTTAGAGAATTCCTGATATTCCAGGACTGAACTGGAATTAAACTTGGAAAAATCCAGAAGCTCACCAAGTCGAGTCGTACGGATGGTTTGGGCGCATGAGGAGTTGAGCCGTACGGCTACTTTGGGCACCCTCAGCCTCTATGAATCAACACACATTGTGCTCATTTTGGCCCGACGATAACTTTAATCAACTTTGTGATGGTCAAGGAAAATCATTATATGTTTATTGAATAGTCCAATAACATTTTTGAGGTTTTTTTTTTTTTTTTTTTTGTTAACAATATCTTTACTTATTAGTTATGAGTATTATGGAGATGATTGACGTTGCGAAAGAGTAGCTACATGCTTCTATTGAAATGCAAATCTTTGGAGAAGCACATAGTGTGCAAGAAGTCAATGTCATTAAAATTGTTCATACAGTCCTCTTAGTTCGTCTTTGAAGGCTCACCTTTCAGAGGTTGAGCCCATGATCAGTCGAATATACTACATAATTAAATGCCATAATAAAGATAAATATAAGAAGCGAATGGTATCTGAAACTTCATTCTAAAATGTGGTTAGTCATGTGATGTTGGCTATTTGTGCTTACTCAACTTAACCTTTTGGTTTTGCTATTAGGGTAATAGATCGTTTTCAGTATGACCTTGACCTCGATAATGAGCAAGTGCTTATAAAGGTTGTTGTCTATCTATGAACTACTCAAAATCTAATATATTGTTTTTTTTTCAAGGTGGGAATCTTAACCTAAAAAGTTAGACTGATATGGATGAGAAATGTGTCGATATGCGCAAATCTACTATAAAGATACATTTCTCCTTGGTGGAGTAATTGTTTCATGGATTAGCAAGAAGTTTGTGACTGTAATCCTATAATTTATCAGAATACTATATGTAGTCGCGGATCCAGGAATCATATCCAGTGGGTGCCAAATAAAGATTACTTTATTTAATCACAAATTCTAATCAGTAATTCACAAATCGGCAAATCCAACATAAACATGAAGATTTGTTTTTTGAAAAAAATATAAGTTTTGTATAAACATCTGGTCAAAAGAATTCAAGTACAAGATGTTCAAAAAAACATTTATCATAAATAAGAGAAAAAATAATTAATTTTAATAATAATAAATAATCAAAAGAATTCAAGTAATACTTTGAATAAAAAGTTAATGTTCAAAAGAGTTCAAGAGAGACTTTGAAAAAGAGTTGAATAAAATAGTTTGATAAAAAAAGGTTTTGCAAGAAACAAAAAGTTGATGTTAAAAAGATTTCAAGAGAGACTTTGAAAAAAGGCACAAATTTTAATTAGTAATTCACAAATCGCCAAATCCAACATATCAAAAGAAATCAAGTAAGTCCATACAAGATATTTATAAAAAAAACATTTTGTCATAATAAATCAAACAAATAAAAAGAAATTACAAAATAAAAAACAAATCGCCAAGTGTTATACTAGGAATTTATATTGCTTCATGAGTTTCATATATTGTTATTGCTTAGTTGGTCAAGCTTGGGTAATAAATACTCTGTCAACATGGTTTATCATGTTAGACCAATATCAGATAATCCAACCTACCTAAATGAAAGATCACAAGATGAGGATGAAGTTACGGATAAGGACTGATATCTCTTATCATACTCAATCTCTTATTGTAAATCTCTTTATCACTTGTATCTATCATGTATATCCCATGTGTGAATATGTGTATATAAAGGCGCAAACGTCAATAGAAAAGTGTCGCGCCCCAGACCCGTGGTCCTACTTGGCCCCACGCTCGGAACACGATTGGAAGACGTCATAAAACACTTTTAGAATATTTTTTCAAAATATACTTTCATAAAGTTTAACATAATCCACACTTGAAGTTCAAAGACTTCCACTAACTTTCAAACAAACTTTTCAAACAACTTTCATAAACAAAAGTATTTAGTCCGAAGGCTTACAAACTTTTATACAAATGTACAAACACCGACATTATCCAAAATATAGGTGTTACAAGAGGATAAAGACAAGGAAACTCTACCCAAAAGGTATTACATCTATGTAATGTAACCTCTACAAAACAAATCCCAACTCTTACCACTTTAACGTCCTCCCGTGCCAAAGTGTCCTATTCCCTAGACTTGACGTTATCTAAAACAGTAAACAAATAAGGGGTGAGAATGAATCTCAGTAAGCTACTAAAATCCAACTACGTTACATGCTGATATGATAATCATAAAGAAACAATATTAACAAATAATCATATAGCATATAACACATAACATGAGAAGCTCCCTATCGCCAACTGTCCCATACCGGTTAGAAATAACGACCAACTCATCATACAACACATAGTGTAGGAGTAAACACTCATACGAGAATACCAAGCCAAGGTTTACCGAATAAACATAACTGTCTGAGAATACCATCTGAGAAAACCATCTAAGAAAACCATCTGAGCCGCCCACTGAGGGGCACTTGGTTTTTTAATCTATTGAATTGTTGTTGATTCAAGATGACTACTCAACCCATGATCTCCGGCATTGGCAAGTCAACAAGTTCTACCAGCGGCGTTAATACTTCATCTGGGGGCATCAGTCCTAAGACATCAACGATTGGCTCTGGTGGATTGCCACCACCTCCACCTTTGGGGGCAGGCAAGAAACAAGCATCTCCCACTCCAGATTCTGAGCTTAAAAGTATGCTTATACAGATGAAGCACCAGTTGGATCAACAGGGCAAAAGTACATCTTTGATAGCTGAAGCTGTGGTGAAGATGCAGAAGGAGCAGCAGATCTTGTCTGAGAGGGTGGATTCAGTAACTCCTATACGTCCCAGGTTCCTCGATTTTGGCGGCGCTAGTTCATCAGTCTTCAATGATTGGATCCCAATGAGTTCGGCAGCAAATATGAAGAGTACGCCTCCGAAGATGACGACATCTCCAATATTGACAACATCTTTTGATCCTGCCTTTTGTGATCTGACAGCAGAAGGAAACACCTTCACATTGCCTACGCTTAATGTCTCTGGGATACCTCAAGATGGACCCATCTTTACCAGTAGCACGATCGTTACATCTTCGGCTGACAATACCGATCCGTTCGGTAACTTTAATTTCGCAAATGTTTTTGATAATACTGCTCGTGCTATTAATCCTTTTGCAGGTAACTACATCGCAAAGCAACTTCAAGAATTAAGGGATATGGTCATGAACGTTCCTGGTGTCACTCCTCCCATTCGACAAGTTTCACCAACATATTACAACCAGTCACGCTTTGTACCAGCTATTGCACAAATTGATATTCCCAAAGGCTTCAACATCCCAACTATGAAGTTGTATGACGGAAGCAGCGATCCTGAGGAGCATGTCGCCCATTATCAGGAGAAGATGGAGATCGTCAGATACCTTTACAGTATAGGGAAGCTTGCCTATGCAAAGGGTTTGGTTCAACATTGGTTGGACCTGCATTAAAGTGGCTGATCCGTCAACCGCCAGGATCTATTGGTTCGTTTGCCCAGCTTGTCAACATGTTCAACAACCAATTTTCATGTAGCAGACAGTTCGAGAAGCTCACTAGTGATCTTTACCGCGTCGTGTAACAACCTAACGAGGCTTTGAAAGATTACGTCAACCGCTTCAATAAGGAAGTCTTGGAGATACCCAGTCTTGATATGGCCACGGCTACAGAGGCATTTAGATTGGGCCTGAAGAAAGATTCCCCATTCTATGAGGAGTTGGTGATGAACCCCTGCAAGAAGATGGAAGATGTACGCAACAGGGCATCAAGATTTATCAGACTTGAAGAAGACAAGATGCAGCAGACTAAGATTTCTGGTAAGGCGTCAACATATGACAACCCAGACAGAAGGATAGAGACATCTCACCAGAAGCAGAACAGATCCGAACCTTACTACAGAAACGATCTTAATGAAGACCAAGATGATATTCAATGCCCAAAGATATCCGATTATTGTTTTTCTATTAATGTTTCAGGTATTCTGTGCGCAATGAAGAATCTTGGAGATAAAGCTAGGTGGCCAAAGAAAAACGACAAACCTTCAGGATGGAAAGATAAATCCAAGTGGTGTGCATACCACGAAGATTTCAGACATCTTACCGAAGATTGCATCGCCTTGCGCAAACAAATCGGCTACTTACTCTCAAAAGGATACCTTAAAGAATTGATTTACCACGGGAACAATGAGACAACTTCAGCATAACTGGGGGCATATTGGTTGTCATTCTTTGAACGATGTAAGGATCCCAAGATCTTGGAATGCCATACATTAAGGCCTACGTCATGCAAATTGTAGTTTATCAACTCAATTTAGAATAATAGGAAACTAAAAACGTTTGCTTAGAGATGCTTAACATATTGATTCAAACTGCTCGAACGAATCAAAGATGTCAACATCCTTCCAAGTTGTCGACATTTTAAGGTAATAACTCAGGTATGAACTTACCTCCATTTCTGAATAAACATTACTTTATTTTCATTCATTTAAATAAAATGATTTGTTCAACTTTATTTTTACAAATAAAAGTGATATCAGCCAAGATGTCATGTATTACTAACATGTTGTCATTTTGCAAGATATTAACATTTTGAATAAAGATTTTGATGACCTAAGAAGACAACAGCTTGAGACTGGCCATCTCATCTTAAGTTTAAGGTACTCAATCCCTTCTAAGGTTTAAAGAAATTTCTTTCTTTCTTCCGAGTTAAGGTTTATACACAAACTATAACAATCTCAACATTCTCCAAAAATCACAAAAGATGAACAAAATGCAAATAAATTCCAAACTCAACCAAAATGACACATATATGAACTAGAGCATTACATAAACTAAAGAGGAATATTTTAGCATAAAAATGGGGGGGAAAGTAACTTACTTGAAATTTATAAAAGGTGACGTAATACGAATTTTCTTAGCTCTTTACGATCCTATCGACGATCTAAACATTTTTCATAAAATGAGCATTAAGAAATAATGAATAAATGATAGTCAAAAAGAAGGAAAGAGGGAGGAGATTTCTTACCCTTTTCTTTGCAATGGGGAAAGAGGGAGAGCGAGAGGGAGAGTTGACTGGGAGGGAGAGGAGAAGTGAGGGAGAAGGGGGAGTAGGGAGGGAGTAAGTAAGAGTTATTTTTTTTTTAAAGTTACACTAAAGCCCCTCTAGAAATACTCCGCACAAATAAACCCAACCCAAGCATTCCACAAAGACCCAATTAAATTCATACTAGCACAAGGTGATCAAACAAAATATTAGACATAAAATATGATGAAACACTAACATGCACACATAAATAATTAATTAAATAAATAAACAATTATTTTTACTAAGAAAATAGATACGGGTTTTCGGGTCGTTACAATCTACCCTCCTTAAAAAGAATTCGCCCGCGAATTCACTTATCAAAAATCATCACGCGTAATCACAACGAGACTACAAAATATCGATTCTCATATAGAACTCATAACCCCAAATCAAGTACCTGATAAATATTTCAGACATCGATTCCATGACTCAATTAAGCCAACACACAATGAACACATACTTCTCACACGTATCTTCTGATTAAACATCCTAGAATTAACTTCCTCTTTCACCCGGAATTTCAAATTCTCTAGACTATCACTCGTTCACCCATTCTGAGACATAGCTGATTTGATCCTACTTAGCATTACGCTCACCATCAACCCTTAAATCAACAACATCCATAAGTCTTACTTTTCCGGTTCATCCGCACGCATTGACGATCTAAACATCATCCCAAGTAATCACACTACTACCCGAACAACTATGAGAATGAATAGGGCTAACTATTATTGTCACCCAATGACTCAATGATATACTCAAAATTTTACCGTCATCAACTATCCGATTAAATGAGATTCTACTACCACACTCACTTCCTCATGAGATAAAATATAATACCGTCATAATCTGTGTATTTCTCAACCCACTTGCATTACCTCATACTTAGTTTTCTAAGGAATTATATCCATCAACTTTTGATAGTCTGTCATCAACGCTTCAACTTGGTCCCAAAATGAAATAAAATGTACAATCCTCTAAGGCAATATCCATAGAATCACAACCAATCCCAAGTCATAGGTAGTTCCATTTATTAAGCGTTAATCCTCAAAGCATGTACAACTACTTTATTGCCCAAAATCGTTGCGTACCTCCATCTCTATTTGGAAGCATCACTAGAGGTAATGGATTTATCAATTTTCACTATAATGAAAAACTTAACATACCTCCAAGAAAACATAACACTGATCACACCTTTTAAGATAACAGTGATACCAGCCCAACCACGAAACTACATTAACACCGAAATTATTATCATTACATTACTCCGATCCTTGAAAGTTTAAAACAGTTCCAGCCGGAGTTGTAGAAGATGATGACCCCAAATAGCTCTTGTTCCCACAATCATTTTTCCCTTCTGTAACACCTTCCAATTCTCACCCGAAAGCACATAAAATTCCACTTTTCGTCTTCTACAAAGCTTGAACACAATCTTGATTTTGCCCGGTTTTAATGGAAATTGAAGCTTGAAATCTTTGGAATGGAGGATTAGAATAGAGGGAAGGCTAATTTCAGGTAGTCTAGGCCAGATTATGGTGATGGGGGAGAGATTTGTAGAGAGATAGAGATGAGTTTATGAGGGTTTTGTAGAGAGAGAAAGAGAGGAGGGGCTGCTAGGTTTAAACTTTTTAGGGGTTATGCCCGTTTCTCACCCTTTTCGATCGGCAGTTCTGAGTTCCACGCAAGGGGGCGTGCGCACCTTATGGGAGAGAGCGTACGCACGAAACTAATTCCTGGAAACAATATTTCCGTTAGGCCGTTGATAAGACCCAGATATCTTTTCACCCCCTTCCTTTGGGAATATCATCTTTTGCATCGTCATGGCTGCATAGTCGCGAGAAAAGAAAATATCACCAGCTACTATGGAATCAGTGCTATCAAAATTCATAGCTGGATTTTTAGAAATCTTAGCATTTGCTACCATCTCATTAATCTCACCAACCGAAGGAGCATTCTTGTGAGTACCCTCCCAGTCTTTACGTGGGGTAATGTTTCTTGGCAACGGGGGCGGTGTCCTACTCCTTACCCCTCTCCTTTGATACCTATGTTCATATTTGACTGGCTGCTGATCCTTATCTCTCAAATTCCCCCTCGGAGCAGATTTTGATCTATTGCTATAGTTTGACTTGTCTTTCGCCTCACTATTTTCATTACTACCCTGTCTGTGGTTTTGCTTTCTAACTGACTTATCAATCTCATCATGCTCAACACGATGAATCTCTCTCACCGGCTTGAACGGAGACACGTGTCTACGCTGCTCGGATTTCAAAAACGGACTGACGTTCTTGCGAATATCCAAGTCAGGCCTCTTAGGTAGAGGACTAACATGACGACCCAAATCAGAACCAACAAACCTTGGTGATCGAGCATTACCATCACTATCTCCTGTACCCTGAGCAGGAGGTGCTTTAGCAGCTTTTGGATCTTGCTCGAAGTGTGACGATTGAGCGAAATCGTGCTCGTGGTGTGATGTGATTTTGAAGTAAATAAATAATTAAATAAATAAACAATTATTTTTACTAAGAAAATAGATACGGGTTTTCGGGTCGTTACAAGTAGTTATGCATAAATAATGCATCACAATCATTTTAAAATGCAAGCATGTCAATAATATATTCATGGAATGCATGCAAAGTCTACGGGCGTTACACTTAACCGAGCAAGTTCAATTCCAAAGAAATAATCAAATGGGACCGAACAAATGAACTACGTATCAATAAAATGGAGTACTACGATAAGACGGGTGTTGCATCACTACTATTCCGTTGTTGAACATCAACGAGTTTGGTGTCTGGAAATATAGTATGATAAAGTATATGAACTCAATCGATGATCGGTTGATGAAAGTCATAGAAGGTGGTCCAATCATTCCTTTACAGCTCTCAACCACCTATCGACCGATCATCGAAAAATTTACAAATTAGCCCCTCCAGCTTATTGTTAATCCAAAATTAGCACCCTTAGCCAAATTTAACTAGAATTTGAGCAAAATTCCAAATCGGCCCGGAAGGTCTCCAAATTTCCAAATTTCCAAATCGGTCCGGAAGGCCTCCAAAATTCCGAATCGGCTCAGAAGGCCTCCAAGATTCCAAATCAATCTATAATTAAAGGTCGGAAATGTCCTTAATCCCTAAATGATTATAAATTGAAGGTCGGAAACCTCCATAAGCCCTAATCCTTAAAAATCAATCTATAATTAAAGGTCAGAAATGTCCTTAATCCCTATGCCATTAGCTTACACCTTGATGACAATTATGGGACTCTGAGGGGTGTGAATCCTATGTTATTGGCGTACGCCTCGATAACAATTGTGGGATCACTGGTTGTGGAGACGCCAATTACTTGGATCCTTGCTTCTCCTTCCAACGAACTTGCCTTATCGTCAAAAAAATGAATCCTATGCCATTAACATACGCCTCGAAGGCAATTGTGGGACTCTAAATTGTGGGATCCTGTGTTATTAACTTACATCTTGATAACAATCATGGGATACCCAGTTGTAAATTAGTGTAGTTATAGCGGTTTGTAATACATAACCCCAGGACAAATAATGGAAGATAAATTTTGACTTTATCATCTTATGAGCCATATCCAATAAGGTTCAATACCTCCATGTAGACACATCATTCAAAATGGTGTTCTTAGTGGAGAAGAGAGGCCTCGCAAGAGGGCATCGAGCGTGGAGTTGCCTCCTTCTTACGTTCGCAGACAATCCATGAGTGCCGCGGATACAGCATTTCTTCAGGATTCTCTTCGGGCCTCTGGTACCCATGAAATTGTTCTGGATCCTTTTGCCCATCTGACCCTGGAGCGGCCCGAAACTTATTTTGTTGATCGCCCCGGTACCTCTTCTTAGTCTGCTTGGCGTTCCTTTCAGCCTTCCACTAGTGGGGATACGAGCTTGGCAGAGTCCCTTTTTCATTTTGACCCTAGTATTTATTTTTCTCAGGGACCGGGCCTCTCTGATTTGCCTCCTCCCAACTCGGATCTGGATTCCGAGTAGTTGTACCTGTTTGAACAATTTCTCTTTTGTTTTTTTTTGTTTTTGTTTTTTGTTTTTGTTTTTTGTTTTTTTTACTAAACAATGTGTGAGAAAGCTTGTTGTTTGTTTAGAATTTCATTTTGTAAATTTAACCTTTATGCATAGCTCGGGCCGTGGGGGGGGGGGCTTTGTTTGCAAGGTATTTAGACTCAATTATGTGTGACTGGGATGACTTTTTTGACAGGCTTTGGACAAGTAAAAGTGAATTTTGCTTGTAGGAAATCAGCTGATACGACCTACTGATATGAGAATTTTATAGGGGACAAACCATCCGTACGGTTGGACCTTGGAGGTTGACTTTTTGACTAAAACTTTTTGGGGACCTCTGGGGAATTTTGATCGACTGAGGATTTATTTGGGAATATGACCCTGAAATTTGACCTGGAACGGACTTACCCAAGCATGATTTTTTGTTCAACCTTTTCAAAAGTGCCATTATGGCTTGCTAGCCCCGATTCCTCTCCTTTGGGTGGGAGCCATCCTTTTGCGTCTTATCTCTTGTTCGGAGCACACCCCTTCTCTTACAGAAGTCGTTCTTTTTGGGCTCTCAACCCTTCCAACCCTCTTTCCAACATTTCTTGTTCCTTTTGCCCCTAGGAGTGGCATAATTGACACGGACGAGAGCAGCTATTCTTGCTTCGAATGAGATTGAAGTAGGCATTTGCGGGAGTGAGTCCCTTTGTCTGAGGAGGGAAGCCTACGGATAGAAATTCAGTGTTTGGCTCTTCCCTAAAAAGCTCATCCCCGTAACAAGTTCATTGCCTAAAATGATTGTGTTATAAGGCTACATAATTGAAGAAAAATCTCATTGAATTCCTGTGAGTTGAAATCGAGTCATGGACTGAGTTGATCATACTATGCCACACCAAAATTGACTAGACGGCAAGGACAAAGAGAGAGTAAAGCAAATCATAGTGGATACCGTCTCAAAAGTATAGGACCAACGTTTTTCACCTGTACTATTAGCCGTCCGAGCCCCTAGTAAAGGGCCTATACTCTTTCTAGGATCCACCATTCGGTTACGGTCTACGTGAGGGTCTTGCCAATTTCAAGTCAATCCAATAATTCCACATGATATCCACAATTGAGGTTGATTATAACCTTTCTTTCGGGAACTCATAGGATTGAAGGGAAATTGCTAGACAAAAACCGACATGAAGTCTAGGACGTGTCATTTTTTTGAAAACATGGACATCGTGGCTCGGTAACGGGGAAGATTGGCTTCACCCATCGCAACGACTAATAGGCGCGCTTTGGGGTGAGAATATACACTGCGGGCCCTATAGGGAAGTCGATGAGCTGCCTTATACCCTCGGGTTACCTTCTCGGGTTTGTACGGTTTTACGAGACGTTATTTTCAAAAAACGTGCAAGTGTGTGAGGTATCTATAATTTAGAAAATAATTTTGAAAGCAAGTAAATAAAACAAGAAAATCTTTTTCTTTCCCTTTTTTTTATATTTTTTTATTTTTTCTTTTTTCTTTTTTACGGGAATCACCCACCACGCATGCGTATATATACAAATAAGAGGGTGAGGGAAAAAGAATGTCCCTACAAAACAAAGTTTAGGGCATAAATATATACAACCCAAGCAAGAAAAGAAAATCATGGCACATAGAAAGATTAGAGGCTAGCCCACTTAAAAAAACTTTCCCCAGCGGAGTCGCCATTGTGAGAGCCCGCGCTCGAAGCCAAACACCGAAATGATCGCTCGTGAGGGCGATTCGGGTCCGTTCCGTGCTAATGCGCTTTTGGAAATGCGCTCAGTTCTCACACAATGGTTTCCTCTTGATGGAATCAAAACAGTCAAGAGTCGCCACTTCACTTTATTTTAGGAAAAACGAATATAAAACCTTTTTTTTTAGAGAAAGTGGGTTCGGGGGCTAAGTTACGAGAAGAGAAGGGGTTAGGCACTCTCCTCGCCCGTGATGGTCTCTAGCATGCATGCCACGTAGATTCAATTTTATGCCTTTTATGCCTTGATTTTATGCCCTAACAAAATGGTGATTGATATGTATATGGGAGTCTTCCTAATCTAGGTATATTTGCTTTAATTCACAAATGAGAGTCGGTTTGGGTGGACTCTCACTTAGTTTTGAAATGGTTTAGCATTCATATCCAGTAAAGGAAACACACAAGGGGTGGGGGATTAATATTTACAATGGTGAACAAAAAGGGAAGCAAATCCCCTAACAAATAAATTACCAAAAGTCCGTCCCCAAGCATTTAGGGACTGCTGTCCATCTTTCTTTCTTGTACCTGTTCTTAAACTCACTCAATCCAGAAAGTAAAGGTCAAGGAAAGTTTCTAACACATCAATCATCACCCATGAATGTTCCTCTGATTTTAGGAGTAATTTATGGTGTCTTAATAAGGCATGCAAGATAATACTTTCCACAGCCCAGTCTGACAGATTTTCATACATCCATAAAAGATCCATTTTTTGCATCATGAAGACAAGGGAATAATGGAAAATACTTAGCATGAAAGTTGTTCCTAACATGTCAAAGTTTAAATCTAGAAAGTTTCAAAGCCATAAAGCAAGTTTAAGTCACCCAAAACACTTCTGACATTTTGATGTCAAAACAGGAAACATGCTAATCTGAGAACAGAGTTGAAACAAAAAATGGAAAGAACCTCTTCTACTCAAGGTAAAAATATGATATTCACATTCTCATCTTCCTTGTTATGTGTATAAAAAAAAACCAATTTTGTGGTCCAAGACAAAAATCCAAGTTTTCTATGCATGAACAAAGCAACAAGATAGAAAGGTACAGACTGACAGACTATTGGAAATCCACACATGGCATGAAAACGCCCATGAAAACTCAATAAAATGAAAAGGTATGAACATGAAACTTTGGGTGAACATAGATATACATGTTACATACATGAAACAACAACCCTTCATGAATTTAGACCTGATTTCATGATGATCTATATTAAGATGAGACAAAACATGGCAGATTCAAGGTTTGTGAGAGAAAGCAAGTTATTCTTTGAAAAAACTCTTGAATCCCCAACAAACCTAGACTTGATACTCATACATGAATGTTATACACACACAATATCAGTATAATAGCATGCTCAAGAGCTCAAAATACCATTATATATCATCATTTAAAGAGAAAAACAACAAGTGTGCCAATATTGTTTGATTTTAGACATCAAATGGAGGTCTAGCCTAACAAGGTGGCTAGACCTCTCAAGAAATTACATAAACCACTACATCTTACACTTAAGGGGATTACAAGATAGAGAGATTATCTAGGTTGTGCTCCCTTTGCTTCCAAGGGAAGACCTTTTTGGTGGTTTTCTTAAGGTGTTTGCCTTAGATTGAAAGAGTTTGATTTTGGTTTGTGTTTAGTGGGTGTGTTGTGGTGGTGCTATGGTGGTGTGGTGGTGGTCTTTGAATAAGAAAAACAAAATGCACACAAAAAGAAATACTTTGCGCAAAAAAATTTACATAGAGCCTAGTCTATGTTGATCCGGTGCAAGGCTTCGCGCAGCTCATTCTGCAGACTGTTGAACTTATTCATAAGTTCAATCTTCAGTTCTTGAAATATTTCTCTGAACGCCACAGCCTCACCGACATAGGTAGCCATTCCTCTGCGCATATCTCTGTTGTCTTCTCGCAGCTCTAGGAAGTTGGCTCTGTACTGCACTTGATGTCCCGTCATCTGGTTGAAATATGACTGCTCAGCAGCTTCAATAGTGTTGATGACGCTGGCCTGCGTTGCTTCGAGTCTTTGGTCAGTGTGGAGGCGATGAGTGTTCACGCTGGCTTGAATATCGAACATGGCTTGATCTATCCTAGCGTTGAACCCATCAGCGAAATCTGTCATTGCTTGAGTTATGCACTCCCTGACACTTTCCATATTAAGCGTATTGGCATGCACGGGACTACCTTGTTCCAATTTCTCCAACAGCATCGCTTCCATCCCTGCAAACCCTTCATGCAACCCATCGGCCAAGCTCTTGCGCAGACGCTTAAGCAGTCCTATAAACCCATCATTGATAGTGGTATAGGTGCAGACGTTTTCAAGCATCCCAGCTATTAACTTCAATGAGTCCAGGACCATTTGGTCTAAAGCATCAGGGACGCGCTGCGCAGAGGGGCCTGCGGAGGTACTTGTCTTTGATATATTCTCCCCCTTAATGGCAGTAATCTCTAAACGCTGCGCATCAAGTTGCTCTTGGATAGCTGTCTGCGCAGTAATGAGCTGAGTCATTTAGGACTGCGCAGCAACCTGGTTGAATTGAATAGTATTGAGAGCCTGGAGAATTTGGCGCAGATCAGCAGAGGAAGATAGAGAGGAAGTAGATGCCGTAGGAAGGACGGAAGGAATAGCTTGAGCTGGAGGAGGAGAAACTTTGGGAGGAGAATGCGTTGGAGAAGGTGGATTAGGAGAAAGATGAATAGGATCAGCAGCAGGAGACCTATGCGTAGATGAGTGCGTGCTGGCTTTTGGGGAAAGTTGTTATTGGTGGGTTTACATTACATAAATGTGTAACCTTTTTGGGAATAGTTGTACCAAACTTGACGTCATTAGAATTTGTATATTTTATTATTTTGGGTGTAAGCTTATGAAGCTTACACTAGTTTATATTTTGTTGTTCAAGTTGGATTTCAAAACTTGTGTTATTATCTTTTGGTATAAAAGGAAATTTTTATCTCCATTATTTTAGAGTTTATTGTTTAAGTCGACGTCCAGCTCGCGTACTCCGGGCCCACGGGGTCGGGGTCGCGACAGTTGGTATCAGAGCTATGGTTTAGCTCTAAGTATAAGTCTAGGTGGACTAGTATGACCTAGGAGGGTAGTTGTGTTCGGAGTGAGTAACGGTTGATGTTTTATGCAGGTAATTGTTTCCAATGGCTAGAAGAAGAACGGGTGAAGGTTCTAGTGGGGCTCAGAATCAGAATGATCTTCGGGAAGAGAACCGTGCTATGTTCCAAGGCATGTTTGAGGCGGCCATGAAGGCAATTCATGACCAAGTACCGAGAGTAGAGCAAGCACCGCCACCCCGATATGGTTTGGAGCAATTCTTGAAACTGAAACCGGCAGAGTTCGATGGTGATCCCGATGTGAAGAAGGCCGAACTATGTGTTGAGTCTATGGAGAAAATTTATGATGTGTTTGGGTGCACGGACGAGGATAGGGTCCGGTTCGCGGCTTATAAGCTTGTGGGTGCCGCCGAGCATTGGTGGAAAGGAGTCAAAGCGAGTTGGGATGATACCCATACAGTGTATGCATGGGAATTGTTTGTGCGGAAGTTCAAAGAGCATTTCATTCCGGTAGTGGACCAGAACCGAAAGGAGATCGAGCTACTCAACTTGGAGCAAGGTTTGTTGTCTATAGCTCAATATTTTTGATTCACAAATCAAAAAATATAACAAAAGGTGGGTTGGTCCGACTAGGCCATTTCGGTGCTACATTCGTGTCCGCAGGACACGCCCATGCACGCACCTCGCAAGCCAAATTTGAGATTTGATTTGCACCCCCTCCCCCCACCCCCGCGCGCGAGAGAGAGCCTCTATGCTACTTAGTCTTGAACACTACTCTAGTGTCCAAGTCTTTATACTAGTAAAAGGTTCATTTCCTTTCCAATGTAGGATAACCACATTATCACTTTCCAACCCACTTACTTTGAGCATTCATATCTCATTCATCCAATAACCATTTTGGACAAATTAATACTTGATTTCATTCTTCTCATGGAGTAGAACACAAACCCATAATCAATTTTGTCGTTGGACAAAATTACCCTTATGGAAATTCCGCATAATTTCCTTCAAAACCACACTATTTTCCAACATCAGACTGCTTTCATATTTAGTCCCCTGTTTTTACATCTGAAACTACACTTGTTAAAAATGTTATACCTACTCAGCTATTAAGCCAAGGCATGTCATCTACTGCTTCCTACATTCTAGCATCTTGGTTTCAAATCACAGTGGTAATAACATTCCAGATACAGTGTCTATCTACAGTTGGCACTTCAACAACTTTTCTTGAATCAATCCTGTCTAAGGAGATGAATAAGTTGCATGTAATTCTATGTTGCGAAGCACTAACCATCGACAAAAGATATAACCTCTATGTTTCTAACTCATACTTTAGTTTATGTATCTAAAATTCCCATTACAAGGTGACTTCTTTATTTTGGACGTAGTTTAAATTGCTGCAGAGGTAGAGAACTGAATTTGTTTTCTTGTGTATCGACTTATGTTCTCAAATACATTGGATTTATGAATCTCTGATTATGTTTTCATGTGAGGTAGAAAAATTGGAAGAACTTTTACGGCAATCATGGTGACAAATTATGCTTTCATAAAATAAGTGTTACTGTTGTTTTTTCCAAACCTATCAACAAATAAGTACGAATTCAAACTCAGGAAAACATAAACATCAACATATATATATCTTTGATGATTTGAAACCTTCAATGTCCCCAAATCGAAAAAGCAATTAACCCTAATTTTAAAAACACGCCATTGAACAAATTTTATGAACAAGCAATTGAAAATGTTTAAAATCAAAACAATTTAAAAGGAATACAGTAGACTTAAGTACTATTACTGGTGTTGCTAATGTTTGTTTTGTAGCTAAGAACATCAGTGAGAACTCATGGCTATGGCACAAGAGTCTTCTCCGAACATCACAAAGATGAACCAATCCAAACCACATCAAAAGATGTTCACCAATATCCAATCAACATTTAGTCAAATTCCACAAATCTTATGCTCACAAAGGAACCAATTTCAAACACTAGGGTGTTTCACAACAACTCTCTAGGTACTCTAGGATATCACCTAAGACCTAGACCAAGATTGAACTTTAAATCACTTGAAATGGAACAACTCAACTTTTCAGCAATTATGGGCGGTCGCCCATAACTACTGAAAGGTTTGGTCTGGGATAGAGCATTTTGGGCGACCGCCCAGTAATGGAAAAGATAGGTGTTAAGAAAATGTTTGTATACTCCTGGGTGTATTAAAATTTTAATAGAAAGTTAGTCATACGTTTGGGACGGAGATTTCTTAACCTGGGAAAGAAATGAAAATTTCGCATTTTTCACTCTTTGTTTCACTCCTCTCACACTTCTGTAGTGATTTTGACAGAGTAATCTCTCTTATGTTGTTTCTCCCCCCTGAAATGATCAGCATGGGGTTCAATTTATAGAGGCTGAGGGTGCCCAAAGTAGCCGTACGGCTCAACTCCTCATGCGCCCAAACCATCCGTACGACTCGACTTGGTGAGCTTCTGGATTTTTCCAAGTTTAATTCCAGTTTAGTCCTGGAATATCAGGAATTCTAACAGGCGCTATCATTAATGGCCGTATGCCATGATGGACCCAATTGCCGAAGCATATGGAACATCATTCATTTTCTCACGCTCATCTTTTGTCTTAGGACATTGAGTCTTGCTTAGAGAAACTCCATGTAACACGGGCAAGGTACCTCTCTTAGAATTTTCCATACGGAATCTTCTAATGACCTTGTCAATGTATGTACTTTGGCTTAAACCAAGTAGCCTCCTTGATCTATCTCTATAGATCTTAATGCCAAGTATATATGCGGCTTCACCCATATCTTTCATTGCGAAGCACTTTCCTAACCAAGTCTTCACAGACTGAAGTGTAGGAATGTCGTTTCCAATGAGCAATATGTCATCCACGTATAAAATAAGGAATAGCACTATGCTCCCACTAATCTTCTTGTATACACAAGGCTCATCTTCGTTCTTGATGAAACCAAACTCTTTGACCGATTCATCAAAACGGAGATTCCAACTCCTTGAAGCTTGCTTCAACCCATAGATGGATCTTTGCAATTTGCATACATTAGAATCTTGTTCAAAACCTTCTGGTTGTGTCATATACACATCCGCTTGGAGTTTTCCATTCAGGAAAGCGGTTTTGACGTCCATCTGCCATATTTCATAGTCATGATATGCGGCAATGGCAAGCAAAATTCTTATAGACTTGATCATTGCTACGGGTGAAAAGGTCTCATCATAGTCTATACCATGAACTTGCCTATAACCCTTCTCTACAAGCCTAGCTTTGTAAGTATGCACCTTCCCATCCATGTCAGTCTTCTTCTTGAAGACCCATTTGCATCCTATGGTTTTTACACCTTCGGGCACATCAATCAAATTCCAAACTTGATTGTCTTGCATGGATTGCAATTCGGATTCCATGGCTCCAAGCCACTTGTCCGAATCAGGAGAAGACATCGCCTCTTGGTAGGTTGACGGTTCATCATTCTCAATGATTTCTACCTCATTACTACCCGTTACGAGAAATCCATATCTCTCGGGCTCGGATCGTAACCTACTAGATCTGCGAGATGCTTGTGTATTTTGAACAGGTTCCACAACTCCTTGTGGTTCTTGTTCTTGTTCCACCATTGGTTCAATGTTATTTTCTGGGTCTCGAATTTCTTCAAGATTTATTTTACTCCAACTGATTTCTTTGGAGAGAAACTCTTTCTCTAGAAAGACACCAGTTCGGGCAACAAACACTTTGTTGTCCTCTCGGTTGTAAAAGTAATATCCTTTAGTTTCCTTAGGATATCCCACGAAAATACATTTGTCAGATTTGTGTGCTAGTTTGTCAGAGATAAGTCTCTTGACATAAACTTCGCAACCCCAAATCCTCATGAAAGATAAACTAGGTTTCTTTCCACTCCACATCTCATATGGAGTCTTTGGAACCGATTTAGTTGGAACTTGATTTAGTATGAAAGCAGCGGTTTCTAGGGCGTAACCCCAAAAGGATATTGGAAGATCAACTTGACTCATCATTGATCGAACCATGTCTAACAAAGTCCGATTCCTCCTCTCGGACACACCATTCCATTGTGGTGAATACTTGAGTCAAGAATTTGATGATCATCTAAAGAATTGTGGAATAGTTTCACAATTGACTCCACCTGGCGTTGTCATCTTCAATCTTGCATCTTCCATGATCTCCACTTTCTGTCTCATCGTCATCCGTCATCTTCAACACCTCTTGTGTTGTTGGGACCGCGACCACCCCCACCACTCCACATTAATATGATATTATCCGCTTTGGGCCCCGCCTGCACGGATTTGTTTTTGGGTCATCTCCCAAAAGGCCTCATACTAATGGAGTGGGTGGACTCTTTCTTATACTAGGCAATTCTTCTTTCAATTGCCGATGTGGGACTTGGGTTGATACCCCAACAAACCTCCCCTCAACCAAAGAGGGAAAATGCATTATCAACTCCCTCATAAATGTTGATCAGGAATTCTAACAGTCAGCTCATTCAAAGTTTCAACCTTCAGTTCTAACTTGAGCTGATTCTCCAGAAGGGTTTCAATTTTGAATTCCATTCTCCCAATCCTAGGGTCAACAGCATTCTCCCCTTTAATGGCATCAACAAGGAAGGGCAGAGAGGAAAGAAATGCATATTGGGTAAGGAAAGAATCCAGCACAAACTGAATCTTCACATGATCAGTTTCAAAAAGGGAGGAAGGGAAAGGAATGATAGAAAATGAAGTGTAGGGAAGAGAAGGGGAAAAGGAAAGAATTTGGGTATAAGAAAAAGGAAACAACATATTGCATGAGTTGAGGTAGCTAGTGGAGAAGAAAAATCCAAAGCAAACTGAGTTGACCGTCAACGTTAGTTAGGACCCTCGTTTTCAACATGGTTTATTTATGACATACTCCCTCCGGTCCTAAATATAAACAAAAATAACTAAAATTACATCTACTAAAAAAGTAGTTAAGTTGGTTAATTATCTTGATTTTATAATAAAAACATGTTAAAATTACTAATATATCCTCATATTAAATGTGTAATAAATGTGCACTTGTATTTGAAAATGAATAATTAAATAGGGGCAGTTTTGGTAAAAGAATATTAAATAGTCTTGAAATCCCTTAGAATTACTTAAATAGGGGCAGTTTTGGCAAAAGAATATTAAATAGTCTTGTAGATGTTAATGTTACTTTATTTATCCACGTTTCCTTATCTTTTTTGAGATAGAGAGATTTTTTTCGTTGACTATAACAGCTTCAATTCATTGATTATATCTTTCCAGGCAACTCCAAGTATCATCAATTATTTTTTATTTTATATCACAAATTAGAGAGAAGTATTAACTCTTGAACATTTTATACGTAAATAAAATTTTATGCTGTATGAGTTAATGCTCATTAGCATAAAGAAAAATAGATAAATAAACTAAAATTTAGTGTTAATATGGGTAATAAATGACAACCAAATCTTAAAATCTATGAAGTGTCCTCTGATAAACGACTATTTTATAGTCATTTATAGTATATTTTACCTATCATTTTGTCTTCAAACATAGCTTTATTTAGTTAAATTAATTCATTTTTATCTATATTTTGTGGATTTTATGCTTGGTAGTATTCTGTGGTTGAAACAGGTTTTTAGGGACCTTTTGGGACAAAATACGGCTCATATAGTGAACCGGATCAAAAGGGTTGAAGATGGAACAATTTGAGAAGAAAAAGAAGTGGAAAATCGGATTTTTGGGTTGGCACGACCGCGCCAAAAGCCTTGGTCCGGACGGACCTCAACACATACCCGGTCAGACCCAGATCAATACCCGAACAAATGGGCACATCTTTCAGCCCCAATGCCTATATAAGAAGGTCATTTTAGCCTTAAAAAACATCTAGAAAATATTGTAAGATTACTATAGCAAATTCTTTGTTCAAAACATCATTTATACTCAGATTTTTGGGTAAAATATCAAAGGTGTTCTTGAGTGTATTTGAAGCAATAATATATTGAAGTTTATTTTAAGCCATTCTATCTCCATTAAATCGGAATAAGTTTCTCTTTCCCTTATTCTTACTATTTATATCTTATTCATATTGTGTTATAGTAATTGCTTGTGAGTAATCCCCTTTTATTCTTGGGGTTGGAAACTCAACATAGTATGTTCATCACTTTAATTCATGCTCATCTTTCTTTCTCTTCATCTTAAAACAATTTATTCATATCGTAACTAAAATGCCTACGACCATGATGAGCTCCATGATTCGTATGAACTCTAGTTAGTCGAGAGAAGTACCTAGCGGAGAATCTCGACTAGCGGACACATATGAATTAAACTGGGTTTCTATTAATCACGGGGGTAGATTAATGGCCTAGGGTAGGGATGTTCCTTGAGTGGAAAGTACGTCGATTTTTATAAAACTTAATGGATTCTTACTAATTATGGGCCATCGAGAGATAGGGCATAATTAGTATGAGAATACAAATGCTACTTGCTTGATCGTGAGAAGTAGTATAGGCCTAATGTACCATCCTTGTTTTATAATGGAACTTAATTGTAAAAGAGCATGATTAATTGATGAACATGTGATTGTTTGAGTCCCAACCCCGAGAATTCCTTCAATATAAGAGTTTTAAATCCAAAGTTAAAGTTATTTGCAATCATTTCTAGAGCAGTGACAAACAATTTATACCCCCCCCCAATCATTCTTTTTTATATATTTTTCTATTAAAGCAATCATTTCATAAAGTAACCATGTCTTCGTGGGATCGACCCATACTTGCACGTTATTATACTATCAATAACCCGTGCACTTGCGGTATTTATAACTAAGCCTTCGTTTAGGCCACAACACTGCGGCTGACTCAGCAGCATACAACAATTTTACCATAGTATTGTTATTATTTATTTCCAGGTGAAATTAGTGAAAAATTTCAGTTAAAACTCACATCACTTACACGTGACTGTATATCGATTTGTGATAGATTGAGACTAGTCGGTAAATGTTTACTTATAGTATTAAGTTGTAACTCAAGTGACATATAAATGCACCAATTGACACCTCTTGATTTCGCAAATAGACTCGTCTTTATAATAATTTCAACTATCCATATACTCCCTCCGACCCAACTTACTTGACATCTTTTGATCAAAACTGGTCAACTTAAGATCGGTTTGACCAACATTTTATAGAAATTTTTATGATCCGAATAAAAATTAAAAAAATGTAAAATGATCACCATTAAAAATCCTTTCAATAACAATTTTTAAATATTTTTTTTGGAACATAAATATTATAAAGTGTTGGTCAAAACGACCCTAAGTTGACCAGTTTTAATCAAAAAGTGTCAAGTGAGCTGAGACGGATGGAGTATATTGTATATATTGACCATTACTTTCACTATGTCTACCATAAATCAATAATAGTGCCCCCATATAAATCTACAAATGTGGAGTTGAGGAAAATAGATAGAAAATTAAAACTGGAAACGACAACGATACACACACTCAAACTATAATCAAAAGTTGCAAGCGCCATTAAGTGAAAGCAATTCATTTTAAAATATTAAAACATCATAAGTAAATTATGTTTATGGCCACGTGTTAGGGATGACCAATGCCGGTTCCGTTTCGGAACCGCCGGTTCCGGTTCACCATTTATGTGAACCTTAACCGGCCCTTGGTTACACCGGTTCCGGTGTAACCAATTTAAAATGAATAACATACGATCATTTTAATTTACTAATTTCCTCAAAACTGTAAACAATTCAATAGCACAAAAACTGAGATCTCAAAAAGTTAATCAATTTAGGCTAAAAAATAACTTGAATCCGGTTTAAAATGAATAAATTATGACTAAACACAATTCAATCAAGCTTCCTCTGAAACATTTACAAACCCAGTGACCAAAATGAAATATCTGAAAATACTCATCTTCAAGATTTCCCTTAATCTCTGAAACACTTTTCTTCTATGAAGATTAATGTAACTCATCACAAGAGATGCATCCACTTATAACCCATTATGCTTCTAAGCAAAGTCACACATACCTGTATAGAAATACTCACCACCAATCGATGGCAAACAAGGGATTCGTGACACATAGAAAGCGCCGAATATGTTCCTGGGCTGATTTTTTCCTTCATTTTTCTTGTTCCAAGCTATTCCTCTTTGCTCCCATTTATGTCCTAGCCTCCAATAATGCTCCTTATCACCTTCATCTTTCTCCCAAGTCCATTTAAATGTACCTAAACATGTCTAAAACACACAACTATACCACCAAACACATTACTATTTTCTTTTAAACAAGAAAATAATCACCTTTTTTTTCTAAACAAGAAAATAATAATCGTATGAGACGTCTTAAATCATTTTCAGGTACGAAACCATTAAATTTTGGATAAACCGTAAACCTAAATATTTGCCTTGGTGGTTATTGGGTTCATGGAAAAACATGAAACTTTAACTAATACCCGTTATATCCTTCTAATTAGCATTACATGTGGAAACTTGTTAATTTGCTAGTGATTTACGTTTGAAGTGTCAC
This sequence comes from Campanula takesimana, assembly GCA_026119855.1. Taxonomy (NCBI): domain Eukaryota; kingdom Viridiplantae; phylum Streptophyta; class Magnoliopsida; order Asterales; family Campanulaceae; genus Campanula; species Campanula takesimana. The sequence goes on along the minus strand of JAOWBW010000563.1, from coordinate 224,736 downwards.
GCTTGCATAAAAATGTATCACCTGCTGTTTGGATCATAATTCGTTTTGATGGAAGGCATCTGTTTCTGATCCATCCTCCTTTTCTTTTTGTAATTTTTCAAACAATCTAACCCCAATTGAACCAACCTTATCAATACTAGTCCTACGCCTAATCGAACAACAAATAAAGAAACACTCGATGTCAATATCACACTCATAAATTAACCTACTAAAGCCAAAAACCCACTCCAGGCTTAGAGACAATCCATGAAATTATAATTATGGGCATACCACAAAATAAGTGGCATCTTTTTTTCGATGGCGCCGCCAATAAACACGGTTTTGGTATAGTGGTATTGCTTGTCGATCCAAAAGACATCTACACTCCCATTGCCATCCGCCTGGAATTCGAAGCTACCAACAACATTGCCGAGTATGAAGCATGTATAGCGGGGCTCGAAGCAGCTCTCGACAGAAACATCACAGAACTAGAAGTATTCGGCGACTCTTTGCTCCTTATCAATCAGCAATCGGGAAAGTGGCGAACCCAAGACCCGACTCTCCGACAGTATGGTCGGCACCTTGAAGAACTGGTTGAACAATTCCAAGAGATCAATTTCAACTACCTGCCAAGGGATAAAAATCGCTTCGCCGATGCACTGGCCACCAGAGCTTCATTAGTCGAAATGCCCAAAGGGAAAATGGTGAAGCCCTTCAAAATTGCTCGAAGGAACAGTCCGGCATATTGCATGAGTATCGAGATCAACGAGATGCAAACAAACTCTCCGTGGTATTCGGATATCATGAACTTCCTCAAAGATGGCACTTATCCCGAGAATATCAATAAGAAGTCTCAAGCAGCTCTGCAAAGGTTAGCCTCTCGGTACGTACTGATTGGGGACCGAGTCTATAAAAGGCACCACGACGGGATCAATCTCTTATGCGCCAATGAGGCCGAAGCTCAAGAAATAATGTGTGAAGTGCACGAAGGAGAGTGTGGACCCCACATGAATGGGTTTATGCTCCACAACGTTAGCCTTAGCAACACCGGAGACAAACTTTTTCTTGGCATTTCTATTGCCTTCTTCAATACTCAATCAAATTGTTTGACACCTTTATTGTTAACCCATGGTTCGGGAAAGATCGTGCATGGAATGTCTTCCCCTTGGCTGACAAAATATCCATTCAACGTCTTGTGGTAAGGCCTTAGATTAGGGACCTCATAACGACGGCCTTCTTTACGAGCTCGGGCCTTTTCATTCTTGATCGCTTGCTCTTGTTTCAAGTCCTCTCTAGAAGGCTCGTACCCCAAACCGAATGTGTTCTTGACAAATGGGACTTGCACAAGATATAGGATTCCTTGTTGATATTTCCCTAGGCCTAAACCAGGGAAGTAGTCCATATTCCTCATCATGCGGAGGACTTTGTGATTGCTGGGGGTCCATGATCCGTTTCCCCCTTCTTTGTCAATGGCGTTGATTGAGACGCCGGAGAGAGTGTAGTCTGGTAAACCATGCTGAACTTGGTGGACGGGCTCACCTTTTCTGTGGATAGTGACGTTTTCGGCCATGACGGTCACTATTTCATCACCATTTCGGATCTTGACACATTGATGGAGAGTTGACGGGACGGCATTAGAACTGTGAATCCATGGTCGACCCAAAAGCAAGTTGAACGAGGCCGGGATGTCAAGCACTTGGAATGGAACGGACTAACCATGCTCCCAAACTCAATGTCTATTTCGATCATGCCCATAACTGTACGGGGCGGTGCTGTCATAACCTCAGATTACTTGAGTAGAAGGCTTCAAATCGGAATCCTTAAGCCCCAGTATGCCCATGATTCTGCCAGGCATGAGGTTGAGTGCGGAACCACCGTCCACTAGGACTCTTGAGATGGGCCTCCCCCTTTCTCGTACCTTGAGGTAAATAGCCTCGTTGTGGTCGGAACCAAATGGTGGAAGGTCCATATCGGCAAAGGTGATGACGTTGCCAAAATGAATGTGACCGATCATTGCCGTGAGGTCCTCGGGAGTAGTATCGGGAGAAATTGATGTATCATCGAGATTGCGGATGACAAGATCTCGGTGTTTCTTTGAGGATGCGATGAGGTCCCAAATAGAGATGTTGGCTTGAGTTTTCTTCAGTTGGACAAGTAGAGGATCTTCGGAAGTGTCGCGAGCTTGCGGCCTTTGAGAAGAGGAGCTTGGTGCGGAAGTGGAAGGGTTGCTTGCTATGACTGGACCGGATCGAGTTAGCATGTTGACGTTCCCATCTTGCTTCTTTTTCTTATTCTCTAGTACTTCCCTCATTACCTCATCGTAAGTTACAACATAACAAGAATTGTCGAGTTTATTCGTAACATTGGGCCCCCATTCACAATTGGGATTGAATGGGTGGTCCCCTCGAGTTCTCATATCTCTATTACATTGACATGTTCGCCATTAGTCACTACAAATTCTTTCTTGTCTATGAGATCTTGAATGACATTGCGGAGAACGAAGCATTCCTCGGTGGTGTGGCCACTATATTGGTGATAGCCACAATATTTGTGGTGAGCATGATTGGGGTTGACCGTCTTGGGTTGGTACTCTTGTACGGGTGTGACTTGACCCTTTGCTTTGAGGACTTTGAAAGCTTCGGTTTGAGTCATGCCTTGGAGAGGCGTGTAGACACGGTCATTTCGAGACTTCTTCCCTTGGGGTGGAGGAACCTTTTTGTAATTCCCCTTGTCATTAGTGACGGCATTGACCGAGGCCTCTTTTGTGGAGTTGGAAGCGGCCTTGTAGCGATAGCTAGGAGCACTTTTCTTCACTTCCTTGAGCAACTCGTCCATTCGAACCCCCGCCATACATTTGGGAGAAATCCGCATAGCAAGCCCCACTTAGGTGGGTGCGGAGATCAATTTTGAGACATTTGAGAAAGATGTCAATTTGCTCCTTGGTATTTGGCCTTTCCACAATCTCGGAGAGTTTATCATTCCATCTCCTTGTGAAGTCGATGAAGGACTCGTGGTCTCGTTGATTTTCTAGCCCACTTCACACCGCCATCGTCATACCAGCGCCATCGTCGGCTACTCTCAGCGCCATCGTCGGCTACTCTTGCTAACCGTGATTTGTGAAAACTGAAGGTAAATTTGTTATTTCTCATCTCTCGGTATTTAGTGATTTCAAATTTAGGCTTCAATCTCAGATTATAAATTTAATCTTGAAACCCTAAATTGAAACTTCTATTATGAAATTCAAGTTTTAATTTTGAATTTGGGAAAAGTCAATTTTGTGATAATCAATCTAGTTCTGTTGCACAACCTCGCGCTATGATCAATGTTCCTTAATAACATCACAGGCACACCAACTTTAAGGCTCAAAATGATGGTTTGGTAATCCAGAAGACTTAATCGTATTCAAATGCTCGACCGAATGAATCTCATCAAAAAAGTTAGAATTGTTCTCAGCCCTGCAAATTGAGTCCGAACTTAGGACGACATGATTAAAGAGCATAAAAATACATGAGAAAAACATTAATGTTAACATCGTACCATCTATGCTCTCCATTAACCATCATCTCACGCAAAGAAACGACCTTCCCCTAGAAACTGCCCCTGATACTGCTGTGGCAGTACAGCAGACTGCTCTTTTCCGTCATTACGTTTTTGCTGCAGCTGCTGCTGGTATAGTTTCAAATGTTGAGGGAGCTGATTGTCATGCCAGCCATTCTCGGTTTGGATCTGTGCTGGTGAGACTTGTTTCCCAGGGAAGGGAAAGCTTGCCATGTCCACCGAGGTATTGCTCTTGTTCAGAGAGTTATATGGCTGCACCAAACTTGTTGAGGGAGCTGATTGTCATGCCAGCCATTCTCACATGTTTCTTGCTAAACCTTGCAAGAAACATGTATTGATTTTCATTTTTTCCTGTTCTTTTCTTCAGTTTGCAAAGAAGTACTACCATTATTTTGGATTTTCTCCTTTCGGTATTATTACTTTGACACTTCTGTTGCACTCACACTCAGCCATACGACGAATTCCAAAAATTCAAGTACTCTACACAATCTGTCTCAATAGAAGTGTAACATTTGAATAAACAGATAATTAAAAAAAAAAAAAAAAATTGTCTACTAAACCTCTACATTGCCCCTAACAATTTGCATTACAACCACGTAGCAATATTTGAATTTAGCATAGGCGAAAAAACATTGAAGTTTAAGTTTTTCAATTGATGCATGAAAGTTGTCTAAAAAGAAAATGTTACTCCTTAACGGGACAGTCCAAAAAATAATGCACATAACTATTTGGGGCAAACGACCTATTTATGCAACGTAGTGTCCGATTTATATCAATTAATGCAACGTAGTAGCGACTTCTTACATTGTGAAACGTACTTGAAGTAGTTGTATCAAATAATGCAAAGTTCGACACAATTTGACAAGCGTACTTGAAGTAAGTTGTATCAATTAATGCAACGTAGTAGCGGCTAAAAGTTATTACGTTGCATTATTTGATACACAATAAGCAAGTACGTTGTCTATTTTCAAAAGTAAGCACTACGTTGCATTAATTGAATATTAAAACCTGATACATTGCATAGATCGGTAATTTTCCCTAACTATTTGGACAGTAAAGTAGTTAATATAGGCACACATTCAGTTCATATGGAACTGCAGATGGCTTGATGTATTTGTCGCATTAATCGGACTTTTAGATGTTTAAGTGTCTGTAGCGTGGCGGACCTATGATCAGTCATAAGGGTGCAAGTGCACCCATTTGTTCGAAATAAAGTCTCGCCACTGCTACTGCACCCTGCTGATCTCACCGAGGCGTACGTTTCTAATGAATAACAGCATAAAACCATACCAAACCAAACGCTTCTGTATTTTTGGCTTCTGTTGACGCTAGCCTAGCATAGGATGAGATCATATTATACACCTTACACTCTGTGTAACAGATCGGGAACCACTGTTTTATACTTTCCTCTGTTTTTCCTGTCTGTCGATCACGGCCAAGATTTAGCCACATAAGATCTGAGACACTATGGACGGCCAGATGGGCGAGATTGTTTTGTGGGGCTCGCCTATCTCAAGCGAATCAACCTTGGGCTAAACAATCTTAAAAGCGACAATTCTCAAGCGCCTTGTCAACCAAGCTTTTGTTACTGCTATTATCATAATCATTAACAGGTCTTTAGCTCTAATGTTTCAATATTATCTAAAATTTGCCAAATTCATATTGGTTTGTATTAATATAAGGATAAGCAATGATTTACGACGCAAAGCACTACAAATACAAGCTTCCAAGACATGCAAGGTCGAGTCATGCATGTTTAACATTATACAGGGAAAAAAAACCACCCTAGATTCACAAGATCATCAAAAACTAGTAAACAATATGCGGCTGATATCTTTAAAAATCGTTCACATAGTTACAGAAATCTAAAAGTGAGTTTTTGGCGTACTCGCTCATCATTTTTTTAATCATATTGACCAATTCTCAGCAACCTGTTCATAATCCATGTAGGTTAATCAGCCGGCTGATCACCACTTATATCCTATTACTCTGCAGACAGATTTGATCAATTCAAAAAACCGTCGCTTCATGATTTTGGACGGCAGTCTAATAAAATGACTCATCAACAGGTGTTTAATCGCCAGGATTTTAACATCATATCCGCTACCTATAAATAGGTAGAACAAGGAAATCATATCTCATAAACACAGTCTAATCACTTCTTTCTTATATCTATATAGTCTCACCTCTTATAATTAAGTACTTAATTACATTGGAACTTTGAAATGGCAAAGCACTTCAGCATCTTAAGTCTGTTAGCTCTCGCTTTGTTTTGCCTTGCTTTTGCATCAGATCCAGCACCCGTTCAAGATTTCTGTGTAGCCGATACAAGTAGCTCAGGTAATAATTTTTCATGTTTAGACTATATAGCATTCATTATAACTAACTAACTAGCTTGCGTAAAATCTGATAAATTTTTTCTTACTTTTTCCAGTCAAGGTAAATGGTATGGCTTGCAAGAATGCATCCCTAGTCGAAGCCAATGATTTCTTTTTCAGTGGACTCCATCTGACAGGCAACACAACAAACAAACAAGGGTCCAGGGTTACACCCGTCTTTTCAGCTCAACTACCGGGGCTCAACACTCTAGGAATTTCAATGGTTCGGATCGACTACGCACCATCCGGAATCAACCCACCCCACACTCACCCACGAGCCACTGAGATCATAACTGTTCTAGAAGGTTCCCTTGAAGTTGGATTTGTTACCTCAAATCCTGACAACCGTCTTATTACTAAAGTACTTCAGAAGGGAGATGTGTTTGTTTTCCCTGTGGGACTTGTTCACTACCAACGTAATGTTTGGAACGTAAATGCTGTGGCCATTGCTGCCTTGAGCAGTCAAAACCCCGGTGCTATAACTATTACTAATGCTGTTTTTGGATCTAATCCGCCTATTTCGAGTGAAGTTCTGACCAAAGCGTTTCAACTGGATAAGAAAGTTGTGGATTATCTTCAGGCTACATTTTAGACTCTCGGATCGCAACTGAAATCAAAAGGGGAAGATGAAGATCAAGTTTATTTGAAATTTTATTGTTTGTTTATGAATCTGTTAATTATGTGTGAATTTGTTGATGTTCTTTATGTTTGGATCCCGAACAATTATAATAAGCTAACGATTCTTTGTTTCAACCAGAAGCTTGTTTTGCTTATTTTCCAAAAGTGTTAGTAACTGATAGTATTACAATGTAGATTCTCTCTTCGGCGTACTTTAGCATTTTATCGAACATCTTAAAACTTCATATTCTGCTTTGAATGGCCTTTAGGCTTTAGTCCAAATGTGACAATCATTTTAGACTAGTTTTTTGGTGGATTAGAAAAGAAAAGAAAAAAAAAAAAAAAAAACTACAACTATCAATTTTAGACAGAAGGGACTACTACTTATTCTTGTTATGGCCACTTCATTTTCTCAACATAAATGACGAACTATTGTATTGTAGAAAAATCAGGATATTTTTGTCTTGGTCATATTATGATCACAGGAATCATTATTTTTCAAGAGCTTAATTTGATGTATCTAGCTAGTTTCTCCAACGTTTACTATCATGTGTTAGCTGATTTTGGAGCTAGCTGTATTTATATCGTTGTTAATCACAAAATTATCTATTACAATTCTTATACTGCAGAGCCCAAGCCGACATAAGATTCCTATTCATAACAGGGACAAAGCCCCGCGCTCTGGTATTTTTTAAATCTTTTAGATTTTTGTTCACACCGTGCCTAATGCGCTTCAAAAAAAAACTAGTTCATAGCCCGTCGAAATTCAACGGGAATAACAAAGCTAATTAATTAAGAAAAACTTATGGAAAAAAATTTCGTATTGAGAGAGAGGGAGAGAGAAAGTTAGTGTTAAAACTATATTAATATTTCACATAAAATAGCAAACTAAAAGAATGGCAATCATGAAAATCACTAATAATTGTGTATAATTGTGACTTTTTAAAATTACAATTGACCAATTATAAAAGAATCAACATAAAAGGAAAAAATTTGTATGTCTTGCAATCCTAAGTGGCCAAAAAAATAGAGAAAGCTAAAAGGAAACTACCCAAAAGAATAGAACTACCCAAAAGTACGGGGATGTAAAATCACACCTCAGCTTCCAAAGACGTGCGAGAATTTCCCTTAAGGGCACATAACTCCGCAAAAAGTGTGGCCCAATTTACTGGCTTCCTCAGCCTACCAATCAAGTAGTTGCGTTGACGTGCATTTGGACCATCTGGAAGCTGTCTCTTCTCCATTGCATGGCTCCACGCTCTTTCCGCAGTGTAAAGAACCAAATGAAGAAACCTATTGCAGGTTTGCAGATGTCATTAACTCATATCACATAACAAATATTCACTTCATATAATACACACCAGCAGCTTCTTTAAACCAGGCTATCAAGTATCAATATAGCACCAAAAACTCCTGCAGGATATGCTAAAGCTATTCCAGAATATGTCATGACACAGTACGAAAGAAATCAGCACATCGATCTATGCACGTGTGACGATTATATCATTATAGTAAAATTCAAAAAACCGAGTTCACACAGTAGAAGAAGATCAGCACCCTGTAGTTGCTCGAGGAATAATAACTATTATTATTCCTCATAAACAATAAATTTGAACAAACTAATTCACAAGCGGCATAATTATTACATTAACAGCACTACAAATTCATGGACCGACATTTACCTAAAGGACAGATGATCTAATCCTTGCACAATTGTCACGACCCGAAAACCCGCCTCTATTTTCTTGCTAGTAAATAATTATTATTTATTTAGTTATTTATTAGTTTAATCATTTTATTATTTATGTGTGCATTTTGTGTTTCATAATATTTTATATGCCTAGCATTTTAATTGATCATTTGTGCTAGTGTAGAGTTTGGGTAGTAGTAGTAGTAGAGGGGGCCTAGATATAACATTTTAAATTAATCATCCTCCTACTCCCTCCCTACTTCCCCCTCTCCCTCACCTTCTCCCTCACTCTCCAGCACACACACTCACACACACTCTTTTTCTCTCTCTCTCCTCCATTGGTGGAAGGTAAGAAAGCTCCTCCTTCTCTCTTCTTTTTAGTCATCTACCTTCCATTATTTCTCATTGCTCATTCTTTGAAAAATGTTTAGATCGTTGTTAGGATCGTAGAGAACAAAGAAATTTCGAATTCCGTCAACTTTGATAAAATTCAAGTAAGTTTACTTTCCCCCATTTTTATGTTAAAATGCTCATTCTATGTTTATATGATGATTTAGATGATATACATTGATTCTTGGTTGGGTTTGAAGTGTTTGATTGATTATCCATTTTTGTGATATTTTGATAAAGGGTTCAATATTGATTGATGGGATTTAATCTTGATTTGGGTTTCTAGATGTTATTATTTTAGGCCCTTACAAGTTATAGATTATTTTGGTACATGATTATGCTTGGTGGAAAGTTTGGTTGTGGTTGATTTTGAGAAATTTGTGAAATGGGTAAGAAAATGGAAGAACCCAGCTGCTCATTCCCGACCCAGCACCAGACTGAGCGCCCGCCCGGGTTTAGCTAGGCGCCCGCCCACCTAGCCTTTTTCCTTCGGCCGACCTTCTGGTCAAATGAGCGCCCGCCCGGCCCTTAGCGAGCGCCTGCCCGTCCCTAATTTCTGGAATTCCCTCTTTGTTTGGTTAAAGACTAGGACGTATTCTTGATCTAGGTTTTGGGTACCACTCTAAATGGTTTAAATGGTCATTATGGAATACTCTAATGTTGGGAATGGTTCCTTTGTGAACAAATGTGTTATGGAATTTGATTTATTATTGTTCGGGAATATTGGAACACTTTTGTGACGTGTTGTTGGATCGATTCATCTTTTTGGTGATTAATTGGTATGGTTCCCTACTTTGGAATCATGAGTTGTTTATTTGAGCTAGTATTTATTACTTGGCATTTATTTGAAAGTCCAGCTGGTATTTGTGGTTGTGTCGGGCGATGGAAAAAATTATAATGGCAACGAGCCGAGTCCATTATAATGTTGATCATTGTTTTGCCCCATTATTTCCCTCCTCCAGATTGGCCTTGGATGTGAGATGAGCTAGCTCCTTTTTTGGGAACAATCTAGCTATTATAAGGGGTTGCGACTTCGTGTCGTATACTCAGTTATCGTTTGGTTATTGGTTCCGGTACCGGGTTTTCTCTTCAGTTATTATGCTGCTATCGTTGATTGGTTTATCGGCTCTTTGATGCTGCTCATTGATGCTGCTCTTCGATGCGGCCCTATCGTCACTGATCAGATTGTTATATCCTTTGTTGGGGAAACCTTGGCTCAGTATCCTTTGTTACTTGTTTACTTCCGCTGCTATCGGTTAAATGATATTTGCTACGTGCTATGTGAGATATTATTATTATTGTTTATTGCATCATAGCATGTCATGTAGTTGCATTAGTAACTTATTGAGATTTATCTCACCCCCCTTTCTTTTATCTTTGTTTTTCCTTAACCCCCCCCAGGAGGAAAGGATTAGGATTTGCGGATCGAGGAGGACGTCGAGAGGATTGGGATTTTGGGCAGGTTGTTATTGATCGGTTTGCATTATTTAAATGTATAACCTTTTGGGGATAGTTTTACCAATAATGACGTCATTAAGAATTGTAATCTTTTGTATTGTTGGTGTAAGCTTATGGAGCTTATACTAGTAGTATTGTGTTGTTACACTTGGATTTCTAAAACTTTGTTTTAAACCTTTTGGGTATAAAAATGGAATTTTTATCTTCAGTATTTTGTTGTATTGTTGTAAGTCGACGTCCAGCTTGTGTGCTCCCGGCCCGCGGGGTCGGGGCCGCGACAGTTGGTATCAGAGCTATGGTTTAGCTCTAAGTATAAGTATAGGTGGACTAGAATGACCTAGGAGGGTAGTTGTGTTCGGAGTGAGTAACGGTTGATGTTATGCAGGTATTTGTTCTAAATGGCTAGAAGAAGAGCTGGTGAAGGTTCTAGTGGGACTCCGAATCAGAATGATCTACGGGAAAAGAACCGTGTAATGTTTCAGGGGATGTTTGAGGCGGCGATGAAAGCAATTCATGACCACGGGCCGAGAGAGGAACATGTAGCACCTCCACGATATGGGTTGGAGCAGTTCTTAAAGTTGAAACCAAGTGAGTATGATGGTGAGCCTGATGTAAAAAAGGCGGAAATGTGGGTTGAGTCAATGGAGAAGATTTACGAGGTTTTTGGTTGCACGGACGAGGATAGGGTTCGGTTCGCAGCTTATAAGCTAGTTGGGACCGCGGAACATTGGTGGAAGTCACTTAAGGCCAGTTGGGATACTACTCTTGTACCATATTCTTGGGAGCTATTTGTGAGGAAATTCAAAGAACACTTCATTCCTCTAGTGGATCAGAATAGGAAGGAGATCGAGTTCCTCAACTTGGAGCAGGGCGTGTTAACAGTAGCACAGTACTCGGCTAAGTTCACAGAATTAGCCAGGTATTGTGACTACCTTGTGCGAACCGAGGAGCAGAAAGCAATGAGGTTTATCAGAGGCTTGAAGACAGCTATTAGGACTCAGTTAATAGCCCAGAGAATTCAACTTTTTCAGGATGCGGTGGACCGTGCCTATTTGATAGAGCAAGACATCGGGGAACACAAAAAGAAGACTGAGATGGTTAACCCGAGTAAGCAAGGAGGTCAGAGCAAGTCACAACAGCAACATTCGGATAACAGAGGTAATTCTGGAATGCAAACTCGATTCGGAGAGCAACCTCAGGGACAACCAATGGTGAGGAATCAAGATACTAATCAGGGGACACGAAATGGAAAGATCTGCAGCTATTGTCAGAGGGAAGGACACTCAGAAGACAAGTGTTGGAAGAGACAAGGAAAATGCGTGAATTGTGGTCAGTTGGGGCATTTTGTGAGAGATTGTCTTAGGGGCAGATATCAACCATCCGGGAGTGACGCTGGTACTGCACAGGGTCAGAAGAGAGATACTTCGGGAAACGCTAAAGGTTCAAGGTAGGGTATTTGCGATCAATCAGCACTCAACGGGTGACTCATCAGTTTCAGGAGGTATTAATTTTGTGTCGAGAGAGCGAGCGCGTGCATTTAGTTGCATTTATTTCTCCTGAGTCTTTGACTTATGTGTTTCCAGTATTTACTCCTATGGAGGAGTGTGGAATATCTGACGAAGTCTTATATGCTTATGTTGTGCTTAAGGGTAGACATGCCTTACCTGCTAAATTAATCATATTACTATTATAAGGTTTTGATGTTATTTTGAGAAGGGAAATATCATGCTTTAGTCGATTGTTGTAGGAAGATTGTTACATTCTCTATTCCTGATTTCCAAAAATCGTTTTGAGACCGTTCCTTTGGGTAGAGTTATACACATCTTTTCTTATATGGAATTTGAATATATAACTTAGGTAAGTGACAATGGGATGTCTATACCAAATTGTTGGGTGTATTTATCATTTGTAAGGTTTCCATTTTCTTCTGAATTGTGCCAAGTGTTTGGAGAGGAACTCGGGTTAAATTGAGTTGTTATGGTACAAGGTGGTAGTGCTAATAATTAGATCAATATCCGTGTTGTATCGGTTGGGTTATAAGAGCTAAGGATTCAATTGAGGATTTCATGATAGGAGATTTTTGTTTACTTTTAGTACATCTACGTGAGTGCATCGGAATTGAGTAGTATGAAGAAACACATGATTTACTATGAGTGACTAGTATATTGTGGAAGTTATAATCATTAATGGTGGTAAGTGCGTTAAGTTTGAAAGGACTAAGCACATTTTGAGAGGGCAAGAATTTCTCGAATTGTATTAAAGGCATTTTGAGTTTTAGTTAAATGGTTATTTTATGGTTCTAAATCTTTTCTTGGTGGCGTTTCTTGATTTGGATTAAGGGTATGCGAAGAAAGTCGAGTATCAATACCTGGGCATATTAAAGGGTACTATGATTTGATAGCGGGTCAGTTGGAATGTGGCTAGCCAATTGGTTTATTATGATGGTAGTACGATTGGGCCTAAGTATCATCGAGATTATAAATGTATATGTGGAAGACTAAGGTAGGTTAGCCATTGAAGATCTAAGAATTGCTAAATTTCCTTGGGGTGTGTAAGCACGGATTATCAATTTAAAAGGGAGTTAGAGGAAATCCCTTGGAGATAAAATTTGGACTGTTTTACGGACTACTGGGCGTTTGTAATTGTTTTAGGCTTTCAAAGATTTGGAGTAATGTGATGATGAAATTATAGCGTGGATTTAAGTAAACATTTTGTATTAAAATTTTGGGCTTACATTGTACCTCTAATTTAAGGTGTCATCTAAGGTGAAAGCACTACAATGGAAATCCTTGGAGATATAGCCACCTTGATGAATATTGTGGGAACGGAAAATTTCTTTAGCTTTCCATATTTTAAGAAGCTGATTTAGCTCGAGATGGTTTAATGTTTTGAATCTATGGGGAGTAATACTAAGTATGCGGTTTACAAATGGAAGTATCCTTGCAGTGTAATTAAGTTTATGAAATGAGATAAGCTTGTAGTATCTCAAGAGTTATGTTTAGGAGCAATTCGGATTCTTCGATTTTGAATATGGATTCTAATTAGTAGTGAAGGTAATGATTGAAGGAAGTTAAGTACGAGAGGTTGTTATGTTGTAAGCATTATTTAAGGTTGCCATATGATGGTTTCAATTGGATGATTGAGGAATTCGGGAAGTGACGGGATTAGCGTATCCATGGCTATTTGATCTTTCGGGTAAGTAATATAAAATTCGGGACGAATTTTCTTTTAAGGTGGAGTGAATGTCACGACCCGAAAACCCGCCTCTATTTTCTTGCTAGTAAATAATTATTATTTATTTAGTTATTTATTAGTTTAATCATTTTATTATTTATGTGTGCATTTTGTGTTTCATAATATTTTATATGCCTAGCATTTTAATTGATCATTTGTGCTAGTGTAGAGTTTGTGTAGTAGTAGTAGTAGTAGAGGGGGCCTAGATGTAACATTTTAAATTAATCATCCTCCTACTCCCTCCCTACTTCCCCCTCTCCCTCACCTTCTCCCTCACTCTCCAGCACACACACTCACACACACTCTTTTTCTCTCTCTCTCCTCCATTGGTGGAAGGTAAGAAAACTCCTCATTCTCTCTTCTTTTTAGTCATCTTCCTTCCATTATTTCTCATTGCTCATTCTTTGAAAAATGTTTAGATCGTTGTTAGGATCGTAGAGAACAAAGAAATTTCGAATTCCGTCAACTTTGATAAAATTCAAGTAAGTTTACTTTCCCCCATTTTTATGTTAAAATGCTCATTCTATGTTTATATGATGATTTAGATGATATACATTGATTCTTGGTTGGGTTTGAAGTGTTTGATTGATTATCCATTTTTGTGATATTTTGATAAAGGGTTCAATATAGATTGATGGGATTTAATCTTGATTTGGGTTTCTAGATGTTATTATTTTAGGCCCTTACAAGTTATAGATTGTTTTGGTACATGATTATGCTTGGTGGAAAGTTTGGTTGTGGTTGATTTTGAGAAATTTGTGAAATGAGTAAGAAAATGGAAGAACCCAGCTGCTGATTCCCGACCCAGAACCAGACCGAGCGCCCGCCCGGGTTTAGCTAGGCGCCCGCCCACCTAGCCTTTTTCCTTCGGCCGACCTTCTGGTCAAATGAGCGCCAGCCCGGCCCTTAGCGAGCGCCTGCCCGCCCCTAATTTCTGGAATTCCCTCTTTGTTTGGTTAAAGACTAGGATGTATTCTTGATCTAGGTTTTGGGTACCACTCTAAATGGTTTAAATGGTCATTATGGAATACTCTAATGTTGGGAATGGTTCCTTTGTGAACAAATGTGTTATGGAATTTGATTTATTATTGTTCGGGAATATTGGAACACTTTTGTGACGTGTTGTTGGATCGATTCATCTTTTTGGTGATTAATTGGTATGGTTCCCTACTTTGGAATCATGAGTTGTTTATTTGAGCTAGTATTTATTACTTGGCATTTATTTGAAAGTCCAGCTCGTATTTGTGGTTGTGTCGGGCGATGGAAAAGATTATAATGGCAACGAGCCGAGTCCATTATAATGTTGACCATTGTTTTGCCCCATTATTTCCTTCCTCCAGATTGGCCTTGGATGTGAGATGAGCTAGCTCCTTTTTTGGGAACAGTCTAGCTATTATAAGGGGTTGCGACTTCGTGTCGTATACTCAGTTATCGTTTGGTTATTGGTTCCGGTACCGGGTTTTCTCTTCAGTTATTATGCTGCTGTCGTTGATTGGTTTATCGGCTCTTTGATGCTGCTCATTGATGCTGCTCTTCGATGCGGCCCTATCGTCATTGATCAGATTGTTATATCCTTTGTTGGGGAAACCTTGGCTCAGTATCCTTTGTTACTTGTTTACTTCCGCTGCTATCGGTTAAATGATATTTGCTACGTGCTATGTGAGATATTATTATTATTGTTTATTGCATCATAGCATGTCATGTAGTTGCATTAGTAACTTATTGAGATTTATCTCACCCCCTTTCTTTTATCTTTGTTTTTCCTTAACCCCCCCCCCCCCCCAGGAGGAAAGGATTAGGATTTGCGGATCGAGGAGGACGTCGAGAGGATTGGGATTTTGGGCAGGTTGTTATTGATCGGTTTGCATTATTTAAATGTGTAACCTTTTGGGGATAGTTTTACCAATAATGACGTCATTAAGAATTGTAATCTTTTGTATTGTTGGTGTAAGCTTATGGAGCTTATACTAGTAGTATTGTGTTGTTACACTTGGATTTCTAAAACTTTGTTTTAAACCTTTTGGGTATAAAAATGGAATTTTTATCTTCAGTATTTTGTTGTATTGTTGTAAGTCGACGTCCAGCTCGTGTGCTCCCGGCCCGCGGGGTCGGGGTCGCGACAACAATAGCTCCAAAATTAAAAATGAAGCTGCAAGGATATCAAAAGACATCTGAAATCGAAGATCACGGGCCTTTGACAAACTATTTCGAAATTATGAATCCTTAGCATGAAACTTTAGTAGACTGGATTAAGTTTATCTTTTCCTTATAGTGAATTTGCTTTCATTAAAGTAAGGAACAAAGCTTTGTGTCTGGATTACTTTAAAGTATGGATTGAAAGATCCCACTGTCCAACATTAACATGTCTCTGAAACTTGGACAACCCCGGTAATCAGAAGTGGTTGAGAAAAACATAAGAAGATTGTTCTACTTTACAGCTCTTGCTATGAGAAGTCATGAGAGTAGAAAAGCAGCGCCTGCTACGAGATCCTAAATATTTTATTTTACCATACCATTTCCTCTAATGACCCTATGCAATTACATTATTATAGTAGTTGTCATTATATCTCTCTAAAGTCGCACAGGGTATTTGACACTTTGATTTGAAAGACAGATTTGTGTATATATAACGTGTTATATTAGGTTAGGAAATTTGGGGGGACGGTGTTTTAAATAAGATAAGAATAAATTGTGAATTTTATCCTTAAATACACAATCATATCCATAATGAGCCTTATAATATCAAAATTTGAAAAAACGAAAAACATTTTTTTTTTTAATTATAATTGAGTAATCATCAAAAACGAAATCATTTTTTTTAATTTCTCAGCAAAATCCATTCCGAAAATTTTGCAACAGACGGCTGTTATTGTAGATACCCCGGGAAACCACGGCTTGGCTAGAGCGGTGAATTATCCTAGGGTGTCTACTTGATTTTAGAGTCGTCACCCACGTTTTAGAGGAACGCGAGAAAACCTAAGAAGAGCCAATTTTATATACAAAAACCAGAGATTCGGGAAGAGAATGGTTCGGGGGTTAGGTGACGGAGTGGGAAGTACTTAAACACCCACTCCGCCCCGCTTACGCGGGTCTTGCTACTTTTGGTGTTCTGATGCTAAATGTCCTTCAATAAAAAGTGCTAACAATTAAAATGAAAAGAGAGGGGAAATAAAAAAATAAATGATTTTATTGATTTAATTTATGCTAAAGATTACATGTTGAATTATCCTAACAATTACATTAATAGTGAAATGGGGAGATTAAAATGTATGGAGATAACCTTAACCAACTTTAATGTAGTAAAGTGGTTATTTGGTCATGTCCCATTGATGGGGATTGCATACATTACCAAGACATGTGAAAATAAGAGAAGAAGAATAAAATACCTTAAGAAAGTGGGCTTCAAACTTGGACTTGAAAATGGTGTTGTTGTTGTTCAAATAGATTCCTAGATCATTGAATTACTTAATCCCAATCATGTTTGCACTTAGGATCCCCCAATTTTATTAGAACCTTTTTAGGTACCCTTAGGATTCTTTGTGACCAGCACAGGTGTATTACAACTCTTCAAAACAAGACAAACCAGCAGAGGAAGCAAATCAGCAGACCAGTAAACAAGTTGCCGATCATCTTATTACATAAGTTGCCGATCAACTCTATTCTCAACATGCCGATATAATAGACAGTCTGCACTGTCAGTCAGGTGACATCATTTCATTAAAGTCAACCTTGCTGATTGTCTCTATACTGTTCTATCATAAAGTAGTTTACCTGCTCTGTAATGATTACTGCGCCGTCTGACACATAGCTACTTTTAGCTATACTCTGTCTCTACTTGCTTTTGCAGGTAACCGGTTGAGACAAAGGGGTCTTTACCCACCAGACTTTTAAGGCACGCGTATCTTCGCCATTAATGCCAAGGATACTGCATTAAATGCTCCTCACCTACCCAGCTGGAAATTCAAATGTTATCCTTCTTCAACAAGCTAAGACATTAACTCCTCCTATAAATAGAGGACTCAGTGCATTGAAGAAGGTTGGTGATTTTAGTGCATTGAAGAGAGTTGGTTGTTTGCAGCATTCATTGAAGCTCAAACATTCCGTATCCAGATAATCATTAGATCATTTAATAGGATATACACTTGTGCACAAACTCAACAACATTGTTAGTATTCTCAAACTAGATCATTTTAAGGAATACGTTGTTTGAGTATTTCACACACCCACCTGAGTGAGACAAGTTCTTTTGAACTTGCCGTGTTTGTAATAGACTAGGGATATTTAATAGTGCTCTTAACCCAAATCCAAGTTCTGACCAAACTTGGTAGAGGACGTAGCAGTATTTACACTGTGAACCTCTCCAAATACTTGTGTCCCCTGTTACTTACTGTCCTTGCCGGTTGGAACTCTATCACCGGCAAATCATTACTGTTCTTGCCGATTCATCATTATTTCCTTTGACCAATCTCTTGAAACTGCATTGAACTTTCGGAAACAACTTTGTGTTTAAACTAAGCTCTGAAAATCTTTTATTCACTGATTTTGTGTGAGTTAAAACTAAGTCATACTTTACCCGCTGCGCTTACTGATAATAGTTTGCAAACTGATAAGTGACTTTGCATTTATAAGTGTTTCTTTGAAAAAGTTTTAAAAAGGCTATTCACCCCCCCCCCCTCTAGCCTATTTTCCTACCAATTGGGCCTAACAATTGGTATCAGAGCTTGGAATTTTGAAAGAAATTTCCAAGCTTTGCAGCTTGTATTGCCGATACCATGGCAGGAAAAATCATGCAGTCGTTCAACATCACTACCATTCCGTTGTTGAACGTCAATGAGTTTGGTGTCTGGAAATCTCGTATGATAAAGTATATGAACTCAATCGATGACCGGTTAATGCAAGTAATAGAAGGTGGTCCAATCATTCCTCTAAAGGTCTCAACCACCTACCGACCAATTCCTTCCACTCCTCTGACTGCTCATGCTGATCAAGACACTGAACAAGAAACGCATGTTCAAGTTGATGAAACCTTGATTGAAAAACCTAGAGAAGAATGGACTGATGAAGACAAACTTTCAGTTGCTCTAGATGGAAAGGCGTGCCAAATTATCTCATGTGGATTGGACGACAAGCAATATAAACTGATTGACTTGTGCTCCACGGCTCAACAATGCTGGAACAAACTCCTTGTATACTTTGAAGGAGATGAGCAGGTGAAAGACAACAGACTCTACGACTGCATTGCGGAGTTTGAATCTTTCAAGAAACTGGATGGTGAATCTCTAAGAAGTGCCTACGACAGATTCTGCGAGGTAAGTAATTTATGTGCTTCATTAGGTAAAGTGTATACTATGAAAGATCTTAATATTCGCTTTCTAAGTTCTTTAGGAAATGAGTATCATACTAAGGTCACTGCTGTTAGAGAAGTTAGAGACTTAAACAAGACCTCTATTTAGAATCTTGTGTCTAGTCTGTTCTTGTATGAGAGAGAACTGCAAAAACTTAACGTTCTCGACAAAAATTTCAAAAACTTGTCTCTATCAGCTCAATCTCAGGTATCCTTTCCTTCAACCAAATTCCCTCTTATAGATCCCCATCAAACACCCTGCAGTTCAAAAACCTCAGAAACACCTTCAGAACAAACAATGGAAGAAGACGAGTTTGACGCCTTCGCCATAAACTACAAGAGGTTCAAAGACTTCAAAAAGATGAAAAAAGGAAGTCACCAGCAACAAAAATCTTTTACACCACCATTTCAAAAATCAGCAAGCTACAACAAACCAAGTACCAGTGCTACCGATGGCAAAAACAGCAAAGGTGATCTTGTCTGCTTCAACTGCAGAAAACCTGGTCACTTTGCCTCAAAATGTCCTCAGCCAAAGTATGAATACGTGAGGAAATCAGTAAACAAGAGATACCCAAAGTCTCGAAGTTATGTTGCCGATGATAGCACAGAAAAAGCCTTGCCTGTCTGGTGTGAAACTGATTCAGACGAAGATGCTGATGAAGATGTGGATGCCGATGTAAGTTTCATGGCATTAGATTTAGATGATGCCGATCTTTCATCCTTGCCGACTCCAATCTACCGAGATCCCTCGCCGCCAAAGACTCCAGTCAAAGAAATACCAACTGGAAGAGCTCAACCATACTTCAAGGAAGTAAGCATCAAAGCAGGAAATTCAATAGGATACAAGGTTCATCAAGTGGGAACTTCACTCTATGGACAGTGTAACTCTTCTCACTTCAATGCTTCTAAAACAAAACCCTTGCCGATGATAAGAAAATTTTCATTCACCGAACATCCCAATATTGCCAAAAGCCTTTTGAAACCCATCTCTTCCCTACCTGAATTCTCACCTGAACCCATTTCCTCTACTCCCAAAGATTCAGCCGACCCTCTTCCAGAATTATCTAAGGCTGAGATGGTAGAGACAATGGATGAACTTTTTATTGATTATGAGAAGCTGAGTAGCGTTCATAAAGTTATGGCTGCTGATTTCAAAAGAATTTCCAACGAGAATAGCTCGCTTATGTTTGAACTTTCAGTTCTCAAAGGACACGAGCTTGAGTCTATTTCTCTAAAGAAAGAAAACCTGGGTCTCAAATGCCAAGTAGCAGTATTGATAGCTCAGATCGAAGATCTTGTGAAAAGAAACAATCATCTCTCAAGGATTGTTGATTCTTACACAAAATCTAGAGTTGCTGTTGAAACAATCCTACAGACCCAAATGTCATATAAGGACCAATCTGGGTTAGGATTTGATTCCAGCAGCAGTAGCTTTACTGAAACTTGTGCGACCGAGAAAAAGGATGAAAAAGTTGAATGTAGTCCTGTTAACTCAGTGCATAAGGATGCTAAGCCAATATACAGTGCTGTGGCAATGAAGTATCCAAAGAACCAGAACAAAAGGAATGATAAGCACAAACAAAGATATGTTAAGGTTGCTGATACTGAGTCTGCCGATAACGGTATTCTTGGTGAATACATCAGCAGAGCAAGTGCTGCCGATCTAACCCCCTCTGCTGCCGATGGACAAGTACCTAAAAAGGTAACTACCAAAGGTAAACAGAATGGAAAGAAAGGCAACACTAGCACCTTTAAACCTACTAAGTTTGTGCCTGCTCAATTCCCTAGTTCTGCCGATGCACTGACTAAACAGAATGATGTTCTACCGACTCCACAGCCTATCAGTCAAGTGAGATGTTCTAATTGTTTTGATTATGGTCACAAGGCTCATGAATGCCTCTTGAAGCACATATCTGGACCCACTGAGGTTACATCCTCTAGTGGTGGCCAGATGTGGTTGCCAAAGAGGAACTAACCCTCGGACCCAAGAATAAGGGGGACCATAAGCATACCGTTTTATTTCAGGAATGCTTCATGGCCTCAACTGGTGCAAGCAAAGATTTGTGGATTCTAGATAGTGGCTATTCAAGACACATGACAGGATTTGCGGATCTACTTGCCGATATCTCAGAAGCATCAGGTCCCCCAGTGGTTTTTGGTGATAATGCCAAAGAAAAAATCATCGGTATTGGTACCATCAAGAGAGGTGCAGTTACTGTACAGAAGGTCTCTCTAGTGGATGGTCTGAAACACAACCTTCTATCAATATCACAATTCTGTGATAAAGGAATGCAATGTGTATTTACTACTTCCATCTGCTATGTGAAAGACGTTGCTTCCAATGAAACTCTTCTCACTGCCAAACGTAAAGGTAACATTTATGCAGTAGACTTAAGTGCTATTACTGGTGTTGCTAATGTTTGTTTTGTAGCTAAGAACATCAGTGAGAACTCATGGCTATGGCACAAGAGACTCAGTCACTTGAACTTCAAGTATCTATCCAAGCTTGCCGGTTCAAATCTGGTAACCGGTCTGCCTCAAGTGTCTGCTGATCATGCAAAGAAATGCAAGGCCTGCCAGCTTGGAAAACAACATAAGTCATCTTTCCGAAGCAAGCCCTGCATGTCAACTTCTAGGTGCCTCCAATTGCTACATATGGATCTATTTGGCCCCACAACCACTGCAAGTATTGGGGGAAGTAGATACACTTTGGTTGTAGTAGATGATTTCTCTAGATATACTTGGGTGGAAACTTTCAGTCACAAAGATGACACTTATGCCGTTGCTACCAAGTTATTCAAACTACTACAAACCCAGAAGGAGAGCGATATCCTCAGTATGAGATCAGACAACGGCACTTAATTCAAGAACAATGGTATTGCTCAGTACTGTGATGATCATGGCATAGACCACAACTTCTCAGCTGCCTATACACCACAACAAAATGGTGTCGTTGAGAGAAAGAACAGAACTCTCATTGAAGCTGGTAAGACCATGATTGCTGAAGCCAGGCTGCCGAAATATTTTTGGGCTGAAGCCATCAATACCGCCTGCTTCACTCAAAACAGATCTCTCATCAACAAATTCCATAACAAGACTCCTTATGAACTCTGGAGAGGCAGAATTCCCAACATTGGATTTTTCAAAATATTCGGCTGCAAATGTTACGTGCTTTACAACGGTAAAGAGCACAGAGGTAAATTTGATGAGAAAGCTGATGAAGGAATCTTTGTTGGATACGCTAAACACAGTAAGGCCTTTCGAGTTTTTAATAAGAAACTTTTGAAAATTGTTGAATCTGTTCATGTAACCTTTGATGAATTTGATTTGCTAGAGTCTGAGGCTCCAAATAGTACTAATGTGTCTAGTGCTCATGAGACAGGTGAATCCAGTAATACTAACCCTGCAGATCAAGTACCAGCTGCTGATCCAGTCATTTCAGTAGAAGAATCAGCAGATGCTCCGTACTTTCCTTCATCGGCAGAACCAGAACCTGCTGATGAATTTCATAATCCGTTTGCCGATGCAAATTCTGCTGATCATTCTGAAAACAGATCAAGCCCTCAACCAATTTCTGTTATAAGGCCTTTCCCAACAAGTTCTCAATCTAATCCACCTCTCACCCAAAATTCTAATTCTCCTACTCCACCTGCTGATCTTGACCCTCCTCTAGAATATTTACAACAAGAATCAGTCAGACAAGATGTGCCAAGGGAGGTTAGAACAGTTCGTGATCATCCATTAGAAAATGTGATTGGTGATGTCTTTGGACCAAGATTGACAAGGAACCTTAGTAGAGCATTCGCCGAGAGTCTCTTCTCATCTGCTATGGTTTCCAATATAGAACCAAAGAAGACTGAAGAAGCTCTTGCTGATCCTGGCTGGGTGGAAGCTATGCAGGAGGAGCTAAATCAGTTTGAAAGATGCAAAGTATAGGAACTTGTGCCAAGACCAACTTCTCAGCAAGTTATTGGTACTAAGTGGGTTTACAGGAACAAATTGGATGAAGCTGGGAAAATCATTAGAAACAAAGCAAGGCTAGTTGCTAAAGGCTACCGACAAGAAGAAGGAATCGACTCGATGAGACATTTGCTCCTGTTGCAAGATTGGAAGCTATAAGACTTTTTTAGCCTATGCTGCCTTCAAAGAATTCAAGCTATATCAAATGGACGTGAAAAGTACCTTCCTGAATGGAGAACTCCAAGAACTAGTTTATGTTGAACAACCACCAGGTTTTGAGGACTCCAAGAAGCCTGATCATGTCTACCGATTGAAGAAAGCTCTCTATGGCCTAAAGCAAGCTCCAAGAGCATGGTATGAAACCCTATCTAAGTTTTTACTTAGCGATGGCTTAGGCTTCACTCAAGGTAAAATCGATACTACTTTATTTGTTGCCAAGCATAAGGGTCATTCATTGTTTGTTCAAATATATGTCGATGATATTATTTTTGGTTCCACTAATGAATCACTTTGCAAGAGATTTGAGAAGCTAATGCAGAGCAAGTTCGAGATGAGCATGATGGGTGAACTAACATATTTCCTTGGACTTCAAGTCAAGCAATCCAATGAGGGAATATTCATCAGTCAAGCCAAGTACGCTAAAGAATTAATCAAGAAATTTGGCTTTGAAAATGCTCACTCTCAAAGCACACCTATGGGCACTAACATTCATTTAGATAAGGATGAGTCTGGTAAGAAAGTAGACATGACTGTCTACCGAGGTATGATCGGCTCACTCCTCTATCTTACTGCCAGTAGACCAGATATTATGTTTGCTGTTTGTGTTTGTGCCAGGTTTCAAGCTGACCCTAGGGAATCCCATCTGCAGGCTGTAAAACGTATTATTAAATATCTTTGTGGCACTGCTAACCTTGGATTATGGTATGCTAGAGATTCATCTTTCAATCTAATAGGTTATTCAGATGCAGACTTTGCAGCTTGTAGGGTGACCAGAAAGAGTACAAGTGGGACTTGCCAATTTCTTGGTGATAGACTGGTGTCTTGGTCCTGTAAAAAACAAGCATCAATTTCCACTTCTACTACTGAAGCTGAGTACATAGCTGCCGGCAGTTGCTGTTCACAGATCCTGTGGATGAAACAGCACCTTGTTGACTATGAAGTTCCATCTCAAATTTGTCCAATTTATTGTGACAACCAATCAGCAATCTCAGTTTCAAACAACCCGGTCATGCATTCCAAAACCAAGCACATAGACATCAAGTATCACTTTCTGAAGGAACATGTTGAAAAGGGGAATGTAGTGCTGCTCAAAGTTTATACCGATTACCAAAGAGCAGACATACTGACAAAGCCCTTAGACCAGAAAAGATTTGAATTCCTAAGAGGTGAACTAGGTATGATTGATTTCTATGGTTAAAACTGTGCTAACTCTACCTATTGTGCTAGTCTTGCCGATCTCATCAGCAAGTATGAAAATCTTGCCGGCCAAATTATTTTGCCGATCTCATCAGCAAGTGTGAAAATCGTGCCGACCAAATTACATTACCGACAAAATATTGCTGACAACATCATGCCGATCAACATATCTTGCCGACTAAATTATCTTGCCGATTCAAACTATCTTGTCGATATTTAAAAAGTATCAAATCAGCACGTCTCTGCAAAAAGATAAGATTCCTGACACATGACGTAAGCAATCAAATCAAAGGTACATCGGTCACACCATCTCCCTGACACGTGTGTGTACCTTTCTTACCCAAAATCGTGTCAAGATGTATTCCATTTAATGCGATACATCAGCAAGGTAACAGGTCATCATCACTTCTCTTTTAATTTTGACTAATTACCCTTCTCTCTCTCTTTCTTTTAACTGTTCATTTCTCACCGTTTGTGTGCGCATTAAATTTTGCGTGCGCACGTTCATCGAGGTTTTAGGTACAGTTACTTCTCATTATTCCTTGTCCTCTCATACTCTTTCTCTCTCCCCCATAACATATATAAACACCTTTTAAAATTCCTTAAGCTTTCTTCACCATTTTTTCTTCTCTACTCTATCTCTCTCACCCCTCTAACCAGTTTATTGAATCACCGTTTTATTTGCTTATATCTCCTTAATCCAATCTGGTAAGTGTTAATGTTTAAACCTTGCTCATTTCTAATCATTCTTGGTTTGATTTGTCTTTGTTTCTAACATTGTGAGTTGGTTTGAGTATTCTTGCAGAAAATGTCAGGCGAAAAAGATATCTACGGAGGCTATGTTGACTCCGACTACTTCAACGATGAAGCCGATGAGGTTTTCTTGAAGAATCTTCTTATTGGGTCCCTGCTCGACTCATTCATCACTCCATCTGGAGTTGATTCAGTGTTCTTGGATCTCGTCAAAGAATTCTTCTCAAACTCCTCTGTTGTCCGCTCTCGTGCTGACTCTTCAGTCATCGTCTCCATCAACTCCTCTGTTTTGGGCGTGAAGTCTCTCTTACTCCCTCGTCTATTTCTGAAGTTTTTCCCTCTCTCGGGAATGAAGGGTTGAGTTCTTTAGTTGATGATAATTAATTGGATAGAGCATGGATTATCATTAGAGGAGCTGGTCCAAGACTCAGTGGCACCAGTCATCTGAAGATTCATTATCCTCGCCGATACTATGCTTTGGCTGAGATAGTTGATAGATGTCTTATTTGCCGATCTGGATCTCATAGCAATGTCACTGACGTTCAGTTTGAAGCTATGGCCGCCATTGTTCTGCAGATTGAGTTCAACTGGTGTTCCTATATATTCAGAATCATTGCCACTGCTGCTGATAAATGGTCTTCTGATAGGCTGAAGAACAAACCCAATCCTGGGAAAGGTTGCCATTATCTGTTAATCAGCATGATCTTAAGGAGAAATATAACATAGTAGCTGCAGATCGTTTTCCATCAAGCATTGCCTTCAGCAAGCTAAAGTCCTATAATGCTAAAGATTGGCAGAGAATAGCAAAGAATGCTTCTAGTGCTATTACTCCTGCTGATGCTCCTGCTGCTGCTATCACTCCAAAGAAGAAAAGAGCTAAGAAAATTCCTTTAGTTGCTTCCCAATCAGCAGTCTCTACTCCTGCTCCTTCAACCGATAGAATTCTTGCCGATTCTACTCCTGGTGCTCCAAAGAAAAGAAAATTGGTGAAGGTTGTTGACAAAGTGGTGTCAAAGAAGGCAAAGGTTGCCGACGAACCAGACTTGCCGATGAAGAAGTCTACTCAAGTTGCTGATAAGATGGCCTCGCCGATGAAGAAGCAAAAGCTTACTGCCGATGAAGTTCCTTCTGCTCCGATTGATTCTGCTGATCCTAGAGCAAAGTTGATTAGATTTGCGCCTTCTCATCTTGCCGGTTCTTCTCTTACTGCCGATCCTATTGTCAAAGTTGAAGTTCCTTCTGAAGAATTCACTGATGACTTTGCTGATGGCAAAAGTATTGAAGATGTTATTGAAAAGCTGAAGTCTCAGACTTCAAGGAAATGTGCACCCATCAGGAATCCCACCTTCCACACCTTCTACAAGAATCCTTGGTCTTCACCAACAAGGTCTTGAACAAGAAATGGGTCTTTCCGATTGATCATCTGCCTCCTTTCATTCGTCGTCTTCTTCAATTTCATGAAGAAATGAAGGATACCGTGCCATCTGGGAAAACTTCTGATTATGTTGATTACCAAAGTTTGAACATTCGCACTGATATGTGGAATGAGAAGTTCTTCCCTCTCTCTAAGTTCAAGCAG
Organism: Campanula takesimana; assembly: GCA_026119855.1. Classification (NCBI taxonomy): domain Eukaryota; kingdom Viridiplantae; phylum Streptophyta; class Magnoliopsida; order Asterales; family Campanulaceae; genus Campanula; species Campanula takesimana. Next base: position 198,379 of record JAOWBW010000563.1, on the reverse strand, counting down.
TTGAAAGAGGCTGAACTGAAGCTCAATTTTGGCCGCTATTTTGACTTTCTACCACTACACTGGAACCAAGTCTATCTCTTTCAAGATCGAATCAGATAAGACTTGATGGTTCAAGATGTGTGGATCATTTATGCCAGAACTTTCAATCAGCTCTCTCAATTCACAGAGTTTGATCCTTATCAGATTGGAAGACTTGAAAGTGATGAAGATTTGCTGCCATACAATGATGATGAGGCTCCTGATGTCAGCCCTCTCAATGCTCATTTTCATAGATCAGTAAAGAAGGTCACTATGGACTTGATTGAAAAATCTAATGAATTTCTGTTGAAGCAAGATGCCGATCGCCGTGCTGCTGAAAACCTTGCCGATCAAGATGCTCATGTTCCTTCGCCCAGCAGCAGCAAGACCGAGACAGATACCTATGTTCACTCTGCCGACGATGCAGATGCTGCTGATAAAGAGTTTGTTGCCGATGGACGTGATGATGCTGATGAAGATAGTGATTCTACTAATAGTGATGCTGATGATGATGGTGCTGATTTATTTGGAGATTTGGTTTGTGCTCACAAAATTGCTGCTGACTCTCCTTCCACTTCACTTACAACAGATAGTGACAAGATGCCAATCAGAACTGTCATGACTAAAGCTCCCTCTGCTGAAGTCTTTGCAGAATCTGTATTGAAGGATGATAGTAGTGTTGAAGGAAGTCATGCTGATGAATCTTTTAAGGAGATAGTGGAATTTCAAGTTGAGACAACTACAGACACTCAAACTCTGTTGGATGTATCTACCGACCTACCTGCCCCAGTTGAGACAACTATGGACACTCAACAGATGGATGTATCTGGTTCAAGAGGAGAGACTGATGAGACAACTGCCGACACTCATCTTGCTGAGCAAACTACAGACACTCAGATAGTGACAGTTACTCTTGAAATACAGATTGTCCCACCTACTGGTATTAAGGAGGTTGTGGAATTGGAGGAGGTACTGAAGGAAGTACTCCTAATTTGGATGCTGACATTGCTGCTAGCCTGCAATTTGAAGAAATTCTTCTACAGCCTTTATTCAGCTTGCCGACGGTTGTTACACCCCTTCCTCTTCCTGCTCCAACTGATGTTCGCGCCGATGGAAATCATGTTGATGAGGCTGATCCTGCTGACTAATGGAGGTTGGAGAACAAGCTTTTGTTGATCCTGATGCTGTTGATACTTCTCCACCTCCCAGCTATGATTATTTTCAGAATGGGAAGGATATGATGTGCTCAAATTGGTACACCACCAATGTTTCTATCCCTTCCAACAACTTTGGATAGCCTCTCTTTAATGTTCATCCGAGGCTATCATTCAAATATACCCTCCAAAGGCGTTCACTTCCTTTTGGCATAGATCACCCTCATGTCACCAAGCATTCATTCTCTCTGGTGCTTCAACCAGTGACAGACCAATATTCCTTCCATGGATCAAAGATGACCGTATTCGTACTAAGGGAAAGACTCCTCGGATTTCTAGACTGAAGCGAAAAATTTTCTATGAACCTAGATGTCTACTACCTGGTAAACTGAAGATAGGTGGTAAGATCGTTCTCCCTGGTCTATCTCCAAAATAAGTTCTTATCACTTCAAATGGTTGGATGAGGAGATGCTCTATGATCAATGATGAGCTTAAAGAAATTCTGGAGTATCGGCATCTCAACGCTCGTGGTCTTGTGCACTTAGTCAAATCAGCTGTACTTGCCATTACTCTGCCGATGTTCCATCCTCGTCAGCGTGCCGATCACATGGTTTACACATCTAGGCTGCTGAATGCCAGATTGGTAATCATGATATTGGAAGGCATTGCTTGTTTGAATTTTCAGCTTGCTTTGCTGCTCTCTATGGAAGACAACGGCATCTTTCATCTATCAGGGGATAGAGACATTATTGTCCATCCAGACTTTCCTCTAGAGATTTCTTATTCAAGACCTGCCGATGATATTGTCTCCACCTTCATTCCTGTTGATGTTCTTTCTACTACTGAGATTGTTGCTGCTCCTGCTGATGATGCCGATCTTATTTCTGCTGATGATGGCTGTGCTGATGACTTAGATCTTGCCGATGATGAAGATCCTGTGCTTTAAAGAATTCTCTCTTTTGCCTCCACCTCCACCTCCTGTTCATGTTCCTTCTTCTTCTCTGCCGATTGTTATTTCCGACGATGATACGCAGATTATTGCCGATGAGGTTCAGATCGAGGATGCTGATCTGGATAATGAAGAGTTTGTCCCTTCTCTGGTTCTCAGAAATCCAAATTCTTTTGCTGCACCGATCTATGTTGATAGACCCATTGTCTTCAACAGCCTCTATGATTTTCAGTGCTTTGAAGAAGGAGATAATTTGAATCAGAATGCGCCTCCTACTCGTGGTGATTTGGTTGACTTCTCTCACTCCATTGCGGACCTGTTCAAACAATCCACGAAGGAGCTCTCTAAGCATTTCCTAAGTCCAATCAGGAGGAGGATGTGATCAGAATCAGGACATCTGTCTACAATGACATGAAAAATCTGCTGCAAGATAGAACTGAACGCGTTTTTAATCTGTCTGAGTTAAATGGCTCTCTTGTCACTCAACAGAAAATTTTACTTGCCGAGCACAATGACTCCCGCAGCAAACTTGAAGCCTCAGAAGAGAAACTTGCTGATATTCAGAATGAACTTCTTGAAGCCAATTGAAGATTGCTGCTCTTGAGGCAAACAATAAGATGTTATCTGATAGAATAGAGAGTGCTCAAGAGAAAGCAGAGCAAGGCAAAAGGAAAGCTGAAAGAAGAAAGAAAGAGCAAAGAAGAAACAAGCAAGAAAGTCTGAATCTACAAAGGACTCGACTCCAGCAGATCCAAGACTTCTGATCCTGATCCAGCTGCTGATTCTTGAGTCGACATAGCCAATGATGTAGATATCTTATGAAGACATTCATAGACAAATCTCTTTGCTCAATATATTTTGTTTGTGCTAATATGTTTTTTCTTATATATATGTTATCTGCATTATTCTGTGCTAATCCTCTTTGCAGATTAACATTCTGCCGATTCATTGAACCGGCTTCACCATTTATTTTGGTATCCACCTTTACTTTAGACATTTAGTGGGACAAATTTCTTTGCTTATAAAATTTTTATTGTGCTAATATGTTTTTCTTATATTTGTGTTGTTATCTGCATTATTCTGTGCTATTTCCTTTGCAGATCATCACTCTTGCCGATTCCTTGAACCGGCTTCACCATTTATTTTGGTGAATCCACCTTTTGCATTAGACATCCAGTGTGACTTACCTTAGGATTTGGTTATACCTAGATATCCTTAGAAATATTTTCCCTAAGATAAGAGATGTCTTTAGCTTTAAGGGTGATTGGACTTAAGTAATTAGGAGGAGATTGTTGTTCAAATAGATACCTAGGTCCTAGAATTACTTAATCCCAATCATGTCTACACTTAGGGTCCCCCAATTTTATTAGAACCTTTTTAGGTACCCTTAGGATCCTTTGTGACCAGCACAGGTGTATTTCAACTCTTCATTCAAGACAAACCAGCAGAGGAAGCAAATCAGCAGACCAGTAAACAAGTTGCCTATCAACTCTATTCATAACATGCGACAAGTTGCCGATCAACTTGCTACAGAAGTTGCCGATCAACTTATTAAAGAAGTTGCCGATCAACTCCATTCACAACATGCCGATATGATAGACAGTCTGCACTATCAATCAGGTGACATCATTTCATAAAGTCAACCTTGCTGATTGTCTCTATACTGTTTTATCATAAAGTAGTTTACCTGCTCTGTAATGATTTCTACGCCGTCTGACACATAGCTACTTTTAGCTATACTCTGTCTCTACTTGCTTTTGCAGGTAACCGGTTGAGACAAAGGGGTCTTTACCCATCAGACTTTTAGGCACGCGTATCTTCGCCATTAATGCCAAGGATACTGCATTAAATGCTCCTCACCTACCCAGCTGGAAATTCAAATGTTATCCTTCTTCAACAAGCTAAAACATTAACTCCTCCTATATATAGAGGACTCAGTGCATTGAAGAAGGTTGGTGATTTTAGTGCATTGAAGAGAGTTGGTTGTTTGCAGCATTCATTGAAGCTCAACATTCCTTGTCCAGATAATCATTAGATCATTTAATAGGACATACACTTGTGCACAAACTCTACAACACTGTTAGTATTCCTGAACTAGATTATTTTAAGGAATACGTTGTCTGAGTTTTCACACACCCACCTGAGTGAGATAAGTTCTTTTGAACTTGCCGCTCAAATACACTTGGTCAGATTTTTCTTTACGATTCATTAAACTATCTCTAGAATTTAGTCTTTGTATCCGGCAAAGCCGCTCTTGTAATAGACTAGGGATATTTAATAGTGCTCTTAACCCAAATCCAAGTTCTGACCAAACTTGGTAGAGGACGTAGCAGTATTTACACTGTGAACCTCTCCAAATCTCTGTGTCCTCTGTTACTTACTGTCCTTGCCGTTGGAACTCTATCACCGGCAAATCATTACTGTTCTTGCTGACTCATCATCATTTCCATTGACCAATCTCTTGAAACTGCATTGAACTTTTAGAAACTACTTTGTGTTTAAACCAAGCTCTCAAAACCTTTTATAAACTGATTTTGTGTGAGTTAAAACAAGTCATATCTTCTCCGCTGCGCTTACTGATAATAGTTTGCAATCTGATAAGTGACTTTGCATTTATAAAAGTGTTTCTTTGAAAAAGTTTTAAATAGCTATTCACCCCCCCTCTAGCCTATTTTCCTACCAATTGGGCCTAACAGGATCATATAGACAAACTAAATACTTATGAAAATATGTCAAAGAGATTAAGGAATCAAGGGCCAATGATAAAAGTGTTGACTGGAAAAGGTTGCTGCATGACGAAGATGAAGGTGATGATATAATTGAAAAGTCAAAAGAAGTAGCACGAAGAAGAAAACGGGATGGCGAGCATGTAAGGACTACCGGAGTTGATCCCGTTTAAAAGAAAATGGACGGCGTTTATGCATCAATTATAGGGCCTCGATCAATCCAATGGTCATGTAATGGAGAATCGTCAAAGACAATAGACCATCTCAAAACAATGCTATTCCCGTTCTCATTAAAAGAAAGGCGTCGAGCTAATGACGTAAAACAAGCATCATCGGGATAATAACCGATGGATTATTTCATTGTATTTATTTATTTATTTATTTTATTCCATATTATTATTTGTATTGTTTTTCTTTCAACATTTGTTTTGTAGGTTTTATACAAAAAAAAAAAAAAAAAAAAAAATCAGGTTTCGCTCAGCCGAGCACCATACAAGACGCGGCCGAGCAGAAGGGGTCAGAAAGTGGTACATTCAGAAGAGGAACGCTCGGCCGAGTCTAGGAATTCTGCTCGGCCGAGTACATCGGATTGACTGACGCGACTTTTGGTCAAAAGTCGGTATCTTGAAGAGTTTTCCTCATTTTTCTTCATCTCTTCAACTCTTATTCTCTCTAAACATCCTCCTACACCGCCAACCCACCTTCTTCTCTAAATTCCGGCCAAACACACCATTAACCCGATCAAATAACACCTCCCCAACCTTTCTTCACCCCCCAAACACCATATCAACCATCAAAACCCACCAAATCACCCCAAAATCTCCCAAACCGAAAATAACCCAAGATTGCCAAACCCATGAAATCATCAATCAAACCCACAATTCTCATCAATCCCATCTCCATTACACCTCTAAACATCTAACCCACCTCAAAACATCCAATTTCAGTCCAACTCACCCCGAAATCAAAACCTAGGTTTTTGCCCCAAAATTCAAAATCCGGGTTTAGTTGAAATTGAAGGTCAAGGTTCATTATTTTGGGTCATTTGAAGCTATTGAAGGATAAAGAACAAAGATTGAAGCTCATTCCATCATTAACATTCGGGTAACAAAAATTTTCACTCTTTCTCTCTTTAGAATCACTTGGGTAATCTTGCTCTGTTTCTGATTATTATTGTAATGGAGAGTCGTGAAAGAGGGCAACTTCTAAGGCATCTAAAGCCTCTGGTAGTGGGACTAAGAAATAAAAAAAAGGTGAGGGTTCGAGTTCGAATTTGGTTCCTACTCTAAACAACTTGGGAATCCAATTTAAATCTAATCCCGAACTAAAAAGATTTGAAAGTTTAGCGGGAAAAGATGTTAAGCCAACCCAATTCCAAATATTGATGCTATGGGGTCACTAGGTATTCAAGGAATTATATGGAATTTACACATAGGGTTGGAAGCGCGAGATTTCTTGCGATTACAGGCAAAAACTTACGAAAGCATCACCCTCGAATTCCTGAGCACAGTGTCAAAAACAACAAGGATAGGATAGACATAGCATCGGGTGAGCAATTTGAAGATATTCGACTAACATTTCGTCTCTTGAATAATTCCTATAAGCTTGATTTGGAAGAAATAAATGAAATTCTTGGTTAGCCTTCCCCTAGAAACTTAACAAATGAGATCCCTCCAGAATTTAATGCGGACCTCTTTTGGTTACAAATCACTGGGCAAACAATTTTCTTCCTAGAACCGCTAAGGCTTCCTTAATTGTCCACCCCGTTCTCCGCTACATTCATAGAATGTATGTGTGCACTGTCTTTGCAAGAGAGGATAAAGGAACAATAAATAGGCCTGAGTTGTTTCTCCTATGGGCTTTTGTGACCGGATATAGGGGAATTAATCTAGGGAAATGGTTGATAGACCGTCTTTTGGACCATGTTTCCCCTAATTTTCCTAGGGATATTCATATTGGGGAATGATAACATTATGTAGCGACCCCAAAACCCGTTTCTATTTATTTTATATTTTTGGGATTTTTATTTGACTTATATGTGCATTTTATGTGTTGCATCATATTTTATGATTTGCATACCATACTTGATTAGTTGTTTATTTACTTAGTTGGTAAGAATAATGATTAAAGGAGTTAAATGATTAAGTTGAAACTTTAGGGTACTTGTTGAAATTTGAGTTAAGGGGCTTAAGTGTTAACTTTGAAAGTTGGGTGACCAAATTGTAAAAATGGGAAAATCTTTATAACTTATCCCTTCTCTTTTCCTTCTCTGTGTAACAACATATGTTCTGCAACATTCCTTCGTAGGTTAAGAAAGAAAAAGGTAAGTTCGACCATTTCGATTTAATCTTTTTATTTACTTACCCGTTTTAAAAACTAATTATATAAAAATGATCAGGGCGTCGAATATGTCATTTCTAGCCGAACAAACTTATTTCAGCGGTACTTTTTCCGGACTAGGTAAGTTACTAATTCCCCTTTAAATGTTAAAATAGTCATATATGTTATATATGATACTTCTACTTGTTAATTTTGTGATTTGGGTAATATTTGCTATACTTGTATTTTGGGACAAAGGAGTATATGAACTTGGTTTAGATGGGTGTTGTAATGGTTAGAAACCATGTTGAAAGTTGCTAATGAAAGTTGTTATTGAAAGTTGCTAAACTTATGTTATATGTGTTATACTTGTGGGACGGAGGAGTAAAAATTGAACTAAGGAAGAATCTGGATTGGCCCAAATTAGGAGGGGGCGTACGCACCCTAGATAAGGGGGCGCACGCACCCTATTGACCATTTAGGCAAAAAGTGACTGATGAAGGGAGGCGTGGGCACCCTTTTGGGTGGGGCGCGTGCACCCTTAAGTGACCAAAAAAGGTGAGAATCTGATGAGTGGGAGCGCGCGCACCCTATGGGGTGGCGTGCGCACCCCCCTGTTTTCCAGGTTTGATAGTTTGTGTTATTTTGGGTCAAGAGGACAATTGTTTGTGTCGTCCTTGGGGTTGTTTAGGACCCAAATGTGAATGTGTATGACTTTTATGTCGTTGATGAAAAGGGTTTGGTTGTGACTAAATGTCCTTATTATGGACTCTTATGAGAAATTTTTCGTGTGAATCTTGTGATGTATTTGGCTTAGTTCCTTCTTGATTAATGCCCCGGGTTGTGTTTAGCAAGTATTCATTACTGTGCTTCTTGTTAAAAGTCCAGCTGGTCTTGTTGTGGAGTCAGCCAATGGGAGAATTATAGTGGTACAGGTAAGTCCACTATAAGGTTTTCCATTGGAGCTTGTGAGTCAGGCGGTGGGAGAATTATAGTGGCACATAAGCCAAGTTCACTATAAGGTTCCACTGTGCCTTCTAGTTTCCCCACCAGATTGGCCTTGGATGGGATGAATTGCTCCCTTTGGTGAGTATTTGGGTTATGACTTTGTGTCATATTTCCCTCTCTGTTATTTGTTCTATTGGTTATGGTTCGTTTTTGGATCCCGACGGCTTCAGCTATTTATGCTGCTCAGATGGTTTTCTTTGATGGGTTCTCAGATGGTATTCTCATCGGTTATGGTTATTGGGTAAACTTTGGCTTGGTATCCACCGGAGTGTGGGCTATGTGACTAATGTGATATATGAGTTGTTTATGTGATATATGCTATATGATTACTGTTGATATAGTTTCTTTATGATTATCATATCAGCATGTAACGTAGTTGCATTTTAGTAGCTTACTAAGATTTATTCTCACCCTTTATTTGTTTACTGTTTTAGATAAAGCGGGTCCAGGGGATAGGACACTTGGCACGGGAAGTCGTTGGATTGGTAAGAGATGGGACTTGTTTTGTGAAGGTTAATTATGTAAATGTAAACCCTTTGGTAGAGTACCCGTACTTTCTTATGGTCACATCTATTTTGGTAAATGTTGATGTATGTACATTTGTTTAAAAGTTTGTAAGCCTTCGGGTAAGTACTTTCGTTGTGAAAGTGTTTGTAAAAGTTTGTTTCAAGTTAAGTGAAGTCTTTGAACTTCAAGTGTGTTTTTGTTCCACTTTCTAAAAGGACATTTCGAAAAATTTTCAAGAGTTTTATACGTCTCCAATCGTGTCCCGAACATGGGGCCAAGTAGGACCACGTGTCTGGGGCGCGACAGTGGTATCAGAGCTAGGTTGTAGATGGTCTAGAATGACTAAATGACTTAGGAGGTTAGTAGAGTATAGAGGGAGTAACGTTGAGTGTTTGATGCAGGTATTCATTAAAAATGGGTGAAACTGACGGAGATCAGGCTGGTTCTTCGGGGAAAGGGGATGCAAGAGAGAGGCTCGAATTATGTTTAAGGAATGTTCGAAGCAGCAATGAAAACTATAAATGACCATAGGCAAGAAAGAGAACAGGTACCACCAAGATATGGCTTAGAACAGTTTCTAAAAATGAAGCCTATGGATTATGATGGGGAACCTGATGTATCCAGACTGAAAGGTGGATTGAATCAATGGAAAAGATCTTTGATGCTTTGAGATGTTCTGAGGAAGATCAAGTCAGGTTTGCTACTTATAAGTTGAATGGAGCTGCCAGCATTGGTGGAAGCTTTGAAAACAAAATGGGATGAACTCTCATGTACCTTATACTTGGGAGAATTTTCTGGAAAATTTAAAGAACACTTTATTCCTCGAGGTAGATCAAGACAGGAAGGAGATGGAATTTCTTAGCTTGGAGCAAGGTTCTATGTCAATTGCTCAGTACTCAGCTAAATTTTAGAGTTGTCCAGGTATTGTACTCACCTAGTGGCAACTGAGGAGAGGAAGTCTACGAGGTTTGTGAAAGGTTTGAAAACTGTGATTAGAACTCAGCTAGTATCCCATAAGTTGCAAGATTTTCAGGATGCAGTTGATCGAGCCTACCAGGTGGAGCATGACATTGAGGAACATAAGAAGAAAATGGAGTGTTAGGCGCCTGGGAAGCAAGTTAGGCAACAACAACGTGGTGATAATCGAGAAATCAAGGGGATCTTCACAATTTAAAGGGTCTTCTCAAAGACAGTCAGTAACAGAAATCAAAGTATACTTCAGGGAGTCAGAGCAGAGGAGTTTGTAATTATTGTCAGAAAGAAGGGCATTCAGAAGAGAGATGTTGGAAGAAGCAGGGCAAGTGTTTGAACTGTGGTCAGTTAGGACATTTTCAGAGGGATTGCCCTAAGTATAGGATACAAGCATCGGGAAGTGTGGTTGGGTCCTCTCAGGGTCAAAAGAGGGATTCCTCAGGCAAGCCTAAAGTTCAGGGTCGTGTCTTTGCCATTTCTCAGCAACAGGCTTCAGAGTCCTCTAATGTGATAGGAGGTATTATTTATGTGTCTAGTTTGAGGCACGTACACTTATAGACCCTGGCTCATCGCATTCTTATGTGTCTGTGCATTTTGCTTCTCGATTGCATTTGTCTTCTGAATCTCTGCCTTATGTGTTAGAGGTGTCAACTCCTATAGGGATGTTTGGTGACCAATGAGGTGTTGCATTCTTGTGATGTGCATATAACGTGAGCATGTTTTAACCTGCTGATTTAGTTATCTTACCATTACAAGATTTTGATGTTATCTTGGGTATGGATTGGTTTGGTAAATATCATGCGTCTGTTGATTGTGCCTAATAAAGTGATCACATTTTCTATCCCTAATGTTCCTAAGTTTTCTTTTGAAACTGTTCCCTGTGGTAGAGGGATTCGAATTATTTCTTATATGAAGGCTAGAAAGCTGTTGAACCGTGGTTGTGCGGGGTATTGGCTAGTGTTTTTGGATACTAC